>JAJTUV010001164.1:0-632500 GCA_021653895.1 Mastomys natalensis | reverse complement strand
GATCTCCGAATTAGAAACATTTCTAACAAAGGATTAGCTGAGATTAAGTGTAATAGTCACCTACACCCTGCCGGATTCCAGGGAGTCCGGTCCTAACCTTTGGCTGTACTCATGTGGGAATTTGAGCTGCCACATCTGTCAGTGAGGCCTTTGGGATACCGAGGTCTCTATTAAGTTCATGGTCTGGCCTTAGATTAGCTTAGCTTGCCAGTAAGCAGAATCTCACTGAGTATGACACATACTTCTTTTTCATTTTCCTTCCTTCAGGAAGCTGTGAAGTCATTATAGAGACCAGACTCTTGCCTTCCTTCCTCATTTTTGAAGGTTCTCAGGCCCAAGATATGGCAGTCGTTTGAACAATCCAACAAACTGAACACCCAGTGAGTTCCAAAGCCATTTCAACCACTGATAGAAAAAGATAAAGGGTGTGTGCATGTCCATTAGAACTGGTATAGTTCAGTGTAATTGAACTTCAGTGACTTCTGCTGGGTGACTTTTTTTTTTCTAAGCCACCTTGTTGGTATGATTGTGCTGGGGACTGAACCTAGGGCTTTGAGCATTAGTGATGCTCTCTCGTGCTCTTCTGCAGACCCACATCCATCTTGACCTTGTATTTTTTCATTTTTTTTTCTTCTTCCACTTCTCAGCTATTACCACGTCAGTGTAACATCTGTGAACTCTTGTTGGTTTGGTCCAAGCCACCCAGCTAATACAACCCCTATACAATGTAGAGCACGAACAGCTTTAAGACAGCTGCCAGCTAACACTCATGCCTGGCTTCACATCGTACACACCTCCAAAAGACCGGCCAAGCGAGTAACTGAAGACTAGATGAAGCATGCTTTTACTGGTTTTTACGCTTAGGAATGGTACTTCAGCTTATCGTGAAATCTTCCCTGGGAAGAATTTCCCCTAGAGAAACAATTTATTGTGCACGGCAGATGAGGCTATTGATTCATATTAAATCAAAAGCACCCAGGTTACTGCCAGCCAGGGTCGGTCGAGGCACTTCAAAATGACTGAAGAAACCCAATGACTCACCTCACCACTTCCTGTCAACGTTTCTTCACCTAGGGAAAACCTTTCGGTCAGCACTTTAGTAGTTTTGTGTATAGGAAAACCTGGTGAGTCACTAGGTCAGACACTGTAGCTGTGTTTGCTGTGGGATTACAAGGAATCTCAGCTTTTTGTTGTGATTATGTAAGTTAGCATTTCAGCATGTGCTTTCCTTTCTGACTTTCTAAGGGAGAACAGAACCCACTACTGCTTTTCCATTTATTTTGTGCTGTGTTACCTCTTTGCCGTCACACATCTAGAATTTGAAAAGTAGGCTGGCTCCTTAGTGGTTACATATACACTTCCAGAGAACTTGGGTCCAATTCCCAACACCCACAGGTGGCTAACAGTCATCTGTAATTCCAGTTTCGGGGGAACCAGTGCCTTCTTCTGGCCTCCACAGGTACACGCGGTGCACGTAACATAAATGGAAGCAAAATGTTCACATATGTATAAATAAAGGCCTCCCTTTAAAAAGCAAATAGAGGCTACATTGGATGGATGCTTAAAACCAATATGCAAAGTCTCTGGGTGCAGCTCACTTGGAGAGCACATGCCTGGCCTGTGCAAGGCCCCGGGTTCTGTTCTTAGCACTACAGGCTAAACAACAGGTGGGAAACAGAAATCTGTGGGAGATGCTAGGGACTTGACCGAGATAATGTACGATGGGATGTCGAGTGTGGAAAGCGAAGTCAACTTGCTGAAGGGCATGTGGGAGTCCTTTCAGAAGAGGACTCAGGCCGAGGTTTCCAAGATTCCATTGTCAGCCTCTCTAATCAGCATCTTTCACAAGTCGGGGCTTGGAGCCTTTGTTGATGTAATCTCTATTTTATATATCTGGAAACTGAAGCAGGGAGGTGTCTCCATGTAAGGTGAGTAGCCAAGGAAAACGACTGGTAAGGGCCAGATTCCAGCCCTCCTTATCACCAGCCTGCTGCTCTTCCCATTGTGTTACTCTGTTTTGTACACACAATGAAAAAGGACTTGGGATTATGGGGTGATTATGCAGCATCCCCGTGTGTTGGCTGCAACAGATCTGTTGCTAACAGCGTCCCACTGCCTGAGCGTTAAAGATGAAAACTGTGTGACTTTCCTCTTCAGCAGTATCGTGCCCAGGGTTTTATAAAGGTGCACTTGTGCATGAACAGCCAACCCTCTGTTATAAAATATCTTGTTTGCAACTGTGGGAATGAAAATAAAGGAAGGTCGTTCATCATAAAAAACAGAGACTGATTTTAATCTTAAGAACTAGGCAAAAAGATTGTTGATAAATGTGGTTAATGAGTAGTGTACAAACCAGGAAAGCATATCTTCCTGCTAGAATAAGGCAATAAAATCCATCTGAAATTTGCTTCCTACCCAGAACTTGGTAAGCTTGCAGAGAGAATTAGCTCTGAGGGCTGTAACGAAATGATCACTAAATATTTTTTTTAAACATGAGCAAGCGACACAGTCATTGTTGTGATCCAGAATTACGGTGCCAAGAACCTTATCCAGGACTTTGCCCCACCTGGTGGCCTACTGTTGCTTGGGAAGGTGTGTCTGATATGGATGTGCCCTGGGTTGGGGTTTGATTGCCATGGAAACCCCAAAAGTGACTTAGGTTGTAGTGATACACCTAAGGGCAGCTTAGCCCGTCAGTTTCATCAAGACTCAATAACTTATATACTTTAAGCTTCTTAGACCCAAATACATGTCCTATGCAGGGTCAAAGGCCGACCACATATGTGATGGTAGCCCACAAGATAGGGCTAGACATTTCCTACCTCTCACTGACCTGATAGCTGAAAGCATCACACAATGTAGTGACACTGGCAGTCACAAGCCTGCTGCACTTGTGAGCCATGCAGAAGTGTAGTGGGCCGGGCAGGTTCCAAGGCAGAGTGTTTGCCCAGCTTGTGCAGGGCCCTGGATTCCTCTCCAAGCATAGAGTACATACAGTTATAGACTGAATCATAGAACGATGACCATGTAACTTGCTTATGTTAATAATGACGATGATTGTGTTACTTGCTTATGTTATTTAATATACTGTATTTTACTGTTATTTGGGTATATGCCTCCACATTTAAAAAGCTTAGTAAAATTATCATATTATATCTGAAGCAGCTTCATTTCTCTCACATTTATTGCTTCGCCTTGATTGCATCATTTTGTGTCTGATTTGGTCTCTTCTTTTGTCTCTAGTGATCCTGGGGGGAAATGTCTATATCATATATAAGTCATACAATATATATGCATGTTTATATATCACATAACTTAGGTGTTAGAGGCCTATGCCATCTAGGTGTCTGTAAACAAATTCTGTAATAGTCTAATAGTTGTTATACTGCATAGTAATGTACTTTTCAGAACACATCCTTAAGGGATGTGTGGCTGTGTCTTTATCTACAAAGGCTTCATACCTCATAGTAAAAATTGTTTTTTAAATAGTTTGGGCTGGCGATACACACTTGTTACCCAAAATGGAGGTGGCTGAGCTGGGAGAATCACTGCAAATCTAAACCAGCTCAGGCTGGGCTAGATATAATGAGTTCCAGGCCTACCTGGGCAAAAAACCAAAACAACCCCAAACCCCCCAAAACAGTTCTTCCTTCCTTTGTCACAGCTATGACAGCTTTTTAAAGACTGTGGAAAGTCTAGTTTATCCTCCTCACTGGGGCCAGAAGCCTCCATACTCCTCCTGGCTCTGGCCCCAAAGACCCAGCTCTACCGAGCGCAGTTGTCTCAAGTGGTTAATGTGCAGTATCATACTGTTTGCATCGATGGTTTAAGCTCTTTCCCTTTTCTTTTCTCTTCATATTCCCTGTTTAAAATTCTCTTTCTTGGGTGGAAGTGATGGCTCAGGATATAAAGGCGCTTGCTGCCAAGCCCGATGACCTGGATTCCATCCCTGAAGCCCAAGTGGTAGAAGGAGAGAGCTAGTTCTAGCAAGGTGCTCTCAACTCCATGTGCGTGTATGTGCATATATGTGCATGTATGTGCGTGCACGCAAATTAAAAGTAAATTTTAAAATACTTTTTAACCTCTGGTTATAATTATTAATTTTAAAATGTTTAAATTATTAATTTTAATTATTAATTTAAAATATTTTAATTTTTAAATCAATTATTTTTAATTTTGACTATTAAATTATTTTAATATTTAATTATTTTTAATTAAATTAACAATTATATTTTAATTATTAAAATAAAATTTTAAATTATTAATTTAAAGTATTTAAGATTGTTCATTTAAAATACAGATTTTTTTCTGTATTGGAGTAGGGGAGGGTTTGATTTTCCTTTCCCTTTCTTTCTCTTTTTTAAATCATTTCAACACAAATCTTATTGTTTTAAAATTTGACTGTGTTAGGAAGCAAATGTCCATGATTCCACCATTATTTCACCGCATGTTGTGTGTAGGAGGAGTGTGTTGTTTGTTGCTAGAGGATACAGTCATGATGTTGTCGGCCGCGGTGTCTACAGTGCTGGAAAACACAAGCCTGCCATTGTGATTAGGGGGATCTGGCTTTGCTTACGTTGGCCATCCACTGGTTAGTCCTATTTCCCCTCAAATGCTGAGCTTGCCGAGGTGCCAATAAAGCTCCGTCTTCCCTCAGACAACAGCAGGACTCTGTCAGGAGCAAGCACACAAACCCATACAAATTCCAGCAAAAGAGAGTAAGAAAGGGGCTCTATTGGCTCCTACACCTGGGAAGTCCAGGGTGTGGGAATGTTGGCCCTGGAGGTTCGAGTCGTCTCTTCCTGGCAAAATTCTCAAGTAGCGTGTCCCCACCCTCTACCATGACGTGCCTTCTCCTGAGCCCATCACAGTGCGCAGACCCTGCAAAAGGAAAAGCTCTTTGTTGGTTGCACCAGACAAGTCCTTGGGGCTGTGGAATCATTACCCTGCTTTGGGTTATACGTCTGTGGTTTGGAAGTGAGTATGCTCTAACCTTCTAGCCACAGTGGTGAGGCCCACTCTTGTAGCTGGACAGTGGTTGAGTCCCAGAGATCTACACAATCAAAGCCTGGAAGGAATGATTTCCCAGATAGAGAGTGAAGTGCTACCATTACAAGAAAGGTGGATGGAAACCTGAGCTGGAAAAAGTAAACAGGCATTCTCTACAACAAGAGAGTGCAGGTTTGGATTTGATCCGAGTGGCTTTTATGCCCTTCCTTCAAGCACACTGAAATGTCTTACTGCTTTTCTGTGGGTGTGGGGGAGGGGAGAGATGCCAAACACAGTCGGCCGTGATACGGAGCACCACGCTCTGTTCTGGCATTTGGTACAGACGAGGAACACAGTGGACTCTTAGTTACATTAATGACAGCTCTTAGACAACAAACTATTTCTCTTTCCCATGTGCCCCTTCACCTGATTAGAATGTCTGGCTTTGGTGCCATTAGTTAGCAGAATACCTGCCACAAAACCTGGAGGACCTGAGCCCCACACACCAATGCCCCTCTAGAGAGCCGGGAGTGCTGGGACATACTTGCAATCCCAGAACTGCGAAGGCACAGACAGGATGGTTGCTGGGGCTTGCTGGCTGGCCAGTCTACCTAACCAGCAAGTTCCTGGTTCAGTGAAAGACCCTGTCTCAAAAACTAAGGCAAGAAGCAACTGAGGGAGCTTCCTTATGTCTGCCTCTGCTTCTCATTCCTACTTCATGTCATTTAATGGAAAATGACAACTTTTATGCCTCTTTTTCAAAGACTACAAGAATTCCAGAAAATACTAATATTAATCATCAGAAGAGCACAGTAAAATGAAATGTTTGGGAAAATAGAATAAGACATATCTGTAATCCCATAATTGTGGGGGTGGGGGGGAGGCAGAAGGATTAGAAATTCAGGGGTCAGTGTCTCAAAACCAAACCAAACAAAAACTAACTAAAAAAAGAAAAAGGAATAGTCAATACATGAAAATATGGCTACTTCTATGTTTAGTACCAAGAAAGAAAACCAAAACCTTTATAATAGAAAGTTTCTACTGGGCTGGAGAGATGGCTCAGCAGTTAAGAGAAATTATTCCTTTTCCGGAGACAGGATTGGATTCCTAGCACCCACAGGACAGGTCACAACTGGGGATCTGCTGCCCTCCACTGGCTTCCACGAGCACTGCATGCACATGGCGCACAGACATACAAGCAGACACTAACACACACATATAAAATAAAAAAGAAGTGATTTAAAAAAAAAAAAAAGTTACTGTTCTTGTAAACCTCTTTTAAGTATTTCAGAGATTTTTAGATTTCCATAGTCTTGGAAATAGTGGAAACTCTTGACCCTAATTCCTCTTTGACTTGGCTCTACACTGAGCAGTTTATCTAGCTTGTTCCTTTGGTAAGGAACTGCTCTCTGCCCTGGTGTGGATTCCCACCACAGGCCTGGCCATGGGAAGTCTTGTGTTACTTTTTTCTCTACTTCTCCGGGGTCTGAAATGATTTAATTTTAAGTTCTGTTTGTTTGTTTGTTTTTGTTTTCACTAGCTCTGAGGGACAAGTTTAAAATGATTTCTCAAGTTTTCCATTCTCTTTACTAGAGAGTTAGGAAAGTCCGGTCTCTTTGTCATGATGAACGATGTGAATCTTGCTATTAGGCTGCTGCTGGTGTACATGAGGGAAACATGAGAGAACGTGCTTTTTTATTCAGCTCCTTGAAGGAGAAACTGTAGGCTCTCAACACTGTGAACATCCCAGTATGAACATGGAGAAGATGAGATAGGAATTTAGCGCATTGCCTTCGAGCAAAAAATCAGCTGAGGGGCTGGGGAGTGTCCCGGAAGTTAAAGCATTAGCTGCTATTTCCCCAGCTCACAGTAGCCTGTAATTCCAGCTTCAGGGGATCTGACACCCTCTGTGGCCTCCACGCCCTGCACGTACAAGGTTCACATGGATACATACAAGCTAGCAGTCATACGCATAAAATAATAATTTCTCAAAAGCCGGATGTGGTGATGTACACCTTTAATCCTAGCACTCGGGGGGGGGGGAGGTAAAGACAAGCAGATCTCTGTGAGTTCAAGGCCAGCCTGGCCTACATGGTAAGTTCCAGGACAGTCAGGGCTACCCAGAGAAACTCTGTCTCAAAAAAAAAAGCAAACAAAAAAGTCACCAAAACCCTATAGTCTTCTCGATGGGTACTTTCCAACCATCATGACTTTGAAATAGAAAGTATAACCTTTTTCTTCTCTGGTAGAGGGAACATCAGGGACGGAAGCTTTGCCAGTGATGATGCCATCAACTATAGTTCCAGTGGCAAACGCATTCCAGTGGCAGGAATGTGAAGGAATCATGGTCTTTTCTTCATATAAATCAAACTTGTTGTCATTAGTACAAAGTCAAAATTGACAGGATGTCAAAAACTGCCCCATAATTTCGACTCACGTTAAATAATGTTGAGGTTCTCTCTAGGTATATGTCTATTCATCTGAGATGTATTTAGCTGACTTCAGTCTGTTCATCTGAGATGTATTTAACTGATTTCAGGAAGTGACTTTCATGACCATCACATAAAACATGGATGACAGAATTCCATGTCACCAACGCTTGTTTTTTTAAGGGTCTGTTTCTAGAAAAGCAATCCCAGGGCTGCTTCTCTTTTGCCGCCATCAAAGCTGCAGCGGGAGAGGAGGCAGAGGAAAATGGTGTAGGTCGTTCTCCCTAGCCAGGACAGTTTCCTCGGTAGACTCTCCCCCATGACGCTGCCTTTCTCCGTCCTTCAGGTTTCAGTCAGGAGTTCTGTCTGTCATGGGTGTCTTTAAACTCCAGGCACACTAAGCAAAGTCTCCTGAGAACACTGCAGACACACACTCACACAAACACGCTCATACTCACACAGACACACATACACACATATGAACACACAGACACACTCACACTCAAACACACACATACATTCACACATACTCACAGACACACACACATACATGCACATACACACAGGACACACATATACTCTCACACAGACACATGCACATACACACATGCTCACACGCACAGTCACACACTCATACGCATATATGGACATATGGACACACTCACACTCAAACACACACTCACACACATTCATGCTCACACTCACCCACACACACACATACACACAGGACACACAAATACACTGACACTTAAACATACACACACGCTCACATATGAACACACAGACACACTCACATTCAAACACACACATACATTCACACATACTCACAGACACATGCATGTACATGCACATACACACAGGACACACACATACACACATGCTCACACTCACACCGACACACACACTCACACCCACAGTCACACACTCATATGCATATATGGACATATGGACACACTCACACTCAAACACACACTCACACACATTCATGCTCACACTCACCCACACACATACACACAGGACACACAAACACACAGACACACATACACACACGCTCATACTGGAACAGACACACACATACTACACACACACTCTCACACTCACACACACACACACATACTACACACACACACATACTACACACACACACACTTATATACTCACACACACTCTCACATTCACACAGGCACACACACACACACACACACACACACACACACACGAGTCAGTCCTTTCTTCCTGCAGGCATTGTTAATTCCCACTTGGCTTTCTCAAAAGTGCGCACACTCACTTGAATTTTGGCCGGAGAGAGAAAGGCTTAGGGAAGGGATGGGATGCAGGAATAAGCTTTACTGTGATGTGCTCTGCATCAGTCTCCCTTTGGATTTCTAGCTTTATTTGATCTATGCCTACGGTAAAAGACTGGGTCAGAAGCGGCCTGACCGGTGTGTTGTGTCATAGTGTGTGAGCCACAGGCTTCTCTGATTCCTGTCTTCAGAGCATGTCACTGTTGTTCTCAAATGTGGAGCTTCATGTAAAAAAAGTCGTAGGTATCTGAGTAAACGAATGCATGACTTGTTGATTACTACAAGCTATGGATAAAATGAGTAAACAATTCATTGATTAATACAAAGAAAAGAGCAGAGGATCCTGAAAATCCTTCAGCACAAACAACTTAGGGATTTCATCAAACACATATGTATTTATCGACAAAGAAGACACTTGTGAGGCACTGCTGATAAATTTATAAATGAATAACCCATACCCTAGTCATGCATGTGTGTGTGTCACCTCAGCATAGCTGGGCACATACGCGTACATAGATGCTTAAAGTGCAAATGTGCAGTCGTTATCTCTAGGAGCAATCTTTAGGAACCTCACTATTAAAAAATGAGGAGTGCTTTACCTCCTTCCTTTGTGGTCCAAGGACTGAGCCTAGGATCTTGCATCTGCTGGACAAGCTCTCTACCACTGAATTCAACCCCAACCCTTTGTGTGTATTTCTGTGTTTCCTGAATTATTTTGTATCGAGCATCTTTTCCTTTCCTCAAGAGAGAAGAGAGGAAATGATGGAATTTACATTTTTAAATTAAATTAAATTAAGTTTTAAAGGGCAAGCATTAAAAAGCATGGCAGTCCTGTGGTGTCTAAGGGACTGTGAGGAGGAGTATGGTCGCCAAGCCACTAAGGTGCAGTTTTTGTTTTGCCTGCACATCTTTACCACCAGCTTCTGGCTGTATTTCTAACTTTTAAACTGTGACAACGACAGGAAGAGCCACAGAAATGACTTGGGCTTATAACTATGGACTCTAGGGACATGTCATTGTCTTTATAGTAAGCATTGTACCAAGGAAAAACAAAAGAAATACAAGAGTTAGCCTTAGCCTTGAAGGTCGCAGTGGAAACGTGCAGGGCTGGGGACGCAGCTCAGCGGTACTGCGTCTGCCCCCTTAGCGCTGCAAACAAGAATAAATACAACTACAGATAAGTCTTGTTACACCAGTTACTACTTTGCTATTGTTTCACAACAGAGTCTTACCTAGCCCACAATGGCCCAGAACTCACTCTGTAGCTAAGGATGACCTTGAACTCCTGATCCTCCTGCCTCCACTTCCTAGTGCTGAAATTACAGGCATATACTGCTGTACCAGGCTTTAAATTAGTAACTCAGAAGACGACCTCGAACGAGTTCACTTCTTCTCTATCTCAGGGCAGGAAGAAATTGTCATAGCAGCAAATATAACTGTTTTGAAGCTTTTGTTTCTCTGGACAGGAGCATCCTTACGATCACTCGCTGGTCTATTGCCTCTGGCTTATGCTGTTGAGTCTCCTAAGTCTAGAAGATAAGCCCCGTGTAGAAGGGACGCACCTTATGAAGTCTTCCTGGCTGGAGCCAGGGTGTAGAGCTTTCCTATACTTCAGTATAATTTTAGGTATTGATGAAGAAGGATGCTTTTTATCATATCCTCAGGGTAAAGAAACGCATAATTCATTAGGCAAAAACTTTACACGGTGCTATGATTGCGGCTCAGTTGGTAAAATGCTTGTGCAGCAGCAAGGGCCGGGGAACTTAATTAAATTCTCAGAACTACACGAAGCATGAAACTGGCATGGTGGCACATGCCTGTAATCTCAGCACCTGAAGTGGAGGCAGAAGGGATTAGAAGTTCAAGGTCACGTGGAACTACATATCAAATTTGAGTCTAGACTGGAATGCCACCTACTCTCAAAAGGGGGGGAAAGGTTCATTCAAAAAAAGATTATGGTTTTGTTGTTGTTGTTGTTGTGTTTTTGTTTTTGAGCCAGGTTTGGTGGTGCACGTCTTTATTCCCAGCACTCGGGAGGCAGAGGCCGGTGGATCTCTGAGTTTGAGGCCAGCCTGGTCTACACAATGAGCTCCAGGACTACATAGAGAGACCCTGTCTCAACCCCACTCCTCCACAAAAACAAAACAAAACAGGGTTTATGGGTTTTGGTGAAGATACATTGTTGCCGAGGTTCCACTTTCAGGTATACTTAAGGGTAAAGCCTCCTGTGCCGACAAACCAGATACCAGAGAGGTCAGGATGAGGCCATGAGGAGTGGAGAGCAGGGAGTGTGCATGAGGAGAGATCTCTGAAGAGCTTCCTGGTTGCAGAGAGAGGCCTCCCGAGGACTGAGTCTTCATTGGAATAGCAAATGAAAACCATCTTGGGGGAAACTAGGGCAGGCACTCCACACCAAAGAGACCACCAGCCCAGGGCTGGCCCCACCCACAATGGACTGAGCCCTCCCCATCAATCACTAAGAAAGTGTTCTATAGGCCTGCCTGCAGCTGGATCTTAAGTTTCTTAGTTGAAGTTTTTCTTAGTTGAAGTCCCCTTTCCTCAGATGACTCTAGCTTGTGTGAAGTCATCTTGGCACAAAACTATCCTGCATTCCAGGGAAGGTGAACAGAAGCAATTATTCAAGCCTCCGAATGTAGACTTGGGAGGTAACCATAGCAATGGAGTATGTGTCCTATATGAGTGTAACAAGAGGGAGCATCATTCCAAGTTAGCAGCTGTCAGGAAGAAGTATAAGAACAGAGACTGTGAAATAGAGGCAAGAAATACTCTTGGCTTGTCTGTGGTCAGTGTGCATGTGTGTACATGTGTGTGCATGTGTGTATGCACATTGTGTGCATGTGTGCATGTGCATGCATGTGTGCATGTGAGTGTTTGTATGTATGTATGTATGTATGTATGTACACATGTGTGTGCATGTGTCTACATGTGTGTGCATGTGCATGCAAATGTGTTCACATGTGTGTGCATATGTGTGCATGTATATGTACATATGTGTGTATGTGTGTGCATGCATGTGTGCATCTGTGTGCATGTGCATGCATGTGTGTGTAGATATGTGTGCATTGTGCGTATTGGCATCCACATGCCACAGTGCACAGGTAGAGATCAGAGTTCAGCTTCTGTGTCGGTCCTTACCTTCCCCCTTGTTTGAGACAGGGTTTCTCTTGTTTGTTGCTGTGTGCACCAGGTTAGCTGTCTGGCAAGCTTCTAGAGATTCTTCTGTGTCATCTCCCATTGTCTGGTAGGGTCGTGTTGTATGGATTACAGATACATATACTACTGTGCGTGGCTTTTTACATGGGTTCTGGTGACCCTAACTCGGATTGTCAGGCTTGTGGGGCAAGTGCTTTGCACACCGAGCCGTGTCCTGCCCTCCTCCGTCATTTTAGCAGTATGTAGGGTAGTGGAAACTATACGTTTTATATATGATATATTCAAGTTCTTGAGGCCTGTGGGTCCGTGCGTTCCTCAGGAGTGTGAGCCCACAGTGCTTTCAGAACCACTAAGGCTGATGTGGAGAGTGAGGTCGCTAAGGAAGAGAAGCAGAAGACTGCAGAGCGTGTCATTTTGTCCCTCCTCAGTGTCTTGTCCTTTCTGCTGATGCGTGTGCCAAGCCCTCAGAGTCCCTGTGACCTCAGGTTTCTGCTTTTCTTAATTAATACAAATTCAGAATCTAGCCTGGACTTTGGGCCTTGATGTCAGCTTATGATTTTCTAATTGCTCATCATTGGTGCTTCATGCTGTGGCCTGTATATACATTCTCCCTTTATGGCCCCGAAGCTGGGCTAGAACTTAGTGTTTACATGAGTGAGCAATAACAAAATTCATTTGTTTGTTTTCATACAAGCTTTATTAGCCCATATTAATGATACACAACAATGAGTTTCATGTGACTTGTTTATACATGTATATATTTGTATCGTAGTCACCCGTATAACTCTTTCATCTCTCTTCTCTCCCATGCACTCCCTTCTCCCACAAGTCTCTTTCTACTATCATCTTTTATGTGTGTGAGACCCGCTGAGTTTAATTATGGCTGCTCACAGGAGCATGTCTGATGGGCTCAGTAACCCCAATGGAGTAAGACCAACTTCACAGTGGCCACACCATGGAAGGAAATGTCTCTTCCTCCCTCACCATCCACACAGCCTATAGAGCCTCAGTGACAGGTCAGGCCTCCTGAACTCCTCCCCATGCCACACAGAGTATAGACAGCTCCGGTCTTGGGTAAGGCATGTGAAGGTAGCCACAGTTCCTGAGAGCTCAAGACTGTACCCGCCATGTCAAGGCCAGGGACAGTGTGCTGTAAGACTCCATCCCTGTCTCCAGCTCTTACCTTCTCTTGCTTCTTCTTCTGCAAAGTTCTCTGGGCTCCAAAATGGGTGATGTAGATGTCTGCCGTCACTCTCAAGCGTGTAACCCGTTGTGAGCCTCTTCAGTGAATGATACCGGCTACAAAAACACTCTGATTAAAGTTACAGCAGGATGGGCTTAAATGTTTAGAAGGTGATTGACAGGGGCCTCACGCCCATGTAGCTGTAAGGTGATTGACAGAGAAACCACGCCCATGTGGCAGTAAGGTGATTGACAGAGAAACCACGCCCATGCAGCAGTAAGGTGATTGACAGGACATCACGCCCCCATGTAGCAGTACAGCAGCATCAGCTCCCTATAGGCTTACGTTTTCCCCAGATTTACAGCACCAGAGACCAATTTCCTCCTGTGGATGGAATCAGACAGTAGTTGGTTACCCCCCCCAAAAGTCACGTCACTACTGGGTCAGTGGGCACATCTTCCATGGAAAGTCAATAACGTGACAATGGGGCCCAAGTGTAAGACAGTTGATAACAGTTCTCCTCAGCAGCCTGCACAGATAGCCCCTTCCAGTACCATGAAGAGCCAACACGGAGGAAGCTTCCAGTCCAGTTCCAGATGCCCCCTCATCCCATCTTCCTTTTCTTCCTATTTCTTTATTGTAACCTAGCAGTCTTCTACTAGTACTCACGAGACTCACTTCCCCTTGCAGAACTCTTAAAGTTTTTAAGATTGAGTGGATGTGTGTGTGCTGGGGCTCAGGAGTTAATTCTCTCCTTACCATACAGGTCTCAGAGATGGAGCTCAGAACGTTAGGCTTGTGGCCTGTGCTTCACCCACTGAGCCATCTTGCCTGGCCCCAGCATGGTTTCTCTGTGTCGTGTGTCAGCTGGTGTCTTCTTGTGTCTTCAGTTTTGGTGAAGATAGAAACCCTAGCCTGGTTCCTCTATGTCTTACGTCACCTGGTGTCCTCTGCAGTGAGATTCTCACCATCTAGCTCCAACTGTGCTAGTATTTGTTTGTACAATAAGGTCTTTTTAGAGCCCAGGATGACCTCACATTTACTGAGTAGCCAATGACAGCACTGAACTCCAGAGCCTCCTGCCTCAACGTCTGTAGCGCTGACAGGTATATGTCACTGCACCTTATATTATGGGGTGCTGGAGACCAACCCTGGGGTCTCCTGCATGCTAGGCAAATGATCCAGGACTGACTTACACCCCCAGTCTTGTAATAACCCCAACAGCCATATTTATTGTTTCTTGCTGTTCTGATCCTCTTCCCCAACCCATTTTTTTTTTCTTTCCTTACTAAACAAATGTATTAAGTTTTATTTGGGAAACGTTGGCAAATACAAGTCAGTAGGTGATAGTGTCAAGAATTAAACATTTTTTTTTTTCTGTCAAGAATACAATACGCACTCTGTGCACGCCCCATCTCGGGATCATCCTTGGATGCTTTCATTTGCTCATCCTATGCTGTTTATTATGGGGATGGAGAAAGGTAGTTTCTACCCTTGAGGGCCCCTCTTCTAGAGCTGGGGCTGTAGGAGCATCTAGATAAAGATGTGATAATGTCATCAACAAGATGTCTAGGGAGCCTGAAGCTTAGTCTGGAGCCTCAAGTGACTCATCTTATCATCCTGTTTGGAATCTTTCATTCAGAGTTGATGCTACCACTTCTAAATGACTGAATGCCAAAACCAAACCAAACCAAACCTCAGTTGATTGTTTTAAGGGCCTTCCAGAGATGCTCTGGAAGTGAGTTGTCCCTGTAGGTAAGTCAGCACGTATCACAGGCTCCCCGGCTGCTCTGTGGGAGCATGCTTACTTGTGTATAGAAATGTATCTCTGGCCCCTCCTGCAGCCACTTTCTGTCCCTTCCAGTGTCAGAGCTAACCCAGAGCCTCTGCTCGCCAGGTCCCGCCTCCAACCTGACTTTCCTTTTTAATTACTTTTTTGAATCTCAATCTCTTGCGAGTGGCTTTAGAGAAATGTAGACTGGCTAAATACACATTTGGGCATCAGTATAGGAGGTTCACAGAAGCACTAAGGTCTACTAAGTATCAGCTTTTACAATATTAAATATTTTCACTTTCTCGTCTCTCCTCATATATATATTGTCTTAGTTGGGTTTTTACTGCTGTGAACAGACATCATGACTAAGGCAACTCTTACACAGACATTTGATTGTGGCTGGCTTACAGGTTCAGAGGTTCAGTCCGTCATCATCACGGTGGGAGCACAGCAGTGTCCAGGCAGGCATCCTGCAGGAGGAGCTGAGGGTTCTACATCTTCATCTGAAGGCTGCTGGTGGAAGACTAACTCTTCCACATGGGGCAGAACTTCAAAGCCAATCCCTGTGGTGACACACCTAGTCCAACAAGGCCACACCTCCAGGAAGTACCACTCCTTGGACCACATATATGTTGTGATTTAAGAAAACGCAACTTACAACTTTTAGCCAGGCATAGTGGCTCACCCAAAGATCTCAGCTGAGGAAAGAAGATCCCTATGAGTTGGAGGCCAACCTGGACATTCAGGCCAGTGAGCTTCATAGTTTGACTCTCTTAAAAAACAAGCAGACAAACACCAAAATCTAAGGGATGAGGTCAAGGGTTATTTACATTGCAGAGACGTCTCCACTTCGCAAAGCTGTCTAAGTTTCTTTAGCCAGCAAACCAGAAGCACTCTTTGATTTATCAAACTGCATGTCCCAACACCTTTTTTAGGAACACACAGCGCAAAGCAAAAATCTGTTTTTTTCTACCTGCATCTTCTTTGAAGGATAATCAACTAGCCTTTCCTCAGCCTCCTAATGAGATTATAAATTTCATTAATATTATTTCTTTTTCTGTTTTTATTTACCTTTATTATTCTTCTCATCACCATTCCGTGTGTGTGTGTGTGTGTGTGTGTGTGGTGTGTGTGTGTGTGTGTGTGTTTGTAGGGTGAGTCTGTGTGTGGGTGAGGGCACGTGTGTGCCACGGTGCACGTGTGGGGGTCAGAAGTCAATTTTCAAGAGCAGGTGCTTTCCTTCCACCGTAGATTCTGGGTATCAAACACAGGTGCTCAAGTTTGCTCTGTAAGCCCCTTTACCCACTGTGAGGTGTTGGCAGCTCAACAATACATATTTCAATAAAACCCTAAGGATGACCTGGTTCTTATAACCATTTCCTCGTCTTCATCCCCACCTCTTTCCCTCACACAGGGCTTAGGTGATGCTCTGCAGATAGAGATTCTCGTGGGAGCCGATACCCACCTCCCTTTCTGGTGCCATCAGCATGGATGCTGCCTGCACATTTTTCTGTCTTGGTACCAGAACTCTAGCCTCTCTGTTTGCTCCTTGTCCTTGGGGGTTTAACTTTAGACTTCTGATTCAGTCCCAAAGTCCCTCTACTGTGTCCTCTAGCTCTTGGGAGGCATCATCATGAACACCCCCAAACATTCTGCAGTGCTGACTTTCTCTGAGCTAACCTTGGCCCTTCCCCCGGAATGACGCCTTTCTCGTCTCTGTCACCCATGCCAGCCTTAGACTCTCCTCGTGTCACCTCCACAGAGATGTTTTCCTGACTCCTTGTCATGCTTTCCAGTCTGCTGCCCTCCCACCTCCTGCAGAGCCTTGGAGACACACAACTCCTGCTATACACCCAGTGCCTCCTGGCTCATTCCCTCCTGGATGAAGACCTCAGTCCTTACAGTACCTCTCTCTCCAGCACTAGTCCAGGCTTGCCCTTGGCAGTTCTGCATCCTTGCTTTCAGCTCCTCCTACAGTATGGCTTCTCTCTCTTCTTCTCGCTGTCCCCCTTTGTGCTTCCACCATGTCCAATGCTACCCCCAGGATCTTGTTATTAGCAATCATTTCATCATCTCCCAAACCCACAGTTGTCCTCTTTTTACTTAGGGTTTCCATTGCTGTGAAGAGACACCATTACCATGACATGACCAAGACAACTCTTATAAGGGACAGCATTTAATTGGGGCTGGCTTACAGGTTTAGAGATTCAGACCATTATCATCATGGTGGAAGCATGGCAGTATCCAGGCAGGCATGGTGCTAGAGGAGCTGAGAGTTCTACATCTTGTTCTGAAGGCAAACTGGAGAAGACTGGTTCACAGAGAGCTAGGAGGAGGGTCTCAAAACCTACCGCACAGTGAGACACTTCCTCCAATAAGGCCACACCCATTCCAACCTCCCTGGGCCAAGCATTTTCAAACCACCACACCCTTGAAGTGTGCTTTTTCTGTTGTTTTGACTGTTCTAGGACTTGAGTCTGTTGCTTCATATACAGCTTCAGCTTCCTTGCCCAGTGCCTTATGGTCATCTGAGAAAGTGCAATGCTGACCAACAATCCTCTAACTGAAGGTGACTGGGGATATGTTCACAACCATGCTGTCTGGGTTCAGCCTGAGTTTCTGGGACTGAGAGAAGATCTAAAAATCCTGCTTTATGTCCTTTCAGTCTTCCATTTCCTTTGCCTCTATTTCTTCTTAAACGTTTAAATTTACAATCCATTACAATTGTGCTTCTTACCCCCAGAAAATAGAATCAGTCACATAGAAATCCCACACCCTTCTGCCACCAACATATCTTCATTTGTACCCTTTTCCCCAATTGCACTCCTGTTACCAGAGATGCCCATGCTCCTGTCCCAAGCCGACCGCCACACTGTTCTTGGTTCCAGACTCTCTCTGTTGCTTAGGGATTTCTTCAGCCTCAGCCTAATACCTCCCATTCCCATGTCATTATCTGTTTGCCCTCCATGGCATCATTTCTACCCCAAGCCTGTTGTCATGTCCACTCTGTTTTGCAGACACTCACTCTTTCTAGACCCCACATCTCATTTCTCTGACCCTCTTACAGAAAACCTGGATTTTTCAAAAGGATTGTTGATACTGTTTAAATCCTTAAATCCTTCACCCTTTAAATCCACCCCCATCCCACTCCTCTGAAAGGCTTCTTCAAGACTCCTGAGGTCACCAATGGGTGTGGCACTGTGTTCTTGCCCAGGTCCTATACAAACCAGGAAAGCTCAGGTGTCTCTACTTGAGCACAGCCTGCCCCCTGGGAAAGCAGAGAAGAATGCCACTGGCTCCCAAGAGGAAGAAACTGAGTAAGCCAGCCAGGTTGATTCTGCTCATACTTGCCAACCAGGACAGTTACTATCCCGTGGAGGCAGTGAGGAGAGAGGTCCAGAGTCCCCTCTGTGAGTCCTTTCCACAGGCTAAGGGAACAAGGAGGCTGGCATTTATTCCAGGCTGTCAAGTTCGCATTTTGACCACATTGTGAAGTTTCCACATCCTTTAGCACAGTTCCCAGCTCCTTCCGTGGTGTTCTGTAAGGCAACTGCCCTCATTTTTTTCCTATCTCCATGAAATCTCCTTTTGCATCTTGCTGGCTATGCTTCTAAACTCCCAAATGTTGGAGCCTTGGCTCTGTCCTTGGAACCTCCTTCTCTTTCCTTTTCTCTCTAGGTGAGCTAGCTAGCTGTAGCAGCTATATGTGACTTCTGCATTGTGTTTCCAATACCAGCTTTTCTTCTGCATCCCAGATTCTATCCAAACATCCTATAGGTTTCTCTTTTCTTCTTCCTTCTCTCCTCCCTCCTCTCTCCCTCCCTCCATACTTTTCCCCCTGCATTCCTTTTTGTTTTTTTGAGACAGGTTTCTTAGCCACTGTTCTATTACTAGAAGGGACACCATAACCAAGGCGACTTATAAAAGAAAGCATTTATTTGGCAGCTGGCTTATAGTTTCAGAGGGCGAGTCTATGACCATAGTGTCAGGGAGCATGGTGCCAAGCAGCAGGCAGGCATGAGAGCTCACAGATGATCATCTGGTTGCAGGGAATTGAGGGGGAGGGTGGTGAGGTAGAGGAATAGGGAGAGATAGAGACAGATATATAGAGATAGAGACAGAGACAGACAGAGAGACTGCACCTACTGAGCTTTCGAAGCCTCCAAGTGACACACCTCCTCCAACAAGGACACACCTCCTAATCCTTCCAAACAGTTCATCATCATCAAGTCTATGAGTCTGTGGGTACTTTCTCATTCAAATTACCACAGTGTTTCACTCGGTAGCCCTGGTTGGCCTAGAAAGTCCGAAGGACAAGAATTAAAGATACACACCAGCATGTCTGACACGCCTACACCCCTTTCTTGGGTCCTATGTATCTTCAACTGGTTTCAAACTCACTATGTAGCCAGAGATGACCTTAAATGCTAATCCCCCTTCCTTCACCTCCCAAGTGCTGAAATTACATAGGTATGTGCCACCATGCAAGGCTTCTTGTCTTTCTAACATAACAGGTTCAAACCCCACTCCTGACTTTGCCCCAGTATTCTCCTCCCCCGTGTTTTCCATCTTGGTAAATCTGAATAACATGATGACTCAGGGAGAGTTTTGTCATTGCTGTGGACACCATTCCACTTGGAGGCGTGTCTAGCCCTGAGGCGTGGTCAGTGGAAGAGTGTGTGTTTGCAGTGCACGGGGTGGGGGTGGGGTTCAGCTCCCAGCTTGACTCCCTCCATCCTGCAGTCCACATGCCTAGAGTCTTCTAGCATCTTCTAGCATCTTCACGCTGTCAAGCTAGCCCATCCTGTCATCTCTAGGTTGTACTCTTCCTGTGTCCTGCTGGTTTGCCCCCCTCTTTTCACCCGTGCTCCCCATGAATTGGCCTCTAACTATATACTAAAGGTATTCCTAATGTACTTTCAGCTTGGAGGTTGGGAGTTTGTAGGTTTGTGTTTGAGGGAGAGCCTCCCTCTGTAACTAAGGCTCCTTGGAACTCGCTGTGTAGCTTAGGCTGGCCCTGAACTCATGCTTCAACATTCTAGATGCTGGGATTACAGACACAACCACCGCTCTTAGCTTCGTTTAAACCTTAGAAGGGTGCTGTTATACTGTCATCACATTTCCAGGTGAAGAATCGTAACAGCAGAGAGATCCTCTTGTCCAGATACCATCAGCTGCAACAAAGACCTGCTCTATGCAAGGTGTTCAGACACAAGTTACATTCCCATTTTAAGGACAATTAGACATGTCTGTTATAAAGCAAGTGTATCAGTCCTTTAGTCCATTGCACTCCAGTGATGTAAAACATCATTTCAAATTCTAGAAAAGTTTAGCAAGCCTGAGAGGGCTTGAAGGATATCCGTGGCAGTGTCCACATATCAGATCAGGTGATCTGAGTGAGAGCTAACAGCTTCTCTGGCTTTTTACCAAAGGTGGTGGTTTGAATAGATTTGGCCGCCATAAATTTATATGTTTGAATGCTTGGCCATAGGTAGTGGCACTATGAGGAGGTGTGGCCTTGTTGGAGGAATTGTATCACTGTGTAGGCGGGCTCTGTGCTCCAGTTCCTCCCAGTGTAGAATCAGAGCTCCCTCTTGGCTGCCCGCAGAAGTCAGTCTCCTTCTGCTGCCTGTGGATGAAGATGCAGAATTCCTGACTCCTCCAGCACCATGCCTGCCTGCACGCTGCCAGATTTCCTACCATGATGATACTGGACTGAACTTCTGAACCTGTAAGCCAGCCCCAATTAAATGTTGTCCTTCTAGAGTTGCCTTGGTCATGGTGTCTGTTCACCGCAGTAAAACCCTAAGACACCAGATGAATGGGTATTCTTTGCCTTTTTGTGAGTGTAGGGTGCTCTGAGAGGTCCTCAAAACAAGCCGAGCTGGCTGTGAGCTTGGTTCCAGAGCAGTTGCTCTCTGTGGAGATCTTTACAGTGTTTTAGACTTAGGGGAAAGAAAAACTCATTTGTAAGCTTGCCAGAGGTGGTGACCCAGAAACTTCACTCTGACAACAGTGCGTGCGTCTTTAACATTTTCTCCTATTTCTTGTTTCTGTGTGGGCTATGTGACACTTACAGCTTGACAATCAGGTTGTGTTCTCTTTGAAAAATGAAAAGATGCGACATGGCTCGGGGTGGAGGGATGCTTTAAGGGAGATAGTGGGAGAGGCATTGTTGGCAACAAAGAGGGTATATGAACAGGCAGAGTTTACAGAGTGCTGATCCAGAGGAGTCATTGTAACTTCATGTTGGGCCTTGGGTCCCTTTTGTATAAAAGAATCTCTTTGGGGAACACAAGATAAACTAACAAAAACACAAACCTCTAAGCTGTATGAGGAAGCTTTCCCCTTGTCCTCCTGAGGTTACATAAGTGGGCGTCATCACTGAAACACAAAAGCAGCTGAATGCATGTAGAATCCTCAGGGTCCCTGGGACCAAAACTGTGGCGTTTCTAACTAAGGCACGTTCCTCTCTAAAAAAGAAATTAACTAAATAATGGAACTGTTTTATTCTACAGAGCTCAGTTTTACAACTTCCAGTATGCCTGCAAGCACATTCCTTAATCTCTCTGAGCTTTTCCTCACCTGTAAACACTGCCAGTGATAACAACTGCCCTGTGGGTCCCTGTGGGTCCCTGTGGGTTCCTGTGGGTCCCTGTGGGTCCCTGTGGGTCCCTGCGGGATTACACAAGGTAATACAGTGTGCAGACCAAGAAAGGGGTCAGCAAACTATAATCACCAAGGTACTAAGTGCAAGGACTCATTCCTTATCTGTCCTCTCCTGATGCCTTTAGTTAGGATAGACATTTTCAAATCCTCCCTAGGGAATTTTTTTCTAACTGAGCTAACCATATGTGGAGTAAGGAGCTAGGTTATCAGTTAATAATGTGTGCAGCTCTTCCAGAGGACCTGAGCCTAATTCCCAGCCCCCATGTTGGGTAGTTCATTAACCACCTGTATCTCCAGCTCCAGGACATCACACATCTCTCTCTTCTGATTTCCTCCGGCATCTGTGTTCACCTGCACACCACACACACGCACACACACACACACACACACACACACACACACTTAATAATAATAGTAATAATAATAGAACAAAATAAGTGCTATTGAACATAGAGAAGGGGAGAAAGGAAGAAACAAATGGGGGCAAAGAAGAAACTATGGAGATAAAAACCTATTGCCAATAGTGAAAATATGCACGGCAAAACTAGATGAATGTGTAAAAAAGAATAACAAAACCACGAACACTTAAAAAATTAAAATACAATAAAATTAAAGTTGCTTGAAAGGGGGCTGGGTATGGTGGTGCACACCTTTAGACGCAGCACTTGGGAGATAGAGGCAGGTGGATTTTTGTGAGTCAGAGGCCAGCCTGAGCTACAAAGTGAGACGTAGGCTGAGCTGGACTAGAGAGGTGAAGAATCCTCGCTGCCCTTGTAGAGGACTCAGGTTCAATTAGGAGTACTCGCGTCGGCCGTTCACATCCACGTGTAGCTCCTGCTCCAGGGATCTGATGCCCTTTTCTGGCCTCCTTGGGTACCTTCTCACCTTGAGCATTTACACGGACACACACACACACACACACACACACACACATACACACACACACACACACACACAGAGAGAGAGAGAGAGAGAGAGAGAGAGAGAGAGAGAGAGACTCCCACATAAATAAAATAATAACAATATTAATCTAAAAAAAACAACATGACCTTTAGTCCCAGCACTTGGGAGGCAGAGGCAGACAGATTTCTGAGTTCGAGGCCAGCCTGGTCTACAGAGTGAGTTCCAGGACAGCCAGGGCTACACAGAGAAACCCTGCCTCGAAAAACAAAATAAAACAAAAAAACCAGCATGAGATGTTGAGGTAACATCTTTCTAAAGATTGGAGACTCTTCTCCCTGAACATGGGACTCAGTTGAACCAATGGGCTCTTACCTGTGGTTTATGTAGCTGCTATGTCTGTGCTGCATACATGTGTCATGTGGAGCAGAGTTGTCTGCACCTTGGTGGATTTTCTTCTTTGTGTACCAGGTACTCCTACTGGCCATACAGTCTGTGGGCTAGGCATGTTCTATGTCTGCTAAAATTCCCTGAACTATACCCCTGTGGTGGCTGAGATTGTAGCTGGAGGAGTGATTGTCTCCCCAGCGTGTTGAGAGTGTGGGTCGTGACCACAGCACTGAAGTCAGTACAGGCAGCGGACCTCACTTTGTACTGTTGGGCCTCCTAAGCATTGGTCACTCAGATGGAGGAGTTCAGCTGTGGATATTAAGATATTAGAACCAATGAGTCCTCAGGCTCTATGGTAGTAATTGACAGACAGATGGCCTTGTGTTTAATACACCTGGTACCATCAGGAGCAGAGCTATGACACTCTAGGGTTACCCTCAGTCAATAAGATGTACGCCTGACCAAAAGACCAGGGTGTCTTTTGCTATGCATGTCCCTATCAGAGCCCAGCCTCTTGATGCCTGCATTCCTTGGTGTGCCAGCATCTGGCCCTCCTACAGCTCTCCACAACTGACCCTCTGGGATTTCCCTTACCCAAGAATGATTACAGACCAAAGTGAGGCTCACTGGTCCACGGCTGCTCCCTGATCTCAGGCCAACGGGGCATCTCAGTTATAATTGTTTTGCTGTGTTGTTTTGTTTTGAAACAATGTCTCTCTAGATAGCCCTGGGTTTCATATGTAGACAAGGCTGGCCTTGAACTCTAAAGGTGTGCACCCCATGTCTGATTCAGCTTGGTTTCTAACGATAGATCTTCTCTGGAGATGGGTTTTGGCCACGCCCTCCTCTGGTGCTTTCTTAGTCTGATAGTGAGCCAAAGTGGGATTTCTCACCTCTGCTGACCTGTCCCCTGGAGAGTTCACTGTCTCACCAAACTCACAACAGCTTTGAGGCCTCTGGTTATGCATCTTTCAGCCAGCGGAAGTGCCATCGGATGTCCCCATCCTCATCAGGGGGCCACACGGCTGGGGTGGTGTCAGAGTCTGCCCCACCACCATCTCTCCTGCTCTCTCCAGGACTTTCTGTTTCCTTCTGGTGTCCAAAGCACTTCCTCTCTCTGGAATAGAACCCACTTTTTCCTATTCTAACCCTCCTTTGCTAGCTCACAGAAGCAAAGACTAAGGCACTGTGTTACCCAGAAATTCAGACTTTTCTATGTCCACCTCAGTTCCTGAATAATGACAGAGGGGCTTATATTTATTAATAAATGCCTATGCCTTATGCTAGCCTTGTTTCCCATGAGCTTGTAACTCGATTATCCTGTTTATCCTATTCTATAATATAGAATATTGACTAGTTAGTTACTTGTCCTCAGTTTCATACATCCAACTTCCTCGGAGTCTGGACGACAAATCTCCCACACCCCTCTCTTTCCTAAGTTCTCTGTCCAGAAGTCCCACCTTACTATTTTGCCTTTTGCTATAGACCTTAGGCTTTTTATTTTAACCAATCAGAAGGTGCTTTAGGCAGGTAAGGAAGAACAGAGACACATCTTCACATGGTGTACAAAAACCTCTCTCTATCAAGTTCCCATTGTTGTTTTCAGATACAAGGTCTCATTCTGTGCCAGGGTGGACACAAGCAGTCCTTCTGTGTCAGCCTCTCAGGTACATGAGACTCTAGGCACACCACCATGTTCATCCATTCTGTACTATGGAATACACTCTCTCAATGAACTGATAAGGGTGCTTGCTGATCTTGCAGAGAATGGGAGTTAGGATGTCCAGTTCCCAAGTCAGGTGGCTGGACGCTTCCTATACCTCCGGTTCCAAGGGATCTATTGTCCTCTTCTGGCTTCTGAGGGCACTGCACTTATGTGTGCAAACCTATTCTCAGACACACATAGAATTTAAAAACTTCAAAAAATTAATAACTTGCCCACTTATATAAATTCATTCCTAGGTTCTCTCTCTCTCTCTCTCTCTCTCTCATATATATATGAGTTTGTTTTCACTTATGTATGCATGTGTGTCTCTTATATGTGTGTAAGTGTATGTCCCACATGCATGAGCCAGAAGAAGACATCAGATGCCCTGTAGCTGGAGTTACAGGTGGTTATGAGCAATCTAATCTGGAAGAGCAAGCGCTCTAAACTGCTGAGTCATCTCTTCAGCCCCTGATTTAAAATAAACACTTTAAAGATTTAAAATTTTAAATTTTTTATGTGTGTGTTTGCCTGCATGTATATGCGCCTTGAGTGTGCCCTGTGCCCCCGGAAGTCAGAAGAACATGAGATCCTCTGGATCTAGAGTTATGTGAGGTTGTGAGCCACCATGTGAATGCTCAGAAACCCCATAGTGTCTGCAAAAACAAGTACCCCTAACTACTGAGCCATCATCCCAGTACCCCAAACTACTGAGCCAGCATTCCAATATCCCTACCCCGGGAGGTTTCTTTTCTTTTCAATGAAATCTTGCCATATAGCTCAGTTTGACCTGGAACTCAGCAAGAGATTATAAGTGTTGTGTGTCACCATACCTGGCTTTAATCTTTGCTTCTCATAATCTTTTCTAAACTGAAACATTCAGATTCAAACCATTTGGGGAATTTCGTCTGAGGCAGACTCTAAGTCGAGGGCATTATGGAGTCAGGTGGGCAAACAAGTCCTTTGTACCCATGAAGCACACACACAAAGCTGCAGAAGACGTGCAGGGTTCAATGTGGACTTGCTCATTCCACCCATCCATTCTCAGGAACTCTACCCATGGGTGGTTAGACTACACTAAGAGAGAGCACCATCTGTGCAGGAAAAGCCACACTGTTTTACAGTTTGTCTTGTCTTAGCCTGAATCACTTTCAGTTCTTTAGTCATGGGGATTTTCCTGAGAACATGGGATGGGAACTCCTCTGTACCCTGGAGCGCCTGATTCGCGAGTTCTTGGACAAAGGCTGTCGTGGGTCCACAGTGACTTCTTATAGGAGTAGATGCAAGGGGCGCAGTCAACCTGCCACCCACGTTTCTGTTGTTTGTTGAGGTGGCTGAGTGCTGTGGGCCCTGCCTGGTTTATAGAACTGGACCCTTGTGTTTATCTAGCAAGACAAGAAGCATTGTTGTCTCCTAATGCTCCACTTCTCCGGAGCTCTTTGAAAGTAAAGTATGCACTTGGGAGGCAGAGGCAGGCGGATTTCTGAGTTCGAGGCCAGCCTGGTCTACAGAGTGAGTTCCAGGACAGCCAGGGCTACACAGAGAAACCCTGTCTCGAAAAACCAAAAAAAAAAAACAAAAAGAAAGAAGTAAAGTATGCTAACAACATAGTCTCTTAGTTGTGCCTCATAACCTGAATTATAGATTAATAACTCATGAGATGAATCTCATAATTCCTCATGAGATGAATCACTGTCGACTCAAAGAGGAGTTTTTTTTCACAGTATCTGGCCTCATTTTGCCTACTTCAGAAAGTTGATTTATTCCATTTTTATGCTTTAGAAATCTTAGGCGGAAAAAAAAAAAAAAGAAAAAAGAAATCTTAGGCGGGAGAGAAGGGCCATGAAATGCGATGACACAACTTTTTTGAAAACACTTTACCAGGTTGGTGGCACAGGCTTGCAATTCTAGCACTTTGCATGAGTTCTAGGCTAGCCTGGGCTATATAATAAGATCTTGTCTCAAAACAACACAAATAAACACAATAATAAACTACTTTGTGATGTACCTGGTTTTGTAATTTGAAGGATTAAAGAATCTTTGCTCTCTTCCTCTTTTTTTCTCTTTTTCCTTCTCTGACCCCTGGGAAGTTATGTCCACTAGGGAAATCCATAGGCCACTGGACAGTGTGAACAACTGCGCAGTTAGTGGTGGTACTATATTCCAAAAACAGACATCAGTCTCGGGAGTGTACCCAAGGCTATGCTGACCTAGTAGGGAAAGGAATTTTCTAGGAGGATCCTAGGTAATAGTCCACAGATGAACCCCAGGCTGACCCTACCTTGATGCTTGATTCAACCCCTGAGGGTCCACTATGTAACTCCTATTCTTTACAGACAAAAATATCCTAATACTTCACAGAAATAACCAGATACTATTTTCCACTCTTATACCAGCATTCTCCTCTCACACATTATTTTTCCAGATAATAAGATGTATAGAAGTTACTTCAAGTTCTTCCTCCCAGCCTCATGCTCCCAGAAATAAGACTCAGACTCAAAAACTGTTTTACTTTGACCATATAGCTAGGCTCTTCTCTTACTAGATCATAACTTAAAATAACCCATATATTCTAATCTACATTCTGCCACATGGCTTGTTACCTGTGTTCAGGTACCATTCAACCATCTTGTCACATCTTCTCGGGCAAACGTCCTGTGCCTGACTCTATCCCAGAATTCTTTCTGCCTCCCCAGATGTCCCACCTTCAATTCTACCCTTTCCTATAGGCCATAGGTTTTGTAATTGACAGCAATGCATCCGTACAATTCACAAGATATTCTCTCTACAAAGATGAGTCTTCCCTCAAACCTGTAAGTCAGGGATCCCCTGAGGATATGGAAATTATGTATGGCAAAAATGGCTTATACTTTCAGAGTATAAATTATTACTCAGATGTGAGATGTCGTTGGCACTGTGTACATCTTCTTGCTAAAGTGGAAGGGAAGAGAGACTGAGAGATTCTTGGAAGCTTAAAGAGTTCTCATCAGCTTGAGTATCCTGGTTGGTTTTTTTCTGTCAACTTGACCCAAGATAGAGTCATCTGTGAAGAAGGAATCTTAATTGATAAAATGCCTTCATCAGATTGGCCTATAGGCAAGCCTGTGGTGATTGATGGAGGAGGGCCCAGCACATTGAAGGTGGTGCCACCCTTGGGTAGGTGGTCTTCAGTTTATAAGAAAGCAGACTGGGCAAGTCAGGAGGAGCAAGCCAGTAAGCAGCACCCTCCATGGCCTCTGCATCAGCTCCTTCCTCCAGGTTCCTGCGTAGAGTTCCAGCCCTGACCTCCTCCAGTGACGGAGGGTGACCACAGAGCTGTAAGCTGAGATAAATCTTTTCCTTCCCACATTGCTTTTTGGCCATGGTGCCTGATCACAGCAATAGGAACCCTAACTGGGATAGAATGGGACTCTTGCCTCTTTGGTGGTTTGGTTATATAGCACATTAAAAGGGTGGCTCTAACGTTCAAAATATGATCAAATTTTTAAACTTACTAAGGTTTTACTCTGATCTATGACTATGGGCCATTTTGTTTGTATGTTTGTGTGTGTGTGTGTGTATGTGTGTGTGTGTGTCCAGATGTAGGCAAACTCAAACTTATGATGTGTTATACTTGCCTGATAAATCTACTAGAGTTTCAGAAGTGCTTATCCCTGTTGAATAAAAGCTATGGGAGTACCAAAGAAGTGAACCAAGCAAGCTTGCAGGTATTTAGAATCTAAACTAGAGGCCAGCAAACTGCCTGTAAAGAGCCAGTAGTAAATATCTTAGGCATTGTCAGTTGAAACTGCTCAACTCAGCCATTAGAACGTCAAAGCAGCCATGGACACTTCTGTGTTATACTTGTCACTGTGGCAGGGGTGGTCCCAGGAGACTTTCCTTACAAAAATGAGAGGTCAGAGTCTCAGGCATTAGAGGGCCCGCTCTTGCAGAAGACCTTACTCTGGTTCCCAGCACCTATGTTTGGGCAAGCAGTTCACCACCATCTTAACTCCAGCACCAGGGGATCCATCCATTGTCCTTTTCTGGCCTCTAAGGGCACTCGCACACACGTGTTCATGCATGAACATGCATGCACCACACACGCATGCACACATAAATGATAGATAGCTGATAGATAAATGAGCAAATGATAATTCTGTCAATTGTCTGTATTCTTCACCCCAGTAATTCTGCATAATTACGTAAAGTCATTGCTTTTTAATTCTCTGGCAAACATCTGGACAGATGGTTGTTACCTTACACAGTGGTATATAGTCCCTGCAAGTCTTGTTTTTAAAACAGATGCTATCTTGGAAATCATTCAGGAGCAGATGCATGACTCTTGTGGGATGATTGACAGTAACCTGGAGCAGTCTGAGAGTTAGGTTGGGAGAGTCTAAGGAACTGAGAAAGAGAAACAGATCGGCAGGCAAAACCTGTGTCAATAGCTTGCTAGTTACCTGCCAAGAGCTCCATCCCTTCCCGGATTCCACCCTCTATTGTTGCAGCTCAAGAATCCTTATTTAAACTTCCCAGAGGAGCCCATCAGGAGTTTTCAAACATTTTTATTGGCTGTTTTTCTGGTTATAACAGAAGGTATGGTGCTTTTGGAAAATATAGGAGACTATAAACCCTCATGATCCAGTTAGTCAGAGATGACCACTGTTTGATGCTGTGCATTGCCAGCTCTGTGTTTCTGGCTCCATTACCTGGTTGGCAGGTCATTGCTTGTCTGCCTGTCTGCCATTGATTGCATCAGAAGCTTCACTGTGTGTCTTAAAGGGAAAATGATATGCTGTAATATAGAGCGCATCAATTTCTTGATCGCCTAAATGGGTTTTGCTGTAAGAAGCAATACTGCCATAGGCACCACTGCAAGTGAGTGAAGTGTTCTTTAGTGATTTCCTCAGTCGTTTTTCAGACGCAGAGGTGTAGGACACTGGGCTTGCATACTATCATTAGTAAGTACAGACAAATCGATTACTAAATTGGATCTGTCTGAGGACATGAGACAGGAGCAATGTGCAAAATCACTTCCTATTGTTTTACAGTAAATATTCCCTGCCTCTCTTTAATGTGCTTTTTAATTTGATGACATGTATGTGTGTGTCTATGTATGGGTCTGCACATGCATGAGTACATGTGCCCATGAAGGCCAGAGGGGAATCAGATACCATGGAACTGGAGTTACAGGCAGTTTTGGGTGACCAGGGTGGGTGCTAGAAGCCAAAGCCCAGGCCTCTGCAAGAGCAACTGCTCTTAAGTATCGAGCCAGCTGTTTAGATTACAGATTCAGCTGTCTTTAGCTCCCGTCTGGTCTGTCCACGCCTCCTCCCTCGCTCTCCCCTCCCGGCTCTCCTCAGACTCTCCAGCTCTAGCTCTTCTCTGTCTTTCTTCTCTTTGATTTGGTGACAAGAGGAAAGGCTTCGCTTTCAGTGTTTCTGGAAGGGGGGGAGCCTAAATGTTTTCTTCTATTACAGGGAAGAAAAGATGATAGATTAGGAAATTATCCTTGCAACTAAAATTATTTCTACTCTTTTTTTTTAAATTATTTCTACTCTTTTCAGTAAACATTAATCACTACAGCTGGGAAATGCCAATGTGGTCATATCAACACTAAGCAATATGGAAAGTGAAAAATAGTAATGCAATTTGTTTCCTTTTTAGTGTTATGAAGTGCTTGTTTTAGAAGCATTTTATATGGTTAGTGTTACCTTATTCATTAAAAAAAAAAGTTTAAGCCAAGGGTGATGGCATTGTCTATAGTTCTAACACCTGGGGGGAGAGGCAAGATCAGGCTTTCAAATCCAGCCCCAGCTAAAGAGTGAGCTCAAGGTTAGCCTGGACTACATGAGACCCTATCTCAAAAAGAAAAGAAAAGGCTTGTTTTCTTTTGGAATCATTTGCTGTGTTTAACATGTTTGTTCCAGAGCCAGTGTGGAAATAGCTGCAGTGAGGAAAATGAACTCAAACAGAGTCGTGTGCTAGTTTGTGCTAGATTTTCACATTCAAACACTGTAAAAGTCCCTGCCTTTATCTCCAGTTTAGAATTAAGATCCTGCTATGTACACTGACAGCTGACTCACAGTCCCATCCTACAGAGGAGATAACACTCCCTCATTCACAGTCCTGTTAAACAGAATAAATATTTTCTTGGGACGGAATGCTTGTGGTTTGGTGACTCAACTCTCCCCGGAGCTGGAAGCCTGGATTCTCAACTAACCAGTGGCACAAGAAAATACTTGTTTTATATCATACCCAGGAAAGCTATAAATAAATAAAGGCATTTATGGAGCATGAGTTACAGGGATAGAAGATGTTCCAATCTTCGCTACCAAAAAGCCTATAATATGACTTGAGAAATACGAACACTTAATAAACAACACCAAACCACAGAAGTCGCCAACTTATCTACAAAGTTGTATTTCATAATGATCCCCTGGGGGTTGAAAACCAGGGTCCACCTCCTGCCTGTGCAATGTCTTCAGTTCTTGCTCTCTGAAGAGGCTGGCGACCTTGAGCCCAGACTGGGACAAGTGAGGGTCTCGTAGCTTTACCTTCCTGTGCATTTGCTGAGCTAGCCCCCATTCCTGCTTCCTTTCTCTGTGATCCACTTCCCTCCCCTCCTGAACACACCCTGAGCTAGCCCCTTCCCTCACTTCACTTCTCCCCCACACACACAACCCTCATATTATTTGAGATTCTTTTCTCTCATCCTTTCTAGTCTTAGTCAGGAAAGATCTCTCATTTCTCTGAGTTCTCTTCCACTTATTATTTTTTTTAAAGGATTTATTTCATGTGTATGGATTTGTGACACGTGAGTGCTGGAGAGTCGGTTGTGAGCCACCATTGGGTGCTGGGAATTGAACTGATGTTCTTCGAAAGAGCAAAAAGTACTTTTATCGAAGCTGTCTTTCTATCTCCCTGACGCCCAGTTTGTTTCCTTTGCCTTCTTACTTCCTCCTCCCACCCCACTGTAACCCTCCATCACTCTCTATAAAACCCAAGGAAAAAGCTAGTGGTGCCTCTGTGTGCAGAGGAAGGAAGACGTGAGTCTCCAGAAGTTAGACATAGCAGCTTCTGGCAGTGAGGAAAGCCCTGGACAGTTAGATCCTGTGTGGTCGAAAGGTCCCTGGCCAGCTTTTCTTCCTGACCGGCCCTGATGGTTTTTCCAGTATTGTCTTTTTTTACATAAAATAAAAATCTGCATTCTAGAAAGACAAATATGTTCCTGAACTATTTTATTGCTCTCTTGTTCTTTTTAAAACCGATATTGGTGTTGGGCAATGGTGGCGCACGCCTTTAATCCCAGCACTTGGGAGGCAGAGGCAGGCAGATATCTGAGTTCGAAGCCAGCCTGGATCTACAGAGTGAGTTCCAGGACAGCCAGGGCTACACAGAGAAACCCTGTCTCGAAAAACAAAATAAATAAATAAATAAATAAATATAACAAATAAAAAATAAAACTGATATTGGAGCAAATCTGTGATTCCTAATAACATTCTTTTTCCTTGTATGCTTTAATATTTTAGGGCATTTCCTAGAGACCAAGCCACTGTTTTGACACTGTATCTAATGTGGAGTAAATAAATTACCTTAAAAAACTTTTGGAATACAACTCCAATGTATATTGGCATTCCTTTTCAAAACACGATTTAAGTAAGGAAGCACAAGATTTCTTGCAATCCGGAGTCTTTCTCCTGACTTTACAAGTTAGATTTGCTGTCGATGACTGCCAAAGATACAAAGGAAAAGGGGAAACGTTAACAGGAAACCTAAGCAGAGACATGCACAAGGTATAGAAGGAATGGGCAGACGGCTCTTTATGACAGAGGGCCGAGGAGATGGCATATTGGTTAAGGGAGCTTGCTGTAAAAGCACGTAGACCTAAGTTTGAATCCCAACACCCCAAAAACAGTCTAGGTGTGGTGTCATGCCCCTGTAACTCTATTGCTGTGAGGACAAAGAGAGGAGGGCTGCTGGACTTACTGACTGCCAACCTCACTCCATTTTCAGTAAGAGTCCTTTCTCAAAGGGGCAAGGTGGGTATAGCAGGCCACCTAGTGTTCTCCTCTTATTTCTGCATGTGTCCACACAAGCACATGTACCCCCCCCTTACTTGATAATAACACACACACACATAACACACAAAACGTTTTTTTTTAAAGAAAGTCTTAAGGTTAGGGGAAGACAGAGTGAGTTTGGAGTCCTACTGAAGATCGTTTTTTTTGGTTTTTTTTTTTTTTTCGAGACAGGGTTTCTCTGTGTAGCCCAGGCTGTCCTGGAACTCACTCTGTAGACCAGGCTGGCCTCGAACTCAGAAATCCGCCTGCCTCTGCCTCCCAAGTGCTGGGATTAAAGGCGTGCGCCACCACTGCCCAGCCCCTACTGAAGATCTTTAGATGCAGACTCTGAACCTGACGTTCGATCATACAAACAGCTTCTCTAGATGGACAACCGTATTAAGCTACATGGGAAGCAGGGACACTATGGCAGCTTTGTCTTGCCTTGCACCTGAAGGGCTTCTGCTCCTGAGATGTGGAAAGGTCCCATCTGCCCATCTCACGTGAGCATTCCAGCTTTCTGTCTGCTTTGGGCAGCACGTCTGGATCCCTGGTGTAGCTGTGTTGTTTTTTAATTAGAAGTGGTTTTTAATTAGATAAATTTTTAATTAGAGTTTTCTTTCATAACATTAGCATCAATTAAAGACACTAACTGGACCATTCATTATGAATATGATGGCAGTTCTAGTCACTGTGATGTATCCAGGAGGCCCTTAAGCAATGCTCAGCTCTTGTGGAATGGACAGACAGACAGAAGCAGCCAGAGGTGTGAGTCAAGCAACTGTGAATTCTGTACTCATCACTGGCCATTTTATACTGTGGAACAACCATTTAGAAACTGGTAATGTGCGCATGTACTAATGTGAAAACTAACTTCTAGCATCGAGATGTGGTAGCATTTACCTTTAGTCCAAGGACTCTTAGGAGGCAGAGGCAGGAGGATTGCTACAAACTCAAGGCCAGCTTGTTCTACATCAAAAGTTTCAGGCCAGCTACAGCTATATACCAAGATCTTGTCTCAAAAACAAACAAATACATACTTCTAACCTCTTTAAGCTTCACCTTCAAAAATTAAAGACAGAGAAATCTACTCACATATTAAAATAATTCATTTTCACATGATAATGGAGATTTTACTGTAAGGACATTACTATGTGTGAGAATATTTCAGATGTCCTTTTTTCTTTTTGGTGTTTTATTTCCCAAGATAGGGTCTTACTCCTCTGCCTAGGCTGGTCTTAGATGAGATGATCATCTTGCCTCAATCTTCCTAATTCAGGGGTTATAGAAATGATTCATCATACCTAAGTGTCTTGTAACATTAAGGACTCTTTTCTCACAGTTCTTTAAAAAAAAAAAAAGAAAGAAAAGAAAAAGAAAAGAAAAGAAAGAAAGAAAGAAAGAAAGAAAGAAAGAAGAGAAAGAAAGAGAATTTACAGAGATAGACTCTAAACCTCCAATGCATAACTGGGATAAAGTTGAGTATCTGATTTGGGAGACATAATAAAGTTTGAGAACTATAGCAAACACGGAAAGATTTTGATACAAAGGATGGTTACGCAGCTTCTCTTGAATTTCTGTTTCTAGAAACACCTCCCAAGCAATGGCGTTTACAGACGGGCAAGGATAATCAGGGCACAGAACTGGGGAAGATGCTGTGTGCGTGTCTGCAAGGCTGAGTGTGCATGAGTGTTTGGTTTAGAGGCTTCAGAGTTTCCGAGACTCGCATTAATCGTCATGATACGAGCCGTCTTGGGCTAATGAGCTAAGGTGGAGCAAAAGTCAACAAAACAGGCAGACAGTGCATATTAAACATGCTGTAAAGTCAACTTCAAAGCCTGCGACGTTGCCATGGACTTCTGGAAAATAATATCACACAGAGCAGCCCGACATGCAGCTCCATGGGTTGGAAGGAGAGGCTTCTGAGCCAAAGCTTTCTACTGACAGTGTTAGGAACTCCTGACAGAAGCAGGATCTGCAAGCAGCTGCCAATCCTGAACCGGCCCACCTTTACAGAAGGGACTTAGAGTTTGCTCACTCAGGACTCCCTCACTGAGCAGGATGAAGTGACAGGTGTTGTCCTGTGCCATATCAGGACCCCTCTTAAGTCTTTGCTCTTCCAGATGAGAGTAGGGGCTACTGGAGATTATAACAGTGCTAAAATACTGATTACTAAATAGCCCCAGGACACAGGATGGGGAAGGGAACTGTGAAAGAGCAGACTGGATCCAAAAGAGGGAAACACCAAGAACTTACAGTGTCTTTTCTTATAGTACGGAACCACTGAACAGCTTTCATACAAGAGAGGACTGCAGAATGGTCAGCCGTTTGTGGGATGAGGATGGGTTGAAAGTAGCACTAGGGACCAGCTGGCAGCTTACTAACTGAAGACGTTATGAGGCCAGGAGCTAAAGTGATAGCAATGTGTCTCCTCTAAAGGTCTTACAGCAAGGGACATCCAGTTAATGATGTCAACCGGTAATGACTGGTAAGCTAAAGGAGGGACTGGCAGTCCAGTGAATCCAGAGAAAGAGCTTGAAGGAAACAAAATGTATTCATAAAGTTCTGCAGGGGTACACGGTGTACACTGTCTGAGAGTCTATGGGTGAGGGAATGTTTGAAAGTCTATGGATGAGGTGGGGAAAAGCTTTTCATGGACCTTAATGAATCTGTATATCTCCCTTCAGTTCCTATAGATGGGGTATTGAGTAAGATAATGTCGAAAGTCCAATGTGTCTATCAGAGAGTTCTCATGAGGCCACTCCTGTTGCATCCCCCAAAGAAAGCTCGGGTGTGGGTGTGAAGGGTCCTCAATAAATGGATAGGGTTGGATTGATTGGAGCAGAAGGGCACCTGTGGTCTACCTCTGGCTATATGAAGGGTAACCTCTCTATCCTCTATTCTATAACATGGTTTGCCGGGCTTCTTCCTCCTTGCCTAGTCCATGATGCTCTAATTGCTTCGTGATGCAGACAGCGATTTAGAGCCTGCAGGATGGCTCAGCAGGTAAGGTGCTGCCACCAAGTGTGCCAACCTGAGCAGTTCCTGGATCCCACAATGGAAGGAGAGAACAGACTCCTAACAGTTGGCCTCTGAGTGTTACCTGTGCTCCACGGCACGTACACAAACACAAATACAATAAAACAAAAATTCAAACAGCCATTTAAAATACTCTCCCCTGCATTGCCGATCCATTATTTATGAGCTTAATACAGTCATTAGTCATTTCTTTGGAGAGTACATATGCCATCAAAAGAAAAGCTCCGTTTTTCTCTTCATTACCATTGGATTATGGGAAATTGGGCAATCAAAGTTCTCCTTTTATATTTTGACAAGTGTAAGCTAAACTCGTTCGATGCATATGATAGAAAGGGAGGTTGAGGGTGGGGTGGGCCTGGTCTTCAGCTGCTGTGGATAGAGTATGTACAGCCATGAATGAACTCAAGACCCTTGATAAGCCCCTCCCTGAGGCTCAGCTCTCCAGGCTCCTCACCTCTCTGGCGCTTAACGTGGTGGTTCTGAGCTTGTGTAGTCCTCGGCCTCCACTTATTTTTGCCCTTGCTTAGAATGGGATCATTCTTTCCTGTGAGACCAGCCTGGGTCTGGGTGGGTTTCATAGGTGGTTGGTTAATCATGCAGGGTGATCCTGAACATCTAAAGTTCACATAGCATCAGCCCTTGGACAGTTTGCACATAGTGTCACAGGCAAGGTGATTTCACCAGTATATTGAGGCAGTGGTCCCAAGCCTTGGTTAGAGAGACATTCTGCATTGTCCTGGCTAGATATGAGGGGCACTTAGGCACTTCTGTCCCTGTAGTGCATCGAGAGATGCTCTTTGCCTTCAGGTCACTACATACATCAGTGTGTCCAGGGAAGTGAGGTCATTTGGGAGTTAGGCTGGCAGGGAACCTTTAAAAAGGAAAGAATTGAAAAAAACAAACAAACAAACAAAACAGTAAGATGAGTAGATTGGCATCTTTGTACAACCACTAGATGGCAGTTTGGGCATTCTGTTGCCATTATTGACACCAAACCCCTGCATTGATGATGTAGATAAAATGCTGAAAGTGTTTGGAATTTTTGAAACATAGATGAAGCATAGAAAACGACGTCCATGCTCCCGTCCCGTCCATCTGGGGGGCTTGGTGATCACAAAACTCATTGGCTGAAAATTTGAAATTAGAACTATTCGTCTTATCTAGGCAAGTGAATATGTCGAGTAACCATTTCTGAGCCTTTGTGAATCCATCTGCAAAATGGGGTGATTGGGCAGCTAGACATTCTTTCTGATAAATATGCCTCCTCAAAGTGCTATCCACATACGATGCTCTTCCAAATTCTTACTCAGGAAGTGCCAACTGGCGTCCAGGTGCGCTCTAACACGTGCTGTTTATTGAGGTGCTCACATGAGCACACACTTTATGAACGACTCCTAATTATTTAACTCCCTTTTTACAATCCTATTGTTACCTTGGTTGAGGAAACTGAGGCTTGGAGAAGTTACATAACTAGCTAAGATACCCAAAGACTAGTCTGAAATGCTCTGAAACTCAAGTTGTTACATTCCCCGGTCCTTGGTTGAGAAAAATATCAATTTGAAGACAATGTTGCTTTTGAAATACAAACCCACTTTGTAAATCTAAAACCTTTTGGTCCTAAAAGGGAAGTAGATTTCCATTCTGTTTTGTTAAATACCTGGATTTTGTTGTTAGATATGTCTTCGCAGGGCTCTCCCAGAAGCCTGGCTCCCAGTTCCACACGTGGCTAACCAACAGGCTCCAAGTTCTGTCAGTCTCACGGTTTCTCAAGCACAGTGTCTTTTCAAGAGTGCATTGAGTAGATTACATGAAGTAATTCCCAGGAGTCTTTTCAGGGTCAAGTCTGGTATTATCTGCTGGTGTGTGACCATAATCTAACATAGAGTCTAATGTTAGAGGGGGTGGGGCTACCCAGAAGGCTTTTCTCTGCCACTTAGCAGCTGAACTAAAGAAATACTACACACACACCCTCGTGAGTGCATGCGTGTGTGTGTGTGTGTGTGTGTGTGTGTGTGTGGCCAGTAAATTTATGAACGCTTCTAGCCAGTGTCTTGTTAATAAGAGTGGCTGTACTGTATACTGTTTCAGGCCCTTACTGGGAAATACCTTGAAGCACATGGAGGTACCTTTTGGTAACTTCCTTTTCAGTAAGTATAAAGTTCTGGAGGACTCACTAATAATATTGGTTTGGACAACAGAGGGCGCTACAGCATCAGTTTCTACAATACAGTCCTGTCAATACAGTTGTTATGTCTATGGCTGCTCTTAGTTTTTTGGTTGTGAGCCTAGCTGAGCCACTTCCATAGCTAGCCAGTCCCAGGCACTTAGAACACTTCAAAAGTCTCTGCATTAACCCCACTATACCACAAAGCAGTGCACATCCGAATGCTCTAGGAGCTAGGAGGACAGCACAAGTGTGGGCCACAGGCTGAGGATTCCAGGCCCTTACCTGTCTGGACTGAGCTGTTTTCTTTTTCTTAAGGAGCCCAGCACCCTGTTTTATGTAAGCTTCAGGGATTTGTCTGAGAAAAGGCCTGGGGCTCTCTAACTTGGGATTCTTTAACAAGGATACAACTTGCCATTATTTTTTAACAAAATAATGGTAACAAAATCAATTGCAGGGAGAAGGTCTGTCTGGTTTTCAAAAGAAACTCAAATGAGGGAATAGGAAGGGTAAAGTGAAAGAAACTGGCCAGTGTTCCACCTCGAGATGGCGACTCTGAGTAAATTCAAGTACTGAACAAATGTTAACTCTGGCAGAGTATTGTTTCACCCTTAAAAGGGAAACAGGAAAGACTTTAATTAAGCCCAGTATGATGAAGCACACAGAACCAGATGCAGTGTTGGGAGTTCAAGGCCAGCCTGGTCTCCATAGTGAGTTCCAGACCAGCCGAGGCTTCACAGTGAGACTCTGTCTCAAGAAAAGGAAGAAATAAAACATTAGAAATTGTTATAATTAACAAATTAATAAACGTGTTCTGCTAAGACTCCATTGCAACACAGCAGTTTTTGAGGATTTAATTTTGTTTTATTAACCAACAGGATTGTTGACCAGTAATGACTGTTTTACTTTTTAATAGTTTTTACTTTTTAAAATTACAATATTATTATTTCCCCATCCTTTTCTTCCCTCCAAATCCTCTCACAAACCCTCTCTTGCTCTCTATTGTAGCCTTTTAAAATTGTGTGTGTGTATGTGTGTGTGTGTGTTGTTATCCTAAATACAACTTGCTCAAGCCATATAACATTACTTCTATGTACCTATTTTCAGCAATGACTGTTTTCAAATCCTGAGTTTCTCATCAGGACACCACATTTAGCCTTTCTTATGGTTCCTCTAGCCTAGTGGTTAGGAGTAAAACTAAAATCCACTCCCTTAGACAAGAAAAACTTACCCAACTTTCTAATCGCCCTCTGCTGTTGTAAACATTTATGAAAGTTGGCTTTTAACCTAGGAAGATTTTTCAGAGTCTAGTCTTTATGCAGCTGTTCTTCAGAACTGAGTCTGTTACAGCCCTAGGTCTCACAGACCTTCAGTATCCTAGAGGTGGGGGACGTGGGTTTGTTACTTTTTATGTACTTTGGGATCTGACATGGCTAGATATCTGAACAGTGATAAAATTCCTCAGAATCTAAAAAGCCTCCTCCACGACTCTGAGCTGTTTTCTTTCTGTGTAATAGAAAGAAACCTATGTGTAGGTTGTATTTTAGGCCATTACCCCCACAGTCTTGGGGTTATGGGTTTGTTTTGTGTTGTGTTTGGTTGTTTTTTGTTGTGAGACAGGGTCTCTCACTTTGTAGCTATCCTGGAACTCACTATTTAGACCAAGCTGGCCTGGAACTCACAGAAATCCTCCTGCCTCTGCCTCCTGGGTGCTGGAATAGAAGGTGTGGTGTTTTAGGATAAACACTGGTACAATAAATTTCCTGTGGCTTCAGCATATAGAGGAAGTGAGGAGTCCTTCCAGGTGGTAGGAGCATCTGAGGTGTGTGAAAGGCTGCCCTGAGGCTAAGCCTGTCTTGTGATGTCCTCTGAGCACACACATCTCGGGGCCTTTCCTCACCCCTCACCTAAGTCCTGGAGAGGACTTAGCCGGAGATTTTCAAGTGGCCAGGTGTATCACTGCTGTTTGGATCTGGGTCATGAGGAAAGGGAAGTCACCAGTACCTCCACCTCCTCCTCCTCAAAGGCAGGACTGAAGTTATGGCTGTGCCTCAAACAGCATTTCCTGTTTCAGAACAGCACTAAGGCCCTTCCCTGGGACTGCCAAGATAGTTCTCCCTCCTCTGGCAACTGATAAGAGACCTGCCTCAGGACTATGTGTATCTTGAGTCAGGGAGATCATGCGTACAGGCCTATCAAATGGAATCAACCTTTGGGTCCATGCTAAGCCTTACTAGTTTATCCCAGAGTCAAGAGAGCAAGCAGGCAGGCGTCCTGGATTTAGCCTACTGTGATGCCTAAATCACATGAGTTTCTACTTTGATGCCTCAGATTCAGTCATAAACATGTCCTGACTCTACCTCTGTCAATGTTCAAGTAAGTGTGAGGAGCATGTTTCACAGAAAGTCGGACAGCAGGCAGAGAGCATCCGTTTTCTTGTCCCCCCTCCCCCAACTCTTTCTTTCCTAATAGAATCCTGGTTTGTCAGATGTCCATTCTCTCAACGGACAAGGTGTCCTTCAGGCACCAGACTCGAAGCAGCAGGTTCAGAAACTGGTTTGGCATGTAATGACACATGACAAGAAATGGCTTCTGGGGTATTTCCTCATTTCTGATGAAGACGCACAAGAAGATAGCCTCCATTCCTGTGATGTCTAGAACTGGAGCAACCACAGACTCTAGCAGCAATTGAATTCACTGATTAACTCAGGAGCTCTTCTTGTTTTATACGTTAATGAACATTTCTAATGGTTTCCCTGAGTTAGACTTTGGGTTACTTCAGGGGAAAGGATCCTATACTATAAACAGGCAAGGATTGCCTCACATGTAAAATGTGTAGAAAGAACAAACAGCTTTGCCATCTTTGGACCATTTAACATGGATGGCGCAGCAGGAAGAGGCAGCTCCGCTCTTGGACACCTGCCGTCACTATTGTAGGAGCATACGAGAGCATTTTCATCTTTTCAATCTCCACCTCACTGGTAATTTTCTTTAAAAGCTGAAATCTTTCTCTACTTTATTCCAGCCTCAACCATATGATGGGGGGGGGGAATCTATGAATGCTTGTATTAATTCCAATGCTCTGTAACTCAAAATTGCTTAAAGTATAGGGTATTCTTTAATACCCTAAGAGACACGAAAGCTCAGAGATAAAGCTGGTATTGGGCCCAATAAATCAGCAGTGCAGCAATGTGTGTGAAGATTCCAGTTTTTCTCGTGTGTTTGTCCTGCTTTCTTTTCAGTCCGTTGTCTACCTAATTCCCTAAATGGTCCCAAGTCAACCACTATATGCACTACCCTCAGGGAAAAGATAGAAGGGGGCAGCTAAGGAAATAGATTAGGGGTAGACACCTTCCGTGTCAGAACACCTTCCCTGCCTTTGTTTCTTTCCATGCATTTAAGTCTGATTTCATAACCCTGGGAATAGTAACTTCCTGGAAGAACCTGTCAGGTGTGGCTGACCGTTGGACACTTGAACATGAAATTGTCATCTACAGAGTTTATGCCCAGAAAGATACAATTGAGCTTCCCATAAAACCTGATCCTGTTTTAAGTGAGTTTATGGCTTTGTGTCACAGGTTGGACAGTACTGGTAGATCTCTCTGCTAGCTGGGATTCAGTGTCCACTTTTCTTCCAACATTAATGAAACGTATGAATTCCTGTCACTTCATTTTAGTTTGTTGGGTTTTTATTGTTCTGCTTAGACAGGTCTTGCTCTGTAGCGTGCACAGTCGTCCTCCTGCGTTGCCCTCCTGCCTGGAAGGACAAGCATGAGTCATAACTTCTGGCTGGTTTTGTTTCTTACCTATAATGACAGGAAAGCAACGAGAAACTGCAAACTGAAATGGTATGCCTCATGCCAAAATCCCCCGTCCATCCCATGGTCTCTGTGCCTGGCCATTCTAATTCGTTTCACATGGGATGTCAAGAAATTCCATGAGCTACATGGTAACATCATCAAGACTCTGGTGTGCTGTAAGAGCACCAAGTATTTATAACGATGTCTTTTAAGTCTCTCCAGTTTTCAGTACTCTTGATAACTCATTGATGTTACCACTTCCATCCTTTCTAGAGCTTTCGTTGTACCCGATGCAAGCCAAGGGGAGCCCCAGGAGTTAACGCTGTGTGGTGGTGAACCACAGTTAGCTGACACCCCCAGTGAGGTGCCTGGCCCTTCAGCTCTGGAGTCTGCAATGTTTAAAAAGGTAATGTTTCATTTCATTTTCCATTCTTTTCTTTCCTTGGTTGTTTAAGACAGGGTTTCTCTGTATAGCTCTGGTTGTCCTGGGACTCGCTCTATAGGCCAGGGTGGCCTTGAACCCAGAGTTGCCCTGCCTCTACTTCCCAAGTGCTGTAATTAAAGGCATGTGCCACCACATCTAGCTTTAATGTTTCATTTTCAACATATGGTTCTCAGAATTTTAGTAATTAAAGCATGTAAGATTACTTCTGTTTGACTACATAATACATACTTATAAGGAATATTATGTACTATATATACATATATATGTTAATATATAGCCATGTTTATTGTGTCTATTGTATTATGATTTATTTGATTTAGCATGATACCATATATATTCTATACAATATAATGTATGTTATAACACAATATTTCAAAGTGTATGATAATAAATGAATCTATTGGATATGTTGTGTCTCTGCATCCACTGCCATCAGCCATTCTTCCTCGTAGTCACAGATCTTAGTGTAACCTTTTAATTTTTACTTAGGGCATATGAAGTACAATCATATCAATATTTGGGGTTAGCGGTTCTTTCCCAGAAAAAAAGCATTAGCCTTCATGCTGTGGTTACATGTTTAACACTGTTATTAGTTGCCTTTTGTCTTTTTATTTTTCTTTCTCTTTAATTTTTTTCATTTTTAAATTTTTTTTTTTTTAAAAATTGACATGGCATCTCACTATGTAGCCTTAGCTAGCCTGGAACTCACAGCGCTCCGACTGCCTCCTGAGCACTGGGATTAAGGGCGTGACCACTCCTCCCTGCTGTGGCTATGGTCTGTGTACTTGGGATTCACAGGCCCTGGGTTTCTGATTTAATTATATTTTCTTAAAGGAAATGTTCTCCTGAGGTGGGAAATGCAGGTGTGTGTTCTGGCTAACTGCATTCACTCATGTGTATGGAGCATTATTCATTATCTGCCTATCTGCAGCATAGGAGAACAGATTGATGCCCTAAGTCGCAGTAGGCTAGGTAGCTACCAGGCCCCGAAGGAGGTAGGATACACTTTTCCCTCCTAACTTATAAGATCAATGAGGAGAGCAAACAGTGAATGACATTTTGCTCTGAAAAAAGTCTCTCCAAGTGCAAAAGACACTTGCTTCATTAATACTATGTATTAAAAGTTATCTAGTGCAAGCCAAATGTGGTGGCCCACTCCTGGAGCCCCACTACCAGGAGGGAGGTGACGCCAGAAAGCTTCAGGTTCAAGGATTCTCTAGTTTACAAATCGAGATGGAAAGAGTTCTGGATATTGATTGTCAATCAGTCTGAGTGTACCAGAGACTGTTTATATGACTATCTTAAAATGATTCACATAGTAAAATTTTCTGTGCTGTGTATTTTAGCATAAAAACAAAACGTTAGGCTTACCTGTGGAGCACACACACAAGGCCCTGCTTCAGTATCTAACGTCTAAAAAAAAAAAAAAAGATTGCTTAGTGAAGTTAAGCAATACGAAAAGACCATGATAAGATTATTAGAGCATGTTTTATATTCCAGTAGAACATGGCAAAAATAGGTAGGAAAAATCCATGTAGAATAGTTTAATATAGAAAAACAAACTAAATAAGAGCTGTATCTTTATTATCAGAGTCAGGGTACTTTCTAACTCACAACAGCTTATTGGCAAATATTGAGATAAAAAAATCAAATTTAAATTAATAAACTCTCTATACTTTATACTCACTTCCAAATTGATTTCTCACTTCCTTCTCTCTTTGTGAGTTATTTCTAAGATCATTTGTAGCCATGGGTAAAAAGCTCTGATACACCTGATCATCGACCTTAGCTAAGGTTTCAAGGTATTATTGAATGATGCCTCTTATCATTTAAGAGGAAACTCTTTCTGAAAATACACTTCTTTTCGGCTCCTTAATGGTTGCCGAAGTCCAGGAAGTGACTTGTGACAGCATTCAGGGTCAAGCAAAGGAGAGGCTGGAGGCGGCTTAGACATTGAGAGCAATGTCTGCTCTTGTGGAAGACCTGGGTTTAATTCTCAGCATCCACCTGGTAGCTCACAACTGCCAGTAACCCCAATTCCAGTGGGGTTACACTACCCTCTCCTGGTCTTGCACACCAGAAGCATGTGTGGCACACACTCAAACATACAGGCATTCAGACATAAAAAATAAAAGTAAATAAATTTAAAAAAAAAAGAATTAGGGCAAGAGATGGATTCCTTTGGGAGGAGCAGTGAAGGCTTCACTGTGTCCCTGTCTGCCATGCAGGGCCAGCAGCAGCCCCACTGTCTCTTCACACCAGTGACTCAGTCCCTGGGCTCACACCCTTGGGCTACAGCCAAGAAGCACTAGGTCCTCAGCGTTGCCCAAAGAGACCCCAAGGCCCCAAGGAAGGAAGAAGAGACACAGAGAAGGTGAAAGGTCAGAGCTTAGAGCCCATGGCTAACAGATTAGGTAGAAAGGAGCAGACAGGAAACAGTTCAGGCCCACACTGTCCCCAAGTGTCACTTCAATGGGGTCAGCTGGGTGCCACCTCTGTTCTACACTGTTTGATGTTCTTCCCCAGGGATGATCAAAGTACCTACCACTGGAAGAACTGGCTTTGAGGTCCACTGTTGTCCCCTTCTCTGCCTTCACCCCCTTTTTGTTCTTATTCTTGAGCCTCCGCTCTCACAGTTTTTCTTGCCCTCTTATTTATTACCCTAAGCCTAGAGAAAAGAGGAGGGGGCAATACCCTTTCTCTTGCTCCCCAGTGTGGTTGCTTTTGTCTTCTCTTATGTACAAGTGATATGTGTCGTGTGCGTGTGCGTGTGCGTGTGCGTGTGCGTGTGCGTGTGTGTATTAGTTAGCAGGCGCGGGTGTGGATGTGTGTCCATGTGTATGCATGTGAATGCCTGATGAGTATCTTCCTTGATTCACTCTCTGTTTTAGTCAATGAAACAGGCTATCCCAGTTAAACTCCAAGCTCACTCATTTGGCAAGTCTGGCTAGCCAGCTTGCTCTGGGGGTCTCGGCCTTCCCTGTGCTGCTAGAATTACAGGTGGACAGCGATGCTTATCCAGTATTCACATGGCTCCTGGGGACCCAAATTCCTGTCCGCATGCCTTCTCAGTAACTGCCAACTGACCCATCCCTCCTGCCTACCCGTGTGTGTTTGGTTTCCAGTCTCTTGAGACTATGGCTGAGAAGGCCAATTAGTCCTGGACCTCAGAGATGCCAGATCTCCACCTGGATCGACTGGGCTGGAATTAAGTTGATTCAATGTAAATATTTTATACCTTAGGCCTGGGGTATCTCTCGGTGCAGTGGCAGAGCAATTGTCTGGCATATAGAAGGCCCTGAGAACAATCTCCAGAAAACAAAACAGCAAATTCTTTGTGGTTCACTTACCATGAGTGTCCTGGACACTCATGCTTCCCAAATGACCTTGGTCTCAGTCCACTCTCCCTGGTAGACCTGGTCTTCCCCCGTGAAGCTTAGATTCACTGAGACACCTATATCTGGAACACACACGTCCTCTCTTCCCAAGGAGAACGTAGAGATTCTCCCAAGATCCTGGAGCTGATGAGGCGCTCTCTGTAAGTTACATCTCTTTATTCAAACTAATATTTACCTTTTTAATTTGCAAAGCCGAAACGATTTACATTTCCCCAAACACCAGAATTCCCCCACAGTTTATATTGGATCCACATACTCTACACTCTGTTTGCTGTTGCTAATTTTAAAGTGCTCTAACAACATTCCTTAAAACTGGTAATGCTATATAGAATCCTTCCATTAAAACAAGGTAACAGTTGCCGTACCTGCTTGTACACACGGAAATAAAGATTTTCAAGTACAAAGGTAATGTCGTCTATCCACCCTTCTTCCCTGAGTGTCATCCCCAACCTCGTTCCATACAGCAGGTCAATATAAAGTATGTAGAGGCCTGCAGCTTTAACCCTTCCCAGCCTTAAACTCTCTCATGGGCCATAATGTCATGTCTCCCTCGAAAGCTATCCCAAGACACAGGACTAAAATATTCATCATTAGGTTTCTGTACTGACTTAAGTCACCCTGGCTGCTGATCTTTTTAAAAGTAGGTTCATTTACTACTATTAAACAACAAAATGTTCCAGGCGGTGGTGGCGCACGCCTTTAATCCCAGCACTTGGGAGGCAGAGGCAGGCGGATTTCTGGGTTCGAGGCCAGCCTGGTCTACAGAGTGAGTTCCAGGACAGCCAGGGCTATACAGAGAAACCCTGTCTTGAAAAACCAAAAAAAGAAAAAAAAATGCAAGCTAGGTATACAACAAGTACTTCATCCCAACCAGTTTTTCAGTTAGAGGTGGCTGCATGGCACCTGCATGGCACCTGCATGGCACCTGCATGGCACCTGCATGGCACCTGCATGGCACCTGCATGGCAGGAGTCTCTATTGATCTAAGGCAGTAGTTCTCAATCTTCTTAATGCGGCGCCCCTTTAATACAGGTCCTCATGTCGTGGTAACCCCCAACCATAAAATTACTTTTGATGCTACTTCATAACTTTAATTTTGCTACTGTAGTGAATCATAATGTAAAAATCTATGTTTTCTGAGCGTTTTAGGTGACCCCGTGAAAGGATTTGTGCTGCCTGAGCACAGGAGGACTCCTCCAAAACCCACCCCCACAGTGACACATTTCCTCCAACAAGGCCATACCTACTAACAGTACCTCTCCCTATGGGCCAAGCATATTCAAACCACCACAGGGTCATTCAACTCCAAAGGGGTGGCCTGGGCATCTATCTCCCTGTCTCTAACGTGGCCTCATAGCACAGCCTTTCCACAGGAATGCTCACCAGTTGTGTGCCAGAAGCTAAAGATGGCTTTCAAAGCACAGGGTTCCCTGTACCACCCACAAGTTGAGAGCCACATCTCTAAGGAATAAAAATAATACAATACCAAACAAAAAGTCTAGGACAAGAAGCAAAATGAATAGCATGTTATAACGTGCACACGAGGCAGCAAGACAGAACAGACATGTATCTATTTATAAATGCATTGACTATAGATGTGAACATTAAAAGCTTGTAATGCTAGTAGAAGGCACACTCCAGAATTTGGGAGACGGAGCAGGAGGATTGCAAGTTCCAAACTAGCCTGCTCTACATAGGGAGATGCAAACTCTTTAATCAATGAGTCGCCATTAGTAATAATTAGCTGGGATGGAGTGGGAGAGGAAGGTATGGAGGGAGATTCGAGCTTTTGATGGCGTATATGTTTGCATTTCTGTCCTGGGACTGTGTGAAAATAATGTTTACTCAAACATATTTTGAAGAGAGGAGAAATAATTTAAGCATTATTGTGATTAAACTTCAGACTTAAGGATGCATACGTGATCGCCAGGGCCCTCTGGTTTCTTATAAACTAACCGTCTTGCCTGTGCTGTCTGAGATATTCTGCTTGGTCCTAGGTTTCTTTACAGGCCAGATTCTCACCTTTGTTCACCTTCTTCCCATGATCAAAGCATCACCACTCTTGTGTGCTTGTAGGTGAGCCCTTCCTTGGTGGCCTCTGCACAGGAATATTGTTCCTTTTTCTCTGTGTGAGCCAGTTACCTCTAGTGTCCTCTGAACCTGGCCTTTACTAGACTGATGAGTAAGTCTCCTTTCTAGATCAGAAGAATCTAAGGGCCTGGGATGGTTTATAGTGGTTGTCAACTCAGCAGGATCTAGAACCTCCTTGGAGACAAATCTCCAGGCATGTCTGTGAGGGATTCTCTAGATTAGGTTAGTTGATGTGAGAAGACTCCCTTAACTGCAGTGTGACCAGCACCCTCAGTCTCCTGCCACCATGACTTTCCCTGACATGACAGACTGTCATCAAAATAACCCCCTGCTCCCTTAAGTTGCTGCCATCAGGTATCTTGTCCCTGCAACATGTAAAGTACCTAACACAGAGCCACTTCAGTCTTGCGTGACTAGAAAGCAGTCTGTTCACACTAAGACAACACTGCTGTCACATGGGGAGTATTCCAGCCCCAGTCTGAACCTTAGTTTTGTTTAAGTTTTTATAGTAGACCAGGAAATCTCACCAAACATGTGTGCACACAGATAAGCCATGTGTGGGCCTCAGAAGCAACTTGATATTCCAAGGACCACAATTCCAGCCTTTCTCTCCATGCTGGACAGTGGCTGGACGACCTGAGGAAATAGAGCCCAGTGGCCTGAACATCTATCTCCCTGTCTCTGATGAGGCCTGATAGCATGGCCTTTCCATACACAGGAAGGCTCTATGCCAGAGGCTGATGCTTTGGTCCCTATAGATGGCTTCCAAACTCTGGGGTTCCCTGTCCCAGTTGCTTTTCTCCTAAAGGCTAAATATCTTATCTGGTAAGAAAGAGATATATACAGAGAGGGGGAGAGAGTGAAGGAGAGGGAGGGAAGGAGGAAGGGAAAGAGGGAGGGAAGGAGGGAGAGAAGAAGATTATTTATGTCTTGCCAGCTTACCATTTGAAGGTGTCAGGGTCACCAGGCTGTAACAGGAAAGCTCAGTTAAGGATTTGTTTTCTTTTCTTCCCAAGTACATGTTGTCTCTTCCTTTGAAGTAACCACTGTGGGTGTTGTTTATTTATATATGTTTAAATAAACATACAAATACATGTAAGCCAGTCCATTTCCTGTATTCCGCCAAGCTAGAAGGCCTTTGTCTGTGAGAGGGTGCGGTTTCTTTTCAACAACCTGGTAGTATATTTATCATGTTTTCTTCTAAGTATTATTATTATTTTCTTAGGACAAAAGAAACATCCAATTGTAATGCAATATACAAAACACAGGCTTAAGGCTCTCTCTGCCTTGATAGGTGATGGTGTGCTTAGTATCTCTCACTACTTATGTATACAGGCAGTCCGCCCAGTGTGACCTATGATCAGCAGAAAGTTCATGGGCCACATACATTTCTCCAATTTATTTGTTCTTTTCTCTTCCCTCTGCTACTCCCAAGAGTGTCACCTGTAGTCTAATCTGGCTGGAACTTGTCACCCAGCTTGAGGATGACATGGAGGACTTGGTTTTTCTTAACTAAGAAATCCTGGTAATCCTCTTTCCAATCACTCTATAAAGACTCTGATACTTCATAGGAAACAGGATGGTGGACCATCCTAGTTCTCCTGATTCGTGGACACGCAGCTGTTGCTACTTTTTAACCTTTTTTTTTTTCATTGTTGTTATTGTTGTCATTGTTGTTAGTCGTCTCCGTGAACTAAATGCTCTTAAAAGTAGAATTGATAAATTAAAGGCATTCTTTTTTTTAGGCTGTTATATTCTCAGACAGGGCCTTTTAAAAAGGATATACCAGTTAGTCCTCCAGCCTTGAATGTGTCTGTGTCTTTTCTCTGTCTTCATATGATATATATAGCCAGTGTTTTTAAATCTTGTCTGTCTATTGCTATTGTGTTATTTAAATTTGCAACTCTTCGATTAAATGGTGTTGAAAGTAAGAAGTGGTGCTCTCCCTGTCATCCTCCACCGAGGAGACTGAGAAAGGCGGGTTGCCTGGAGTTCCAAGCCCACCTGGGCTGCAGAATAAGACTCTGTCTCATAAAAGAAAAGTAAATCAATTTTAATTTTAAAAACAGAAAAGAATGAGGATGAGATTTCTTTGTTTTCGAGACAGGGTTTCTCTGTGTTGTCCTAGAATTCACTCTGTAGACTGGGCTAGCCTTGGACTCACAGAGATCTTGCCTGCCTCTGCCTCCTGGGTGAGACAGAATCTTGTAAAATGATTTTTGATCATTTTTTATTTTTTCTCTGGTTTGCTTGTATTGAGTGACACTGTGACAATGTCTGATATTTAGCACTGCAGAAGGGTTTTGTTGTTGTTGTTGTTGTTGTTGTTATTTTCTTTTCTGGAGATCAGGTCTCTCTATGTAACCCTGGCGGTTTAAGAACTTGTTATATAGATCCACCTGCTTCTACCCCTGGAATACTGGGATGAAAGCATGTGCCACCGTGCTCAGCCTTGATAAAAGTTTTTATAAGAAATATTTTTCTTCTGGGGTATCAGTTCCCCCTTCTTCTCTGTCTCTTCCTCTTCCTCCTTTTTCTCCTCCCTCTCCTTTCTTCTCCTCTCTACACTTAGAGAGATCATCAAGTAATAGGAAACAGGGGTGGGACTTGCAATTGTTGGTGTGGAAGTTGAAGAACTGTACTCGGTAACCTTCATTCTGAATATTCTCTCTCTTAAGTTCATTTCTTGCATGTAACACAAAAACTTTCTAAGACTTAAACTGGGTCTAGAAACACTTAAGGGGGGTCCTCTGGGATACTGCAAGCAGCTTCAGGGAAGATGGGTTCCCTGCCTTTGGTGGTGACTGTCACTAGCATGCCTGGTTTAAGGGCTTACCAGTGACCCAAGACCACAGGGACAATACAAAGCTCCGCGTGGCGATAATTATTGTTATTGTTCTGGCATCCTGAAATGTCAAGCTGAATTCCTACCAGCAAATGTAACACAGGAGAAAATTAAAGCTATGGTGACATCACGTCTGCAATAAAGAGGAGTCACGGCCAGTGATGCTCACATCTTTTCCTGAGGCCACCGAGAGAGGCTCTCTCATTTGGAGAGATGCCACCGTCGAGCCTGGCCTTCTTTTGAGTGGATGCACGGTCTCTCCTAATCTCAGAAGTGCTTGTTTTGATCAGCAATCCCTCTTTGGACTCTCACCCTGGGTCTATCAGGCGTTCTCCCGGCTGCATGTGTGGCTGGGACACTGTTTTCTTTCTGTGACACTTACCGTTCCCTCTTGGAGAAAATCTGAAGGCTGACCCACTCTAGCACTGAGATGGGAGGTCGAACTTGCTGTGGTTGCGGCTGTGGCTGTGGCAGGTGTAATGGGTGTGCCAACAATCACAGCAGGAGCGTCGACTCTCGGAACAGGGGCCCTGACTCCCGGAATAGATATGAAAATTCCAGAAACAGGAACTATGACCGGGATCTTGAGGTGAGTCCTAGCTGAGGATCTTCTGTGGACTTGGGCTTTACTTTGGTGTTGATTTGTTTTACAGCATCTCTGTACAAGTGTTCCAATGTGAGAGTGTAGGGGGAGCCAGCATTGATTACTGCTGTGAATGGCTAAGCATTTTAGTCTTGTATCCGTCGTTATCCCAGTCACTACAATTAAAATTCACATTCTTTTCTTTCCCCTCTCTTCCCTTGCCTTGTATTAATATTTTCTTCTAATTGGCTATAGTTTAGCTAGCAAAGTAAATGTACTAAAGCCGATTACTGCTGGGTATTGTTCTCCAAGACTTAGCCCTCTCTGTGTGAAAATCTTCAGATCCTTGTGTTGGAAAAAGAAAAACAAATAAAAATTCATATTTTCTCTAAAGCCATTTTCCTTTGGGCTGAGCTCATTTTCAGAGTACCAAGTTCTTATTTGAACTTATTTAGATAATAATAATAAACCACAAAGATTCTTGGGAGGATGGAGATGTCGTGCAGTTGGAAGAATGCTTGCCTAAAATGCACAGGCTCTGGGTTCGATCCCCAGTTCCTCGTAGACTAAGCATGGTGGTGCATGCCTGTAACTTGAGCACTGGGATGGAGGCAGGAATTCAAGGCCAACTTTGGCCAACCTACTGAGTCTGAGGCCAGCCAGGGATACAAGAGACCCTGTCTCAAAAAATAAATAAGGTGCTTTGAGAAGTGGCATTTTAGAAAAGCGGATGGTCATTTTCAGATTTGACTCTGTTGTTTGCAGTCCTGGGGACCAAACCCAGGGCCTCCCTCGTTCATGTGAGGCAGGCGCTTACCGCTGAGCTGTATCTGTAGCATCTGTCGTCAGGTTCTAATCCACAGCTCCAAGTTGCCTTTTGGGTACCGCACCTCATCAGGTATAAGATGGAGACACAGCTCTAGATCTCAGCCTCGATGGTTTCCCCATTATCCCCACCCCTGTCGTTGGACCTGCACTGATTTCGTTGTAGAGGCAGTCACCGCCAGCCTGGTCTCAGCTTTGATGCTCATTTGGCCTGGTCTCCACCTGTAATTGTACATAGACATTCACTTTGTTCTGTGCCTGGGAACTTTGAAGCTCTTGGATGGAATTCGTAAAACGTGTGTCAGCCTTGTTTTGTAATATACTCTAAGGGGGGGAAAAAAGCGTGTCCTATAAACTTTTGATCTATGCTTTTCTTTTTCCCTGTCAGAGTACTGATCTAACCCATAATTTAATGAAATAGGTAGTCTATTTTAAAATGTGTATATGTTTCTGTGCACAGAGATGTTTTGGAAAACATCTAAGTGCTGAATGGACGACAGCTTGAGATAGATGAAGGCATTTGATGTTGGCCCTGCTCTGACAGGGTTGGTGAGAGCATTCTCTCAGATGTGTCCTGCACTGGGAATGTGGGATCTTAATCGGGGTTTATTTCCGCAACTCTCGGTTTTACTGCCTTGCCTCCGAGTGCCTCTTTCTGCTCCTGTGCCTGATAAGCCTCAGATTTGAGATTCTTTGTTTTGAAACACCACCTAGAGAGAAGCCTACAGCCATTATACACTTGATTCGTGGTCTTCTCTAATTATTGGCTAATTAGCAGCTCTCTAGATGTATTTTTAATGATTTCTAACTGGCAGTTCAGCAGAAAATGCCCAGAAGAACTTGGGACAAAGTCAGCTCTGTGGCTGGGAGACAGGTCAGTGACACTAAAGTAAATGCACAGAACTTGGAATGGGGAGAGAGCTCTGTGACTGTGACAACTGAAGCAAACTGAGGAACTTCAGGCAAGCTGGGTCATCTCAGGACACAGAACCCAAGGACCTATGCCCAGCTCACTGAGTGAAGGGCTTAGGAGCCTGAGAGTGGACATGCTGCTCCCCAAGGTGATTCTACTGAGAGCCCTGAGTGGGGAAGCTAAGTTTGCCGAAGGTCAGAGTGAGAGAGTTGGGGGTTATTTAGGCCACTGGTATTAAACAGCAGCTTTAAAATATCCCTTTGTTAATGACGATGCCAATCAACTCAGAGACCTCGGGTTTTCTGATAATCTTTGCCCAAAATAGCTTAAAAACTAAGAAAGCATGCATTCTTCAGGAGTTAACTCTACACCTGAAGTAGTGGAGTACGCCTTTAATATCAGTACTGGGGAGACAGAGGCAGGAGAATCTCTAGGAGTTCAAGGTCAGCCTGGTTACCATAAAGAGCTCTAGGACAAAATTAACTTATATCCAAGATTGGGAGCACTGGCCTGTGTTCCCAGATACCTGATAAGCTGGGGCAGGAGGTTTAGAAGTTCAAGTATTATTTGGGCCACAGAATGAGTTCAAGTCCAACCTGTTCAACTTAGTGAGAACCTATCTCTAAATAAATAAGTAGATGGGTTGGGGCCACTACTAGCATGCATAAGACCATCAAGCCCCAGTTCAGTTCTCAGACCTGGGGCGGGGGGAGGTCTAAGAATTTCCCAATTAGGTAATGTTTCACCAGAAAGTGCATGTAAATTAAAAGTATTGTTTTTAAATACTTTACAAAGTGACAATATGCACAGTAAACTAAGAGTGACCTTTGTAGGGGAATCTTCTTGTTTTTGTTTTATTTTAAAACGGTAATAATCCAAATATATATTTATCTTAAGATTTTAATTAAATACTACCTTATTTGTTCTCTGGGTTCCTGAGTCTCCTCTGACAATGCCATGTGCTTAGGGAATTTCATACCATCCCAGATTTCTCCATATTTGGAAATGGTGTCTCTTTTCTACCGGGTAGCGGCTCCTTTAGAGCAGTGAACTTACATCTTCTTTAAAAAATAAAATGTAATTATTTGTGTGTGATATGTGTGTGCACTCAGGGGCTGCCACAGCATGCTGTGGGAGTCAGAGGACAATCTGTGAATCGGTCCTCTCCCTATCTTCGGGGACTGAATCAGGTCATCATTGGATGTACACATCGAGACCCTTTACTTGCTGAGCTGTGTTTCCATGCCCTGGGAAATAAGACACCAAACACAGCTAAGACCAGAGCCACCAAGCTTTGGTGGGCTTCTGAGAATGAGTGGATAGGAGTAGGGCTAGCTGGTGGTTTGTGGTGCTTCAGTGTCACATGGAGATGTCTCCAAGGCTGAAGGAGGAAAGAGGAAGCTGGCTAAGAGAGGCCTTGGGCTTCTCAACTTCAGGCCTCCTCTTCACGGTTCAGAGGACACACCTTTATGACCCCGCCTTCCACCTTGTGTCTGTTTTTGGCATTTGGCTAGATTTGTGTAGACTTCTATGTAATGAAATACTGAGGTCCTGGAAAACTCTTGGAAACAACTAAAAGAGATTGTACATAATCTTCTTCTGCAGCTTGTATCTGATTTTATGAACTAGCTTTATTAGTTCACCTTATTCTTGTACTTCTTTTTAAAAAGGAAATGAATTTGGGGCCAGCAAGATAGCTTATCAGGTAAAAGGGCTTGCTGCTGAGTCTGGCAACCTGAGTTTGTTCCCTAGAATCCACAGAGTGGAAGGAGAGAACTAACTCCTACACGTTTTACTCTAATAAATAAAATTTAAAATTAAAAGAAGGAAAATTTGTCACCTGGAGACCATTAATTTACTTAGACCCCTCCCCCGTATTTACACAGATCTTTTTGCTCTATTGTGGCTGCACCCAGCTTATCTATTGTTTCTTATAAATATTGTTTACATTCAGGTAAGCTTCCTGTTCCTAAAGGATTTCGTTGCTGATGTTGGTTTGTAATATCACTCTAGATGGTTTTCATTTTATCTTTATCTATGCATCAGCATCTTAACTGTTTTATGTCACCTTCTCCCCCCTCCCCCCACCCCCTGCCCCAGCATTTGGAAAACCACTGAGTGGAATGGTAACCGAGTTGGAATTACTAGTAGAGATGGCAGTTGACTGCGCTGGTACCTCACGTCGCTAGATGGTCTTGCAATGAGTCATCTTATATACCTTCATGATTTTAAAAAACGAGCCTTGAAATAGCTAATTCTGTCAAGGTTGTGAGTAAACGTGCACCAGCGGCTGTCACCCCAGGTAGAAAATGGATCATACATCATTTTAGAACGTGAACGGTGCTGACGGAGCTGGTGGATTCAGGAGGACAGAGAAAAACCACCAGAAGATCAGAGTACATGACATGAGGGAAGAGATTGGAGTCACCACGTGCTCAGCCTTCCCTCACAGCCCCCTGGCAGGCCGGACCCTCCTGCAGGCTTTTGTTGGTTTTCTTGTTTTTTGTTTTTGAGGTGTTTTTGTTTTTGTTTCGGTTTGGTTTCTATTGAAGCAAGGGCTCCCTGTGCATCCCTGGCTGACCTGGAACTTGCTGTACATATAGACCAGGCTTGCTTTGAACTTATAGAGATCCTGCTTGCTTCTGCCTTCCAAACATTAGGACTAAAGGTGTGTGCCAACATCTCTGCCTTTTTAAAAAAAATTTTATTTATGTTTGTATGTCTCCGTGAGGATGTGTGCACATGAGCCCAGATGTGTGCACCCGGAACTCGGTTTCTCACAAAATCAGGGTTAGGTTTAGGGTGCCCTGCTCTCAGAGGCCAGAGGAAGGGGTTGGATACCTAGAACTGGAGCTGCAGGAGACTGTGAAGTACCTAACATGGATGCTGGGATTTGAACTTGGGTCCTCTGCAAGAGCAATATATACTTTCAACCACTGAGCCATCTCTCTGGTCCCTTTTGTTTCTGCAATATTGCTGCTAATGTTCTGCCAGTTTCTTATCCTTTGTCCCTTACTTGGTATGTATGCTTATTTATTTATCTATTTACTTACTTAATACTTGCTGATGGGTTACTTTGGGAGCTACTTCTTCCAACAGAAAGAAGGGAATGAGAAAAGATAAAGAATTATCTACATTACTAATGCTTAGCCTAAATGGAGACTGAAAGAATGACAAACTAGTCTTTGAGATTTAAAACTTAAGATTTACCGCATTGGTTATAGTCAATACTGCCTTGCTCCCTTGCATCTAGGATAGGAATTAGAATGAAGGTGCTGGTTGAATGTAGAGAGCACAAACTGGCCCACAGAGACTGTCTTTGGGCACAAAGGGGGCACAGAAAGAATCCTGAATAGTAGATTTTTCCCTGGAAGTGTTGGGTGGAGGCCCATTTGCTAAATGCAGAGAAATTACTATGAGTTCTTAAGCAAAGATAAATACTTTATCATCAATGGAATATGTGAGAGACCATGGCATTGGTCTTCTTGATATAATAGAAGAGTTGTGTACAAGGAAATAAAAAGCTTTGAAAGCAAGTGTGGATGGACTCTGAGAAACCACTCATGTGGCCACCCAAAAGGTGGATTTGCACAGAGGCTGAGTGACAAATGCCTTATGTCATGTGAGCAAAAGTGGACAGCAAAAATGCATTTTTAAGCATTTTGACTGGAGACATGGTCCTGGTGACAAGCCTTGAGCCTCCCAAAGGGAACTGGCATGGGGTCTATCTGCTCCACTTAGGGAATCCTGGCTTCGAAGTAGTCACTTGAAAACTTGCTACAGAAATCTGGAATATTTTCAGAACAAACAAGAAGCTGAAGGTTTTTCCTATTATTAATTAATTTTTGTAAATTAACACCAAGATTCTTTGTCAGCAAACTGTAATCAGGATAGGTACGAAGCAACATGCTTTTAATGACCTCACCTGGAGTAAACAGCTTATACTTTGCTCTCAAGACTATCAATCCATCATGCTATATCAGAGATTTGGTTTCGATTCCCCAAATCTGAAGGTTCTTTGAACTATTTCTGTTTCCAGGAGCTTTTTATGCAGGGTGGATGACTTGCAGAAACTTTAGAGAAAGCAGCCTTGAGGGGTTTTACAGAATTACAGGGCTCGAAGTGGTCTCTAAGAGTTAAATGGTCATGGGATTAGAGCAAATGATTAAATTTCAGACAGAAACAAGTAGAAAAAATGTGAAATATGGAGAGCCAGAAGACTCGGTAAAATAAGGATATTGGATTTGGCAAAAGGAATATTGTCGAATTCATTCAGTTCTTAAAGATCAGGAAAGTGGAAGCAGGTGGCCATGCTGCTCTGAACTCACCCCAAGTTGTCCACCCCAGACAAGAAACTCTTTAGAAACAGAAGTATTTCAAAAGAATCTTAAAATTGGGGGAAGAGAATCTCTGTGTATAGCATAATACGTTAATAGTTTTGATGGCAAAATATATGCCTTTTACTCTAATGAGATAACTGAAGACACATTGCTGGAAGCAGGGCCTGCGGTTTCTCTTCAGGCTGATGGAAAAGTCCCGGCTGGAAGAGGTGGGGGGGCAGCAGGTGGTCACATGCACAGATGAGGGAGGCTCATTGGTAGGATGAGACAAACTAGGCGGTTTTTGAAGCCATGTACAAAAGAGATGGGACAGTACAAAAAAGACTTCAGAATGAGGGGTACAGGTTACTGGGGACTGGGGTGTTGTGCGTGATGCCCATTGTTCTGTAGAATAAAAGGAAACACTTGTCAGTAAAGGACATAGCGGTGACACATGAAGAAATTCATGCTGACGCTCATTTTCTTTGTAGAGAGGGGTTATTGATGTCTGAAAAGAACATGATGTGGCAATAGCCACCTGACAGCCACTGACAGGTGTGGATGTAGGGAGCAGGGAATGGATGGCTGCCAGAGGGTGGGGGTAGGCGAGTGTCAGAGACCCATAGTCTAGTCCCAGAAAGGGATGTTTGACCATAACTGCCATGTTATTCAAAGGACATAAAAGTTCCAACCCACAAAACATGGGTCCTTTAACTCTCCCAGCAAACAGCCGATGTGACCTATGAAATGAGGCACGACACATGACCCTTTGTTGTTGGGTTTCCCCAAAATAAGCAAGTAGCTACCGGCTTCTAAGACTGTGACTATGACAACAGCCTGGTCCCCTTTCTTTTTGTCCTCTTCTTCCCCTTGTTCTTTCTGTACAGAGGAGCCTGCCACTTGTTCTATGCCAACTAGGTCCCATTGTTCTCCGAGTGTGCTCCCCGGTGTCCTGTTGTCCCTTGTGACCTGGCATGTGCCCTAGCCTCCTTCACCACCCATCTCCTGCCTCTCAACACCTTACCCACCTGAACTGTTTCTTGTTGGGAGAATAATACAACGTCCCCTGTTTGCTTGGCCTGGAAGATGCTTAGGAGTCTCTAGGGACTAATTGTCACACACCTGTCACATAAATGTTACCTCTGCAGAAAGGCCACTCAGATGCTCAGCCTATGGGAATTTTCCTCAGAGTACAAATCACTAAGTGACACTTTTCCTGTTTGTTTTTGTCTAACTTCCGTCTCTGGCAACATAAAGCAGGAAGCAGGAATTGTTTCCTCTTACTGACCACTGTGTCACCATTCCTAGCACCATGCCCACAAGACACAGAGTGTTCAGTCAAGTTTTCTGACTGAGGGAAGACATATTCTATTTCTTTTATTTCAGTTTAATTTGCTTAAATGTTCTATTTCCCAAAGACCTCTTAACAGTTAGCAGGCATTAGGAGTTTGTCAGTTTTTAAATAGGGTTTAATTTGCTGATGTCTGTTTGACACGGTAGTAAGGAATCAAGTTGTGATTGTTAGGACTGGGAGTGTCTGTAAGATTTCTTAGGCAGTTAAATTCAAAAAGCCGTTTCGTTCCCTTCTCATCCACTGCCCCAATGAATGACATTAAAAAAAAAAAAAAAAAAAAAAAAAAAAAAAAAAAAAAAAAAACCTCCCCTCATTGGAATCTTACATAGCAGAAAGCCATTTCTGGATAGGAAGCAGTTTTGTAACCAACTACTTTGGTAACTCTGCCCTCAGGGTCACATTCGGACAAGTCACCTGTGTCAGGATGCTTCTGAATGTCAGGCTGCCAGGCTGAGTGAGTCCCTTCTTCTATTTGGGGATATTTTTTGCTGCTCTCCTCTCCAGTGAGTTCAGAAGCAGCCAGGTAAACACAGCTAAAATACCAGCAATGCCTTTCCTCAAGGGACCCACTGGAGAAAGAGAAATAACATATCTGTGCTACATGAAGATGAGTGCAGAGCAGGAACCCAAAGGCCAGGGTGCTGTCATTCAATGAAGTATGTGTGGATTTGTTCAGACCACAGCTGTCCCAGGCCCTAACACTATATAAATTAATACATCTATTCCTCGAAGCCATGTACCTGAGGTGCCATGAACCCAGCTTACGATTAGCACCGTGCAGTCATTAATTAGCCCATACTCGAGCCCCTGAGCTGGGTATCATTATTCATGCTTTGTAAACAAGGAAAACAGGGTGCCAGGGCCCGACTCCGAGTACTGTGTTGCTGGGCTTAATAAAGAATCTTGGAATTCCTCATTCTAGAGGGTGCACTCCCTGCACAAGGGAGTCTATCGTATTAATGAAGACCGCCAAAATGGGAAGACCAGGGAGTTGGGAGTAACTCCAAAACAGGTTGTACTCACAGTCTATTTTGGCTCCAGCCGGTGGTTGTCTGCAGGGAAGGAGACTGCTTCTGCTTGGCGCAGTGGGAGCCGGAGTAGGAGGGGCTGTGGCAAGAATAGGGGCTGTGGCTTGCCTCAGTATAGGGCAGGGACTGCTGCGGAACTTGATCTTTAGAGAAGTGTTACCTGAGAGAGCTCTAGGACCTCAGGAACTGAGCTGTTCTAAACAGCAGAGTTTCCTAGATGGCTTCTTTTTGGGTTTGTAGGTTTAAAATGTCAACGCTTTGTTACTGTTTTGAATACCAACTACTTAGCTTTCAATACTTACTTTTCTTTTAAAAAGAATATCCTAAACATATTTAGATTTTATTTGGGAAATGCACAGTCATTAGAATAAGAGCAATTGTATAGAAATACAGAAATGTTCTCACAGTTTATTGAAGTAAGAAATTCTGGTGGGGTTGTGTGTGTGTGTGTGTGTGTGTGTGTGTGTGTGTTTGCAGTTGTGGTGTGTGTGTTTGTGTGTGTTAGGCAAGCTCTGTACCCCACTGAGCACATCTTCACTACAGTGGGCTGCACTCTTAGCCCTGAAGTGTGTATTCTGTCTACTACTATAGTAATTATCATTTGTATATTATTTTTGTCTAGGATTTTCTTTGTTACCTGTCATTTCTTACTTTTGTCAGTGGGACCTTTTCAGATTTTGATGTTTGATTAGTTAGTTGCTTGGAAATTTTGGTTAAAACACTCCTTGGGGTCAGGAGGGTCAGAGTTGCCCTCCCCAATATTATCTCCGTGTGTATGTATCTCTTGTGTGCACACTTATGTCCAGGCACATGAGCACCGTCTATGTCTGATGTAGGACCAGAATCGATATGGAGTATCTTCCTCCTTCAGGCTTTACCTTATTTTGAGACAGGGCCTCCGATTGAACACTGATTACAAAGACTGGCTGGCCAACAAGTCCCAAGGACCTCTCTGTGTCCCCTCCCAGTAATGGGATTACACACATCTCCTTACTCCATCCCAGACCTTCATGTTGCTACTGGGAAACTAAAGCCCTGCTGGGTGGCGAACTCTTTGTTGACTGAGACATCTCACCAGCGTCCTCCACTATTCTTACAAAGTCTTTCTTGTACAGAAACTTCAAAACCACCCCAAAAATAAAGATAATAAAAAATAAACCCCACCTCCCCCCACTTCCATTTACACGGAATCCAGTCTAACATACCAAGGCCACATCTGCAACCCATCACAGACACACACAGAATTAAAAGCCAAGCCTGGCTGGACAGATGGCTTAGCAGGTAAAGGTGCTCATCACAAAGGCTACTGACCTAGTTTGATTTCTAAAACACACATAAAGATAGAAGCTGTGGTACGTTTGAACACACACACACATTAATTTATGCATGTGGGCACATATACAACACACACATATGTGTGCATGTGGGAGCATATAACACACACACACACACACACATACACACACTGATAACTTTCCAAAAATCAAAAAAGCCAAACCTATCAACGTAAACTCACATTTAACTTGCTATAGATACAAATGGTTACATACACAACCGTTTATATTTATTTGTAATGAAGTTATTAGGGCATACACCATACATTTTATTTTCTGTCTTTTAAAGGTTTATCTATTTGTGTGTGTGTGTGTGTGTGTGTACATGTGAGCGCCAGTGCCTGGGAGACCAGTGGTGTTAAATCTTCTAGAGCTGGAGTTACAGATGGTTGTGAGCCACCATGTGGCTGTGGGGAATTAAAGTCAGGTCCTCTGGAAGAGCAGCAAGTATTCTTATCTACTGAGCCATCTCTCTAGCTTCCCAAACATTCCCTTGCTTGCTCAGCAGAGGGGACCTAGGACCAGAGCACCTCAGGGGCAATGAGCACACCCTAGACCTCTTTGCTGTGATCCCAAAGTCATATAGAATGAACTAGCCTTCCTTGGGAACTACCGACGTGAGACAGTCGCACACAACACTGAAGATGAACCTGGAGTGCCTTATAGTGTTAGAAAGCTAAAAAAAGCAAACTGTAAAACACGTCTAAAACCACACAGTGGCATTGTGTAGGAAAGAAATGGCAGCTGGCTACAAACAAAACAAGACCCCAAAGCTTGAACACTTTAGGGACAGAATAAATGAAGAGGATTCCTGTAACTAGCAGTATAAATTAAGTACCCCTGAGTCCATCCTGATATTAGAAGTACAAGATACAGATGTGGCACTGACCCTGACTCAAACCAGCTGTAAAAATACATTGGAGGTGATCTTGAAACACTGGCTGGGTGTTTGGTAATATGAAATATTAACAATAAGGTTTTTAAGTATGATAAAATTATGGCTGTGGCTTTTTGAAATGTCTTTACTAGAAATATCATTGACCCATTTATGGAAGAATGGTATGTCTAGGGTGGGTTGTTTGATTTGCACTGTGTAAATAAATAGATGGAGAAGAAAGGATGAATGGAAATATTGATTACTTCATATAAAAAGTATCCTGCCATGGTTCTAATTACCCTAAGTCATCTAAAGTGTCCTACGTGCGATTTGAGTTTCTATTCTGGAGGATGGCTAATTAATTAATTAGAGATAAGGGTCTCACTGTGTATCTCCGGCTGTCCTGGAACTCACTATGTAGACCAGGCTTGCCTCTCAAACTCACAGATCCGCCTGCCCTGCCTCCTCAGAGCTGGGGTTAAAGGTGTGTGCCACCACACAAGCTCTGTCACTTTCCTCCTTGTGGAATGTCCCACATCCTGGGTTCCTCCGCTTTGTGCTCCGTGTCACTGAACTTACCCTCCATCCCAGTACTGACTGGCAAACAGTGAAGTCACCGTGGGGTCTTGATTCACTTATTCTGGAGGAGGCTATTTCACGGATGTGTTTGTATAATAAAGCAGCCACCAGTTTCTCATGCTTGTGAAGACGGATGTGCTCCTCTGGACACCTCCCTCTCAGAGCCCTTACCAGTGATACAGTCACTGACGACTGTTGCTTCGGCCATCACCTCGCCCAGCCACGTTTGTCAGCTGGGACTTTTCTATTAGAGGAACTTACCCCCATCATGTTTCATGACCTGAAAAGGCTCATGAGAAAGACAGAACAAGTGCTTGATTTAATTGCCTTATTTCCCAGTTTCTGGAATAATGACCTGTCCCATTAGAAGCCTCCAGATAGGGCCACAGCATTCTTGTTATCTCTGCTGCACTTGCAACAACCCAAGAATCATAGAGACGAACAGATATTATCAGAAAATAACGACCGGAAGCTGTCGGCTTCTTAGCTTGTGAGCCACTGGTACTTTTTAATCTTTAAAAAAAAAGGTCTAGAGCTGGGAAGGTGGCTCAGTGGGCAGACTGCATGCTGTGCAAGCACAGGAGGCTAAGCTTGGTCCCCAGCATCTATACAAAAGCGGGGTGTGGTAGTGGGATCTGCTATCCCAGCAGTGGTTAGAGGGCGCCCTGACAGGCCAACGGCGCTCACTGGCCAGTCAGCTGAGCCATCGGATGCTCTACATGTTCAGTAAGAGGTCCTGCTTCAGAAAATCAGGTAGAAACTGATTAAAGACAACGGACATTCACCTCGGCCTCTACATGAATGCACAGACATGTGCACTCACACTCCAGATAACTGCACATTCATATAACGTGCACACCCCCATGGCCCTTCACTTGACCCGCACACAGACACCACACAAAATAATCAAATGTTGGAGAGGAGAGGAGAGGAGAGGAAGGAGAGGAGAGGAGAGGAGAGGAGAGGAGAGAGGGGAGAGAGAGAGAGAGAGAGAGAGAGAGAGAGAGAAGAGAGCACACTTGAAACCCATTTTGGAAGGAGGGAGAACTGTCCCACAGAGAGTGACTTTCCAGAAAGGGTGAGCAGTCCCTGACACCATCACTGGTTGACTTCATGCGTGAGCCAGAAGGGGGGTTGGGGGGGAACACCAAAAGAAAAGTGACATGCACAGTTCAGTGAATCATAAAAAAGGAAGAAGAGAGCAACCAAGAGGTGTTCTTCCGCAACCCAGACTCCACGGAAGGCTGCCTGCTGACCTTAATCTCAGAATACCATTCTCCCCTTGATTCCGAGTCCACTTAGATGCTAACCTGAGGGGGAGTCTTCTTTCTAGACTTTTTTCTTTCACGTCTATGGAATGTAAGACAGTTTTGAAGACATGTAGTTTCAAAACACATTCATCCGTTGACCCTCCCACCCCGTACCATGTTCCTGTGTGCACTCGGATAAACATGGGTTTCCTTTTCCACTGAGGAGTGTGATGCATGGTTATGTCTTTATCAGAGGAGTGTTGCTTGCTTAGAAGGAATGAGGGCTATGATTACATCTGACAAACTACCCTGTGACTCAGAGGCTGACCTGCAGCAGAGTTGAAAACAAAACAAACAAAACAAAACAAAAACCAAATGTGACCGTGTCGTTAAATATGTCTGAAGTCTTCTGAAAAATCGGTGTTAGAAGCTCTGTGTTCAGAAAGGCAGCTGTGATCTTCCATCTTTGCCAGCGTGTCCTTAATTCATTTGTAGCGCTCGGGGTGGAACTAAGGACTCGGGCAGGGCTCTACCGCTGGGCCACACCCTCAGCCCAGTGCTGGTGTGCTTAGTAGAAGCCACCACGCTGTTAATGCGTCAGCAGTCCATCAGGAATTACTATAGTGTGTAACAACGTACAAACCCTTGTAATTATACAGTCTTTCCCTTTTCATGTGCTTTTATATTTAGGAAGATTAAAAGCACCCAGGAAACTTTAACTGCCCTTTTAAAGTCCCAATGCTTTTACTTTTTGTTTAGTATTTTATTGTTTTTTTCGCTGTGAAGATAAGGTCTCATTGTGTAGCCCAGGCTGGCCTACAACTTATGGCAATCCTCCTGTCTCTGCTCCTTGAGTGCTGGAATTACAGGCAACCACCTCTATGGCTGACTTCTTCACTTCATAACACAAATTCATTCAGAGGTTTTAGCTGCATTCAAATTACTAAATAAGCCAGGTGTGGTGGTCCATAGGATATTGTGTTAGGTGTCAGCCTGAGCTATATAGTAAGACCCTAACTCAGGACAACAACAAAAATGAGATTTTTTTTTTTTTTTTTTTTTGGTTTTTCGAGACAGGGTTTCTCTGTATAGTCCTGGCTGTCCTGGAACTCATTTTGTAGACCAGCTGGCCTCGAACTCAGAAATCCGCCTGCCTCTGCCTCCCAAGTGCTGGGATTACAGGCGTGAGCCACCACCGCCCGGCTCAAAAATGAGATATTAAGAATAGATTTGGAGGGCTGGAGAGATAGCTCAGTGGCTAAGAGCACTTGCCGCTCTTGCAGAATACCCAGATTCCATTCCCAGACTCACATCTGGAGCTCACAACACCTGTAACTCTAGTTCCAAGGGATCCAGTGCTCTCTTCTGGCACCTGTAGTCTTGAGGCACATACATGGTACACGTACATATATGCAGGCAAAACACGTACATATATGCAGTTCCAAAGTCTACATGGACCTCTTCTTCATCCCTCGGAGAGCAGACCCTGCAGCGGAGAGTCTTCCCAGGACCAGTGGGTAACCAGTGGAAGCTGTGTCCAGGGACTCTGTGCAGAGCTTACATGCACAAGCTGAGCTGTCTCTGGGAAGGCGTGGAAGGCCTCATGTATGTTACATGAAGACAGACTGTGGAAGAGATCTCCCATGCTCATGGGTTGGCAGAATTAACATAGTAAAAATGGCCATTCTACCAAAAGCAATCTACAGATTCAACATAATCCCCATCAAAGTCCAAACACAATTCTTCAAAGACATAGAAAGAGCAATTCTCAAATTCATCTGAAAAAGCCAAAAAAACAAAACAAACAAACAAACAAACACCAACAGAATATCAAAAACAATTCTTAACAATGAAAGAACTTCTGGGGAATTACCATCCATGACCACAAGCTATACTACAGTAATAGTATAAAAAGTATATTACAGAAATAGTGATTAAAAAGTCTACATGGTATTGGTACAGAGACAGACAGGAAGATCAATGGAATAGAGTTGAAGACCCAGAAATGAACCCACACACCTATGGATACTTGATCTTTGACAAAGAAGCCAAAAATATACAATGGAAAAAAGACAGCATCTTCAATAACTGATCTAACTGGCAGTCTGTAAGTAGAAAAAATGAAAATAGATTCATATTTGTCACCTTGCACAAAGCTCAAGTCCAAGTGGATCAAGGACCTCCACAAAAAATCAGATACACCGAATCTAATAGAAGAGAAAGTGGGAAAGAGCCTCAAACTCATTGGCACAGGGGGAAATTTCCTAAGCAGGACTCTATTAGCTCAGACTCTAAGATCAAGAATTGATAAATGGGACCTTATGAAACTGAAAAGCTTCTGTAAGGCAAAGGACACTGTCAATAGGACAAATCGGCAACCTACAGATTGGGAAAAAAAATCTTCACTAACCCCACATCCAATAGAGGGTTAATATCCAAAATATATAAAAAAAAACCAAGAAACTAACCTCCAAAAAAACCAAACAACCCAATCAAAAAATGGGGTATAGAGCTAAACAAACCTAGATAGTTTTAAGAATACTAGTGTGTATGGTAGGGGGAACTACACATACCATAGCCACATATGGGATCAGAACAACCGTCACCATCTGACTGAGGGATAAAACCCAGGTGAGCAAGCTTACCTGGTTCTTAGCCTCTGAGCCATCTCACCACAGAGTCTGAGTGGGTTTTAAAAGTCAGAATAAAGAGAGTGACATTATTCTATTTCTATTACTGAAAATTCCAGCATTTTGCATTTGACCTGCACCATGAATACAGGTATGAGGCTACTCCTAAACACACGTCCCATTAACTTGTGGAATTTTAGAATAATATTAGCAGATCACCCCAAGTGTGTTAAGAGCACCTCTTCCAAGGGACTCGGGGTGGAGTTATGAGCTAGTCAGAGGTCTGAGCCTTCCATCTTTATGTGTTTGAGGCATAAAGTGCTGTGGGAGACAGTTTTGCTGTAAAATTTTTCCTGCTCTGCAAATGTATAAACTGAATGGGAAGATAGGAGAAATTCTTGTGGGAAAATGTACCTGAAACATGAGAGACTGGAAAGGCACGTTCCCAGCACTGAACGCTTTAAGAGGCAGACTTCAGTTGGCTTGGGTTGTCAGGTGGCCTCCGGGCTGGGCTCTGCCAGCCCAACTCTGGTGAATCAGAGTTGGGTTGGCCCAGGCAAGCAAGGTTACATTTTGGGAGAGAAAGCTCCAAGGCAGAGATGGGGCCACAGGGAAACTGGGCCTGTGCTTAGGACATTGAGAAAAATCATACCGGTTTGCTCAGAGTGGATGGAGTTTGTGCAGAACACCAGAAGAGGATGTCTTCAGAGACAGACGGGGCCTTTGGTGCAGATTTATCTTGAAGAGGACCAATGGTGGCTGGAGGCTCTCGAGATGCAGATGCTGGGGTAGAAGCTATGATCTAGGAAGAACAAATAGCTTTGCTTACACGGATTGGAAGAGAGCTGGGAAGACAAGAGATCCGGTCAGGGACCAAAGAAGAGGTCTGACATTTAGAAAAGAGGCACACTACTTTCTCATAGAAGTTGAATCATTGTCTGGCTGGATATAGTGGCACAAACCTGTATCCTAGCACTAGTGAGCTGGAGCAGGGAGATAAGGAGTTCCCAGTCTAGCCTTGGTTACATTCAAGGCTGGCCTTAGTTACATGTGACCCTCTCTCAAGAAAGGAAAGAAGGGCACTGGATGGTTAAGAGCACTGGTTGTTCTTCCAGGGACCCGAGTTCAATTCCCAGCACCCACGTGGTGTCCTACAACTGTCTATAACTCCAGTCCCAGGCATCAAACAGCCTTTTCTGACTTCCAAGAGCTCTGCATGCATGTGATGACCAGACACACATGCAGGAACAAACGCATAAACAAAATCAAAATAAAGGTTAAAAAATTTTTAGAAAGAAGCCAGGCGTGGTGGTGTACACTTTAATCCTAGGACTCAGGAAGCAGAGGCAGGTGAATCTCTGTGAGTCAGAGGCCAGCTTGATCTATAAAGAGGGTTCTAGGATAGCCCAGGCTACAAAGACAGACCCTGTTTTAAAAAACAAAAATAAACAACAACAAAACCCACAATTTTTTTTTTAAAAGAAAAGAAATAAGAAAGCAATAGAAATCTCTAAAGTTTTTCAAAGCTGTCCCCAAAGATTTACACTGGGAATAAATGACTGGTAACGGTGTGTATAGATAACAGAAAATGAGTTCCCTTGGAAGATAAAATGTAACACTTGTTTCCCACACACACCAAACTATTTTGTGTCCCCTACTGTTTGTTTTATGTAACTGTCTGCTTTTTACAGTGAAGAACAAGTAAGGTCCCCACTTGGGCTGGGGAGATGACTGTGCTTGCCCTATAAACCCAAGGACCTGAGTTCAAATCTCCAGAGCTTGTGTAACATCTGGATACAATGTTGCAAGTGTCTCTAATCCCAGGCTTCCTGCAAGGAGATGGGAGATGGAGGCAGGAGAATTCCTACATGCTCACAGGCCAACAAAGAAACCCTGTTTCAAAAAAAGACAGAAGGCAAGGACTATTCCAGGTTATTCTCTGACATCCTCACTCGTGCTGTGGCTCGCTTGTGCCTGTGTTCACAATCAGGTCTCTCCCTCTCCCTTTTCCCCTCCCCTCTCTTTCACACACACACCACACACACACACACACACACACACACACACACACCACACAATTTAAGGACAGCAGCACCAAGCTCATAGCTCAGGTGAATCACATGTTTACAACAGTGGGATATGTTTAAGTTAACCTTGTCTGCACAGAGAATAGGGATGTGTCTTTACCCAGGTGATGAAAACATTTTTTTTTTTTAACATAAAAGTCTCACACGGGAGGGGTGAGCAGTATGACAAAGTGTACAAGGGGACATCTGTCGGAAGCCTGAGAGTTTGTCCACATGATGCTCTGTGCTCCGAGTAGCTTTTAGAACCTGAGACATCTTAGCCTCTGTTGAGCAGTGTCACTTAAAGCCCACAGGCAGAGATCCCTTTCAGCCAGTCTACAGTTATGCAAATGAGCATGGATTTCTACTCATGCTTTTGACTCTCACGCTAGCTGAAGTTCCTGGCAGCTCCACACTGAAGACTGACACAGAGACAGATTTATCTGTGATTAATTCATGGGAAACCTGAGGTGGAGGTTTTTTTTTTTCTTTAATGTTGACTGTGTATCAGGTTACTGGGCCATTCGGTGTGTGAAAATGTATCTCCCTCTCCACAGTGACTCACCCTTGAAATCGGTTAGCTATCATAATTTAATAGCTATATACCTTTTGCAATTGGGGTTTGGAAGTGCCAGAGCCTTTTGCAAAGTTTGGAGAGACTGTTCATGAGGTCATGAGGTGAGGTCAGCTCCTTTTGGAGTACTCCATACAAGCAATTGGTTAAAGGCATGGCTTCCAGAATCACAGCTGCTAAAGTTCAAATCCAAGCTCTGCCATGTGATAGCTGTGCAGGCCTGAGCTAGTTACCTAACCTCTCTGTGCTTCAGTTTACTAACCTGCTTCATCAACGCCCTAGAACATCATCTGCCACAAAGATTTGATGAATGGTGCCGATACCATAAAGAGCAAGGAGAAGGAATCACATCTGTGAGGAAAGGTACCCAACATCTAGAACTGCAGGCAGAGTTACGTAAACCTAGCTTTTCATATTCAGTATCGTCTCTGACGTTTCAGTCTTATTTCTTGGTATCTTAAGGTTGGATATTTTGCCTGTTCGGGATGCATACTTACCTTTCACGGAGGAATCTCACTATGGAAGACAGCCCGAGAGGCAGAATTGGGTGAAGGGAGTGGCCGTGGTGTTGGCTCTGCCTTTGGTACTTGGTGAATGCTCGTGGCAGGGGTATTACTGAGCGAGGTTCTGCTGCAGTTGGAGGGACTGAAATGTCAAATTCAGCTAGGTAAGAAGTCAGCCTCCCCCAGGCCTGCTGTGTTCCTGCTGCTTCAGTTTATGCCAGGTTGCCGTTTGGCTTGTGACTGAATGAATCATGTAAGGCTGTCTTAAGTTAGACTTCATTCTCCTAGCTTCAGGAAAATCCCTAGTGAAATGTGTCCCTCACTCATCCCTGGTGGGCTAAACTGTGACTAGATATCTAAGACACAGAAGTAAGACGCAGACCCAGGATAAAGAAAGGTGGCCACGCCCCTTCTTTCAGATCTGTTCTATTGGGAGCAATTTCCTGCCTAGGTTCCTGGGGCTGAGAAAGAGCCTTTTTGTGTGGGGCTCATGAGAGGTGGGTATGAAAAGTTCCTTCTTGTCTAAAGGCTCTCCAGTCATGAAGAGAGCTTTTCATTCTCCCTGGGTGGGTTCTGAGCAGAGAGCTGCGTCCAAACGACCAAACGACCAAACGACCAAACGTTTGGAAAGCTAGTGGCAAGTTCTGTTTGGAAGGCATGGGCCAAGTTGCCACTTCCTTTGCCCCAGGGCAGGGAAGGCTGCAAGAGTCTCCACCCTGTGCAAAGGAGGCCTGCACAATGGTTGGGCTCCCTGGGAGCCCAACAGCATTGCTGGGGTGTGCATCTATGGAGAGGCATCTGCGGAGGGACATGGGTTTACAAGACTGCAGGATAATCCTCCACAGATTGTCCTGTTAGGCCGGATCTTTACATCATGTAAAATTTTCAAGTATTAAGGGTGCCCCAAATGAAAATGCAAATAAGTGGGTACCTGTTTTTCTTTTGTGTTAAGATTAGATCAGCCTTATCGCTCTTTCTAAACCTTAATTCCAATTATGTTTATAATCAGATAAAGCCAGTTAAACTGTGGTTCATATGGAGACGGATGATAGCTACAATTTGGAAACTCATGCACATGCTGGATTATCAAACCTGTGCTGAAAGTAATTGCTGGGTAGACTTGTGCCAGGAGTTTGGGTTGTGCCTCTCACATATCTGCTAAGGACAGTGTGACTTTTGGCAGAGAGTAAGTCAATGGAAATTGTGTCAAAGATAAACCTATATGCCATCCAAGATATGACCTTTTATAATAAAACAGACTCCATATTACCGCCTGCTCTGAGTGCTGATTTGTGCTATGCACTGATCATTTGTGCCCCCTCCCCAATTAATATGTTGAAAAATCTATCCGATAATGTGATGGTATTAGGAATTGGGGCCTTTGAAATTTTTGGTTCCTGAACATAAAATCTTTGTGAACGGGATACACACACACACTATTCACTATTTCTGGCTCTAGCAATAAAATATATATATATATATATATATATATATATATATATATTATATATATTATGCATATAGTATCTATTTTAAATATATTATATATATGATATTATATATAATATATTTAAAATATATATTATATTATATAATGTAATATATGTAATAATATAAATATATAATATCTGTTAAATATATATTATATATTTAATATATATAATTAGTATAATATATTAGTATATATTTATATTTACATATTAATATGTGTATATATTAATATGTATTTACATATCATACATATTAATATATGCATATTTTTAAATGCTAGAGCCAGAAACAGTGTGTGTGTATTTCTGGTATTATGGTGGCATATACATATACATAAATATATATATATATATATATATATATGCACATATACATAGTGGCCCAGTCCTGTAATCTCAGCACTTGGAAGACTGAGGCACAAGGATTGTTACAAGTTCAAGGACTTATAGATGGGCTAAATAGTAAGTTGGAGGCCAGCCTGGAATGAGATGAGAGAGGCTGTGGAGAAAGAGAGAGAATATGAGTGAATGAAGGTAGAGAGTTTGCTTCTGTGGAGACACTTGGAGAAGGCCCTTGCCTTGCATACCCTGCCACTCCCTTGTCTTGCTTCCCAGCCTCCAGAACAATGAAGAATACATCCGCTAACAGCTCAGTCTATGATGTTCTGTTGTGGTGGCCTGAAGACTGAATCACACAGCTTTACTTTCTGAGCCTTTGTAGCCAAGGACCTTCCTAAGGTTTATTCTAATCGGTGCAAGCCTCTAGGACTAAAGCGTGTGACAAGAGAAGCCTTGTTGGTGCTCAGTGAAGTTTGAGTGAAAGAACACGGTTCTGGCGGACCTTCACATCGAGGTCGTTACTTAGCTAAGAAAGCATCCCCCCAACCAAACACGCATCCCCGGGTGTTTACGTGGTCTAGCCTTATGTGTTCTTTCTCATCTCAAGGCAGAGAGGACAACAGTGCAGCAGCTCTAACAGGTACCGACTTCAGTGTCCAGCGGCTCTCATAGTCCTCCTTGATGACCCAGAAGTGTTCCTTTGTCATTTGTGTATTTCATGAGTCCAGGTCACCTCAGAATGAGACCCTGTGGTGGTTAGAATAGGTTTGACCCCCAGAGCATCATGTGTTTGAATGCTTGGCCATAGGAAGTGGCACTATTAGGAGGCGTGGCCTTGTTGGAGGAAGTGTGTCACTGTGTAGGTGAGCTTTGAGGTCTCCTATGCTCAGATTGTGCCCAGTGCAGAAGATGGTCTCCTCTTGGGTGTCTTCTAATCAAGATGCAGAACTCTCAGCACCTCCAGCAACCATGTCTGCCAGGACACAGCCATGCCTCCAGCCATGGTGATAGTGGGCTAAACCTCTGAACCTGAAAGCCAGCCTCAATTAAATGTTGTCCGTTATAAAAGTTGCCTTGATCATGGTGTCTTTTCAGAGCAGTAAAACCTTAAGGCAGACCCCAACTTAGTTTCTTCTCTTCTTTGGAAGCTCAGCAGAACAGCAGGGAGTTCCAGGTGCACATTCTGTTACTATACACACAGAGCTATCTTCATTGTCCTGCTGTGAACCAAGTAGCAGAGACCAGAAGATTATAAACAGCAGAAATGTATGTTCCACAGTTCTGGATGTGCTCAGAGGCCAGTAGGGTTAGGTTCTAACTATGTTGTTTTCCTGGGTTGTAGTCAGCTGGCTCCTTGTAGCTTCACTCAGCAGAGAGCAGAGAAGGAAGCAAGCTCTCATGTGACTAGGGTACTAATCCCATTAATGAGGGCTCTGCCCTCATGACCTGACCCTACCCTACAGGCTCCATACTCTGTTACCGTCACACTTCAGGGCAAGGTTTCAACATACAACTCTAAAGGAACTAAACACTAGCCCATAGCACCTGCTAATTACCTAGTATTTCCCTGATGGGGAGGGACTGTGGAGAGCATCAGTCCCTTCATCAAGCAGCTTCTGCAACTGCCAGGCCATTATCAGACTCCACATGATAGCTTGCTAATGCCTTCTCACGGCTCTCTGAGGTAGACACCAGATCCTTCCCGGCTTTTCTAAATGAAAACATTGAGAAGTAAAACATAAGACAATAACAATATAAAGAAAAATATCCAAGTAAGGTTATTAAAAAATGGTACATTAGAAAATATTTATTTATTTTCTCATTGTGTAGACCTGGCTAGTCTGGAACTTCAGTAGACCAGATTGGCCCCAGACTCACAGAAATCTGCTGGCCTCTGCCTCCCAATTAAAGTGCTGGGATTAAAAGCAAAGCCATGTTCTACCACACCTGTACTTTTGATATATTAATAAATTCATGGGGGGAGATGTTTGTTTTTTTTTTTTTTTTTTTTTTGGTGTTGAGGATGGACCCTAGTGTCTCAGACATGATAGGCAGGCACTCCTCTGGGCTATCCTTCAGACCACAAGCAAATGCTCTCAATGTACATAAATACAATATAATGATCCAATTTATAAGTTAGGTGTTTATAATAAAATTTATTTGTGAAACATTACATAAGATTTAAGTTTATACGAAACAAAAATTCCTCTTGTTATCTCAATGCAACTGAGACTTTTTCGTCATTTAGAAGCACAAGCTTGACCTAGCAAGCACAAACCCCTAGGTTCTATTTCCAGCACTGAGTGGAAGAAACAGAACACTCTGCCCTCTGTGGTGGCACAAATCCCTAATCAGGAGGCTGAGGCAGGAGCATGGTTAATGCAGGCTAATATCAGTGATGTAACAAGTTAAAGTGAGGACTTCTCTCAAAGACAAGGAAGGGAGGAATGAGGGGATGGGGAGAGAGGGGAGGAGGGAAGGAAGGAGGAATGAGGGGATAGAGAGGGAGGGAAGGAAAAAAGGAATTGGAAGGAGGAAGGAATGGAGAAACGCTGGTGCCTGCGGCCCCTCAAGCCCATCAGGACTGAGATGAAGACTCGTCTTGCACGCCTGGTTGGACCTCAGCCTTCAGCGATGTTCATGGGAGGTTTTCCATAGCCCTCACTCCTATCCTAGGCTCATTCTGCTTCTGTTTCTACAATTGTAATGCTGAGAAGGCATCCCAGGGAACTTTACCATATTTATTATTTCTTACAACACCAGGTTTTTCTTTTTTTACTTTCACTGATTTCCTTGAAAATGATGTGATAAGAATCTAAAAGGATCTTGCCTCATTATTGACTGTGACCAGTTTAAAAATTGAGCTATTCATAATCTATAAAGTTCACCATTCAAAATGTCCAAATAGGCAGATTTTCGTATGTTCACAAGATTGTATCACTTGGATTTCAGAACTCTTTCATTGCTTTCTTAAGAAACCCTGTAGTTACTCTTCCTTCCCTCCTCCCTCTCCCTTAGCTAGCACTAACCCCTTTTCTGACCCTTTTTATGTCTATTTTGGCATATGATATAAACAGAATCACCATGTAAAGTTCTCTGTGTGGTTTCCTTCACTTAATGCAGTGTCTCCAAAAATTCTTCCATGTAGGCTTAGATTTTTTAAAAACCTATGTTAATAAGGGCTCTTAAATGCTTTAACCTCCCTTCTAGCCCACCCCCCAACAGAGGTAGTGGAAAGGAAAGGTTGATAGGGCAAAGGGAGATATTAACCTGTTTAGAAATAGTTCTTTGGATGGATTCCAATCTTTGTTGTCAGGCTATCAGCAGTTTGCTTCACACAAATCAGCAGCAGTAGCTTGATCCACTCACAACAACATTCAGGAATCAGCTATGGCAGTTCAATCCAGAAGAAACTGTGAGACTGTCCCGAGTCCACAAAAGTGACAAGAAGCCTCTGGAACATCACATGAAGTTCTTTGGTGCGTTTCTGTCTCTGAAGTCATGACAAACAATGATCAGTGAAGAAGGCAAGGTGAACCAATGCCAATGTCATCCACTGTCTGTAGAGTTATACTTAGACCCTCTCCAAACATCATGTGTTCTCTCAAGTGTCTTCTCTAACAAAACATCATGTGCCCCCTTTTCCAGGCAGCTTCTAGAAAAACACCAAGTGTCTGTTCTCAGCAAAACATCCTCTCATAAGATAGCTTCCAGAAAAACATCACATGACACAATTGAGTCTCCAGATAAACCAGAAATTTCTGCTTCATTTCCACATTGTGGCTTATGTCAGCACTTCATCCTTCATTGGCAAGAGATCCATCTTTTATTTATCCATCAGTTGAAAATTTGGGTTATTCTTGCTTTTTAATTCATGACTAATTCTGTCGTGAACATTGACCCTTGAGTTTCTGTGTAGATGCTTTCAATCCTCTTGGGCACGCACTAGGAGTGGAATTACTGGATGTTATGGTCATCTCAGGCTGACCATGGACTGGTTGCTTTAGAAGTAGACATCTATTTCTCATACTCCTGGAGCCTAGAATTCAAGATTAGGCATCAGCACGGACAATTTCTGGGGAGAGTTCTTAGGTAAGAGAGAGAGCCCTGAGAATCTACCGTTATGCTGTGTACTCACATGACCTTTCCAGGGATGGAGGGAAATGAGTGGGATGGGGTGGGGAGACAGAAGGGGAGATGTCATTTCTTCTAGTAATATACAGGCTCTCACCCATTCACCAGAGCACAAGCTTCGTGACCTAATTAATCCACTCTGTTTCCCTCCCAAAGGCCCCACTTTCAATTCTGTAATGTTGGAAGTAAAGCTCCAGTAAATCAGGGGATGGCAAATGTATTCAGCCCTGATCACGGAGTCAAATGCCAATTGTGTTTAACGTTTGTAGTCAACGTTGTACAACCACAACAACAATGTGGAGAGGCCCTGTTTCTGCACATTCTCACCAGCACGTGCTGTGTCTTTTTTATGTTATCCATTGGGTACAGTGTGGTATGTCATTGTGGCTTCGATTGAGTTTCTCCTATGCATAGTAGTACTATGCATGTTCATATCTATTTGTTGGTACTTGCATATCTTCTTTGGAAAAAGTGTCTCTTCCTGTGTGTTTTGTGAGACACCTTTTTTCTTCTTCTTAGAAGCATAAATGCTTTTAATTTTGAATACCTATTGGTTGGTTATACTTTAGGTTCATAAGGAACTAAGGTTAGCTTCAAAGTCCCAAAGATGAAATTAAACCTATAGTCTGGCCTAGTGCTTACACATAGACCTTTGATCTGTTTTATGTTGGCTTTTGCCTATGAGGTTAGACAGGGGTGATTGTGCATTTTTGCTAGAAACACAATCTGTTTGCTCAGTGGCAAGGAAGATAAACTATAGGACTAATTGTCAGTATTAGGAGGCCGAGTATGAGCAGCTCAGGAGGTCCAGGATGATCGTTTTAAATAAGTGCAGTCTGGCAGGTGAAAGTGATGCCCGTGGCCAATGGACAGGCCAGGATGGCTCAACCCAGTCCGGAGTTAGCTAGAGTATTTTATATTTAGAGAAATTTGGCTGCTACTGTCGAGTGAAAGTTGAATTTACTGGGACTCTGACAAACTAAAATCCTGAAGAGAACAATTAGAAAAGCTGGCCAGGCACAGAGCAATGTCCTATGAGATCAGATGGAACTCTGGCAGTGTCCTTGACAATCTCTGTGTATCTGTAGACCCCATGCTGGTCTATGATGATATAGTTCTTAACTCCTAAGAGAGGACCAGAGGCAGAGCCTAGCTCTCTCCTGCTCCTGTAGGTTTTTCTGCAGATCTGGCCTCTTCCTTTCCTGTGTCTTTTGTGGATATCTCTACCACTTTTGTTTAGATGGTCCATTGGGCTTTCTATTGGCATCAAACATAAGGCTTCTGGAAGGAGATCAAAGAGAAGGGAAGAAGTGAGGCTTGGACCTTCTTTCTTCTAGATCCTTCCCTGCAGGGCACTGCAGGCTGCCTGTGTCCCTGCCAGCATCCCCTTGGCACAGCTCTCTGTGGGTCCCTGTCTCAGCAGCAACTCCCTCCTTGCCCTTCAGAGCTGTTCTATTCTCGGGTCAGGACAGTGCTCTTAGTCTCTCTGTGCCCACCACTGCCCCATTATCAGATCCCCTCAGATCTCCATTTCTGTCATTTCTTTCTTGCAGGGCCTCTCTAATACTCTCTCTCCCCTCTCAGGCACTTATGTGCTATGCTAAGCAAGCTGGACTTGAAGATTTTCACTGTAAAACAATGCTGCGAAATGAATGTGTCCATTCTGTAACTTTCTGGAGCCCTCACTGTGTATTTGAGACACCTATATAATCAAGGCAGCATCTGAGAACACGGGGTGAAGGAAGGCGATAACATCCCTGCTCTCAGGCCGGGATGCTCCAGTGGGAAACGAAAGTAAAGATACACACATTTTAATCTAGTGATCTAAAGACAGGTAACTAGATGAAAAACATACCAGAGAGAGGGGGTAGAGATGATCATGAGGAAGTATCATCCTAACTAGGTATTGGGGGTCACAGGGGACTCTCTTAAGTCGACAGGTAAACAATATGTGGTAATCTGGGTAGGGCACCCAGAAAAACAGTGTGTCTGAAGGGACTCAGACTGAAGCAAGGACTAGTTAGTGCTGAGACAGTCATCGAGAGATCATAGGACAATGGGTGAGGGGATTGTGGCAGCCATGTTGGTCACTTCCCAGAACCGTCCCTGTCAGGAGGGAGAAAGGCTTGCTCAGAGCACCTAGCCTTGCCTCTTCCTGTGTGGCTTCATAAGAGTCCTCTAGCCCCAGGGAACTTAATGCTTCAGGATGGTTGACTCAGTACTGCAGCATGGAACTGTACTGTCAAGAAACCCCAGGGATAGCCGAGGTCCTGTGAAGCTGGCATTACGATGGAGATGAGAGTGGGGCTAGGAAGAGATGCAGGAAAGCTAAGCAAGGAGGTCCTGACAAAAGGGACAAGATGAAAGGGACCCAAAGAAGTGGTGGTCTCTGCAGAGCCCGTGGTGAAAGCTGGTGGTAGAGAGGACTGGCTGGCCACGCTCGGGGCTTACTGACTGCCCTTGGACAAGTCCCTCGTCTTCTCGTCTACTTGCATCTTGTTTGCAAGACTGCCTCACTTTCCTATTGCTGTGGTAAAACACTGTGGCCAAGGCAGCTTAGGGGAGGAAGGGCTGATGTGGGGCTTATAGTTCTATCACCAATACAGGGAAACTGAGCAGCAGCAGGCATAGCAACTGGAGCCTGTAACAGAGCTGAGAGCGTACATCTCCAACCACAAGCAGGAAGCAGAGACAGCCAAGTGGAGATGGGTGGCTTTTGAGACCTCAGATCCCCAGTGATAGACTTCCTCCAGCAAGGCCACACCTCCTAAACTGGCTGTGGTGGTTTGAATGAGATTGGCTCCCATAGGCTCCTATATACATACACATGCATGCTTCGTCCTCAGTTGAAGAGCTGTCAGGGAAGGATTCTTGGATCCTTTCTTCTTCTTCTTCTTCTTCTTCTCTCTTCTTCTTCTTCTCTTCTTCTTCTTCTTCTTCTTCTTCTTCTTCTCTCTTCTCCTTCTCCTCTTCTCCTTTTCCTCCTCCTCCTCTTCTCCTTTTCCTCCTCCTCCTCCTCTTCCCCTCCTCCTCCTCCTCCACCCCTCTTCCTCCTTCTTCCTCTTCCTCCTCCCCCTCCTCTCCTCTCTCCTTCCTTCCCTCCCTCCCTCCCTCCCTCCCCTTCCCCTACGCCTCTGCCTGTGGATGGGACATACAACTCTCAACTCCTCCTCCAGCAGCGAGTCTTTCTGTCTGCCACCAGACTTCCCACCATGATGATAATGGCCCAACTCTATGAAACTAGAAGCAAGCCCCCAATTAAATGTTTTTCTTTTTAGAATTGTCTCGGTCATGGTGTCTCTTCATAGCAATAGAACACTAAGACAGTGCCAAACAGTGCCACCAACTTGGGACCAGGCATTCAAATGTCCTACACTATGAGTGACATCTTCAAACCACCATAAAACCCAAAACAATAATATGCTCCTCTTTAAAGTCAATGAATTTAGCTCTAGGAAATGCTTATCAAAATTCATGAGACTTTTAGTTGACTTAACACTCATGGTTATAGTTTATAAAAAATAGGCCATAAATAAACAAAATATGTATCCCCTGCTATCCCCTGAGACTCCCAGGCTTCCAAGGGCACCTGTCCTGTATGTAAAACAAAAGATACAAAGTAGCATCCCATCTTCCAGCTCCTCCACACCTCACAGCTCGCTGTGGTCCTCCCTGAGACCATCCCTTCTTACCTCTCTCCCCATCCTTCCTTGTACCTTTTGCTGAGGACTTGGCACAGAAGGCAGCCCACGGAGAACTGCATCTCTGGCTGCTGCTGAGAAGATGGCTTCAGTCATCCACTCACTAGAAAATTCTCACTGGCCTTTTCCTCTCACCATTTCTAAAGTCGGCTTTCCAGTATCCAAGTCTACATGCTTTTGCCTTCCTAAAGATCGCTGTTTCTTATTCAGACAAAACCTATTTAAAAATATATTTTAAGAAATCTCTGCTCAAGGGACATCTCACTTTGGTTATCTACTTCCTAAAATGCACCAGACGTTTGAAGCCGTTTTCTTCTTTCTAGCATAATCGGATTCTAGGTATGAGCCCTTTAAGTGGAGAACAGTGTAGAGTTACGAATGATTCTGGGTGTGCCACTCCCTACTCAGCCCAGACGCCTATAAAAATGAAAACTGTTGCTATTTTACTGCTAAGAATAAAATTTTCCTTTTTGTTAGTAAAGAAAATACCTGGGGTGTTTCCTGTGTGGGGAGAGACTGGGTGTTTATTGTAAACAAGAAAGCAGGAAGCTGGGAGATAGAACTGCCACCTTCAGAAAAGACAGTGGGAAAGCTGGGCATGGTGATGCACAGTGCTAACCCCAGCACTGAGGAGAGGATGCAGGAGAATCAGTAGTTCAAGGACACTCTCAGTTACATAGTTTGAAGCTAGCCTGGGCTACGTGAAATCCTATATCAAAACATACCAGCAGAGGCTGGAGAGGTGGCTCAGCAGTTAACAGCACTTGCTGTCCTTGAGCGGACCCAGCTTTCCTTCCCAGCACCCACATGGTGTGAAGCAACCATCTGTAACTACAGTTCTAAGGGTATCTCATGCCTTCTTCGGCCTCTTTGGGCACCAGGCATGCACATGGTGTACAGAGACAAAATACTCATACACATGAAATAAAGTAATAAAAAACTTAAAAGCAAAGCAACAAAAAAAGAAAAGATCAGGCTAAAGGACCTTCCTTACCTCTATTTTGTTTGCTTGTTTGTTTTGAGACATCTGCTGTAGCCCAGGCTAACCTTGAACTCTTGACCTTCTTACCCCTATCTCCCAAGTGCTGGTATTATAACTATGTCACCATGCCTGAGTATTTTTAAATTTTTCTTTTGCTTTTATATCCGTGTGTGTGTGTGTGTGTGTGTGTGTGTGTTGGTCAGGGGTTATCTAGAATAACAACTAATAGAGCAAACATTAATATATATTAAGGGATTAGAATGACTCACAGGCTGTAGTCCAGCTAATCCAATAATATCTGATGATATACAAATGGTCCAAAAATCCAGTAATTGTTCAGTCCACAAGGCTGGATCATTCATCTGGTCTTCAGCATACACTAGAATCCTGAAGTAGACTCCATGCCAGTGAAGGATTGGACTTGCCAGCCAGCTAGAGCTCTAGGAAGCTGGAAGAAGCAGGCAAAGAGGGGAGCTTCCTTCTTCCCTGTCCTTATATAGGTTTCCAGCAGAAGGTGTGGCCTGGATTAAAGATGAACCTTCTTGTCAAAAAGCTCTGAATTAAAGGTGTGGTCTTAGCCAGGTTGTGGTGGTGCATACCTTTAATGTCCATGAGTATGAGGCCAGCCTGGTCTATAGAGTGAGTTCCAAGACAGTCAGGGCTACACAGAGAAACCTTGTCTTGGAGAGAAAAAAAAATTGTGTCTTCCCACCTCAAAGATCTAGATTAGGAGTGGATCGTCCCACTTCAAATTAAGCAAAAACTGCTCATTTGGTGCGCCCAGCCATTTGGGGACTTTAGTTTATTATTCCAGATATGGTCAAGATGACAACCAAGAATAGCTGTCACGGTGTGTTTGCCTGAGTTTATGTGCACCATGGGCACACAAGAGCCTTTGGAAGTGGAGTTACAGACATTTGTGAGGCATCTGTGTACATCTGTGTGCATGCTGGGAACTGAACATCGATCCTCTGAAGAGCAGTGTGTGCTCTTAGCCACGGAGCCGCTTCTCTAGCTCCCTCCTGTTCTTCTTTCTCTTTCTTTTTCTCTTTCTTTCTTTTTCTCTTTCTTTCTTTTTCTCTTTCCTTCTTTTTCTCTTTCTTTTTCTCTTTCTTTTCTCTCTCTCTCTCTCTCTCTCTCTCTCTCTCTCTCTCTCTCTTTCTTTCTTTCTTTCTTTCTTTCTTTCCTTGATGCAAGGAAAGTTCTTTATGTAATCCAGGTTGAAGGTTGACCTGGACCTCTTTTTTTTTTAAATCTATTTATCTATTTTTATATGAATGGATGTGGCCTGCATGTGCTCCTGTGTACCATATGTGTCTGGTATCTGAGAGGCCGAAAGGGGACGTTGGATGCCCTGGCGCTAGAGTCACAGATGAGTGTGAGCTGCCATGTGGGTTCTGGGAATAGAGTCCACATCCTCTGGAAGAACAGCAAAACTCTTAACTACGAAGACATCTCTCCACCCAGAAACTCTTTTTTGTTTGTTTGTTTAAGTTACTTTTATTTAAATAAAGAATTTAATATCTCTTCGTGTGTATATGATGCATTCATGTGTCAGAGGACAAATGTAGATGTCAGAGGAGAATTTGTGGAATCGGGTTTTTTTTCCCTCTACCATGTAGTTCCCAGGGAACAATGCCAACCAGGTCACCAAGCCTGGCAGCAAAAGCCCTTACCCACTGAGTCATTTTGCTGGTCCTGGCCTGGAGTGCTTAATCCTGTTCTGCCTTCTAAGGGATTACCAGATACACACACACACACACACACACACACCACACACACACACACACACACACACACACAACACAGACACCTTTCTCCTAAGACAAGGAAACAGTCAACGTTTCAACCTGCATGGAAATCCAAACACTTTTCATTTTGTTTATATACAAATGTGCTTTTCTTCCTTCAGTGCCTGCGTATTGACCACTCTGTACTTTCCAGACAACCCTTTGGGGTCCTTGTGAAACAGCCACCAGCGTGCTTTGAACGCACCTCTCCGAATAGACTTGGGGCACATTTTCACTTGGAGGGTCAATCACCCCTCTGTGTCTCTGTCACAGAATTATTCATATGTAAGTTTGTACCCTCATAGTTCTAACCCTGCCCTGGTAGCTTCTCTTCCTCATTTCCCCAAAATGCATAGTTCATTTTCTTATCATTCCTCAGGTGCCTGCATTATGGTCCAGGTAGAATAAAGTCACTCACATGCATGAACTGATCCTTATAATTAAAAATCATATTTGATGCAGGGCTGGGAGATAGCTTAGTGGGTCAAAGTGCTTAATGCATGAAACTGGTGACAGGAGTTCTAGCCACGGATCCCACATTAGGGTTTCTATTACTGTGATAAAACACCATGACTAAAAGCAGCTTGGGGATGGAAGGGTTTATTTTGCTTACACTTCTATATCACCATCCATCATCGAAGGAAGTCAAGGCAGGAGCTGATGCAGAGGCCATGAAGGGATGCTGCTTATTGGCCTGCTCCCCATGGCTTGCTCAGCCTGCTTTCTTATAGAACCCAAGACCACCACCTGCCCAGGGCTGGGCCCTCCTTCATCAATCACTAACTAAGAAAATGTCTTACAGGCTTGCCTACCGCCTGATTTTATGGAGTCATTTTCTCAACAGAAGCTCCCTTCTCTCAAATGTCTCTACCTTATGCCAAGTTGACCTAAAATTAGCACATCATGTAAAGGTGCCATTTATAGACAGTCTTGTATCTTTCTTACAAATTGTGACCATGGTGACTGATTTAGGGAACAGATTTCAATGCAAATGTATTGCCTTGAGAGGGAAACTTCCATGGGTTACAGATGCTTTCACTTGGAGATAGTAACTGTCCCCTACATTTGACATGACTCATGCTGCCCCTGACCCACCCCAGGAGCTTGCTAATGCCCTCCAGGTCTTATGACTCTCCATTGAGCTCCCCTGGGTTCATCCTAACCTTCAGACCTCTTCCTTGTCACTGACACCCTTCCCTTCCCTCTGTCCCCACTGCTGGTCACTCCAGGCCCCATTTCATGTCACGGCTGAGCTGCGAGACCCAGCAGAGGCCGCAATGTTCAACCTCCTCCTGAGTTGTCTGAATCATGCTGCTTCCGCTCAGAAGCCTGTGGAGGGCTCCTGCTCTACACGACTCTACACCTCTGTTTCTTGACTCACTTCTCAGGTCAGGGCTCTTCTTCCGAGTAAGATTCAATTCATTATTCATCCCTTCCAGTATTTACCTTCCAGTATTGCCAGCCTTCACCATGCTGCATAACTCTGACTTGGCCTTGGTGCCTACATTCCCTTGGCCAGCTTCCTTGAGGCCCCGCCCTCTCTAGGAGTGCCTTCCCTCCACCCAGGCCTTGTTAAACCTATGCTTCAAGGCTCGCCCATTGCCAGTCTCCCTCCCTTTGAACTTGCAAGCATCACAAATGTCTCTATACCTACTGGAGCACTTAATTACACACCTGCTTGCACATTGGCGGTTGTTTTATGGATAAATCTATATGCTTCTAGAAGCAAAAGTAAACTATCTAGTCTGACCCTCATAGAGGGGCCATGGTAGCAGGATGCAGACATCGGTGGTTCATTCAGGCTGGCCTCAAACTCACTATGTAGCCAAGGATGAGCTTGATCTGGTCCTCCTGCCTCCACCTTCCAAATGCTGGGATCATGTGTGGCCAGTTATTATGCAAAGCTGGGATAGAACCCAGAATGTCCTGCATGCTAGGCAAGCACTTAGTTAACTAAGTCACATTCCCAGACTTGATGTCATACGTCCTTACACTTTCTAAAACCTTCTTAATATAAATGGTTGTACAGGCTGCAGAGAGAGGTCGGTGGTTAAGATGCTTTCCCCGAGGATCTGACTTCTAGTCCTAGCTCCCACATCAGACAGCTCACAACCGCTTGTAACTGGAGCTCCAGGAGGCTTTCAAACACACACACACACAGACACAGACACACACAGACACAAATCTCCAATATATACATATATAAGATTGTTATAGAATGATTTGTTAGATAAATAGTAACTTATAAAGCGATACTAGTTCTAGTGTTATAGAGTGATTTGTTAGATCAATAGTAACTTACAAAGCTATACTAGTTCTTTATAAAGGAAGAAAGAAAAGGTTGTTTAAAATCAGCTAATCCACTTAACAAACCATACGTTTTCTACATGGGCCATCCCTAAATAGCAACTATTGCTACATTCCTGTCATATATACCTCTAAATGGCAGTGTCTTCTTGTGTTTTCCCGTATATCTGTGTCTTTCTCCACAATATGTGCCTCCACTTATTCCTCTTTTTTTTTTTACCCCAAATAGTGACTGATAGAGCTGGCAGCCAATAAATGCCTGTTGATCTTGTTTGAATAAATGAATGACAAGCTATAGCCTGGGTCAGCCTTGAGAGTTTGTACTAAGTAATTGTGGGGTGGTGGTTCTGTTGCTGCCGTTGTTTGGTTGCTTGGTTGGTAGGTGGTTTTTTTGTGTGTGTGTTTTGAGATAGTATCTCATGTAGCCCAGGTTGGCCTCCTACTTGCTCCATAGAACAGATTGGCCTTGTGTTCCTGATCTTCTAGTTTTCTACCTCCTCAATGCTGGGGGTTACAAGCATGTACCCCAATGTCAAGTTTGTCCTAAGTAGTTGTTCTGGGAAATAAGTCAGTCACAAAGAGACAAGTAAAACTAAAGTTGTCAGACTTAGGCAGAATGTAGAATGGCAGTTTTGCGGGCCTCGTTGTTTAGTAGAGATGCCGTTTTAGTTTTGAACGATGAAAATGTCCTAGAGGTATTTCCCAAAGCAACACCTAGCTATATTATAGCTATAATATACCTAGTATTATAAAATTGTGTGCTTAAGAATCATTTAGATGGTAAAGTATATGTTTTGTGCTTTTTACTATGGTGGAAAATAAAACTTTGGAAAATGAATACCATCTTACACACAGACACCGTCAGCAGTGTGTGTGCAACACTGACGTGAGTCAGCAGGTGCTTCCTGGTTCTTGATAGAATAAGACAGCGGTTTTTCCTGACCTGCGTCACCCCACACAAGGACAAGCATGAGAAGGGCTGCTGGAGTAGTGGAACAACAGAACCTCACCAAACACTAAACGCTATTAGACTGAATGTGGGAAGGAAGCCCTGCGTATATTAAACTACAAACAAACAAACAAACAAACAAAACAAAAAAACCCTTTTTTATAACCGTGCAGTTATAAAAAAATGACTTATAGTTACTGGATTAGATTGACTGGTGAATATTGAGTCCTAATGGGATGGATGTAATTTTTACTCTTTCTATGGTATGACACCCCTCGTGCATTTTTAATAATATTACATGAGATGTGATTTATGGAATATAATTTATACTTTTGTTAAAAAAAAAAAGCATAAGTAAATAAAAGTGGAGTTAGAACAAGATAAAATTAAAAATCCAGCATTAAAGACAGCCCACTTTGTTCACCAGAGAAGTCAAACTCAGAGCTAAGCTATGCAGTTCACTCAGTATTTCTCATTCATCCACACACAGTTTTTTTTTTGTTGTTGTTTTCATTTTTTGTAGAGTTTAATACATGCAGGGGATCCCCCCCAAACTACCTGCTTACTCCTCCCTCTGTTGTCTTTTCAGCAAGTTTGGTTTAATGTCACACCCCAAAAAGGGCGCACCTCTTTAACCCTTTCAACCCTTGAATGAAACACACCCTTATTAACTGAGCTTTTCACGTGAACCGGCAGTGTCTCGGTTTCAGCTCTGGCAGCGGAGAGTGAACTGCCTGAGTCGAACAGGGCAGACTGGAAAGTGGACAGGCTGGGCTGTGGTGAGGAGCCAGACAGAGGGGATGAGGGCCGCACTGCATGCTGCTGCCTGTAGTCTTTTGGTGTATCCATAGGAAGTGGAGAAGAGGGAAGACAGCATGGTAAGAAAGACCACCTCTTATTATCTCTCTACTGCCTATGACCTTGTTTCTAACTGATACAGAAGTGAGACTAAAGACATTGATTAACTTCACAAAGTATCTGTTCTCTAGATCTGGCAAGTTCTTTGCTCTTAGAAGTTTCAAGCAATTCTGAATAGAAGGAAGATGGTGGGAACCACATACCAGAGACTTTGGCTCTAAGAGGGAATGAAACGTCCAAGATGTGGTCTGCACTGTCTGCTAGTTCTCAGGCGTTTATGATATAACCAGCTGCTCTGGTTAATTACATCTGGGTTCCGTACATCAATCGTTCTCATGTTGATTTATAATCCTGCTCTGTGAGTGTACTGTAATGACTTAGTTAAATCTTTTACCCAGCTCTGTCCTACCCCTCTTTCAAATTTCAAAGACAAACTGGTATGGGCTCTTTGGGGCAGGCAGGGGTGGGGGAGAGGGAGAGAGTGACTTTAGTGGAGAAGAAATGGTTTGAGAGCCAGGATTGATTTTCGTCTTTCTAGATGATAGAAGTTAAAACAGTATTCCGAGTTCCTCCCAGATGTAGGCTGTCTTTCAAAGGTGTCTCCCGTGGGCGTTGGCTGCCTGCTGCTCTCCCCGCCTGCCCAGTAAGGAGTTATTATGTATTGCACATGCTTTCCCCAAACGAGATTTATTGGGACACAGAAATGCTATGGGAACAACTTGGCTTCTTACAACCTATCATTCCAGACGCGCTAAGAATTCGGATAAGAAAAAGCGATCTTGTAACCATTTAAGAAAAAGGAGACTTGTATAAGACCCATTAAACCTTACTCCACTAGTTTAGTCACAGAGGTATAAACATCAAAATCAAGTTCCTCATGGGCTTTACTGTGTGGTGGGTTTTAGTGCCTCTGTTTTCTCTGTTAGAACTTGAACACCTAGCACTTGCCTGTCATTTGGTATTTTAGAAACAGACAGTTGGACTTAAAATTTAGGTTTGAGTTCTTAATCTTTCTTTTTTAAAAACATTTTTAAAGTGTGTGTATGTGTGTGTGTGTGTGTGTGTGTGTGTGTGTGTGTGTGTGTTTGTGTGTGTGTGTGTGTGCGCAGTCATGTATGCACACATGTGGAGGTCAGCATGTAGTTTGCAGGAATCAGTTTTCTTCTCTACCCCGTGGGTGCCGGGGATCGAACTCAGGTCGTCAGGCTTGGTGGCAAGCATTTGTATCAGCTGAGCCATCTCATTGGCCCTCTTAATCTTTTCTCAGACATCTTAATAGAACTCCCCCCCCCCAAAAAAAAAGAAAGAAAGGAAATAATAAACATTTTTCAAAATGATTTGCCAATTTAAAATAAAAAAGTCAACCATGATATGATTCTAAGAACATCACAGATCCAGTTAATTCATCAAAAGCATTTGAAGTTTAATAACTGAAATTTCTGATGTTTTGGTCACTCATCCTATTAGTGTCCGACACCTGACGCTATGTCTCAGAGCATGTGAATGCTGTTCAGTGAGCTTGGGCTGGGCTAGGGAGGGAAACCAGCCAGGCTGAGCGTTCCAAAAGCTGTTTCCATCTTGAATGTCTGTGCTATTAACGATACATCCAGGAGAAGGTACATAGTATTAGCACCCCGCACTCCAGTACTAGAGCATGTGGCTAGTGAGGAGGACATTCGGATTTTAATTTGAAATGTTGGAATGGGCAGAGCCTTCTGCCCATGTCTGTAGGCATAATCAGGAATGGCATTGTGCAGGGGAGTCTGGGTGTTCAGGCTTGTCCACCTCAAGCCTGTACAGGAGCAGGCTTTGCAGAAAACGCAATCCAGACTCACAAGCCGAGGCAGAGAGAAGGCTTCTGAGCTTACGCTGCCTGCCAGGAATATGGTGATGAAACATCTTACTCTCAAACTCAAGGAGCAGAGTAATTTCTCACAGTCTCTTCACTCCCAAAGCATACAGGCTCCCAGCCTCTGCAGCTGTCTGCCTCATCCCACCTGGGCCTAGGTAGTCTCATGGAGGAAACGAATAACAATGATACTAAAACCTATGTGTTCCTGGGAGGGAAGCAAAGCTCTCTCCTTGCCAATGGAAAGGAAGTGAGGGGAGAACCAGCAGATCCAGGGACCAGAACAACACATTAGATGGTCTGATGGCCACGTCTAACCAATTTAAATGCTGTATCCAAAGAGTTCAAACCAGCCTGCTTCCTGTGAGGCTCTCTGGTCTCCATTGAGCTGCCCACTCTGGGGTCTAAGTCTATCCTCTGCCTCCTCCTCCTTCCCTGCTAGCGCGCACGTGTGTGTGTGTGTGTGTGTGTGTGTGTGTGTGTGTGTGTAAGACAGAGAGAGAGTGAGAGAATAAGAAATGGAAGAGAGTAGCAGAGCCATATATTATTTGAAACACACCTTGTGGTGGCCTTGGGCAAATGACTTTTGAAATGACTTGCCAATTTCAAAGCATATTAAACATGTAGGTTTAGGAGCATCGTGATTATGACCTTTAAAAGTGTTTGGCACTTAGTGAAATTCCTGATCTTTTGGTTAGCCGCCATATTAGTGCATAATCATGAGCACCTAAGATGTACTAAGCTGACTTCTACTTATAGCCTGCGAACCCTGCTAGGCTAGCTCGGGCAGTTTCCTTGGGTGTGAAGACAGAATGGTACCTGTGCCCCTCAAAAGACCATTAAGAGGTCCCAGGCACAAGGCAGGTTCTTAAGGATGGTTTCTGAAATCACAAAAGAGGAAAATTAAAAAGCCAATTAGTACAGGACACAAGTTCATTGACTTTTGAAACCAAAGACATGCATGTCCCTAGTTATTATGAAATATAGCTTGCATCAGAAAAGTGTATAAAATTTAAATGTGGAGTATAATGGATAATTATAAAGCAGGCTTGGGAGTAATTAGAAACAGCCTAGGACAGAATTATTGCCACTTCCTCTGGTTTCTGACCAGTATCCCTTCATCATCAAGGCCAGGATCAGAGTGGGGAGAGTCAGCCACGTGACCAAGGAGCACCAAAAACCACAGGCAAACAATTAAAGACAAACCCAGAAAGCGAACAACAGCAAAGGCTCTGTAATCAAGATACATAATACTATTTTGAAATGTAAAAGTCAATGAGAAGAAATATCCATGATAATGTAACAAAGTTTTATATAAGGGCAAGGATGTACATCACAAAAAAATCACCATTATCTTCTTAAATGTTTACTTATTTTAAAATGTTTTATGTATGTAGGGGTTTCACCTGCATGTATGTCTGTGCCCTGCATGCATCAGGATCCCTGAAGAGTAGCTGGCGCGCCTACCACTGAGCCATCCATCCAGCTCCAGTATCTGTTATCGTAACTGTATCACCTATAAGCATACCCCAGAACAACACAATCGTTTTTGTGTTCCTGAATTTCAAATAAAGTATATGTTAGAGTCTCACCTATAAAATGAGTTCCATCCTAAGCTAGCTCCAAACCAGCCTGGGCTACAGTGTTAGCCCCTGCCACAAAACAACAACAACAGAACAAAAACAAAACCATTGTGTTTATGAAACCCATCCAGAGCTAGTGGACAGCTGAAGGGGTTGTCTCTATTGCTATGGAGTTCTCTGTTTTATGAATGCTTCACTGTTCATTGCTTGCTCCTGCTAGCAGGGGTCCCTGGCTTGGTTTGGCTTAGGAATCTTAAGCCGCACTACTGCCATGAGGGTTCTTGTGCCTGCACCCTGGAACAGCACGCACGGATTTCTCAAGGTGACTGTTCTCGTAGCAAGGTCTTGGGGCCATTTGGGAAACTTGCCAATGTCAAAAATGTTTTTGTAATCATGCTAAATACTATTTGTCCCTTTTACTCCTCTCCCTTCTAAATGTAGAGTGAGGATCCAACCAGAGGCAGCATATCATTTAATGGTGTCTTGTTCTGATAGCCAAAGATGCCTTATGTATTGTTGAACAACTTCTCTTCCTCCTCCTCCTCCTCCTCCTCCTCCTTCTTCTTCACCTTCTTCTCCTTTTTCTCCTCCTCCTCCTTCTTCCTCCTCCTCCTTCTTCTTCACCTTCTTCTCCTTTTTCTCCTCCTCCTCCTTCTTCCTCCTCCTCCTCCCTCCTTCTCCTCCTCATTTTTTGTTTGTAGCCCCAGCTTGCTGTGAACTCACTATGTAGACGAAGCTAGTCTTGAACTAAGAGATCCCCTTGCCTTTACTTTCTTAGTGCTGGGATTATAGATGCATTCCACTACACCCGGCTTTAAGTCTTAACTTGTGCCCTAACCACTGATAGATACAACCTACGTAAGCAAGGGTCTTGTGGTCCTTAACTTCTAAGAGTGTCAAGGAATTCTAAAATTAAAAATTCGAGGACTTCCATCCTGGGGAGCAGAGTTGTTTCATCAGGAAAAGCAAGTGAGCGTTTCTCCAGCAGTGACAGCAGTTTTCACTGTGGCCCCCAATGTGTGGGTGTTCTATCTTTACTGCCTCTCCAGTATTGGGGATCGTTCTGTTTAGTTTTTATACTTCTTCATCCCCCTGGTAATTAATTAGAAATGTTTCCCATGATACTAATTCAAGACCTGTGTACAGATAAGCTGCAGTTCTTTCTGCATCCTGCAACCCATCAAGAGTAAATAGAACATCATCCAGGGCATGGTAGGCACGGTGGGCATGCAAAGCATTCTGGGTACAACAGCATGGTGGACATGGTGGGCACAGTGGGCATGGCAGACAGGAACAGTGGATACAATACAATTTAGTACAATGATTACTATTAATATAGAAGTGTATTTAATAACACAAACCCAGTGACATATAAGTACAATAGGTACATATGAAATGATATTAGATAGTTTGCTAAAAATGTGAGGGGGGAAAGTAGCAATAGCAGGCACTTGAAAACTCTTTTTTCCGACCTTATCTGTGATGCTGACTTGCAAATATTAATGTGTATTTCTCTTATAGTTTTGTCTTGTCGTTCTTAGGGTATTGCTCTGTAACCCAGGCTGGCCTGGAACTTTCCATGTGCCCCTGGCTGGCCATGTGCTACCATGCCAGTCCAACAGCTTTTAATTACGCCTGAGATCATTGATTCATAAAGAGAAGAGAGTTAGTTAGTTAGTTAGTTCCCAGTTTTGAAAGTTCCAGTCTGTTGATTAGCTGTCACTTTTATCTATGTGACAAGGCACTGTGTCAGGAAATATATGGAAAGTAAAACCAGTCACCTTGTGGCTGGTTGGGAAAGAGAAACACCGTTTTAGGATGTGCACCCAGTGACTTCAAGACCTTTCAGGAGATCCAATCTCTTTATTTTTTTTTTTAATTTTTATTTTTAATTTTTTTTTCAGCAAATCAAAAAAATTTAAAAAGCATTCAAACAGAATAAAATGAAAAGAAACAAACAAGCAAAATATCAAGGGTCAGATATATTTATACAAGAATTCTATAGAGCCTTCAAACAAGCAATACTTTTTGAGTTATGTTTAAAAAAATTCAGAACCACAATAAGCTCCTTCACAAAGCAAATAATATTGAAATAGTGAAATCAAGTGTAAACCCAACAAAAATATATAAATTATAGTCCAAAAATATGGAACGCTTCACGAATTTGCGTGTCATCCTTGCGCAGGGGCCATGCTAATCTTCTCTGTATCGTTCCAATTTTAGTATATGTGCTGCCGAAGCGAGCACGATCCAATCTCTTTAATCCCCCCCCCCCATGACCTCCCAGTAGCATCAGGCTGTGGACAAAGCCCTTGTGGGATACTTCAGATCCACACTGGAGCCACGGTCTTTCCCCCACCCCTCCAACCCCATCTCCTCAATGTTAGGTGTTTTACATGTACTTCATTTGTACTTCAAGCAATCCAGAGGACAAATGTTTCAGGACCAGGATTTGGGGAAATTATTAGAGGAGACAACCACTACAGTAAAGTTTGTTCCTCCCTGGGCTTCATTATACAGTGCTGTCTGCTCCTTGCTAGGTTTCAGAGTAAGAGATTTCTAGAAAACATAGATGATACTGTGTCCATCTAACTAGTTAATATGTACTGAGTGTTTATTGGCACCATGCAGACTGGAGACCTCAAGGCTAAACAAGACTACATTCCCATCCTCACAGGGCTCCCATTCTGTGAGGAAAGGCAGACAAACATCAGAGAGTCCTACACACAAAGAATGCTATACCTTTGTGTAGAGATGAGCACTGTGAAGAGCATAGAGGACGTTATGAAAGTGAGGCTCTGATCCACGGATGGTGAGACGGAGGCGATCGCTCTGTGAGCTTCTTGTCTTCTAAAACTGTCATTTACGTTGTTTGTGAATTTACATAATTTGCACACACCTACAAATTAATCTAAGAGTAAGCTTGTGGGTTTGGGGTTTTGTCTTGGAGTGTGTGTGTGTGTGTGTGTGTGTTCCTGTTCTGACCATAACACATTGAAGTGTTCATCAACGGCTGCAGATCACATTCTTCAGACACACCCAGCTTTTTATGTGGGTGCTGGGATCCAAGCTCAGTTCCTGTGCAAGCATTCTTACCTACTGAGCCATCCCTCCCGCCCTAGAATTTTTTTAGAGAATAAACAGTCTCATAATAGTATTCCCAAGTTTTCTTCACGAAAGCACACACTTCCCTTTCCTCTCTTCTCTTCTCTCCTCTCCCCACTCCTCTCCTCTCCTCTTCACTTCTTTTCTCTTCTCTTTTTTCTTTTTGACACTAGATCTTTCTGTGCGATTGGGGCTGGCCCTTGAGGTCTTCATACCTCTGCCTCCTGAGAGTCGGGATGCCAGTCGTGGGCCAGGGCACTCAGCTGCTTTCTGTTTCATTACCTGAGTGTGATGGCACACACCTGTAATCTCACTACCCAGGAGTCTGAGGCACGAGGGGTGTGAGTTTTGAGCCACCCTGGGCTACATAGTTAAGTTCCTGTCAGTTAGAATAGGGCAGAACAGAACAAAAAGTTGCTTAAAAAGTCAATAATTCTTATTAGAAATTACCAGGAACTTGGGAATTTCTCAGTTATGTTAACATATTATTGAGCACATGTTCTAGTATATATTAATTGGAAAATTAAACATTTTTCTATTTTATAGGAACAAATTTCACTATTTCTGCCACATTTAAAATGTGCTTAAACTGGACATCTACGTTAGGAGGTCTTTCCCTAGGTATCTCGAAGGCAGCCTGAAGCCACAGTCCTGCGGTCTAAAGAGCTTGCCCATTTCTCTGTGTGGCTGCCACCTAGCACACAGACACAACACACACACACACTTATACACACACACATTCATACACACACATGCACACACACACATATATTCATATACACATATACTCATGCACACACACATTCATACACACACATTCATACACACGCACACACTAATGCACACACATGCATACACACACATGCACACACACATTCATACACATGCACACGCACATGCACACACACATTCATACACATGCACACACTAATGCACACACACATTCATACACACACATACACACACATTCATATACACACATACACACACATTCATATACACACATACATACTCATGTACACACACATACAACACACATTCATACACACACATACACACACATATTCATACACACATACATTCATATACACATACACACTCATGCACACACACATTCATACACACACATATACACTCAAGCACACACACATACACATACATACACACACACATTCATACAGAGGCACACACTCATACACACACATACATTCATACACACGCACACATACACACATTCATACACACATACATACTCATACACACACATTCATACACACACTCATGCACACTCATTCATACACACATACACACTCATACACACATATTCATACACACATACACACTCATACACACACACACATTCATACACACACATATATTCATACACACATATACACTCATACACACACATTCATACACACACTCATGCACACTCATTCATACACATATACACACTCATACACACGCACACATTCATACACGCACATACATTCATACACACATACACATACATACTCATACACACACATTCATACACACACTCATACACACTCATTCATACACACATACACACTCATACACACATATTCACACACACATACACACTCATACACACACATTCATACACACACATACACACACACACCTCAACGTCCGCTCCGCCCCCATCTACTGTGAGCATAGCTAAGCCAGGCTGGCCTTTTCTGTTGCTCACACTCACACTCACCAGCAGAGTGTCCCTCCTGTCATTTAGAAACTAGCCCTTGCTCCCTCAGCACTTAGATTCTGAGACTCCATAGGTCTTTACAGTATTGTAATTACTCTTGATCTTTGGCACTAGTTGTTGTCCAGACCATTCCTTTTAAAAGTGTATAAAGAACACACCTTTTAGTTCTGAGCCAATATAAAAAGGACTAAGCCCACTACTTTGTATGAGCATAGTTCTTCTTCCCAGTCTGGCTAAACTTTAATTAGAAACTCATTGGTTAGACGTTTAATTATGTAGTCAGGACATGCACATGGGAAGAAATACTTCTGCTATAAATGTCAAATCCCTGTCTCCATTAGTCACACATTGTGCACAAGGGAAACCAAATCACCAAATTAGGATTTCATATCTCAACTGCAAAGCAAATTTATTCAGCCTGACAGTTATCTTTGTGAGAAAAAAAGGAGATGTTTTTGGAAACTGCTTAGTTTAAAGGAGATGTTTTGGGTTATCTGCTACTTCTAATTAGCTACACAGAATTGAGATCCGGCCAGGTCCAGCCCAGGGAGCACGCTGACTTGTGTAACTGAGGAAAGCCATGAAAGGTCATTACAAAGTATGGGTGAGGTTGGGAACCAGCGGCTCATAAAGATGTTCTTCACCTGCACGACCTCTTCCAGGTGTGTGTGTCTAAGTCTGCGATACAGAATTTTGCATCTCTTTTCCTTTTCTCCTTCCTCTCTCCTTCCTTCCATCCTCAGTCCCTCCTTCCTTCCCACCTTCAATCCTCTTTTCCTTTCTCTTTTTTGTTTGTATTGACATTTTGAGACTGCCTGGAACTCACAATTCCCCTGCCTCCGCCTGGAAGGCATACTACACTACACCACCACACCCACTGCATTTTTTCCTTACAGGACGTTCTCAAAGTTATACCTACTTCAGATCCATAAACCCTTGGTGAACCCCTGGCCAGGACTAGTGAGTATTCGATTGGCATTAACCAGACCCTTTCTTGGTGTGGGCCTGAAAGGGCAAGAGGAAGAAGAAGCCATGGTCAAGGCCAGATACTCAACTCAAGGCCTAACTAGGAGAGAGAAGGAGAAGGAGACCTTTACCCCATTCCAGCCCCTCCCTCTGCTTCCCTGACAGTGCCTCCCGCTGGTTGGACCTAATTAAAATTAAAGGGCAAGGGGTTCAGTTTCTATATTCCATTATGATGGGGTCTCACACACACACACACACACACACGGGCAAAGTGGGGTGAGCCAGCTGACATACCTGGAGCACACTTTACACTGCTAACAGTTGTAAAGAGGAGCTTCACCCTGAGAGTGGGCTGCCCTGCTGGCCACTCCATCCCAGCCGTTGCTGTACAACAAAGCCTAGGGACAAGTAAGGCACACAAGTGGGATACCTGCTGTGCAGCCAGCCCAGTGGTTCAGCTAATGTACATCACATCATACGGCAAAGTCTCATCTCTAACAAAGGACTACAGTGCTACCTAGGAAAAGTATGGAGTCACTTTAGAAAAGCTGAGTGTGTTCAGGAAAAGTAGTCTCTTTGGACTACGGCTTACCTTTTTAAGGTAAAGAGAAATGGCATAAATGAGAAAATCATTTCATAATCCAAAATGTCTTCTTTCAATTGACCAAGTGTCAGTGGCTTAGCCAGGTGGGGTTATCCATGCCTGTAATCCAGCACTTCCTAGGTCGAGGTAGGAGGGTTGCCAAAAGTTTGAGGCTAGCCTGAACTATTTAGTGAGTTCCAAGCCAGCCTGAGCTACAGGGTAAGATTCTATCTCAGGAACAAAAGTATTGATGGGTTTAAATAATGAGATTTCACTCTGGCTCTGTAAAAAAATAATGACCTAAGTCACGTGAGATAGCAAACACCTATAATCCCAACACTTGGGATTTGAAGGCAGGAGAACCAGAAGTTTAGGGCTAGCCTGGGCTCTGTATAAAAAAAAATGAAAGCCAACCAATCAAGTAAACAAATGTTCTAAAGAAAATTCTTTCCTGAAGCTGGAAACCTGTCTTTTATTTGCCATTATTAATTTTTTTAGTCAGAGTTTGGAATAATGGGCTTTGTCTCAACATTTTAATACATGATAGGCTTATCATTATACTGCTTATAATCTCCATTGCCCTTACCTGTACCCCCAGATGGACCCCATGGCTTTCATGTCATCAAATCTGGATTCCACATTTGAGAGGATACATGTAACTATCTGTGTCTGGCTTATTTCACTTAATGTGGTTTCCTGTTCCATCTGTTTCCTTGCAAATGATACCAGTTCATTCTTCTTTGCTATGGGATAGAACTCCATTATATAATGAGTATCTGTGAGGTGTGTGCTGAGTTAGATGCCTTTAGGTGTGTAGCAGGAGTGGCATAGTATGGTTGTAGTACTTCATAGCAGTTCCTTTTCCAGCTACCCTATGATGCCTTTGGGGCGAAGTGCTGGGAATGGAACCCAGGACGCTGAACACCCCAGACAAGTGCTCTGGCATTGAGCTGCACCCCACACAGAGAATCTGCCTTTTAAAAGAAACTCTTCAGAAAGGTGGACATTTAACCCTTTCTAAATGAAAGCATTTTATAACCAGGAACACCTCTATTTGGACATCAGTAAGTATGGAAACTAAAGAAAAGAGAGATGGACTGGAGGCTCTGCCACTCTTTTTTTTACAGAATAGTACAACTGATTTTACAGGATAGGATGTGGTTCTATTTGGCTCTTATGACATTATCAGGGAAAACATGGAGGAGGAAGTGAAGAAGCACATGTCATGTGACAGTGGCAGAGTAGAAAACACAAGAGGAGGAGATGGAAGGGATAACAGCAGCAAATGTTAGAGAGAGCCCAGCTACCAAGCAAGCAAGCAAGCAAGCACTCCTCCCAGGGATCCTGGGCGGAGAGATAATGCAGGAAAGGCCCAGAGGCCAAATGTGTCACTTGTTGCACCATTTGAATTGGACTATAGATCAAAAGCATGGGACAACCCCATGAGCTTCTCTATTCGAGGGCTGCCTCCCACTGACCTGTGCCTGTTGCCGTCTCTAACAGCCTTGGGAGAAACTGCTGTCATAGCTCAAATGTTCAAATGGAGCATCTCTGTTCCATCTCTGAGCCACTAGTGTCACTAACTGTAGTTCCAGATACTGCAGAGGCTAAGGCAGAAAGAGCCCTTGAGCCCGAGGCCAACCTTGGCAATACAGTGAAACTTCACCTTAAAAACAGAACAACAAAACCAACTAATCCAAACATACAAAAACTCATTAAAACAAACAAGCACTCTCATCCTGGAAATGGCTAAACTATTAGTGATATATTCTGAGAACAGAAAGTAGATTATATATATAAAAACACATTAAATTTAAGATAAAAAGATCAGTACTTGGTAAGTCCACTTATGTGGTGAACATTTCCTTTCTTTGTGTCCGGACGTACCTACATTAACATGAGCATCAGAAAGGAAGATACATGATAGGTGAGTGATAGTTTGTGTCTAATCCGGAGCCAGGTCTGTCTGAGGTCTATGAGATCCATGTCTTGTCCCTTGAATATAATTTCCTCCCTTGAATATAATTCCCTTTGTCTCTGAGGCTATACTGAGATGATATGCAGCTGTACACTTAGTGTGAAGGAACAGAATTTTAATTTTAATTGAATTTGTGCTGAACTACATATCGAGTACTGGGCTAGCCAGGGCTACATAGCAATATCCTATGTTGAAACAGTATAGCTCAGAGGTCCAGACATGTACAGGGCCCCAGATTCAACTCCCAGTGTAGTAAAATAAATAAATAAATGAATGAATAAATAAATAAAATTTTAACTTCTCTATTTTTAACCTATACACTAAAGATATTATACATATACACATTACATATACATATACATATACATATACATATACATATACATATACATATACATATACGTATGTTTTTCTTAAGAAAAAAGTATTTGACCAGAACAAATACCAAACCCCATAGCATACGCTGTGACCCTAAGGCATTATACAGTAACCTGGCTAACCGTTTCATTCATAACTCGCATTTCAATCATTTCTTCCTTGGACTGAAGGAAGATTTCATTCAAAAATTAACAAACTGAGCACTTCAAAAATCACTAATTTTTTTTTTTTAAGAGTTATTCTTGTACATGGGTGACCACATTCTAGAAGGATCCAGAGGTGGGGATATGCAAGGTCTCAGTGTGCTTTCCTGAGTCAGAGTTGGGCCGGGAGCTGGCAGCCAGCCTGAAGCAGTTTGTCAGCTGGTGGCTGCGTTGATTTGCAGAACTCTCTCCCTGGCAGCTGGGATTCTTGACCATACTAAGTCTTGGACATGAAAGATTTTGATTCTGTTTGTCAGCCTCAGCCATGTTTTGAGTGATCTTCCAGACTAGGAATTTTTCTTTCTGATAGGGGCTCATATTATGTAGAACATGAAAAGGGTAGAAATTCACGAATGACTTTTAAATGTTGGCACACTTTCGAGTAATGTGTTCAACATATTTCCTCAGTCTTTAAACATGATTTTAGGTAAATTACTTTAAAACTGATGTCAACGACTCCAATTAGTAATCTCAACAAAACAAAAATAAAAGTAGTTTTGCACGCATGTTCGTATGTTTTGGGGAGATTGCAGTACGTTGACAATTTATCCTGAATGTCCTGGTCTTCGGCTGCCTGTCAAACGAGGCAAATCAGGTTTACAGCAGCACAAGGTGTCATTTACTAAGGGGCACTTTGCTGCCACACCAAGAAGGCTTTTGAGTTTCACATCACAGCGTTTTAGCTGTGGCCACCCTGGCTTCTCCACACTGCTGGATTGTGACCTTGCTGTGGATACATCTATGTTCCCTGATGAGTGTCACTGAATATTAGATAGGAAGAACACTCTAAACCAGGTCCTTGTCACCTCTAGGACAGACTGTCCTGGATTGCTCTACGGGAGTGGGCACAGATAGGGGGGTTGACACAGTGAGGGCTGCCAGATTCCTGAAGTGAGGTGGGTAGGAAGGAGGTCCTGAGATTACATCTCTGAGAACATCAAACCTGAGAATGTCCAGATCTAGGGCACCCCAGGACCCTAGGTGGACAGGAGGGGAGAGCTGGGATGGGCATTTTACACGGGAGCATGAAGCATCCCCATAAGTCTTTGCAAGCATTCTTCTACCCAGCAAGGTTAAGGGAGAAAGTGCAGGGTCTGCGGCCACCTATCTTAGGTGTAAGACTCTAAACCCCAAAGTTTACTGGGTTTTGGTTCTTTATCTGTCAGACTATCCACATGAACTCTGGACGGAAACAATCTCTAGGTGTAAAGAAATGTGCAACTTGCTCAGAGACTGAGGACTTTCTCCTAGCACAGTGGATGGGGCAGTCTGAGCCCTGCTCGGCTGGTCCCGCTCAGAGGGAGTGGCTCCTGAGTTCCTCAAAGGCTGGCCCCTTGGGAAGTCTTTATTTCCTAGAGATAAGAGGGTCCCCTGTAATGCCTTGAGAGCTTGCCTACTCTCAGTAAGAACTGTGTACCTGACACACACTGTCTGTTCCTTACTTCCCAGCAGCTTTATTAAGATGTAGCATATGTTAGGACAGACTCAGCTCTGTATTTAGTTCACTTCACTCTTTTGAGACATGGTTTCATGTAGACCAGACTGGTCTTGAACTCACTTTGTGGTCAAGATTGACCTTGAACTCCTGATTGACCTGCTTCTATCTCTCAAGAGCTAGGATTACATGTGAGCACATTTTGAATTTTTGACTTTTCTGTTTTCTGAGAGAGGGTCTTGCTATGTAGCCCTGACTGTTCTAGAAGTCCTTATATAGGCCAGGCTGACTAGAACTAAGAGGTATCCTCCTGTCTCTGACAAGAGTTGGTTTCTTTTTAAAGATCTACAGTCTTGCTATTTACCAAGTTTGGCCATAAAAAACTCTTGCTACCAAGAAATCCTTCTGTCTGGGTATTGTGGTGCATCCGTTTATTCTCAACACTTAGATGGAAGAGGCAGGCAGATCTCTGTGAGTTCGAAGCTAGCCTAGTCTACATCGTGAGTTTCAGGACAACCAGAGCCACATAGTCAGATCCTGTGTCAGAGACACAAAACAATAGCACCAACACCACCAAGAAAAGAAAAAGAAACCCTCTTGCTTTGTTCTCCTGAGTGGCTGGGGTGACTTGTATATGTCACTGTGCCCAGCCAGTCTACCCATTTTAAGCTTAATAAGTGTTGAGAGCTGTATACACAAGTATAATCATCACCACAATCAAGATAGAAGATTGCTCTGACTACCCTCTTAGGGTTTCTGGTACTGGGAATTGAACATAAAGCCTCACACATGCTAGGCAACCAGGCTGCTTCCTCACCTCCAGTTAGCACAATGGATTTGAGAATTTACCATGCCCTTGGGTGTCAAAAGCTTGTCTCGTTATTGTCAAGTACTAATCTGTTGCCTAGATATACCACGATCCGTTTTTCCTTTCAGCAGTTGGAGGACATTGAAAATGTTTCCAGTTTGGGGCTCTTCTGAAGGAAGTTGTTATAAAAGTGCTAGTGTGTTTAGGGGGTGTCAAGTTGAAGAGCAAGCAACTGGCTTTATAAAAGCAACTACAACTAAGATTGAGCGTTGGGGGTGGGGGCACTTATACTGACTAGAGGACTGCTGACCAGGCAGGCGTCTTAGCAGCATGGGAAAACGGATTGCAACATTACTTGGTAGGGCAGAATGATACATACGCTGGTTGTTTAATTTTGACAGGGACTGGAATCGAGCCAATCGACTCAGGCTGATTTTCCTGTCGACATTTTCAGGGCATGTTTGATGGCCTGTCCAGGCAATAGAAACAAAGGGCTCTATTTTCAAAGTCAGAAGGTCTATCCAACTGTGCAGCTTTGGACAGGGATACATAATCTCGGCACATGAATATAAAAAAACTGTAAGGAATGTTGGAAAGATGACTGTGTAAATCATTTTGTGAGTGTCTACTACCTAAGCAGGACTCAATAGGCAGGTATTTTAATTGAAAAACATGTCATGTAGTGCCTTTGATGTGTACAACAAAACAAAGCAAAAACAAAAACCCGCCAATGTTTCCTTAGGAAACAGGATGCTTTGGTGCAGTTTTTAAGCCACATCCCACTCCTTCTCTATTATTCCCATAAGCATCAAAGAACTGGATTAACCCGAATCTGGTTAGATCTTAGAAGCATTTACAGGAGCTCTGGGTGGCTAAGTCTATCTACTTTGTCACAGTTCTCAGGTTCTTAGCAGCACTTCCGCGATTTGTAGACCTGGCTGAGCTCCTCAGCGCTTTCCCTGGAGCCCTGACTGCAGGTCTGTTTCTCTGGGGCCACTAGGATTCATAGGTTCCCTCTGCACCCGCGTGTCCTCTCTGATGCACTAGAAGGGGCACTAATTGGACCTGGAAAGCATGGGTCTGAAGGTTGACTTTATCGCCCCGCCTCCAGCACATTTCGGTTTTTTTTTTTGGTCTCGGCCTTTGGAACATCCTTTCCCCATCTACTGTAGGTAACACATTACCTCACTAGGTTGCAGCAGGGTTACACTGCCGGTCTGTCTCAACAGATGCCTGTTGACTCTGCATCCCAAACACCTCTTACCCAGGCATTTTACATTTTGTACAATCTCCGACTCCCTCGACTGCTTTTGTAGCTCTAATGGGGTGGAGACGCTTACCTACGTTAAGACTGAATCCTGAATCGGGAATCCCTAAGTGTTGAGTCAGTACCGTCCTGAACAAACGCTCACCTTTAGGAAAGATGGGGCTGTTTTCTGTCTCCTCGGGCTTAAACTACCTCACCTGGCTTTTCATTTAAGGGTTGGCTTTTAAGGTAGAGGTCTGGGTGAGTCTGGCTGATCCGCAAACACTTTGCCCGGAAGTGTTGCTCTCGGTTTCCTTTCCAGCCCGCAACCCCCTTCCCACTCCTCCCAGTCATAGACCCAGGGGCTGCACACTGGCTGCAAGGATGAGCAACACCTGAGCGGGCTGTAGCCCTCCGGGCAGTGCCTGCTAGGGGGCTTTCCACTTCCCTCCCTGGGTAGGAGGAGCCCTGCCCCTGCCCCTCCGCCCGGAACTTAAGGACTCTCCCTGGTGAAGCCTAGGGCTGAGCTGGAAAGAGGCGGGACGGCGATCCGCCGCCCGCGCCGTTTGAACGCGGGCACGTGGGCCTCATTGGGCGAGCACGGCGTTGTTGGGCGGGGCCAGGTGCTGCATTCCCGCACCTTTACTGAAGGTTAGACCCGGGTGTTTGTCCTGAGGGCCACTAGTAATTTTTCTTTGAGCCACTCCTACCCACCCCCCTCCCAGAAAAGAAAGGGAGTTGTTTCTATAAAAAAGTAACCTCCCTAAGCTTCTTGGGGGGCGAACCGCGGACCCCGAAATCACGCCTAGTTGCTTCAAATTTGCATTTTTACTAAGGAAAGAAGTAAAAAAGCAGAAGCCCCTACTGTATGCGTGTAATAATTGGACGTTCTGGGTTAAAAACGCTTATAACGAAATGCTGTTGTAGGTAACGTAGCTTCGAAAATGTGTTTAAGGAAAAGAAGTTTAAGGCTGGAGAGATGGCTCAGCCGTTAAGGCTAGGCTCACAACCAAAAATGCGAGAAAAAGAAACTTAGCCACGCAAGTGTGGTGGTGCATGCCTTTAACCCCACCTTTCAGTGGGTAGATGCTGGCGGATCTTTGTGAATTCAAGGCCAGCCTGGTCTACATGATGAGTTCCAGGAGAAGAACTACATAATGAGTGTCTGTCTGTCTGTCTGTTTAATTTTGAAGTGAATTTTGTTGGAGCATAACAAAAGACCAGTCGTGTGCGGCCACACCTGGCTGTACCTTTTCATTGTCAGTCACACCTGGCCCATTGCCAAGGTGGTTCGCAGCATTTTTGTAACCTACCAAAAAGGAACAAAACGGATTCTCAAGTTTTCTCTCCCCCATTTCTTTTCATTTTCCAGTCCAGAGCACAACCACCAGAAGACACCAGAAGGAAGCCAGTGTTGGGCAAACTCAGCAATCTTTTTACGGCTGGAAGGAGAAGGAACACCAGGAACGGATTAGAGAGTCCCACCAACTCAAATAGCAAATCTGCCTCTGCTAAAGTCCCAGAAACAGAGAGTGAGAAAAGTAAGGCTCAGAGCAATCAACTAAAGGCAACCGACGCAGGCGAGGCTGGCGAGGCGGACTCCAGGCAGGAGGCTGAGGGCCAGCCCGCTGAGAGCAGTGTTCAGGCAACCCCCTGCGACGCCGAACTGTCCCCTTGCTCCAACATCAATGTAGGGGCTGTGCAGCAGTGCTATGACAATGATTCAGCCCAATTAGAACCTCTACAGGCAGAGGGAGAGACTTTCCCAGATGCCACCACCGCTGCCAAGGAGCTGCTGCATTCCTCACCAGGGAATCGCTCCAGGCAGGAGAGCGCAGAGACGTCCGCCCGCAGTCCGGGGGAGGACGCGTTGCCTGGCGCTGGCCTCCAACCAGAGACAGCGAGGGGTGTGTCGGGGTCGCTGCCAGAGGAGCACCTCCTGGGAGGAGTAGGAGAGGCCCCCGACGGAGCCCCCAGCGTGGGTGCGGAAGCGGGCTCTCTGGGGGGCCCCGGGGACGCGGTTCCTCCAGGTGAGCCTCCCGCCCAGGGCGCAGAGACCGGCGGGACAGCCGGGCCGGTCGACTGCGCGCATCCCACCAAAGTGCTAAAGTTGGACATTTACTTGAGCAAGACTGAGGTGGCTCAGGTGGACGAGCCGGCCTCGATTGCTCCGGCGACAGACGACTGCGAGGATTCGGACGACATGGAAAAGAGGTCAAGCGGCCGCCGGTCGGGTCGACGGAGGAAGTCGCAGAAATCCACCGACTCCCCGGGCGCGGACGCCGTAGTGGCGCCCGAGAGTGCCACCAAGGACGACGCGGTGTTCGACGACGAGGTGGCGCCAGACGCCGCGGCTGAGAACTGCTCGGCGGAAAGGAAAGTGAAATCGGTACAAGCGTTCCCGACGGAGGCGCAGCCCCGGTCGCCAGCCCGGAGCCGAAACCCAGCTCCTGCCCCAGAGGGCAGCCGCGAGGGAGCCGGACCGCGGCAAGCCCCTGTCGCCCACCAAGCGGAAGGGTCGCAGCCGCGTCCCCGAGGCGGTGCCCAGCTCGCCCGGCAGCGGCTCGCGCGCTCCCGCCAAGGAGTCCCCACCCAAGAGGGCGCCCTCCGCGGCGGACGGCGGGGAGGAGGCGGGCCGCGTTGTCCCGCGGGAGCTCACGGTCAAAAGCAGCTCGCTGCTGCCCGAGTTCAAGCCGGAGCACAAGAGGGGTCCGCTGCCCCACCACGTCGATAGCCGGGGCGACGGGGGTCGCAGCCGAGAGTCGAGCAGGGGAACTGGAGCGTCCGACGCCGACGGCCCGAAGCCCAGGAACCAGTTCGGTGTGGGCAGATCGACTGTGACCACCAAAGTGACCCTGTAAGTAGCTGCGGGCTGGGAGTTGCTTAGGATTGTATGGTGAGGTCTGTAACCTGTATTTTCTTTTCCTGTTAAAAAATTCAAAGAGAGAAAGAGCTGTTTGCAGAGCCAAGGCTTGGAGTGTGACACGTTTGGCGGCCTCCGCCGCTAATTCCTGCTTTAAGATCTAAGTTAATTGAATGCAAAAAAAAATAGGATACATCCCTTGAGGCGCTGTGTTTACGCGTAAACAGCAGAGATAAGACTTAATGGCTTGACAGAGCTAATTATATTCTTTATCCAAAGTGTACAGGGTATTTCAGGATAGTCCCAGGGAGCCAGCAATATTTTGAATGTGGCTCAGTGGCATTGACAGGGGAGACTTAAATTTAAGAGTACTTTATTATGAAGTTTGTACACTGTTGTCCTAAAGCAAGCTTAAAGGACGTCTCTAAATAATCCCCTTCGGTGATCTAGGAAGCTCTTTTGTTTCTAGGCTGGAAATGACTTTTCTCCTATAGAGATGATCAATGTTCTTACTGAAATTTTCCTAAGGGAAAGGACGCAGAACAACAGACTGTACCTACTCGCTTGCGAGTTTAGCAATTTCGCAAGTATCAATTGAGTGCCCTTTGTTCTGTGTGACATGGGGGGGAGATGCCGCACACCTGTGATGCAGCCTGTTGCCCTCAACGTTTAAGTCCCCCTTGTGGCAGTAAGGAGCTCACGAATCAAATTAAAAGGGCCCAGTGGATTTTGCCATTGTAAAGGTTCTGGAAGTACCGGACAAGAAGTCACCGGTTTCCTGGAGAAGCCTGGGCTTGTGACTTGATGGTAACTGATTTGTGTGGCTAGGACAAGACTGGGAGGGCTGTCTGTAAGACTGAGCTCAAGTGAACGTGGCTCTTCCCAGTGAGTGAAAATCATTTCTCAAGTTTTTCCTACTTTGATTCACACACTGATCTTAAAGGGGCGTCATTTGCAGCATAATCATTTTGGAACTGAATGGTTTCATTCTATTTGCTGTCTTAAAAAGAAGTAAGGTTTGAAACAGGTTTGTCTGGAAGCTAAGAGGAAAATGTGCTTAATGAATAACGTTGAACTGTCTCACCAGCTGGCAGCCCGGAGACCTTTGACATAATCAGCTATTTATTCTGTAACGGTAGCGTCAGGAAAATTTCCCGAGTGAATGATGCCCATTATTTGTGGAAGACAGTGTGACGGAACACAGAAACCTGCTAAGCCTAGCTAGGAGAAACGCTGCAGGACTAAATCGGGGCTGGAAGCACCACCTGTCATCCAATCAAAAGGCACCAGTGGAAAAACCAGAAATGTTACACTGTTAGGGGATCAGTAAACAAGTTCTGGACGGGATCTTACAATGGAACTCTTCTTTGGGTCTGCATCCTACCAGAACTGAAGAACTGAGCCAAGTGTCTTTTTTTTTTTTTTATCTTTTTCCTCACCACCCATCTTTTTATAATTTCTTTTGTACATGCCTTACATGTGATGAGCTGGCAAACTAATGAAGTGGAAAATTAAGAATTTTATCTAGTTCTTTGGCCTATTTCTGTCAATCTGACAGAGGCTTTCAGATCCTCTAGTCCTGCTATGGCTGGACTTGAGGCAAAGATATTAACAGACCGTGGTTTGGTGGGGATTTGTGTTTGTTTGTTTGGTTGGTTAGTTGGTTGGTCTTTTGATGGTCTTACCCTTTAGCCCAGGGTGGCTCCTAACTCACTGTGTAGCCAAGGCTGGCCTGGAACTCAAGGCCATTCTTCTGCTTTTCTCTCCCACATGACAGGATTACAGATGTAAGCCTAGTTTGGGAAAGGAAAAATCTAAAAAAGATTGTATCACCTAAAAAACAATGACTTAACCATGTTCAAAATATGATTTCTTCAGGTTCTCTCCCAAATGCTGAAATTCATGAAGGGGTGTGTTTAGGCAGGGAGGCACTTCCTCTTACAGTGTAGCTGCAGCTCTTCATATTCCTTCTCACACCATAATGAAGGCGTTACAACATGCATCACAGGAGCCTGCCTTTTAATCAGCCCCAACTGGGTTAATTGCAGTGACTCTTGGTAACACAAGTTAATGGTAGAGAAGTTGGTTGTAAAAGGTATTTTGATCTGGTGTAAATCTTTAATGAGCAGATGTGCTACCCATCGGGAGCTGCGGGCTCACCTGGACATACTCCTCGAACATTCCAAGATGCACTTTGGTGTCCACTTCAGCGATGTCCTCTTCCTGTGCTGACTGGTCAGCTTTTTCTTTTTAAAATATTCCTCAGATTGTCTCCTTTGCTCATTAATTAATTAACACAGCAATAATTAACACGGCATTTGCAAACCATGTGTTTCTGATGGACCTGATACTCACTGGACATTCCCATCTGCCGTCCTCTAGCCTCTCTACCTATACCCCAATCCCCCAACACACACACATACACACCCACCCACACCCACACACACATACACACACACACACACACACATACACACACACACACACACACACACAACCCATTGATAAAGAAGCAGCTGAGGGGCCCTTCAGGCCAGTCTAGTCTGACCACAATACAGTGTAATGTGACTTCTGAGACAAGAGCTCCTGATTCAAATTGAGGCCCTGTCACTAGCTAGATGACCTCAGGAAAGTCACCTACCTTCCCTAGGCCTCAGCTTTCTCCCTTTAGAAAAGACCATGCAAGTTGTACATTAGGTAAACTAAATTAAATAACTTCTCAAGTGCTTGGCAACTTAGCTACATTTTCATTTACTACAAACTGACAAGCTCCTCTGCCTGCCCTGAGGAATGTTTATATAAAATGGTTCATAAACCAGAAAAGTGGGAGTGGCTCTGTCTGAAAGCAGCCATGGGGAGCCTCCTGGTCCCTTGGGGAATACCCTCCACCCCCCATCTCTTGGGGAGCTTTCTGGTCCTATAGCCTCTTTTAGCACTAAGTATAACCCCTCAAGGGGACATCTAAAAATTCCATTAACTATAAGTTTTGGATGAAATAAAAAATAATTCTGTTCTAAATTATGTAGGGGTTTTGTGTTACCTTTTAAGTTACAGATACAAAACAGAGCAACGGGCCAGAGATGGGAAATATTTTGGCTAAGTTCACGCACCTATTACTGTAAGAGCCAGGACTGGAGCCAGGCCAGATAAATGCCAACACAACACATTCTGTTTCTATGAAAGAACACACTGTGTACATTAAAGGCATTATTCCCAGTAATAAGTAATTAGACCTAAGAAATGTGAATGAGCCAGGAGACTCTGCCCTAGACACATTAACAAAATCAGTTAAAAAATTATACTATAGCCATATGGTAAAAAAAAAAAATTGCTTTTTATGAATGTTTATATAAAATTCCAAAGAATATTGTCTTAGGACCCTGGAAGTTATGATATTAACTCATCCTTTTTTCTTAGCAAAAGGCAAGCAGCCAAGCAAGCCCTGTGAGCACAGCTGTTTCCCTTCTAATAAAATATTTATGCATATGAAACGGTTGGGACTGAGGCAGAGCGCTGCTGGGCAGCAGGGTTATGAATGATTTAAAAACACTTGCCATGTTCAGGGAGACGGCTCAGCGGATACAGTGTGAGGACCTGAGACCCATAGAAAAGGTGGTCATGAGAGTGTGTGTCTGTCATCCCAGCACTCCCGTAGTGACATGGAAGATGGAACCAAGAAAAGCCTGGCAGCTCCCAGACCTACAGCCTGGGCTTCAGTGCTGAACAAGAAACTCTGTCTCAACAAAGTAGAAGCTTGACACTATGGTTGTCCTCTGACTCCACACATGCTTGCATACATACATACACACATACACACACACATACTATATCATGCACACACACAAATAAAAATATACATATATACTTTACAAATTTACATACATACATACACACATACACACAAACACACATACATACACACACATACTCATATCATGCACATACACAAATAAAAATATACATATATACTTTACAAATTTCAGATAGTGAACACATAGACATCAGAAAAATTGGGAAGTAGAGGCAGGAAAATCAGGAACTCAAGGCTGTCCTCATCCATGTGGTGAGCTCGAGGCCAGCCTGAACCACTTGACACCTTGTCCCAAAAAAACTAAAGGTGACCAAAACTTTACTATAAAATAAAAATACATAATCGATATCTGGGGAATTCACTGCATATTTAAAATATGGGAAGCCATTAAGTATTTCAATTTGTTCCTTATACCTTGTAATGTCTGCCAATTCAATGCTAGTCGCTGTGAATGCATATTAATACTTAGTAAATTAATAGTTTCTTAGATTTATAATCTCATCTGTCATGCGCAGGTAAGATACTCATTAAAAATACTTGCTAGTGTTTGTAGGATTGCTTAAGAAGTTTCGTGGAAAAGCAAATGGACACCAGGAGGATGCAGAATTTGTGGTCTCTTTTGGTAGCTGGTTTGTCTGTTCACTTAACACCAGGCTACTAATTGCCCTCTTGCTTATGTCCCTGCAGCCCCGCCAGACCCAAACATGTGGAACTAAATCTGAAAACCTCGAAGAATCCTGACAGTTTGGGAAATGAGCACAGTCCGTTTAGCCAGCCAGTTCATAAGGGAAACACAGCCAACAAAATCTCCTTATTTGAAAACAAGCGGGCTAACGGTAGCCCCAGACACCCCGACGTCCGTAACACAAGAAACAATCCTCCCTCTAATAAGACGTTTGTTGGGAGGGCTAAGCTGAACTTAGCCAAAAAGGCCAAAGAAATGGAACAATCTGAAAAGAAAGCTGTGTCAACCAGCCACCAGAATGGTCTGGTGGCCAAGGAGCCATCTGCAGAAGGCAAAGCCACAGAAGTCCCTGTCCCAGAGAAGAGATTCTTCCAGCCACCAGAGGAGGGGAGACAGAGCCCACCAAGGATCAGGTCCTCTGCCCTGAGCCTGATCAAAGTGATAAGCTGGATGTACAAACAGATGCTGTCTGTCCTTCCCACCCACTGCCCACTGCTCTGGCTCCTGTGAAGGACCCTGAGCTCTCCGGAGAGGTCCACCCAGAGGCTGCCAACAGCAAAAGCCCGGTCCTTAACAACACAAATGGTACTGCCCTGGACATCCCTGCCATGTGTGATACCAGAGAGTCTCCCCCAAAGCCACAGGGTGCATTTTCTGACTCACAGCCAGCAGCAAGTGAATCATCTAGGGAGTCGTCTCTCCCACCTTCTGCACCCATTCCTGTGGACACTCTCCAAGATGGCTGTGTTCAACTTCCCGTATGCAATGTTCCCTACCCTGCTCTAGAAGTGTCAGAAAACCACAATGGATCGGTTTTGCCGGTGTCTCCTCACACTGAGAAAACACCAGTCTCCAAACCTGGAGGGGAGAAGCCAGCCCTCCTTCAACCTCAGAGCACAGCCCGGAAACTATGGGAAAGGAGTGTCCCTCCAAAGTCCTCGTCCAGGTCCGATCCTTTGTGCTTCCGGTGGAGAACCCTCAGGATGTGAGTTCTCAGGTCATCTCAGAAAGCTCTGAAGTTAGAGAGCTGCAGCTGCCGAGCTGTCACAGTAATGAGCCTGAAGTGGTTTCTGTCACCACTTGTGTTCCCCAGCGAGAGGACACACCGGACACATCACCCAAGGACACCCATCATGGAGAAGAGCGTGTGGCACGGTCTCACCCACACATCACACAGCCAGGACCTGAGAAGGCTCTGCCCGTCCAGGCTCACAGTCGGAGCAGCAGTGGGACACCCCTGACAGCAGAGTTCAGCCTTACCCACTCTCCCAATAGCAGAAGTCATTCAGAAGGCCCCCAAAAGTCAGGTCAAACTGTGACCAGTCCACTTACCCCCGCAGTCTTTTGAACGTTTCTGCTAGTAGTGACGATAGTGTCTTGGATTCTTCTTCTGATATGGAAAAATTCACTGAAATTATTAAAAAGATGGACAGTGCAGCATGTGTGCCCCAGAAAAAAAAGAAGGGCAGGGTGCCGAACTCTCCAGCCCCTCACTTCGCTATGCCACCCATTCACGAGGACAGTTTGGAAAAGGTGTTTGATCCCAACGTGTTTACCATTGGTCTGGGGAAGAAGAAGGAAAGCCAGCCAGAGATGTCACCAGCTTTGCACTTGTTGCAGAACCACGACCCCTTATCCAAACTGAGAGCCAAGCGTGCGTCCACCGAACAGAGCATCCTCTTCAAGTCCTTGCACGCTAACAGTAATGGGAAGAGTGAGCTGCAGACGACTTCAGAAGCAAGTGACAAAGAGAACAGGGACATCAACAGCGGCGGCGGAGTTAAGAGGTCCCGGCTAGAAAAAGCCGCTTTTCTCAAGCATGCTTTCTTCTCTGCCACAAGACAAAATCTTTTCTCCCTCTGTGACGTCAGTCAACACAATGAGCACATCTTTTAGCACTTCTCAGAACGGCTCGTATCTCAGTCATCAGTGGTACAGCCCAGGAAGGAGGGTGGCCTGCCCTGTGGCTCAGACAAAGAACAGCCACACCTTGCACCCCACAACTCCTTAAAGGTCTTCAATTTCAACTCATCAAATACATCTCATCTGGGTCCCAGCCACATGGAAAAGTACCCACAGAAAGAGGAAAGCAAGGAAGATGTGAATCCTCAGGGCAACCTGCACTTGCCAGAAAACAACCTTTCGGACTTACCCAAACTGAAGAACAGCAATGGGGTGGAAAGTGTTCTTAAATCAAACCTGCCGAATGTCGGAGGCGTGGACTCGGACTTCCTGGGCCTTTTCAAAGCAAGCCGGTATGACCCAGGCCTTTCTTTTTCTGGAATGTCACTATCAGACTCTATGGTAAGTACTGACTCTTACATAGCTGGGGTGTTTCTGAACCGAGAGGCAGTGAGGGCTCAGGTTGTAATTTACAGGGGTTGTACTCACACGATAAGTTTCTGTTTGTTCACCATGTACCTTTTGATTTGTTTTGTTTTGTGACAGGGTTTCTTTCTGTAGCTCTGGCTGTCCTGGAACTGGATCTGTAGACCAGGCTAGCCTTGAATTCCCAGAGATCCACTTGCCTCTGTGATGTGATTTAAGGTGTGCACCGCCACGGCTGGCTTTTCCCCCACCGTGCACTTTTAAATCTATATACAAGGAACTCGTGGAGTCCAAGAAAAAAAAAAAGACAGCAACACTTCCTCCCTGAGACATTTGTGGTCCAGCAGGGAGAATAAGTTCTATGTTTCAAGGCATTTGGGAATGTCAACATTGTGCTATGAAAAGCACAGGAAAGATGCTTTCAGAGCTCAGAGACCTGGAGACTTATGCTCTTCGTATTCTCTGTAAAAACACTCAGTGCTATATTTAGAATTTCAAGATGTGCTAAGCAGCTTCCTCTACTTGCAAAGGCCCCACCCAGCCCAGGGATCTCCCTTCTCCTTCCTCTTTGCTCTGAGGTTTCACTCACTCTCCATAACCGTCATATATGTAGTTGGGAAAGTACCTGAATGGGAATTTGTTTTCCTCAAGTTCGCAGCATAGAGAAGTTTAGTTTGTACTGGTTCTTTCCCTCAGTGTGACAGAGGGAGCTGCAAAATACAGCTTCCATTTCTTCCCCTCTGACCTGTCTGAAGTTTCCTGTTTGATGGAGACTGAACATAGGGCCTTTTGGATTAAGCACACTGTTTGCTGCTGGGCCCCTCACAAGCCCAGGGTTGTTTTCATGTGAGTTTGTTCCCTTCTGTTTCCTAGCTTGCTACTTAAATTGAGGGAGACTGTGAATGTAACTTGCTTTGCAGTGAGCAAAGCTGTCAGGCAAGTGGAGACATGACCACAAAAAAGCCCTCGTGCCCTTCATCACTGGGCAGGTGCTCAGTGTAGGAGGTGGGTTTTGCTATAATCCCATCATGCTCTGTGATTTTTGGAGGCTTCTTCAAAATATATGGTTGACTAGTTGTGACAAGGCATGCCACCAATCACAGCACTCAGGAGGCCAAGGCAGGTAGACACAAAGTTCAAGACCTGCCTCAGCTATAGAACACGACTCTAACACGCACACGTGCACACACACGGGTCTGTAGCAGTACTACACGCAGGTTCTGTTTTTCATGGATTTTGTAAACTAGTCAATTTTAAACTTTTAGTCTTAGGACCCATTTACTTTTTTCCTAATTAATTAATTAACTAATTAACATCCTGGTTACTGTCACCTAGTTCACCCCTCACATAGTGCCTCCCCCGATCCCCACCTCCCTTTCTCCTCTGAGAGGGTGGGGCCCACCTGTGTATCCCTCCCCCCCACCCCCCACCAACCATGGCAAATCAAGTCTCCAAGGCTAGGTGCATCCTCTTCCACTCAGGCCAGACAAGGCCTCCCAGCAAGGGACTGGAATCCACAGACAGGCAACAGCTTTAGGGACAGTCCCTGCTCCAGTTGCTGGGGGACCCACATGAAGACTGAGCTGCACATTTGCTACATATGTGCAGAGATCCAGCCTGTGTGTGCTGTTTGGTTGGTGGTTGAGTCTCTGAGAGGCTCCAAGGGTCCCGATTAGTTGACTCTGATGGTCTTCCTGTGGACTTCTTGCTTTCGATCCTTCCCCCATATCTTCCATAAGAGTCCCCGAGCTCCGTACAGTTGCTTTTGAAAACTGACATCTCCGAAGAGCTTTTGTTTAATTGTGCAGCACGTCTGTGTTAGAACTTCATGTGGGAACTCAACGCCCTAAAAATTTTAGCTTTTTCCTTCAGTTTACATGTGTACAAAACAGGTTAGTACATGCCATTTGGTTGCTAATATCCACACAGGGGTCTTACTCAGGCCTTGCTGTCGTAGTCCGCTGGTGTGAGGGGTGAGACTAAAGGCAAGCCTCAGGCCAGCCTGCAAGAAGTCATCTTTTGTAATGTTTTTACATGTATAATTATTTTTATTATCTTACACATTTCGGGTTTTACTGGTCTTGTCAGGTGATCTTGTAATGGTTACTTCCGAAGCCATGTAAAAAGGTATTTTGTTCATCAAAAGAAAGGAGATTTAAAATGCCATGTGCAGGGCTGGTGAGATTGCTCAGTGGTTAGAGCACTGGCTGGTGTTCCAGAGAACCTGGTTCAATTCCTAATAAAGGCATGGTGGCTTAGAACTGTCTGTAACTCCAGTACCAAGAGAGCCAATACCTTCTGACTTCCAAGGATACTTGGTGCACATCTATACATGAGGGCAAAACATTCATATACATAAATCTTTTAAAAACTCACGTGCAGTGTATATTGTGAAATGTATTATACCTCCTTTTCTTCTTTTCTCTCTCGCTGTTCTGGGGATTGAACCCACAGCCTTGCACATGCTAGGTGAGTGTTCTGCCGTTGTACCACATCCCTGACCCTCTCTTTTACCTTTTCTGTTTCGAGACAAACAATCTGGCTGAGTTCCCTCGTCTGGCCTTGAACACACTCTATAGCCTAGGCATCCCCGGGTTTGTGACTCTTTTGCCCATTCTCTCCTGTAGCTGCCGTTATAGGAAACTGGTCCTTGGCCTCACCATGCACGATTTCCTTTAGACTAGTACTTGTCATGTGGTGGAGAAGTTACTGTGGCAACACAATGTTTATAGATACAATGAGGGTGTGTATATGAACACACCAATAGACTTAGCTCTTTCTAGATAAGTAACTGATGTATTTGATTTCTTCCTTCTTCCCTTTTCTTCCTCCTCATCCTCCTCCTCTTCTTCCTCGTCCTCCTCTTCTTCCTCTTCCTCCTCTTCTTCTATACCTTAGCAATTACTCAGATTCTTTGACATGCAGTCTCCTGGTTGGTTCTAAGTCAGTGAAGTGACATAAAGCATAGATCTGACATTTGGGCCCCAAATTTTCTAGTATTGTTGACAATACTCTAGATATTAAAATAAGTAGAAGCTGTAATGGAAAAATAGTTTGGAAAATCTTGTAGTTTAATCATGTAAATTCAAAAAGAACACTGACCTAACTTGAGTGTAAAGCAAGGTAGACTGCTTCAGTACTGATAAATGGTGAAGTAAATATGTTCTGATTTAAAGGATCCCGGTGGAAAGAAGGCAGCTGGCCTGTAATGCTGTAATTGTTAACCACATTTCCGTTCCTCTGATTGCAGACTCTGGGAGGAAGTATGCAAACAAGCTCAATCCCCGGCCTGGCAAGGTAAGGTTCTTCTAATTTCTAGTCCAGATTCTCTCCTGGTCTGGTGAAGGGAGACAAAAATGCTGCCATTTCTCTTGTCTTGTAGGTAGTGATATTCAGTGAGCCAGACGTCTCTGAGGAGTGCATCGAGGTGTTTGGGGACATCCAGGACTGCAGCTCTTGGCGCCTCTCTCCAGTGATACTAGTGAAAGTCGTCCGAGGATGGTAAGAATGCACTGCAGGTGCAGCTCACAGCTGGTGTTAGAGTGCACTGCAGGTGCAGCTCACAGCTGGTGTTAGAGTGCACTGCAGGTGCAGCTCACAGCTGGTGTTAGAGTGCACTGCAGGTGCAGCTCACAGCTGGTGTTAGAGTACACTGCAGATGCAGCTCACAGCTGGTGTTAGGCAGCAATGCCCACAGTGGGTAGAGGCACTGCAGGTGTAACTTACAGCTGATGTAAGAGTTCACTGCAGGTGTAGATTGCAGCTGGTGTTAGAGTATACTACTGCAGATACAACTTACCACAGGTGTTTAGCTTTCTCAATTTCTATTTGGACCTCACCACTTACTTATGAGTGTGCCTTTATCAGCATAAATGACTTAAAACACTGTTGATGGTAAGATAAGAAACATGTGTCTAACACACATGGTTTTGATTATAAAAGTGATATGTATTTATAATAGACAAATCATAAAATACAGTAGAACAAACTTACTCTCCCCACATATCTCCACACAACACTGCTTTAGATAGAATTGGGACCCTTCAGATGGACTTGCCTCGGGTGTCTAACGAGGTTGGGAAGGATAGCATTTGGAATCTCAAGCAGTAGCTTAGCAGTGGTTTGGTTTCCAGCACCCACGGGTGGCTCAACACCATCTGAAACTCCAGTTTCATGAGATCAGACATCTCCCTCTGGCCTTTGCTGGTACTGCATACAAGTACCCAGACGTACATCCAGGCCAAGACAACACAAAAACCCAAAGCTTATATTTTAAAAATTACATTTGTTCGTACTGGAGAGATGGCTCAGCGCTTAAGAGCACTGACTACTCTTCCAGAGGTTCTGAGTTCAATTCCCAGCAACCACATGGTGGCTCACAACCATCTATACAGGGATTTGATATTCTCTTCTGGCATGTAGGCATACATGCAGATAGAGCACTCATATATATTAAATAAATAAATCTTACAAAATAATTATATTTGTTCTATTTATAGATCAGGTGTGACCGGTTAAACCTGTATGTGGTTAAACAAAGTTAACAAAGTTAAACAAATGCCTGTAATCCCAGCACTCAAGAGGTTAAAAGAAAGTTGCTGTGAGTTCCAAGCCAGCCTGGTCTTATGTACCAATCTTAAACACACACCCACACCCCACAAAGCTGGCAAGCTAGCTCAGTGGGTAGAGGTGCTTGCCACTAAGCTGGGTGAGCTGAGTTCCAGTCCTAGGACACACACGGTGCTGGCTCCTACAAGTTGCCCTCTGACCTCTACTTGAATGTCATGGTTCACATTTGAAACCTGGAGGCAAGGTCTCACTATGGAAAGCAGACTGACCTTAAACTCACAGAGATCCGTCTGCCTGTGTTTGTCTCCCAGTGCTGGGGTTAAAGGCGTGTACCACCACACCCAAGCAATAATTTAATAAATCTATAAACCAAATGAGCTTATAGGGAAAGATAAAAAAAAAATCTCTGAGACTTCACTGAAGAAGTGGCCTGAAATTGTTTATTTTTCAATTTTTGACTACAGTTAGTTTGATTACGAGATTAATGAAAATGTAGATACTTTGGCAGTTTCTAAAAAAATTGTTTTTTGCTGGTTGAGTTGTCTTTCAGAAATGCACAGGAAGTTGAGTAAAGAAAAACAATTGCAAACAAAATCAGAGTATCATGTTCGTCTTTCCTTTGTACGTACACACTGGGCTAGGGTCAAGAGAGTGGGCACCAAACATTTATGAGTAATTTGTAGAGCAACCTCACACATGCTATACGAGGGCAGCATTCAGCCCTTGAGCTGTACCCCAACTGCCTTTTACTTTTTCATACATCATCTTGCCCAGTTACTAGCCTGGCCTTGGACTCACCCCAATTGCGATCCTTCTGCCTCAGCCCCTGGAGTAGTAGAATAACAGCTATATACACCAAACCGAGTTATGGCTTAAAAAGTTAGCTGTGTTTCTTTTAATCTCCCTCTGATTAATTATGCAACATCTTTTCTAACAGGGCTTTTAATATTATAATATGTTTCTCTAAATCGTGAACTTATTTGCTAGAAAAATAAAATGTACTTTCATTATCAAATTAGAAGACTGAAAACTGTGTTAAAAACAAATTTTGCAAGATAATTTTGCTTGTAGCGGGAGAGTTACAATCTCTTTTGCAACGTTTTCTTGTTTAGTTTTATTAATTTATTTTTTAATTCTGTGTGTGTGTGTGTGTGTGTGTGTGTGTGTGTGTGTGCAAGTGTTTATGAGTGCAGGTGCCCATGGAGGCCAGAGACATCAAACGGGTAGATAACGGGTGGTTGAGAGCCATCCAAAGTGAGTGCTGGGACTCAAACTTTGGTCCTCTGCAGGAGCAGTAGTCACTCCTAACCACTGGACCACCTCTCCAGACCTTCTTTAGCAACTCATAATGGCTTGAAGGTGTAAGCCCTCCCCACTCACTGCAAGGTTTTTCTTAGTGCTGTGTGGTTGCTGAAGAGAATCTTTCAAAACTCCCTTTTTGTTAACATAAATGTAGTTCTGTGTATCAACGTATCCATGGATTCAACTGTGCTATATACATTATACTCCCTCTAAGAGAAGTATGTGGTACTATGCATGTAAGGGAAGGCTCATCCAGAGAGCACCGATGACAGTCTCCCCTGTCAGCTCTATGAACATGGGCACGCTACCACAGTGATAACTCAAACATTAATTATCTGACGCTTCAGAAGGCCCAGTAAGGTTGTCTTGGGGAGGAGCTTATGCTATTTCTAGTTAGTGATATACAATATGTATTGGCCAGACTTGAACAATCACACCTGCCCCACATAACAGATAATGACTTTTCTGTGCTTCATTCGCAGTTGGATTTTGTATGAGAAAGCCAATTTTGAAGGGAACTCTCTTGCTCTAGAAGAAGGGGAATTGGAACTCTCTTGTCCCTGGGGCACGGAGGAGGTTTTGGATGAAGAAGCTGAGTCTGATAAGCCTGTGGTCATTGGTTCCATCAGACACGTGGTTCAGGTAGGCTATGGGGAACGTGGACTTCATTCAGCCCATGGAGATGAGTGTCAGAGAGAATTTTAATTTAAGGGAATCATTTTATGAAATAAATGAGAAAACATTTGATTGCTATTCTATGGGTATATGTTTTTTTTAATGTTAATAGTTGTATACCATAAATCAGTTAGAAAAGAAACAGTATAATCATTAGACATTTTCATGATAAATCTATCAGGTACACTTTTCACCCTGCCTTCCACTCACACCCAAAGGAACAGCTTACTAAGTAACCTGGCTGCCATGAACTCTCTATGAACACACTGTTTTTTTAAGATTTACTTTATTTTTTACTTATGTTTATGTCTCTCTCTCTCTCCTCTCTCTCTCTCTCTCTCTCTCTCTCTCTCTCCCTCCCTCCCTCCCTCCCTCCTCTGTGTGTGTGTGTGTGTCTGAAAATATGTGCACAGGTGCCCATGGAGGCAATAAGAGGGTGTGAGGTCCCCTGGAGCTGCAATTGCAGGTGACTCTGAGCCGGTGACATAGGTACAAGGGCCTGAACTCTGGTCCTCTGTAATTACAGCAAGCGCTCCGTCGAGCCATCCCTCCAGACCCTTGCTTAGTATCTTATGGCTACATGAAGTTCTACTTCCCTTTAGTACTTTTAAGGTATTTTACTTTAGAAAGACAGTATAGAAATAGTTTACTTGGTCGCTCAGCTCAGATTTTATGTGGATTTAAAATATTATTTGAATGTCTCTGTGTCTCTGCTTCCCGACTGCCATTAGGTAACCTGCCCTGTTCACACATGCTGCCGTAATAGCCAGCCTCATCTTAGATCCAAGCAGTGACCCTTGAACCTGTGAACCCAACTAAACCTTTCCTCTAAACAACAACAGAACCCCAGGTTATTTGAGATATTTCAGGTCGATTACAGAAGTGGTTAGAATTTCCTGCTTATTTTTTTAAGGAGAAGGTGTAGTCAACATGTTTCTTTGTAAACATGTGATTTCTGGTGTCTTACAAATGGAAGATTAAATAATAACTTTATACAATAGAGGGAGCCTGCGGTAGAGAAAAGTGGAAGCTTCTGAACCGGGAATAAAGCAGCAGAGAGAAGCGCTGCCTGTGTCCTAGGTCACTGCTTCTTTTTGTTTGCTTTTTTTGTTTGTCGTCTCCGGTAGCTCATACTAGCCTTGAACTTGTGATCTTCCTGATTCCACTTCACACACTGGGATCACACTCCAGGTCAACATCGCTGAGAGACTTAGGTGATGACCATGACTCCAAAGGATTGATCTTCCTAGTGGGTTTGGTCATGATCTGACTCTGTAGTTCAAGCTGTCCCCAGTGTTGCAGCCATGTCTCTGTGTGGCCCTCGCTCCCAGAACAATAGGCGTATACCATTGTAGCCAGTTTGATCTTTTGTTTAAGTAGGGTACATTGTGTGATGAGCCATATAAGATATGAAGACTACTACTTTATTATTTGTATGAGTATTTTTCCCTGCGTATACGTCTGTGCACCACATTCGTGTCTGGTGCACAAGGAGGTGGTGAGACTTCATGCGGGTGCTAGGAATCGAACCCTGGTCCTTTGTAACAACTGCCAGTGCTCTTAACCACTGAGCCAACTCTTCAGCTCTGAGGAACACTATTTTAAGATGTCCTCCCAGTGGAATATTTTGCGTTTACATATGGATGTAGCGCATACACCTCTGTTTTTTATTTATTGCTCAAATAACATGTGTGATAAAGCATTGTTTTAAAGCAGTCGTCTGAAGTTTACCATCGTGGCTTGTGTCTGCCCCTTCACTTATTTGAGTCCTTGCCCTCTGGTTGGTCATATTCAAAACTCCAATTTGCATAATTCTAATGTATTGCAAATACAGTGCTGTTGTCCCTTTTCTAGTCAACATTTCTATTCTCCGTCATTTTTTTTTCTGTCTTTATGATTATTCTCCAAGATCACACTCCTGTGAGTAAATGCTCACTGTGATTCCCAACTCATGCATATTGATTAGGGCAAAGCTTTAGGTGTGTGCAGGAAGGAAGCTCAGGGATATAGCTTCTGATTGCTAATACAGCAAAAGCTTTCCATGTTACTGCCTGACTTGAGGCTCAGCTGCACATTACACATCATTGAAAGGGCGTGTTATTCTTTTCCGTGTAGTACATGAGTGATTTACCAACATTTGTTTGCTATTTCTAATTACAATGGATCTCAAGGTTGTTTCTCACATTGTTTATCTTTCAGCTCTTTAAGATGGTGTTTTTAATTGTGTATGTGTGTGTGGGTAGGGGGCTGTGTGCACATGAGTGTAATGCCTGTGGAATCCAGAAGAGGGCGTCAGATCCTCGGCAGCTGGAGTTGCAGGCGGTTCCAGAAGCCTGCTGTGGGTGCTGGGAACTGAACTCTGGTCCCCTGCAAGAGCAGCAGGTGCTCTTAACCACTGAGCTATCTCTCCACCCCTTCCTCCCTCCTCTTCCTCCTTTTCTTCCTCCTTCTCTTCTTCTTCCTCTTCCTCTTCCTCATCTTTTCTCCTTTATCTTCTAAATGTGCTTTGCGTACACAACTGTTTGTGACTCCAGCTCCACTCCCAGGACAAGGCATGCATGTAACACACACATGCAGGCACTCACACATACACATTCATTTTTAAAATGACATTTTCAGTTATCGCAAGGAAAAGAACAATGAACTTATTACAAGTTCAACACATGGTACATTTATTGTATGTGTAATATATATGCATATGGGGTTTTCTTTTTCAGGACTACAGAATTAGTCAGATTGACTTGTTTTCTGAGCCGGAAGGGTTAGGACTCCTGAACTCCTACTTTGATGACACTGAGGAAATGCAGGGCTTCGGTGTGCTGCAGAAGACTTGTTCCATCAAAGTACACTGGGGCACGTAAGTCTTCTCTCCCGAATGCAGGTTTAATGAGGCTTCATTGGGAATACGAGAGAGGATGTAGGGATTCAGTATGGGGATCCAGACTCCAGGCTCTACCCACAGTGCTCTAGGTGCTGAACCACAACCCCACTCCCACTCCTCCTCACCCACCTCCCCATGTCCTGTGCTGGGGTGAATCTTAGGCATGGTAGGGCTTCTTTCCCATTTTCCCACTGTGCTATATCGTAGCCACGGAAAACACAATCTTCACATAGGACTTTTCCTTTATCACAGAGAAACCTCGCTGTTCACAGCTGATTATGCATTCATGATAATTCGGTATTTCAAGTGAGATTGGTTCAAGCAGAACATTCTTTCTTTGCCACTGTTACACAATGCTGTTGTGTTGGCTACACACACCTCATGAAGCTTAAGGATATTTTTGAAGGAAATGGGAATATCCGAGAGAGAGGAGATGAGGGTAAAAGGTAGAGGTGCAGGACAGAGGGCATGGTCTCTGAGGCGGAGCCGAGAGCACATGGTCTCTGAGGCGGAGCCTCTGCCAGACACACGGAAGGTGTCTGCCGAAATGCTAGAAGAACCCCATCAAAGTTGCTTGATATTTTATATTGCAACAATTATTTATTCATTTATGGTGTGTGTGTATACATGTGTGTAGACATATAGATGTATGTATGTGGCATGTGTGGGGAAGTTAGAGGACAACTTTTAGGGATCAGTTTCTCTTTCAGACACATGGGCCCTGAGTCTGGAACTCAGGTCAGCAGACTGGGCATCACCACCTTTACCCCACGGACCTGTCTTGTCACCCAAATCTCTTCTCTTTCAAACATTTGATTTTTGTGTAAGTTTTCTGAGATGCATAATTAGATCAGTGACACTGTATGTAACATATAACTATTTACATATTATGAGTGGGACCAGTGCCCAAAGGTTTCATAGTTTCTTAGTCTGTCTTATGATCTAAGGTATGCTGAGCAAAGGAGACAGCAAGCGCTCCTTGGTCATGTCTTGGCTGTTCTGTTGGCTGTGGAGAATCTTAGTTTGCCATTGTTGTTATCATGGAAAGTGGTTTGCTGGCACAGGCTGGAGGAACCAAGTAACCTGCAGATCACAAATTCCAACTTTCAGTCCTCTGAAATCATGAACTGGAAACATCTGGGTGACTGTAGGAAGCGAGACCATGGGGCTTTGGCTTGGAGTGGGTAGCAGCCATCTTTGAAGGAATGACAGGTAGAAGAAGCTCCCTCTGTTTTCTGTTCTGTGGGGACCTGCGGGAAGCAGCTAGAACGGGAGAAGTAGGCTTTGGCTTCCTGGTGGTTAAAATGGAAGCAGCTGCCTTGCTAAGTAGACAGTTTCTTGTCACAAGAGGTATTCAGGTAGAGGTCAATGTTTTATCTAGGGCTGTGTAACAGGGAGTACGTTGTAGATCTGCCTCCTTTATGACTGTTTGTTCTTTTATTTGTCTAAAAATTTGAAATACACCTAGAAAAAGCCCAGCCCTCTGTCTTGGTCTATTTTTTGTGACTCCATCCAGGAGGAAAGAGGCCCCATGACTGAACTGATGACTAAGTCACCTCTTGAAAGTCTGGTCTGATCCCCTCCTAGTACCTCTCAGTGGAGGTTAAGTTTCCACATGGCATTTAGAGGGGCATGTCCAAGACGTAGGACCCGCCTCTCTGTGAGTGAGTTGGTATCAGGGCAAGCATGGTGAAGCCTTGTCAGCAGTGGGGGCCGCTTACTAGGGCGGAATTTAGGATTACTGGCTGCTGTACAGAGGTGGGCTGTCTATAAGGGAGGGAGGGAGGGAGGAAGGGAGGAAAGCAGTAGGGAGGCCATTCCAGTCATACAGACAAGAGACCATGTGGTTTCGATGCTGTGGGAGTGGTGGCAGGAAGTGGTGAGGCCTGAGATACATTTTAAAGCAGAACTGACCGCATTTACCGATAAATTCTATGTAGGTGCAGGGCTTGGAAGCTTAGCCTGTTCTGAGATGGAGACCTGCAGGAAAAGTGTGGAGGGTGGAGGGGAGTTCAGAAGTTGGGTTTGGACAGGTTAACTCTGAGATCCACTGTGAGCTCCCACAAGAGGACAGAAGTGTGGGCTGTAACTCAGAGGTAGAGCACTTGCCTCGTGTGCAGAACGCCTGGAGTCCCCAGGGTTGAAGGAGGGAGAAGCAGAGAAAAGCAAGTTTTAAAAGGGGAAATGACCATTGAGAAGACTTTAAATTATGTACTATGAGAGATCCCAAAGGCCAGTGGATGTGGTTGAGAGAAAAGACCTTATGTGCCTTAGGTACATTTATGTTGAGAGACTGGGAGCCTGGTTAAAGAAAATGGCCTTATGACCACTGCCTTTGGACGTCTTCTTTGGCTGTTCATTTCTGTGCCCATGGCCTGGGGAAAGCCACCTACAGGGTCCATTCAAAGTCCAGCTTAACTCAGTTGCTAAGCTTAGGACACAAATGCTTTTACAGATCTTCAAGGAAGTCCGGCTGAGCTGAGAGGACTGTTTGTATCTGACTTACTCTCTCCATCCACCCTGTTCTCCCTAATATGGGAGGGATTACAGATGCGAGCTACCACATCTGGCTAGGTTGGGGGATTTAACTGGTAATAAGCACTCAGCTCATCTTGTTGCCGTTGGTCCAGTATTCTAAGTGTGTGAGCAGAGAAGTCCTGGGGTGGGGGGAATGGAGTGGGGGTGTTTTCCTTTATCCCATTAGGAAACATGTCCCTGGGCCTGTTCACTCTACATTAAGTTCCTCTGCACATGTATAAGGGTGTTACTGGCCTTCTCAGATTCTTTCTTGAGGAAATGAGTAATTCTTAAATTTGCCTTTCAAATTCTGTTGAATATGACTGATATCTAAACCTTTGCTTTAGCGGCTGACTAATCTTAGCCCCCATCCTCCTCGGGCGTGCATAGTTCTAGGGTGTGTTTTAAGAAAAACAAAGCATTTTAGAGCGTCCAAGGGAGCATATGATTTAAGCACGGAAGACAGACGGGCCACCTGGTCTGGACCATGGTCTTAGCTGGAAGAGTTGCGATGATTTGAAACGACGCGACTGCTTTCTCCCTAGCCAAATGCGCTTTTCTCACTTTGACTAAAAATAGTTGTGGTCTACAGAGGATCTATGTCTACATGTGCATTTCGGAGCCTAATAATGACACAAACCTGTGTGAGCCTACCACCCAACTCCTGACCTAAGTGACTACCAGCTGTGTTGCAGATCCCTGTCACTTGCTCTCCCTGTCACTTGCTCTGGTCCCATTCCCCTCTGCCCACACATGAACCCTCTCCAAAGACCTCACACATCATTGGTGTGCCTGTGTTTCTTGTGGCTTACATTGCTGTGCCATGGTAACTATCTATATGCTACTGTGGATGTGGTATTGCAATGTGTTTAGGATCAGAAGCAAGCACGCAGAAGGCTGAGTGGTGCACACAGTGAGAACACTTGTAGATCAGCGAAGACTTGGGACCAACAAAGTGTTGCTGGCTAGCTAGGCCACTCCCCATCACTGTCTGTTGGGTCCTTCTTATAATCTCTCCAAGAATCATGTGTCCTCTCAGTGGGTTTCACTTCAACAAAACATCATGAGTCTGCATCACATGACAACCAGAAATTTCTGCTACACACACACACACACAAACATACACACACACAAATATATATAAATACAACCTTCTCAGTCCTTATAGTGTTACCGATATGGGTATATTTTCAGGGCTGATCATTTGGCGTTGGATAACCCATTTGGGGGCTCTTCCCTGGGGAGGACTTCTTCCCCTTCCACCCTTAGTTATTTGTGGTTCTGTGTCTGGGTGGAGCGTATGGCCTTTCCCTTTCCCCATCATCCATCCCCTGCCATGCTGGCATGGCTGCGGTATTGTTCAGGTTATGTTTAGACAGCTGTGTTGATGAAGGCTCATGGGTGTAGCTTCTCTGACATTTCTAGTAGACACCATCTCACGGCAGACTTCCTATTCCTCTGGCTCTAACAGTCTCCTCTGCAATGACCCCTGAGCTGCTGAGACCTTGGGCTAGCTGTCTCAGAGCATACGTTTTTCTGAGTGTTTGTTTTCCTGCGATCCTATGATTGTCTGAATGTTGTTTGTATGAAGGGTTAGGTGGAAAGGTATGATTAGATTTAGGTTGGACAGTTTTGGCAAGGGCACTTCCTGTGAGGAGGTGCCATGTATTTGTGATGCATCATCACATGACAAACTAGCCACCTGCCATCTGAGAATGTCGAGTTTGCTTGCCTAAGTTAACACGGGGTCTCCCACATCCCTCCTTTGCCTAGTTATTCAGAAGTTTTGAATAACCTCACATTTAGTTTTCAGTTAATTTTCATAAATATTTGGCCAATGCGTATGTCCAGTCACATCTCCTAGGACTCAGCTGGGCATGCGCAGTTTAGTGTTGCCTGCTAGGTGGTCAGTTTACAAGTTAATTGTTCTAAGAACAAACACACATCATGAGATTGATTTTTCTTATGGAACGAAAGGGTATTTCTAAAGGAATGAAAACATTTTTAATAGAAAGATTAGCAGCCATTGTTCAGCAGTATTTATATATGGTTTTTATGAATACATTCATGAACATTCATCACATATGCCCCTTATGGATATATTCATGCACATTCATCAAATATGTTCCTTATGCATGCATTCATGCACATTCATCATGTATACGTTTATGCATACACTCATGAATATTCATGATTGTTAAAAATAAGCACATACTTCTTGCAGTACAATTGATATGACTATAAACCATAGTTTTTAATGAGCAAAGCTCATTACCCCAGTACAATGAAGAAGGAAAATATCTCTTTAGAAACGGAAATGGCATTGCCCGAAGAAAATTCCCCGCTCTCCTAAGGCTCTGTGTATGAGTTTCAAATCCCCGAGTTGTCTGTCCCAGTTACTCAGAAGGTCCCTAGCACTGGCTCATGGAGGAAGGACTCTCAGGACATAGCCTTGCAAGTTCACCAGTTTATATGTTCTGCTTCTAGCAGAGTCCCCCACCTTCTTAGATGCTGTGTGACTAACCCACACGCTTCAAGGAGAGGGAAATTTTAGTGACAGATGAAAGATCTCTTACAGATCAGCCCAAAGAAGTAGAGCCCTCAAGAGAAGGCTGCTTTGAAAAACATCATTTTGAGTCTAGGGAGATGGCTCAGCAGTTAAGAAAACAGGTTGTTCTTCTAGAGGACCTGGGTTCAATTCACAGCACCCAAATAGCAGCTCACAACTGTCGGTAACTCCAGTTCCAGGAGATCTGGTATTCTAAGACAGACAGACATGCAGGCAAAACACCACCGTACATAAAAATAAATAAATCTTTGAAAAAAAGAAAAACTCATTTCAAACGTTCAGAGTTACTACATGAGGCACCTGTGCTGTTTATGAGAAATCTCAGCCATCCACTTGTGAGGGAGTCAGACTCAACAGCCCTGTCTGCAGAACCTCCCGTCCTTGGCTGGAGCACAAAGCCCATATGTAGCATGCTGAGCCAGCTTTGGGCTCCAGGAATGTATGTGTCTTCCTGATTATCATGGTTTAGCTACAGGAAGTTAGTGAGCCCCCACAGCCTGCTGCCTGCTGGCTTAGAGGTACTGCAGGCTGTTTAAAAGACAGGCTTCTTTCCTCCTTAGTTAACTTGTTCTAAAGTGTAACATTTGCACAGCAAAAGGCACTCAAAAAACTCTTGACTGTATAGGCTGAGTGTATTTTTGTTAGCTAGAATGGAACATCCCAGCGTGGTCATCCAGGCCTCCTCCTGGATCCTCTGCTGCTCCCTCCCCCTGTCTCCTCCCCATGTGTGACTGTGATCTTGCCTTAGGGTACTGTTGACTGACTGGCTTTGGCCTCCACTTATGAACCCTGGAGCCTTCTAGTTTATTGTATACCTGTTGACTGATCTTTAGTAGGAACTAGGTGGCAAATCTCTGGTAATTTGTCTAAAAAAAAGGTCCAAGGCATCTTTAACATGAACTTTCACTAAAAATGGGTGTTCAGTCAAAATCAGAAACAGGAGAAAAGCAACCCTATTCTCAGACCTGTTTTGCTACTAAGGGTTTTATATAGAGCGCCCCCCTTTTGGGCCAACATCTGGGAACATAGTGTGGTTGGTAGAGTATCCCAGGGGGGTGGTTCGGCCAGACTAACAGTTATCACTTGTGTGTGGTTGCTAACAGAAAGGAGAGATGGGGAGGAGCTAGCCTGGGTTGCCAAGGGAAACAACATCTGAATTATATAAGTCACTTCTCCAGTAGCTGCCCCCTCCCAGAGCCATGCCCTTAGCTCCAGTGGGCAATGCTTTTATGGCTCCCTGGCCTTTGCTCAGGAGTAGGTGGGGCTGCCATTCCCTGACCAAAGCGGAAGTGACAGCTGACAAGCCCGATACAAGGATGTGGTATTTCATGTCTTTAGGATCAGAACTAAGCATTCAGAAGGTGTTCCCACCTGGAACAGGCAGCCCTTGGACCTTCAGGCTTCTGACAACCGCAGTGTGTGCTGAGTGGGGCACATGGCGAGGATGCTTATGACAGAAGAGCAGAGTGTGTTTGGTACACTCCCTGCAGTGTGGAAAAAACTGAAAGATTGACAGAATGAAGATCAGGGGTCAGCTTGCAGCAGCCCTGCCTTGGGACAAGGGACTTAACCTATCTGTAAAATAGAGACAGGAGCATTCCCTCCTGGTAGCACTGTGGTGAGGCCTAGATGAAATTCTAGGTGGCGTTCCTTCTAGGCTTTTGGAAGGGATCAGTTGGTACACATTTTGACACCGTGCTAGATAATTAAGTAGAATGCTGGGATGAAATAATAACTTAAAACAGGGCTTGAGATGGCGTAACTTGGGGTCTCTAACTAGGTGACAGAAGCATTTACATGTAAAAGCAGTTATAATATGGTTAATAAGTGGCCAATCCAGCCAAGAGGAAATCATAGGCCAGGGAAACACAGCACCGCTGGCTCCTCTGATGGCCCAGGTGCAGCCATTGCTGGTAGAGCGGCCACACTCTCCTTTGTCCCTGTCAGTGGGGTCCTGGGTACCAGGCAGGAGGGAACAGAGATTAACCATGAGTCCCTGCTTCTTTGCTTCCTGGTGGTTGTTCAGGTGGTTGATCTATGAAGAGCCTGGATTCCAAGGTGTCCCCTTCATCCTGGAGCCGGGAGAATACCCTGACCTATCCTTCTGGGATACGGAAGAAGCGTACATAGGATCCATGCGGCCTCTGAAAATGGTAAACATGACACTGAAGCTGGTTTTCTGAAGGCAGCGAGTCTCAGCTTGACCTCCATAACCCACCAGATGTGACTGTGAACAATGAAAGTAGCATTTATTGCTTTACATGCATCTGTAACAGATAGACGAGTCCTACTGCTAGATAGAAATAGTAGAAGCAATAACTTACTCAATTTCCTGGTTAGGAGAGGTGGACAAGACTATGCCCTCTGCGCTGAGGGCATCTTCTGCCTCACAGAGTAGAGTCAGCATCAAGCTTCAGCCAAGAGAGGCAAGTGAGTGAAGGGACTGTTTATGGAAAGTGGAAGCAATGGTGTGTACAACCCCAGTCACTGGGAGAAGAGGCAGGGCGGGGCACAGTTAGGAAAACCATCTGATAAGTGCAGCTGAATCTTAAACAGGAGCTGAATTACCCCTGCTGGAGCTGGCAGAGGTCAGGGCGGGCACAGAGACAGTTAGGCTTTTACTGCTGTGTACAGACACCATGACCAAGACAAGTCTTATAAAGAATACATAGGCTTTTACTGCTGTGTACAGACACCATGACCAAGACAAGTCTTATAAAGAATAACATTTATTGGGGCTGGCTTACAGGTTCAGAGGTTCAGTCCAGTATCATCAAGGTAGGAACATGGCAGCACCCAGGCAGGCATGGTGCAGGAGGAGCTGAGGGTTCTACATCTTCATCTGAAAGCTGCTAGGAGAAGACTGGCTTCCAGGCAGCTAGGATGGGGGTCTTAAAGCCCACACCCACAGTGACATACCTACTCCAACAGGGCCACACCTTCTATAGTGCCACTTCCTGGGCCAAGCATATTCAGACCACCACACTCGTCCTTCCCTGGAGCCTGTGCCTCGGCTTTCTTGTCCCCTTGGTCTCTGGCTGCTCTGCTGGGATGAAGGCTTAGGTGGGATGAGGCTACCACACTAGGCTCTGGTGTGTGCCACTTGATGCTAGGTGCTCACTGAACACCAGGTGAGGCTCCTGCTCTGAACTTGCTTGTGAAAGTCCACATTGTAAGTGCATTCAGAGCCAGCCTGAGACAGATTAGAAAGCTAGATACGTCTGATTTGATTATCTGCAGATCTCTAATGCACGTGACTTCAGGACTTTTTTTTTTTTTTTTTTTAATTAAATCCACTTTCAAAGATCCCTGTTTTATTAGTTTTGGGAATACATGACAGAGTTGTCTCAAGCTTAAAAAGCAATTTGATGGTTTTAAAACTGAAGTTTTTTGAGCCCCCTAAAGACTATTTTTTCTTAAAGATTTTTTTCTAATGTATTTTATGGATGTGAGTGCTCTGCTGTCACGCACACCAGAAGAGGGACTCAGATTCCACTGCCTATGGTTGTGAGCCACCATGTGGTTACTGGAATTAAACTCAGGAGCTCTGGCCATCTCTCCAGCCCCCAAAGACTATTTAAGAGGGCGCCCCTTTGGCTGTACAAGGTCTAGCTTGGTGGTTGAGTTAGCCTACTTACGGTTTCTGTTTATTTGGGCCATTTGTAGATTTGGGCTGCAGTTTTTAAGCTCAGAAAAACACATGGAGGGAACAGCCCCAGCTTATCAATGTCTGACTTTTGCCTGTTTAGTATTTTTAGGCAATACTCTCCTCTCTGATTTTAGTTTAGTTTTTTAATTAAAAAAAAAAAAAAAAAAAATCTTTATTACAAAAGGGTAACAATGCCATCCTTTGGGAGGTTTTAACTGTTATCTAATAGTTCTTATCGTTTCCTGCTGTGTGAACTTTAACACTTTAGTAGGCTATTGGTTGCAAGGTCAGATGCCTGGGGGGTGGGGAGGGGGAGGGTCAGGCAGGAAATCAAAGGGAGTGTAACCAGAGGGAGCTGTGGGATGCCAGCCAAGGCTGGCCTGGGCAGGACCCGCCCATGCAGGATTGCCAGTGCAGAAGGTAGAACTCACTTCCTGTGAGATGTTATCAAATCCTAGGGTTATTTAGCAAGAGAAATAAGAAATAGAAGCTTTAGGAGATTGAGGCAGGATGATTCCAAGTTTGAGGCTAGCCTGGTCTTCCTGGTGAGTGAGACCCTGTCTCAAAAGAACAAGAAAAATATAGCGCTGACTCTTGGGCTACAAATTAAAATTGTATAAGAAATTTTTCTAGTTAAAAAGCAATACAGAGCAGAGTAAATCAAGGGCTTGGATGTAGCTCAGGGTAGAGTGCTTGACCAGCATCAGAAGGCCCTGGGTCTGATTTCTCTGCACTCAAAACAACAAACAAACCAAAGACAGAACAGAAGCACACACTAGGTGTGCATGTCCAGGAGTCTCTGCTGTAAATGGTCTTGTGTCTTCATTCTATTTGACAATTTTGGCATTATCTTATATAAATTAAACCATAAAGTAATCACACGTGTACTTCAACTACTGTGTTAATACGGAACACTCTCAGTGGAAACGGGTTTTTTTTTTACTATGCTGGGTTTTTTTGTTTTGTTTTAGGGTGGCCGTAAAGTTGAATTCCTACAGACCCCAAGGTAAGAAGGAGGGGGGCTGGGGGATGAATGAATTAGTGGGTATGTGTCTAGAAGTGGGGGAATAAGGAAGAGAGTAATTATACTAGGATCTTCAAGTATATGATGCTAATGTGACTTCCCCCAAATCTCCCTCCACTCAACTTCAGGAAGAGGCTAATGGCGCCCGTTACCTTGGCCTGGTCTCCAAGGTTGACTGTTGTGTTAACTTTACCATTACCATTCCTGGTTGGATTTGCTAATTGCCGAGCCCATTGCTGGCAACAGAAGAGAGCTTTTTCAGCTGCACTGCATTGGTCTGGGGGGATTGAGCTCAGCCTTTACCTGCCACATGTCCAGCTCCATCCCACAGCTCTCCCTGCTGAGCCATGAGTCCAGCTCCATCCCACAGCTCTCCCTGCTGAGCCATGAGTCCAGCTCCATCCCACAGCTCTCCCTGCTGAGCCATGAGTCCAGCTCCATCCCACAGCTCTCCCTGCTGAGCCATGAGTCCAGCTCCATCCCACAGCTCTCCCTGCTGAGCCATGAGTCCAGCCCATCCCACAGCTCTCCCTGCTGAGCCATGAGTCCAGCCCCATCCCACAGCTCTCCCTGCTGAGCCTGATCCAGCCCATCCCAAGCTCTCCCTGCTGAGCCGTGATCCAGCTCCATCCCCCTCCCTGCTGAGCCGTGAGTCCAGCTCCATCCCACAGCTCTCCCTCTGAGCCGTGAGTCCAGCTCCATCCCACAGCTCTCCCTGCTGAGCCGTGAGTCCAGCTCCATCCCACAGCTCTCCCTGCTGAGCCGTGAGTCCAGCTCCATCCCACAGCTCTCCCTGCTGAGCCATGAGTCCAGCTCCATCCCACAGCTCTCCCTGCTGAGCCATGAGTCCAGCCCCATCCCACAGCTCTCCATTGCTGACCATGAGTCCAGCTCCATCCCACAGCTCTCCCTGCTGAGCCATGAGTCCAGCTCCATCCACAGCTCTCCCGCTCCAGATGCACCTGTTACTGCTATTTCCTACACCTGTCCCATGCACCATGATTATTTATCATTTCAAATCACCTTTAGACTCCTCTGGCTCTTTAATATCTTTTAAACATTGCCTTTGGATATTCCACACTCTCAGTGGAGGAGGGGGAGCCAAATGATTTTTCTTTATATTAGTAGGTGTTATTATGTAGTTGATTTTTATATGTGATTAGAATATTTTAATTTGTATTCCAGGATTTAGTGCTATTTATTGTGTTGTTGCTGCTGCAGCTATTGTTTACATTGTTGTGTGTGTGTGTGTGTGTGTGTGTGTGTGTGTGTGTGTGAAGAGAGATGGCATGTTGGCACTTGTGAGTCTGGGGAGATTGTACTTAGTTAACTGCTGAGCTATCTTGCTCATCCTGTTTTTCCTGAACCAAGGCAGTCTTTATTATGTAGCCCAAGACTGGACTTGGGATCCTCCTGGGTCCTGGGACTGTAGGCTACACCACTATGTCCAGCTCGCTTTGTTTTGTTTTGCTTTCTGGCTATGTCTTGTGTGGGATGGAACCCAGGGTCACACATGCTGGAAGAGCTCTACCACAGAGCCACACCCATAGCCCAAGTAAGTGCTATTGAATGACAATTTAATGGTGAGCTACTTTTTAGCTATTTAACTTCTCCCAAATTATTGGCATATCTCATTCCTATTGCAGGTAATTATTTATGAAAAGCCTTCCTTTGAAGGAAGATGTATGGAGCTAGAGACAGAAATGAGTAGTTTTATCATGGAAGGAGATGAGACAGAAGAAACAACTGGAAATGACGGTTTGCCCTTTACGTCGGTGGGGTCTATGAAAGTCCTCAGAGGCATGTAAGTAAAAGGGGTCATGGCAAGGGTTTCTCATTTTCCCTGATGAGTAATAAATGTGCCTTCTTTCCCCCAAAGACAACATTCTTGATTATAGTCTGCTGATGTTTTGTGGGGAGTAGGGAGTCATGAGGATTGAACCCCGGCGTGTCACACATGCTGGGAGATGTCCAGCCACATCCCCAGCAGGGTCAGCTGAGCTGGACTTGAGACAGTGGCTGGAGGGACGGAGGTCTGCTGTGGAGCTCATCCAGATCTGAACAGATGATTTTTAAAATATCATGTTCCAATCTAATGAACCATTTATTAATTTTCATGATCATTTTGAATTTTATAGATCTTGCACACATCTAGTAGGAGTATATATTAAAGCTGTCTTGTAAATAGGCAAAACGTATGTTTTTATTAGTATTTGAAGAAAGCTTGTCATTCTACTTGCTGAGTTTCATTTCAATTCTTTTGTTTAATTATTTATTTTTATTTTATGTGTACGAATGAGTGTCTCACCTGCATGCGAGTCTGTGTACCTCATCTGTGCAGTGTCTGAGGGGTCTGAAATGTGGCTCGGATCCCTGGAACTGGAGTTACAGTTGTTAGCTGTTATGTGGGTGCTGGGATCCTCTACAAGCGAAACAACTGCTGAGCCATCTCTCGGCCCCTCATTTTAATTATTGAATATACACAACCACACAACCAAATGCACACACATACACACACACCACACACAAAAGCACACACATATGCATACTCGTGGATACACACAACTACACTCCTTTATAGAACTCTAACATGTTTCTTAGGTTTTTTTTTTTTCCTGAACAAATTCTTTTAAACATTAAAGATTTCTAATAAATCTAAAGATTTTCTAACAAAAACACATAATGTATATGCTGTGCTTTCTACGCTTAGAGAATTTCACCAATTCCATGGAATTTATGCTTGTATTTGTCAGGAGGAAGCATTGAAATGTCTGACAGCCGCTTGCTCTTTCTCTTGTAGCTGGGTTGCTTATGAGAAGTGTGGCTTCACTGGTCACCAGTATTTGCTGGAAGAGGGAGAGTACAGGGACTGGAATGCCTGGGGCGGCTACAGTGGAGAGCTCCAGTCTCTACGGCCTATATTAAGTGTAAGTTAAGGAGACGCTAACAGCTCACGTGTGGTCCTTTTGGGATGATGAATGACTACCCTTTAAATTTGAATCTCTCTTTCTTAATAGGATTTTTCAAATGCGCACATGATAATGTACAGTGAGAAGAACTTTGGCTCCAAAGGCTCCAGTATTGATGTCTTGGGAATTGTTGCCAATTTAAAGGACACTGGCTATGGAGTGAAAACACAGTCAATCAATGTACTGAGTGGCGTGTAAGTGAAGTCATTCCACCAAGATTTTAAGCTTGGGTTTTGCTTGGATTTCTGGTAAATTATAGTCTGTGACAATGAGGCAGTAAATATCTCACAGGTAAACATTAATTCAGCCCCTTGGTATTTACAGCGATGCCACTTGCATAGCTGGTCTAAAAATGTTCTGATTATACCCTCCCCCTCCCCACCCACCCACTTGGAACAGGCTCTTGGGTGTCATGGTAGAAATATTTGGACCTGTGACCTTTTTTCTAAATGGGTGGATTGTTAGTAAGCTGGCATTGACCTTGAAGTTGGGATAAAGTCCCAGTAGGCTCTGTTACAGTGCCATGACTGCTAGTGTTCCCTCACTAGTATTTTGACATAAAAACTACTGTTTAGACTTCCTGGAGTGGATGGAGTCTGGTTGTGGGTGCAGCTGACCTGACCTTGGCATCTGCCTACCCCACCCCAGCCTTCTGTGCTGGGATTATGGCGCCCAGTGCCAAGTCTTTACCGAGCCATGACTCTGAGGCGGAAGTGACTGATCAAGCATGCCAGCCTAAGTGATAGAAACACTATTGGTTGTACAAATGAAAAGTCTAGAGAAGACTCTGGTTCAGGCCAGGTACAGTAGCACAGACCTGTACTCTCAGCACTCAAGAGGTGAGAACAGAAAAACTGAGTTCAAGGCCAGCCTCCGTTACACCGTCTGATCCTGTCCTGAGAACAGTAACAAGGACAAGACCAATCAAGCAAAAAACGTTTGCTGCACGCGTGACTCATGCTCTATTTGCATGTATGCCTACAGTGACAGAAGAGGGCATCAGATCCCATTACAGATGGTTGTGAGCCACCAAGTGGTTGACTGGGAATCAGAACCTCTGGTAGAGGTCTTAACCTCTCTAACCACTGGGCCATCTCTCCTGCCCATGACTCAATATTTGGGATCAAGCAAACACTCCCACCTGGGCTTGTTTCTGTGGCTTTCCCTGAGGTGGGCCTCTTCACCTGTGTCCGTCAGTCACAGCTGGCTCTCATTCTCCCGACTCATTGCATGCTTGAGTTCCAGGTATGGCTTTGATTCCGTGGTGTGGGTCATTAGTACATGCCTTAACTAGAGAGGTGGTTGTGTTGCTGTAGTGTGGCCTACTCAGTCCCTAGGGCCTGCCCACAGTGGCTGTGACTGAAGTGTGTGACTCCTCAGGAGCATCAGGACAGATGCCAGATCTCTATTGTAGGGAATTGTTCTCATGATCCAGCTGGTGACCCTTCTGAGTTCTTCCAAGTGATAATGTTATTAAAAGGGCATACAAAGAAAGCTGACATAGGTTCTGTTGAAAGTGTTGGCGTTAGCCTACTGAATCTCAGCTGGCCTCAGCCCTCAGGCGTTTCTCGAGGCCTCCCCTAAGAGCCTGGCAAGTCTGACACGTCTATAGTAGAACACGCATCTGTTGTTAGTCACCACATCGTTGTGTAGGTTGTCACTTGTAGCTCTCTTGGCAGTGTCACATCAGTCGCCTTAACATGGTTTCATCGTTGCTGGCTGTCTACCAGAATCAGGAGTCATCTGGACATACGGCAGAGGCCACCGGAAGTGACGTGGTGGCTCTGCAGTATTTCAATCATGTTGATTATTGTATGAAAACGTTGTAGTGAACCACTCATCGAGAACCATTACAGTATGTTGTTAGTCACAAGCCAGTCAGTCATCAACCCTGGCAGAGGAAGCTGGAGGATGCTGGGTAGATGCTGATGTAGGTTAAGTTAGCACAGCGCATAGTGCTCTGAGCCTGTTTTCCTTCCTCCTTACCCACACTGCTTGCTTCATATCAGTTTCCTTCAATAGGATGTTGGGCTTTTTTAATGTTTCTATTTTTAGTCATTTTTAGTGGTATTTCCTGACAGAGGCTTTTTTTTTCTTGTTGTAGCAATTGAGGTTTGGTATGGGGGGAAGTAGGAGGGAGGTAGAGTTGCACACACACACACACTCACACACCACACACACACACTACACACACATGCACACACCCCACACACATACACCACATACACACCATATACATACATACACACATACCACACACACATACACATACACACACACACCACATACCATATACATACATACACACACCCCACATATCACACACCACACACATATACCACATACATACACTACACACACATACCATACACATACATACATACATACCACACACACACTTACACACCCCACATACCACACACATATACCACATACATACATCACACACACATACCATACACATACATACACACATACCACACACACCATACACACACACACCACGCACCACACACACACACCTTCCTAAATGTGCTGTCTGTAGTAGTGCTCCACCGAGGTCTGTTCCATCTTCAACAGATACAGCACTTATGCTGACCAGGCTGTGGCCGTGAGGGTGGAGAATGCACTGGGGTGCACGGCAGAGAAGGAGGGAAGCTTCTAGGCTGTGTGCAGACAAGACTGGCAGGCACGGTACTGCGCCAGGCCTTGTGAAACTTAAGGGAAGATGGCTAACCTAGTCATTTTTTAATAGTATCAAAGAAAAAGGTCTGATTTTAATGGCTTTATTTTTTACTGGAAAATAAGCAACCTCATTTTTGTTTTGTGGCATCTGTCTGTCTGTCTGTCTGTCTGTCCATTTTGAGGTAGAGTCTCACTATGTGGCCCTTGCTGGCCTTGAACTCAGTCCTTTTGCTTCACAGTCCTTCAAAGTGCAGTGGTGGGGTGAGTATGGAAATTGGGTGTGGGATATTTATGGGGTGTACCAGTGTATGCCTCCATGTGCAGCCAGCGCAAAGCTTTTGAACCTCCTGTCCCGTGTCTCCCTGGAGGCACATTGTCACTGGTGTTACATCCCTGGGGTCATTAGCTGTGACACGGTAGGAGACCAACTAAGCCACATTCCAGCTCTTATGGAAAAGCCCAAAAGAATTCCTGTTCACAGCTGCTGACAGCTCCATGCTGTGCTGCGCCCCTACCCAAGCAGTGGAAGCTGAGCAGACATTTTAATATCTAATAGTAAAGCAAAACACTTCTAGAGTTCAGGTAAAAATAAGCCCAGTGTGGCTACCCACACCTTTAATCTCAGCACTGGGGGAGGCAGAGGCATCTCTGTGAGTTCAAAGTTAGCCTGGTCTACATAGCAAGTTGTAGGCTAGCCAGGGATAAAAATGAGAACCTAATGAAATAAATAAAGGCCTGTGTTCTCTTCCACAGAAGGGTAGGTTTGTCCTCGTTCCCCTAGGCTGCGGCCTGCTGGGTTCTCCTTCTCTCCTGTTACCCTTGGTCTAACACAGCAGTAAATGACTCATGAACAGAACCCATTTGAGCAAGGACACTGACAAATTTTCATACGAGTCCCGAGTATATGTAGTCAGCACTACAGATTCCATAGACTCAGCTGGGCCTCAGAGGAATGCTTTGCTCTCAGGTCAAGCCATGTCTCATACATGTCATTGCTCCCATCTGAGTGAGTCAGACAGGCTGACCCTCTGTTGTGAGTTTGCCTACCAGCTGTTTGTATAATTCCACGGGGAAATGGAGCACACACACACACACACACACACACACACACACACACACTGTTAGCTTAACAACTACCAGCAAGGACCTGAGAGGGCACTGCGGGCAGGTGCCTGTCCTGGCCACAGGTGAATCTCCAGAGGTTCTCTCTTCACAGGTCATTTCTCTCCTGAAAGTCAACCCAAAAAGCCTGAAACCACTGGTGTTCCGAACTGCCACAGGCCCAGAGCCCAGGCAAAGCTTTCTGTGATGTGACCTGTGTTCTTTAATTATTATTTTTGTTTGCAAGTTCTGGTGTTTGTGGTTTACCTTTGGAAGAGGCAGCCATGGTTTTCTGTTGTGGTTGCCATTGCTCCACAACCACAGGCTTACCTGAGGTGTGTGTGTGTAAAGGTGGCACTGAAGGTCACCTGCGTCCTGCAGCCTCTGGCTCAGCACAGGGCCCTAGGCCAGCTGTCTACCTCATAACTGAAAACTCAGTTTTACAAAAGTTAAGAGACCCCCACCCCCATGTCAGCATTCCTGAAAGTTAATGTCAGGACCACAGAGAGATCCAGGCCTCCAAACTCCTTACCTCACAGGATGCAGAAGTTTGAGACTGGGGTAAGGGGAAGGACTTATTTTCTGAGAGCGCCCAGGACTCAGTTTCTGCATTCAGATGGCCAGAGGTGAGTTTTCGGATGTTAGCTCTTTAGTGTCTCCTGACCACTTAGCATCTGAAGTGTTCTTTTTCTCCTGAGTGGTTGTTCTTGTGGGAATACCTGTAGAGAGACTTCAGTTTAAAGTGACCCGTCACGTACTGAAATCTGAATCTGCGGCTGTTGTGATACAGACACTACCGAGAACGTGTCACAAAGCCTCATGTTCTTTCTACCTCGGGCTTTCTCACATTCTGGCCTTAGCTGATGGCATCACTTCAGACAGGTCACCTCCATCCACAATGTGTCACAACAGATAGTTACTTGTGATGCTCCTCTGTCTGCCAAGCTCGAGGGCAGAGGATTTGTCTTCTTCCATCTTTCCATTCTTCACGTCTGCCTGGCTTCTGGCACATGTCAGATGGGACATCAGTGTTTGCTGTTCGAATAAGCGGACTGACTTTCTGTCCGTGAAGTGGGCATGCCAGTTCCCCCTTAGGAAATGTGATGTAATAGATCTAGAAAGTTCTGAGGTGTGTGTGCGTCATTCAGATGATGAGCGGATCATTAAAGCAATGAGATAGCGGAGGACTTACATGAGAATCTGTTGAATGGAGTAGAATTAGAAACCTTTTTCCCCTTCAAAGACATCCCCTTTGCACAGGAAGTAGCGGTGAGTGGGTTTGACTCATAGCACCTTTCTGGGGTCACTGCAAAGATGACATGGGGACATTACGAGTGATGTATCTGTCCTTGGTGCCCCTGGGGCTGGCTCTGCTTTGTTTTTCTATAGATGTGTTAAGGTAGAAATACCATTTGACAAAAAGTGCTTTTCTTTGTTTCAGGTTTTATTATTCATTGTGATGGGTTATATATGAGGCATAGCTTCCTGTTAAGATCTGTCTGCAGAAATCTATGTTGAAAGAAGAGTTCTTACTTATTAAAATAGAAAGAAAAGAATCAGACTCCTTTTTAAGATTCAGTGTGTTTCCATAGCATGGAAATAGAGGTGAAATCACAACACAAAATTATCCTCATTGCAGCTTCTAGAGGCATAGGAGTTTAGTATTTAGAAACACCAAAAAGTTTGTACAGAGACATTCTTTTGAACACTGTTTGGATTTGACAGATTGACAAAGTCAATCTGCCCCTAAACATTAATGAGAGAACAGAAAAAGAATGGGATTTGATCAGTAAAAACTTTCTCAGATGTGTGAGATGGTTTTATATGTAGAATAAACCAACGTTAACCAGGGTTGCGTTTCCGTAGGTGGGTAGCCTATGAGAACCCCGACTTCACGGGAGAGCAGTACGTCCTGGACAAAGGCTTCTACACCAGCTTTGAGGACTGGGGAGGCAAAAATTGTAAGATCTCTTCGGTGCAACCCATATGCCTGGTAAGGAGCTCATTCTCACGGGAACAGTAAGTCAGCCCCAGATTCCCGTCATGGCTTCGGTCCGTGTACTGATTGCTACAGAAAATATTCTGGCTTAAGTTTAACAGTAATTGTTAATGTAGATGAAAAGAAATTTTAACGTAACCTCTTTAGTAATCATTTTTTTTCTCTTCTTTTTAAAATGCTTAGGATTCTTTCACTGGTCCAAGGAGACGAAATCAGGTAACTTTAAAAAAAAATGTTCTGTATTAGGGGCTATTCATTTTCCATTGGAAAAGTGAATATAAATGTCAGATGTGACATTTTGTGAATTTTACCCATTCTTAATTCTGAAAACGTTGACAGCGGTGCTTAATCAATGGCACTGACCCATGTTTAAACAGTTCTACAGCGCTTTTGTAATAACATGCTGGGTTTAATTTCATTACACAAAATCAGTTTCATGAATACTGATATTAATTAATTAATTAATAATTAATTAATTAATTAATATTCGAGGTACTAGCACACGGTTATCTCGGCTCAGTATACACGCATTCATATTTGCTGTGTGTGCACTGTCCGGTGTCACGCAAGCCTTTGCACTGCTGGCTCGGGTCAGGTTCATTGCTACTCTTGTTATTTAGGCTTTTTCATGCAGATGTCCAGACAGCTGTAATTACACCCAGAAGCACAAACACCACTGTGGCCACTTTTATTGGCACACAGATTCTAAAAAGTCAGCAGTATCACCCTGAGAGAGGGAGGGAAACTAGACTGCATGCGCCCAGCTCTAGTCTGTTGCTAGCGTTAGAACCCATGCACAATTACTTTTGGCCACAATAAAGGTTTAACACGCCTCACATCTTGTAACAGCAGTGTGTTCTTTCGAAAGTTGTCTCTGTTGTTCCACTAGCCTTTGATGCCTCTAAATTAAATACTCACGGATGGTACAGCCAACTTGTTGATCATTAGTTATCTAGTAGAAAATTAAAGGATTTTTAAAATTCATACCATACTATAACAAGAGTTAGCAAGTCAGGTCTGGGTCATCATTTAAAGAACCGAGCTAAGCGGCACAGAGGTTAAAACACTGGCTGTTCTTCCAGGGGTTCGATTCCAGCACTCACAGGGCAGGTCGCAACTCTCTAACTACAGTCCCAGAGAAGAGACACCCTCTTCTGACCCATGTAGTCACCAGACACACATGTCACGCACAGACACAAATATGCAGGCAAAATACCCATACACACAAAAATAAAAAGCCAATTAACCTGAACATGCTCACACAGTTAATTTTGTTTCTCTTTCCTTTTTTTTTTTTTTAAAGATTCACTTGTTTTCAGAGCCACACTTCCAAGGTCACAGTCAAAGTTTTGAAGAGACCATAGATCAAATTGATGATTCGTTCCAGACCAAGTCTTGCAGAGTTTTGGGAGGCAGGTAAGCTGACAGCGACAACGGGCAGAGGCGGATCACTAAAGTAGAGAAGTCATACGTTTGCAAGCCTACCCTGGCTCCTGTGGGCACTCGACACTGTAAAACCACATCAGTTGGGAAACTTGCTTGAAGCATCTGGGGATGTGCACGCCAATACGGGCTACAGAAGTGACAATGACCTCAGTGTGCAGGATTCAGACCAGTTCTATACCCTGTGCCTGCTCCAGCATCTGTAAAAGGGGCTGGGTCTGGGGAATCTCTTAGGTGCCTCCCGAGGCAGGTTCCTTTCTTACAGGCAGACAGGAGTAGGGCCAGCGCTCTGCATGGCAGGCGGGTGGGGCCATGCTGGAAGCAGTCGTTCTGTGAGAGTTTTATAAGTGGGAGGGACAGAGGAAGCCCATGAAGAGGCCAGGGGAATTCATCGTAATAGCAGTAGTGTCGGCGCCTTTAATGCTACAGTTCGTGTGGTTCAGTGCACTGGCTTTGTGTCAAATAGGGACCAAGTGAGGGGAAGTGTCTCAGGTTCTTGGCTCGCCCTCCTACCCCACCCCAGTCCTCTCCTCTCCTGCTATCATTTCCTACGGTCAGTCGTACATTATTTTAATGGTTTATCACCTGTCTCAGCTTGCCAGAGTAGCTTCAAGAGAGCGGGGACAGTGTTGCTTTTGAAATCTCTTGAGCAACAGGACCATACCCGAGACGCGGTCAGTCCCCAGTGAGCATGTGTTAGGTTAAAATATAAAAGCATCAGCATCTTTGGGGGAGCCCAGGGCCCAGCCGTTAGGAATGGAAGGACGTTTTCAGTAAATGTAGAGCCAGTCCTGTTGGCTCAGGCCTTTAATACCAGCTGTTTGGGAGACTGAGGCAGGAGGATGACAGGTTCAGGGGCCTGACTAGGCTGCTGAGTGAGTTCAAGGCAGCCAGGAAACTTAGTGAGGCAATGCCCCACCCTGCTCCCTCCCAAAATAAAGCTGGGGGTGCAGCTTGGTGAAAAGCTGATGGCTGGGTGACTCTGAGGGCTGCAGGATTGCCAGGTAGGGGGGGGGACCTTGGTGCGGGTAGGTACACTGACTGGGACACAGTCGAAGGCTGGGAGGTGGAAAAGAAAAGCAACCATACTCATTGCCACCGAGTAAGTCCCACTGCTGAGCCACACTAAATTGCCATGAGATGAAGTTCAGCAAATGCATGCAGATATTTTTTAAAGAAAAATCAGTTAGCTAGAAGGTTTATGATTATCTTATAGCAAGCACCTCAAAAAACAAATTTCTTTCTTTCTTTTTTTTTTTTTTTTTTTTTTTTTTTCCTTTTTCAAGACAGGAACTTATTATATAAATCTGGCTATCCTGGAACTCACTGTGTAGACCAGGCTGGCCTGGAATTTACAGAGATCTGTCGGTCTTTGTCTCCCAAGTGCTGGGATTGAACTCCTGAACCATCAGGCCTGGCATATAAAAAACATGTTTCTTAAATATGGTTGTGTATATTCCATACCATGTGTTTGCTTCTTTTATAGCTGGGTCGCATACGATGGAGAAAATTTCTCTGGCAATCAGTATGTATTGGAAGAAGGCCACTACCCTTGTCTCTCAGCAATGGGGTGCCTGCCTGGAGCGACCCTGAAGTCTCTCCGCTTTATAGATTTTGTGAGTATAAACAGAGATACAGACAGACGTGTGTTGTTCATGTCACTGACAGAGCAAGGAAGCCAGCAGCTAGGACTTCCTCAGGTTACAGCTGTGCTCCACCACAGCTGCACGCTACCCAGCACATATAGATCGTTCTTCTTTTTAGATATTTACTTTTATTTATGGTGCATGCATGTCTGTGTGCATTCGAGTGTGTGTGTGTGTGTGTGTGCATGTACGTGTGTGTTTGTGTGTGTGTGTGTGTGTGTGTGTGTGTGTAGCTGCTGTCAGAGGCCAGAAGAAGACATCTGATTCCCTGGACTGGAGTTACAGGTGAAGAGAGCTATCAGAAGTGGGTACTGGGCATTGAACTTGGATCCTCTAGAAGCAGCAAGCACCTTTAACCATCTCTCGACCCCTAGCTTTTGTGCATTTTATGACTGTTAAAAGCAGGCCTCTTCCTTGCTCTCTCTGACTCCCTGCTCGGATGTTCATTTATTCACATGCTGCCTTTAGGGCCCTCTCCTGCTTTCCCCTGTGTCGTCCCTTCTCCAAACTCTCATTTCTATCCCTCTCCCCTTTGTAGCCATGCTATGTGCTGGATGGACACAGCTTAAATATTCTGTAAAATGCATGTTTTTAAAGAGCGTGTGGATAGAACCTTTAGTTTAATACCATCATTATGCATAGTTCTCACTCTTACAGACTTAATTCAGATATTAATATTACCGTTTTTGAAGCACTGCCCATGGCAGAGAGCTCCTCTCTCCCAGACTGTCTCACTGTTGGCAGTCTACACATGTCATTTGGGGTGTCCGTTAGCCATCTCCTTCTCTGGATTCCAATTCCCATTAGTAGTCTGCAGAAATCCCTTGTGGTGTAGCCTATTTTCACTCTGTTCTTTTTCAACGTTTTGTGTGGATGGTGCTTTGCGTGGATGGTGTTTTGCGTGGATTGGTGTTTTTGCGTGGATGCTGTTTTGCCTGCATGTGTACCTGTGTCCCACATACCAGTCCCTGCAAAGGCCAGACGAGGACATTGATCCTTGGAAACTGGAGTTACAATGGTTGTGAGCTGCCATGTGGGCACTAAGAACTGAGCCAGGGTCCCCTGCAAGAGCAGCAAATGTTCTTAATCACTGAGCCCTCTTTCCCCCGTCCTGCTTAAAAAGTTTCATCAACTCAGACCATCAGCTGTGTTCTAGTCCAGGTGATAGTGTCCCCTCTGAACGGGATGCTCCATGTGAGCTCACCAAACCAGTACATTCAACCCAGCAGAACCAGAAGATGATGTCCGTATACCTACGTCTAGGTGTGTCTGTAGTTTTGGAAAGTATTATTTGCTTTTGATAGTCTCATAAAATGCTTTAAACATTCCTATGATTTTAGCCTTAGATGTAGGAAGGATGTGTGTGTTGGCTTTATAGCACCTCTGCCTGCTTGCCTATATAAATAATAAGATGCTGTTGAGACAGGAAAACAGTAACAATGAAACATGGGATAGTGCAGACTCATCAGCTTACAGACGAGGGCTGGCATGTGGCTCAGCTGGTGGAGTGCTTGCCTGGATGACTGAAGCTCTGGGTCGGAGCCTCAGCCCCTCCCCCCCCCACACACACACATCTGAGCACAGTGGTGTACATCTGGACTCTCAGCACTTGGGAGATAGAAGAAGGATCACAAGTTCAGGGTCTCACTTGTCCACAGAGTGAATCTGGGCCCAGCAGGGGCTATATCGGACCCTGTTTCAAAACAAAATAATCCAGGTCATGAAATAAGACTTAAAAAAAAAAAAAATTAGTGTGCCTTAGAATGCTAAAAGCTACTTTCAAGTATATATTTGCAGTTTCCTGGTGCCATCCCTTCTTGGCACAATATTTGCATCATTTGGTCACTTAAAAATGATAGCCCTTTACAGAGATCTACCAGAATGAGATTATACATTTTGTGTGTTTAGTTAGCGGTTTCTGTGGTGCTGGATAGCAATCACGGCCCTCATGCATGCTAGGCAAGACTGTATGGGCTGAGCCATATCCTTTGCCCTATGTATTTTCAACTGTAAAGAACCCCGGGGGACCCCTCCCCATAGCAGCACTTCCACCCTGGATACCCAGGGGACCTTTCCCACACACAATCATTTCTGACAGTGTATTTGAGGTTTAGGATGTTATCGATATACCATCTCTATGTATATAGTAAACATGCAGAATAGTATTCCCGTAGGTTTTGTCTGGTTCCCTCCTGTGGTTTATGTATTCTAATTCCTGGCCATGGGACCAATCTCCACACACTACTCTTATGTTCCCTGATGGCAGTCGGACTCTGTCCTGCACATCAGGGCACACCCACAAGGCTTGAAGCTGATTGATCCCTGAATGCTTTCTTCATGTGTCATTTATGATCTTGGGGATATCATTAGAGCCTGAGGGCAGAGAGTCTGTAATGTGAAAACAAGTATAAACTTCAACTTTTTTCTTGTCTGAAAGTCAGTTGGGAGCTGCTGTCCTTAAAATGTCTGTGGCTTCTTCCTGTGGTCTTTGTCCCCTCCTGACAATAACTCCTACAGGAGTTTGGGAACCTGAACCTACAGAATTAGGCAATTACTACTGACAATTAAAGTGAGCTCACATTTATATCACACTACCTTGAATGCCTAGTCATCTAACAAGCTCAGAAATCCAGATCACCCGACCCAAACAACCCAAAACGCCAGACACCAGAAGTACCCGTAAGGGGAAGGTTCCTAGGCTCCTAAGAACACTACCATATCACCTGGCCACTGGACACCAGGCTACCACAGCTTTCTGGCCCTTTCTGTTAATGTCTGTGACTTTCCATCCAGCCTTGTCTTGCTAAGATGAAAGAAATGGCATACAGGGCTGGTGTTCATGCATATAGCCATTTCCCCAGGCATGGGCTGTCAGTGTCCCTGCTTTCCTGTGATCTATTTTAACCTGCCTGCAGGTGCAATAGGAGAGCTTCCTTCCCTTCCATCCTTCCTCTCTTTGACTTTGCAGGCTAGAAACATCCCAATTGGCTAAGTTTACAGATAGGGAAAGGCTGGCAGGGTCCTGTGCCTTGTCCGTGAGAGTAGCCGGTGGCTCATCTGCCTCAGGCTATCTACAAAAGCTTTGCATTATTAACAGATGAACAAATTTACCTCCAAACAGGAATTTTCCGAACCAACAATTATTCTTTTTGAAAGAGAAAAACTTCAAAGGAAAAAAGATAGAACTGAACTCCGAAGCAGTCAATCTCCGATCCCTGGGATTCAGCACTCAGATCCGCTCCGTGCGGGTCGTGGTGGCATGTGAGTGAGTTATTTGTTCATCTGCTAAAACGGGCGGCTGCCCTTCTTCTTGCTTTCACAGACAAGCTTTTCCTATGAAGCCACATTTTAAAAAATACATATGAAGACATACATACACATACCCTCAAGTGTGCCAGCTCACATATGAAGAAGACATACATACACATAACCCTCAAATGTGCCAGCTCACATATGAAGGGACATACATACACATACCCTCAAATGTGCCAGCTCAGTCTGCATGCATCTCCATTTCCTCACAGTGACTGAATGATGAATGAAGTGAGTAGATGTGCTAAGAAGGGAACTTCAAACACTCCTTACATTATCTTAAATGATCCGACAGACGGTCTTTGGCGGTCTTTGTGGGTTAATACTACATACCTCCACGACATTTTTGTCTTGGTAGGTCAAGCCTGTGTAAAAGCATCGTTCATCTATGTATCCAGCAATTATTTATTTTGCTTAAGTTTAGGTTAAGGATTTAAAAATCCCCAGGGGAACTCACAACATAGTACTCAGTAAATTCATAAAGTATTTTTTTTATAGCAAAAAGACTAGGTTTCTTTGTTTTGTTTGTTTTTATCCTTTGAAAGACTGAAGGACCTTGCTCTTTGATTTTAGAGCAAAGGATAGACTGTTTTCTTTGACTGCAGATGCTGTGTAGATTAGTAAGTCAACTGGGAGGGGCAGGCAGATGACTGAGTGACTGAAAGGCGCTCACCGTGCGGGCCTGATGACCTGGGTCTAGTCCCTACAACAGAGAACTGACTACGGAGAATTGTCTTCTGACCTCCACATGCATGCTGTTGCATGTCCCCAACCCATCATACTTAATGCACGCAAGCACACACATGCACACACACACATACACACAAATAAAATAATAAAATAAAAAGTTATACCACCACCCAATCTTTCTTCCTCCCTTCTTTCCTTCCCTTCCTTCTTCCCTCCTTCCTTTTTTGGCAGGGTCGCTCTGTGGGAGTGTGGGAGTCTTGGCTGGATTGGCACTTGCTCTATAGATCAGTCTAGCCTCAGACTCACAGGAATGTACCTGCCTGTCTCCCATATGCTGGGTGTACCCATCACCATGCCCAGTCCCCATCAGCCAATTATTTTTAAACTCACCAGTAACTGTGTAATTCTAAAATTAACTCGGGCATAAATAAACACATATCAGTGTAATACGTTTTTCTATGAAAACATTTTTCTTTTATGAAAACGACATGTTAAGGCTTGCTGAGATCATGGATACTGAAGGGACCGCAGCTGCTGTGGGTGGATGGGCTGGAGCACACTCACTAAAACAATTACGGAATTATTAGGGCTGAAGCTTTTAATGTTTTTTTCTCAATAAATTTTAATGACTATTTTGTAAGATCGATGGAATGTGTATATTTAGATCTCTGGGGTTTAAATAGAGAACACCCTTCTCCAATGATCGGCAGAACAGGAGGATCATGGGATATTCAATCTGTAGGGTTCTCGGGTTGGCAAGCCAGCATGTGGGTGGAAGAAACTTAGCTTAACATTTCGGGATTTGGGGAAGAGTCAGTCTTATTTTAAACAACAACAACAAAACTGTTTTGTAATTGTTTTACAATGTATCTTAAATGAGCATGGAAGTAACAGGCTCTATCATGGCTTCTTGCATACTTTATTCTGTAGACCCTCTTTCCTCCATTTGTATTATCCAACCGTTACACTCAACAGTGCACACATGAGAACCTGTAGATGGTAATTATTTAGGATAGCATTACATTTAGTGTTGATTATATAGGATAACATAACATTTAGGATCCATAACCTGAACATTTTTATGAACAATTTTCAGAAAGGACTGTAGAGTCCCCCTGTGAGAGCATCATTTCTCATTGCATTATTGGAGGAAAAGTAAAACTCACCTACTTCTTGGAATGAATTCTGACATAAATAATTACTCCTGATCCTCCAAAAATTCACTGTTTATCAAGAAATAGCTTTGAATGCTCTAGAACGTAGGCTTATCTTCCCTCCAATGTGTATTAAAAGTTCATCGTGTTCTGAGCTGGACATGACGGGGCAGCCTTTAATCCCCACACTTGGGAGGCAGAGGCAGGCCAGCTTGATCTACATAGCCAGGTCTAGGACAACCAGGGCTACACAGAGGACCCTGTTTAAAAAACAGAAAAGAAAAAGGAAGGGTGGGGGAAAGAAATTTACAGAGCTGTAAAAGCAACTGTAACTGTCAGGGCCCACCATCAAATGGAAGTTGTTGTCAGCTGTGGTTTGTCCTCTTTTCAGATGGGTTACTTATGAATATGGCAATTACAGAGGCCGGCAGTTCCTACTGTCTCCTGCAGAAGTGCCAAATTGGTATGAGTTCAGTGCCTGTCGCCAAATAGGTTCCCTCCGGCCCTTTGCTCAGGTATGTGAAATGCCCTCCTTGCTGTGCATAGACTCTTCTAGAAGAGTATTTTTGTAAATATAGTTCATCCTTTTAGTTTGGCTGGAAGCTTGACACTGGTCCCTCTTCCCTCAGCCTCTGCACACGAGGCTGGCACCTAGAAGCAAGGGTATCTCAGATATGCCGTCAAGCCCAACAGCACATGTGCATGTGTCAGCTCTGTGTCACAGGCACACTCCATGCCTGGTCACGATGGATGTCCCCACACTGCTAGCACTGAGAACAGCACTTAGTCCCTTAGCCCCCTGGGTGTGTTGCCCTCCTAACAATGCTTCACTCTGGATTCTTCCAGATGCCAGCGTCTCAGTTCTTCTGACCACACAGTTGTAACTACTACGGGATTTTTGTCTTCTAGAAACGGATTTACTTCAGACTTCGAACAAAGCGACAGGACTATTTATGTCAACCAACGGGAACTTAGAGGACCTGAAACTTCTCCGAGTCCAGGTCATGGAAGATGTTGGTGCGATGACCAGATTTGGATCTATCAAGAAGGGTGCATCAAATGCCGGGTGAGCACTTAGCGCTGCGCAGACCTTTGCCTTCCTGTGCCTTTGACCTTTTGAGGTAGATGCTGCGACGCCGGTCCAGAAATAAATTGGGAGGTTTTCTCTGTGAAAATACTTTCCAGCTGTGACAGAATCAGAGTCAGGTTGGGAACTTACAGTAGAAAGAAGTCCAGCAAGGGAGGACGTGAGTTTGCTCAGAGCCACTAACTAGAGCACTGGCACATCAGAGGCCACTCCCAGGGTGGAGAGAGAGGCGGGTATGCAGTGACACACAGCCCACGTCCTAAAGGTCACCACTGTAAAGGTGGGAATGGCTCCTGCCGCAGCAGACACGGAAAGCAGTGGCCAGAGATCATGAGGCAAGCGTCACACTGGTCCTCTTCTCCACTCCTTGACTTTATGAGCTTGACAGTTTGCTCCTGGTACTTTAAAACCTCGGTTCCTGTGAGTCAGCAGGAGCGCGCCCGTTCACTCTGACTGTGTGCCTGAGGGGACACAGACATGCATTCATGAGCGGAGGTGATGCTTAAACACACAGAAGGGAGCATCAGGACAACGGGTGGATGAAGGACGGGAGCTGAGAAGGTGGCAAGTTCTGCCTTGGGTCATCTCAGTCAAGACAGTGGGACCCTCAGCGGTCCCAACATTCCGGGATCTTATTTGATATCTCACTTCAGTAGATCGAGGAGAAAAGGAAATGTGTCATACATTCACAGGCTTTCACCACTACGGTGTGTGTTGTGTGTGTGTGTGTGTGTGTGTGTGTATGAATGCACGTGTACCACACCCAAGGCCCCATGCATACTAACCAAGCACTCGCCTGCTGAGCCAGCCCCCTGCCCAAACAGTCCACCTTTAATACACTTTCACTGTAGCATGGTGCTAGCCGGTGAGCAGTGCTGTTTGTTACTTCAGGGGAACTTTTAAATCCTTGCATTTAGGCACCCTCTTCTGGGTTTGCATTTTTCTACTTTTTATACCTGGATAGCATGCCAATTTAGAAAATTTTAGATGTTTCTCATGAAGGAAAGTCGAGGAGTAAGTGAATGTAACCCCAGGTTTAAGGGGGATGTATTCTGTGGCTGCTCTAATGCAGCTACAGAGAAGAGCAGGCATGAGCTGCAAACTCAGCCAAGTGTGAGCTTCAGATGCAGCCTCTGAGCATGCTCACTGCTGACAGGGAGAACCAGGCTGTGGGCAATTTACTGTTCCAAGGCTCCTCTAGGGGTTTTTGGGAGGTTTTTTGTTTGGTTTGATTTTTAAGTATATGGATATTTTGTCTGCACGTATATGCACTCATGCATGCCTGCTGTCTACAGAGACCAGAAGAGGGCATTAGATGCCCAGGACTGGGGTTACAGACAGTTGTTAGTCACCATGTGGGTGCTGGGAATTAAAAATTGGTGCTTCTTCAAAAGAGCAGCTGTGTTAACCACTCAGTCCCCTGAGCCTTCTCTTAACAGTAAGAGTTTTACAAGGGGCAGTTTTGCAATGCACAAGGAGCGAGGCCCACCAGTGCTCCCGTCATCTGAAGTAAAGGCTTGGTGCTTGGCTTCAGTTCCTCCAGCTCATAGCTGAAAAGGCTCGTGTGGGATAAAGCCAGCCAGGGGCTTCCGAGTGGGAGTTCTGAGACAACCTGTTGTTCCCTGAGCAGATAGCAGAAGACTGCTGCCTGACGATCGTGGGCAGCCTCGTCACGTCTGGCTCCAAACTAGGACTGGCCCTCGATCAAAATGTCGACAGTCAGTTCTGGTGCATGAAGTCGGACGGCAGGATCTACAGCAAGTTGAAACCAAATTTAGTGTTGGATGTGAAAGGTAAGGACCGTTTCTCTCCTGTGTTGTCCCCTTCCTTAGTTAAGGAAAAGCATGTTGGGAAATGCCAATGTGCTGCTAATACACTGTAGAGCACCAAGAACTGGTTTTTTGAACCAAGGTCTAACCTATGCTAAGCATGTACACACTGAGCTATATCCTGAGTCCTATTTTTAAGTAGCGTTAGGCTGTGATCTTATTTGGTCATTGTAGTTGATAATGTACATAAAGATAGTGTTTCATTGAAAAAAACTTGAGTTCTAGAAGGAATTTCAGTGTTTTAGCGTTCTCTAGAGTTATAGAACTTACAGAATGAATCTCTATAGAAAGGGTAGTTATTAGAACGACTTAGAATGTGGTCCAGCTTATCCAACAATGGCTGCCTATGAATGGAAAGTCCAAGAACACAATAGTTTAGTCTGATCTGAGTGGGAAATTTTTGTGTAGTGGCTCTCAACCTTCCCAACGCTGCAATCTTCTTACACAGTTCCTCATGCTGTGGGGACCCTCGGCCAGAAACATTGTTTTCATTGCTACTTCATAACTGTGATTTTGCTAGCGCTATGCATTGTGTAGGTGTCTGTGTTTTCCCGTGGTCTCAGGTGACCCTGTGAAAGGATTGGTCGTGACCCACAGGTTGAGAACCTGCTCTTACACAGACTTTCAGCAGGTGTGACCCAGGTTATTGGTGGGTCTTCTCACCTCAAAGGTTGGATCCGAAGTGGATGTTCCCACTTCAAATGACTTAATTAGGCAAAAATCCCTCACAGGCGTGTGCAGCCGTTTTGGGGTTTTAGCTAATCCAGATGTAGTCAACCTGACAACCAGACTCGCTATCGCAGAACCTGAGAGATGCTGATGCAAGGTGATGACGTGTCAGTGAAGCTTCTCTAGAGCGAACGAATGGTGCTTAAGAACGAATGCTGGTCCTGAGGTCGGTCTCTGGGGTATGGGTATGTTAAAGCACAGATTGCTGGCATCATTCTTGGGGTTCCTGATCTAGGAGGTCTGGAGGTGGCCCCCACATGTGGTTTCCTAACAAGTTCTAGGTGTTGCTGGGGGTGATGGTTCGAGAATCGTGCCACTGATGATGATTTGAAAACACATTAGAAAAAACCCACTCACTCAATATTTGGGAACACGGGGCGGGCACTGCTGCTGTTTGCAAGTCAGTGAAGGGAAGCGTAGTCATGTTGCTGGACTAATTTATGATTTATTAGTTCATTATACTTTCTCTATGTTTACTTTTGAGTCTCTGGAGCCCAGGCTGCCCTGTAACTCTGGGCAGCTCACCTACCTCAGCATCCTAAATTCTGGCATTATAGGCCTGTCCTCTGCTGCACCCCGGTGCCTTCAGCCATTATATACTCGCTATTCCCCATCAGGCAAGGATGTAAGAGTGACCTGGTGGTCATCAGTGGCCACAGTATGCTACCTAGGCTTCTAAATTGCTATTCAGTCAGGGCTCTGAGCCAAAGCTGTCATTGAAAACGAATAAGTCGGGTCAAGAAATGGTGACAGCTTGGTCCTTAAGACACTTTGGGACAATGGGAAATGGGGCGTTTGTAGCTACCTAGGAAGCAGACGTGCTTTGCAATCCCGGTGGTCCCGGTAGGTAGGCGGCCAACCCACTCACCAGCAAGAGTAAACACAAGGGACCAAGGAGCTAGACGGTCAGAGAGGCAAACAAACTAGGCTGAATGAGGGCAGATGCAGACAGCATCAAAAATTAAGTAATGTGACTGATAACAGGCTGCATGGAAACCAAGCACTTCACATAAAAGGCAAGTGGAACCCCTAGGTATGGAAAATGGACGGCTGTACGTAGCCTCCCTCCCTCACTGCATCTACAGTCACACAAGAGGCCCAGCTCACAGACAAGTGTGAACCGTTTGAGAAGCACTGACCTAGATGGGCCTTTATTCCTATAGGGTCATTCATGCTGCCAACACAGGGTAAGTCTCAAAACCACAAGAGGCTGGGCTCCTAGCTTGGTGATAGATGCTTGGATCCATCCCTATCTCACCTTCCCTAAGAGGGAGCCCCAGGAAAATGTAACTAAGTTGGAAAGATTCGGTACTGAGTGGGGGAGGGTAGGGTAACCATATTTATTTCCCAGATGCAGCTGAACAAGCCCTGTGTTTCTTACTGAGATGTGATGAGCTCCTGTGTCCAGGGTTAAGGCACTGTGGTCCTTAGGACACTCGTTTAAGGTTTTTTTTTTAGCAGTCTTCACTGTGTGCCAGGCTGTTAGACACTGTTGTTTTGGGTACCAAAGTGAAGAAAGTGGCTGGCTCTGCTCTCTATGGGACTCTTTAGAGTCCCACCCTCTGGAGTGAAGGTGCTAGCCTGTAGGTTTGTGGGTTCTCAGTAGCTTCTACCACAGTGCAGCAACTTTCTTGTTCCCCTGAATTTAGGCTTCTCAGAATGTGGGGAAAGAGCGCCACCTTCTGGACAAAAGAGCAGGCTGCATGGCCAGCACCCGGGCAAGAGAAGCCCAGGCACAGCTAGCTCTGCTCTTCTGTGCTTTGGTGGAAGGAGCCTGTGGTTTTCCTTTGTTATCTGCTAAACCTGCTAAGACTCAGCAGTCTTACCAAGTCTTTCCTCTTGTATGTATGTGGGGAGTGAGTTGTTTTAGTGAGTGCTGGAGTTTGATTCCAGACCCGGTATGCTATGACAATAGTGGAAGCTGACTCACTCTCATCAAGACACCAAACCCTGGGCGGGTTGTACGCTCAATAGGCAAATCAAACTACTATGTAAGACACAGAAACTCAACATTAACCAATACAGAAAAGGTAACCCCAGGAGATTATCTTTTCTTTGTCCCCGATGCTGGCTGTAAATCTGTAACCTTTCTCCATAAGCTGCCATTTAAGGGAATACTAGTGATTTTTAATTAGGATTAAATTTTCTTTCAAATTACACCTCCTCAGTCCCATGTGCCAAGAACTCAAATATACCTGTAACAACAGAATCGTTCTCAGACAGATGGACAGGCATGAACACCACCTCAGAATGCACAGGTGACAGGTGTGTCGGGACTACTGGCAGTGGTGGCCTGAGACCCGGCCTTCAGAGAAGCTTAAGAAAAGTAACCTCTTCCTACCTGTCTCTATACATGGCAAGAAGAAGGGTGTTTGTGGTTTGGATTTACAGTCATTTAACTATTCACCCATCCCTCACTGTCTTCTGTATCAGACAGTCAATAGAAATGTTTTCTAAAAGAAAAAAAAAAAAAACGTTTTAAATTCTTTTCAAAGGCAAATTAATTAATCAGATTGTTATTCAAGAACTTTGTGGTTCTAATGGCACTAAACACAGAAAGGATGTAAAGGCAGCAGATCCTGAAGAATGAAATGACACCGTGTCCCTAATACTGAGCTATTGGAGTCTGTTGTCTTTATTTAAAAAAAAAATTAGGTATACTAATGTGTATAAGTGTTTTATGCACATGTGTGTGTGTGCACTTGGATGTCTGGTGTCCTCCCGGGTCAGAAAAGGACATTGGATTCCCTGGGACCAATTGTGGGTGGTTTTGAGCTGCCATGTTGGTGCTGGGAGTCTAACCAGGTCCTCTATAAGAACAAGAAGTGGGCTAAGTGCCACACTATGTCTCCAGCTAAGGCCTGTGTTGTCCTGATGGAGAGAGAGCAGGACTTGCTGGGGCTGGAGGCGAGGCTTGCAAGTCCTTCCTGGCCCTGTGCTCTGCACTGCATCCTGGTCTGGAGAGCCATGGTGCTGGCTGACACCAAGCCAGATTCTTAAACATGAGGACATGACTCCCTTCGGCAGCTACTTTCTCAGTCTCTTTTGCTGTTCTAAATGGTTTAAGGAACAGATGAATGTTGTTTCTTCTTATCTGAGGATGACACATGGATTCTATGCTCTGCATCCAAATGCAGATCTTAATTTCCATGGGGTCCGTGGTGGAGAGGCTTCTGCTTAAGCAGATAAATCACCAGAAAGGATGGTTAATCCACATTGGGGAAAATCAGATAACCTTTTCTGTTTTAATGTTTCTTCTACTGAAACAAAGTACTGGCTGCCTCTAACACAGACGTCCCTCATGTTTTCAGCAGGCACCTGTAAGAGGGCCCCTTCAAACATGCGAGTGAGAGAAATACAGGGTTCTTACAAAGCGGCACTCAGCATTGCTTTATGCAGCCAAGTTCCCAGCAGTGGGGGTCTTCTGTGCCCTCTGCATCCCTCGGGGTATCATTCGAACCTTTAACCGACTTACAGCCGTTTTCTCGTCCATGCAGAACTCATTTCCCCCGCTGCCTCCCGCAGAGCCTTGCTCTTCTCTGTCCAGCACCAGCTGTGCCCACCTCACTGGCATCTCCCATCTATGATTTCCCTAGGTCTGCCGTACAGCATCTTTGCTTTTCTCTTTCTCTAGCTCTTACCCTGCCGCCCCCATTTCAGATGTGGTAATAGCAGTTAGACTGGCCTATATAGCTGGGTAGAAAAGTGAGAGCCAGATGGTAAGAAGGGCCATAAGGAAGTTGCTGGTCCCCCGTGATGGATTCTAGCCACACCCCCAACAAGCTGACCTCACCCCTGGGTGCCAGCTCCCTCCCTCAACTCCTCCCCTAGCCCCTTCCCCAGCTCCCTCCCTCAACTCCTCCCCCAGCCCCTCCCCCAGCTCCCTCCCCAAGCCCCTCCCCCACTTCCCTACAGCACTTTTACTCCAGGTTCTCTTTTGCTCTTCAGATGTTTCTACAAACACTTTCTGATCTCTTTTCCCACAGGGTTCTTACTTTTTTTTTCTTTCTGTCATTCAGGGGGTGCGCAGTATGATCAAAATCACATCATCCTCAACACAATGAACACAGAGAAGCTAACACAAGTGTGGGAAGCCATGGTCCTGTGAACCTGAACCAAGACTGCAGGAGGAGTGTTTCTAGGGGATCTTCTGGCCGCCTTATTGAAGAAAAATACAATTACAGAGCTGCTGGGAGAGCCAAGTGCAAAGTGGACCGGAGGCCATGGCAGACAGAATTAACTTTTCAAAAGCATTTGAATTTGAAGCCAATAGTTTGTTGTTCTTGTTTTTTGTCTTGTATTTTCTCTTTAGCTCCCTCAACAGGCTGCCCCAGTCGCAGCTGTAGGGTATAAAGATGTTTTAAAGATCAGGACAAGACCGCATTGTGATTTTTTTTCCAGAAACAGGAGGGGACAAGACCTCTGAGTGTGGACATACAGATAGATTCCCTTAGAGGGAAAGAGAAAAGCCCAAGTTGGTTGTCAGAAGATCTTAGCATTGGAGCATGTGTTGCCAGACTTCTGATCCATGGCCTTAACACTTCCGGGACCATTTATGCTGGATGGCAGAGTGGCAAAGTCCTACATACCTATTCCAAGACGTTTAATAAGTATAAACAAAACACTATTTTCAGTTAATATTCAAATGAATAAATTTACACAATTTCATGTTGATGTCTGCTCATAAACAGGACTTGGGTTACTTTAATTAACCTATGGACTGCCCTCCAATGTCTACAGATAGTTTGATGCCTTCCTTACAGCTGCTATTGGGACAGTATTATGGCCTAACTTATTAACCCTTACTTTGCTATCCACACCTAATGCTAAAGCCATACTCTATACTTTTGGCTAAACAAAGACCCTTCAGCCTGGTTTCTCTAGGGCCACAGGCAGGATGACTGCTTTGGAACCGAGGACACCAGGCCCCCTCTTCTGCAGCAGAGGTGTGCAGAGTGAGGGAGATATCCCAGGGGCTCTGTGCAGTGCTGTTGCAGAGGTCCGCAGATCTCAGTGGGCAGTTCAGGAGCAACTGTGTGATGCACTGGCCCAGCCCTGCTGCTCAAACAGCACCCTGTACGTCTTAAGCCAGACTGCCAGACATTTCCTGGGACCCACCTTCCTCATCACAGTACTGGTGCTCTTGTCAGAGGCTGACCCAATCCTACTTCTGTTTCACCCGTTCTGTGTTTGTGTGTGTCGCTACAGTACAGTGGGGTAAGATATCCTGTAAAAGCCTGTTGACTTTGTCTCTTGAATAAACTTATTCCTGGTTAACTACATGATGAAATCTTGGAATCAATTCAGCAGCCCTCTGATTCCAGCGGGCATCAGCGGGCAGACTGGGACATGGCTGGCAGGAAATCTTACAGCCACCGTCTTGTTCAAGGTGCTCTGTGCACTCAAGGATTTAATGCACTGCCACCTGGGAGCGCTCAGGGACAAGAGCTGAGACGGTCTAGACAGACAGAAGTCAAGTGGCATTGGCATTTACAATTAATTATATGAGACAGGCTCTCTATGTCACCCTGGCTGTCCTGGAACTCACTATGTAGACCAGTCCTCAAAACTCACAGAGATCTGCCTGCCTTTGCCTCCCAAGTGCTGAGATTAAAGGCGTGTACCACCATGTCCTGCTTTTTGTACAGGGACTGGAGAGAGAGGGATCCACAGTTAAGAGCCCTTGATGCTCTTGCAGATCCGGTTCAGTTTCCAGCACCTACGTGACTGAATGTTGTCTAACTCCAGAGATGAGAGATCTGACGCCCTCGTCTGGCCTCTGCAGGCACTGCATGCATACAGTGCACTTGTATACATGCAGGCAAAACATTCCTACAGGTCAAACAGGTAAATCTGTACTGAGAAAATTCTCGAGTGTCTTCAGAGGAAACCTCATATCCAACATAATACTAAACAGACGCCTGATAGGAACAGATGGGGTAGAGAGTGTCCCCAAACAGGTCTATTTATGTGAAAGGCTAGAAGCAAGAAGCTAAGGTACAGTAAGGGAGATGAGTATAAAACAGCGATCAACACCTTGAGCAGACGGAGACAAGACTCGAGAATGGCAGGCTGATTAGTAGGCACATGAGGTCAGGAAAGTGGAAAGCGGCAACATCCACAGAAAAACCCTCAGAGAAGCAGGATACAGTTGCTGAAAGAAGCCCAGCCTCCAGGCACAATGTAAGGGCTTTAGAGTCGTCAGCAGGTGCGGCAGCATAGACTTCTAATCCCAGCGCTTCAGGAGTTCAAAGTCACCCTGAGCTACAGGAGATCCTGGTCCAAAAGAAAAAGTAAAGAAACCTTCCAGTATTAAAAGGAGATATCACACACGCACACACACACCCCACATACTGTGACAAAGCATCTGAGGTAACGTCTCAGGAAGAAGGTGTCACGGTTGGCGGTTTCATCCAAGGTGGGTTCATCTGCCTCTGACACTACACTGAGACAGCCCGTCATGGCAGGTGTCTTAGGTATGGACTGCTGTTAAAGACCAGGAGAAAACAACTTGGAGAGGAAAGGGTTTATTTCATCTCACAGATTACAGGCCATTGTGGAGGAAGCTGAAGCTTCCTCAAGGTAGGAACTCAGGGTAGGAATCTGGGGGTAAAACTGAAGCAGAGACCACAGAAGAAGGCTGCTGACTGGCTTGCTCCTACCGCCTTGCTCACCCCAGGACTACCTGGCCAACGCTGAGGCAACCCACCCACAGTGGGCTGGACACTTCACATCAATTCTATCAAGAAAACGCCTCTAGGGCTTGCCCAGGCCAATCTGATGGGACATTTTCTTAACTGAAGTTCTCCGTTCTCAGATAACGCTAGCTTGTATCAAGTTGACAAAGAGCTAGTCAGCACAACTGGCCCCCTTTCAACTTGACACACAAACACATTGCTAGTCATCTATAACCTTTCCTTCCTTATTTGTCCCCAAGATGTCATGTCAGTATTACATCACAATATAAAACATAATGGAACTTTAGAAGTCCCAGTCTTTAAATTTTTCAGCACTATAAAAGTCTAAGTTCTCTTAGAAAACTTAGTGTCTTTTTAAAAGTCCAGGTTTCTGAACTGTGGGCTCCTGTACCACACACACACACACACACACACACACACACACACAAACACACACTGACATACCTTTTTATTCCAAGAGGGAAGAACCAGGGCATAATCGTAATTCAGAGCAAAGATGTTTAGTGCTTGATATCTGGGACCCACTCATGATCATCTGGGTGCCGAGGGCCGAGGAAGCTCCACTTCTCCATCTCTGCTGTTCCTCGTCAGTTTGTCTCATAGGCTAGAGTTGCCTCTTCGCTGCGGCTGATGCTGTCCTTGGTGGTCCACCCCATGGTACTGGTATCTCCAATATGCTGGGGTCACCACTACAACTGAGGCAGCAGTTCACCAGTGCTGTCTCCCAGCCCTCCAGCTCTGTCACAGTGTCACGCCGCAGCTGCCCTCCATGACCCCACTCATGCCTTCAAAACCAGAACCACCTTCACAATTTCTGCACAAGTGCGGCAGCCGCCCTGGATTCCCAGGGTGTGTCTTGATGATGCTGGTGTCTTCTCACTCACAACTGAGTCTCAGCATCAGTTAAAGCAAACGTTTCGCTTCAGTGGATCCATCACAACTGGTTCTTCAGCCCAGCTGACCAGAACCATGGATTCTAAATTTAAAATACAACACAAATGGTCCCAGTCGTCTTTGCTTGCCTCTGAACTTTGGGCCAGGCCTCCATCACAGGGCTCCCTTTAAGCACCCTTGGATCCCAAGCCCCCACAGAACAGCCCACTAAGCTTTAAGTGCTTAATGGCTTTTCCACCCAAAGCTCCAAATACTTCCATAAACCTTGCCAAACAACATGGTCAGGGCTCACAGAAAACCCCACTCCTGGTTCTGATTTCTGTCTTAGTTAGGATTCCACTGCTGTGATAAAAAGAGTAACCAAAGACAACCTTGAGGAGGAAAGGGTTTATTACACTTCACGGATTACAGTTCATCATGGAGGGCAGGAACTCAAGGAATGAAGGGATCTGGAGGCAGGGACCCAAGCAGAGGCCAGAGGAGTGCTGCTGACTGGCTTGCTCCCTTAGCTTACTCAGTTTGGTTTCTTATACACCCCGTGACTACCTACCCGGGGATGGCACCTCCCACAGAGGGCTGGACCCATCCACATCAATCATCAATCAAGAAAATACTCCACAGGCTTGCCTACAGGCGATCAGGACATAGGAGCAGGAAAGAACTGGGCCTGGTACCTCCTCCAACAGCACGTCCCCACTTCCTCCCACTGGGTCCCACCTCAAGTTCTGCCACCTCCCAATATTATCACGAGTGTATGCTGCACATGTAGGTCCTCGGGAGATGTTCTGCCGTTTTAGAATCTCACAGACAGTAGGCAAGATGGTGAGGTCTGAACTACAAAAAGGTCACAAAAATCTACAAAGCTGGGTCAGACCACAGCTTACAAAAACAAAAACACTGTGCAGAGGCTGGAGACAGCTCCGCAGGTAAGTACACTGGCTGCTCTTCCTGAGGACCCAGGTTCAGTTCCCACCACCTATATGGCAGCTCACAATCACCTGTTAATTCTAGTTGCAGGGGACATGACACCCTCCTCTGGCCTCCCCAGGTATAAGACACGCCATGTGATGCACATATATATAAGCAAAATACCCATACACATGACAGAAAATGAAAATACATTAAAACAAGCCACCATATACTTCCCACTGACTACAGGCAAGTGCAGTAGCGGACAGTTTTGTATCGATCATTGGCAAATGATTAGCAAAAAAGGCTACACTCCATGAATGTACACATGCACTGCCATGAAGAAACTCTATTCTGTATGTCAACTTAAATAATTAATTTTAAAAGTATTTTTAAAAACACGTATTTTTAAAATGTTTTTTTTTTTATTGGGCCAGTGGGATGACTCGGTAAAGGCACCTGCCACCAAACCTAATGACCTGGGTTCTACCCCAGAACCTACATGGCAGAAGCGCTGACACCAAAGGTTCCCTGCAATGTCCACAAGTGCGCCTGTCACGTGTGCCCACACATGCATTATGTATTTTCTTTATCAGTGTGGAGGTGTGTGCATGGGTGGGGTGGGGTGGGGGTGGGGGTAAGAGAACAATCCTGTGGAATCAGCCCCCCTCCCTCCTGTGGGCTCCGGGAACTAAACTCAGGTAGCCACGCTGCACAGTGGACAACTGTCCAGATTTAGGTTTTATACAGATCATGACTTGGGAGAATGTCTGGTGAGGGCTCAATGTCTGGATCAGAGGCACTCGGTAAGCAGAGAGCAGCAACCAATGGCTGGCACGCACATATTGACTTAAACTACATTAACCACAGTCTTTCCTCGGGCGTGGCCTCTCTCCACCTTCAGGAAGGCTTCTGGGACTTCAGAAAAAGGGAAGGTCTGTTCAATAACCGGCCGAATCTACAAACACAAGAAGAGACCAACGTGTGAGAAGAAAGCCTCCCTTCCCAAGGCAGAGTGTGTCTGCAGACATCCCGCAAGGCTGCCTCACGCACAGCGGGGCCTCCTTGCCATGTGCTGACTTCTCAGTCCATCTCACTGCTCCGCTCTTACCCTCAGTTTCACCTTTCCTCCACCTCATCCCTGCTCTGTGATGCTGACACTCCTGCTTAGAGCCCTGCCAGAACCCCCGAACCTGACATCCAACACACTGCACCCTGACCTTGGCCTTCATGCTGCTTGGCATTCTCACTTTTAGAAAATTTTATTTTATTTATTAGCATGTGGTTGTGTTTGGGGTTATATGTGTGGTGTGATGTGTGTGGTTATATATGTGGTGTGATGTGTGTGGTGTGATGTGTGTGGTTTTGTGTGTGGTGTGATGTGTGTGGTTACATGTGTGGTGTGAGTGTGTGTGGTGTGATGTATGTGGTTTTATGTGTGGTATGATGTGTGTGGTTACATGTGTGGTGTGATATGTGTGGTTGTGTGTACGGTATGATGTGTGTGTGTGTGTGTGTGATGTGTGTGGTTATATGTGTGGTGTGTGGTTATATGTGTGGTGTGATGTGTGTGATGTGTGTGTGTGTGATGTGTGTGTTATATGTGTGGTGTGTGGTTATATGTGTGGTGTGATGTGTGTGGTTGTGTGTGTGGTGTGATGTGTGTGGTGTGATGCGTGTGGTTACATGTGTGTGTGTGTGTGTGTGTGTGTGTGTGTGTGTGTGTGTGGTGTGGGTGTAGATAAATGCACTGTCGGTTACATGTAGAAACCAGATGACTCTCACGAATCAGTTCCCTCCTTCTATCCTTCCTACACATGAAACTGGAGAGATGCTCGCAGTTTAACAAGCACTGGTGCTTCAAGTACAAGCATCCGTGGCTCACACTCTGCATCGTTCAACCTTCCACAACTGCAGGCCAAATCAATGCCCCTGGCTGCTCACGAGACTAGTCCTCTCAACTGACTTCTACAGCAACAAGCTCCGATTGCGTTGCAAACATAGCACATAGCATAGCTGCTCTAGTCTACTTCTGCCTATACTTCTGCAGATAAGTCTGTGCATAGACCTTCTTGATACATACCTGAACATCCCTGCTGGCATCTGTCACTTTCTACTCTGTCACCTGTCTGTGTAGCTCTTCCCTCTACGCTGTCACACCACAGTACCTTCTACATTGACCCTTCTACTCTGTAACACCACGATGTGTCTTTCCCTCTAGTCTGTACAGACATGCACTGAGTACTTCTATCACCTCTACGTCTGTAAACCACTGTCTGTGTACACTATACACCCATAGTCTGTGCATAACATAGTCTTTAATCTATACACTACTTAACACCAACATGTACTGTGTACATCTTAACCTCTACTCTGTAACACCAACATGTACTGTGTACATCTATACACCTCTACGTCTGTAACACCAACATGTACTGTGTACATCTATACACCTCTACGTCTGTAACACCAACATGTACTGTGTACATCTATACACCCTCTACGTCTGTAACACCAACATGTACTGTTACATGTATACACCTCTACGTCTGTAACACCAACATGTACTGTGTACATGTATACACCTCTACGTCTGTAACACCAACATGTACTGTTACATCTATACACCTCTACGTCTGTAACACCAACATGTACTGTGTACATCTATACACCTCTACGTCTGTAACACAACATGTACTGTATACATGTATACACCTCTACGTCTGTAACACCAACATGTACTGTGTACATCTATACACCTCTACGTCTGTAACACCAACATGACTGTATACATCTATACACCTCTACGTCTGTAACACCAACATGTACTGTGTACATCTATACACCTCTACGTCTGTAACACCAACATGTACTGTGTACATGTATACACCTCTACGTCTGTAACACCGACATGTACTGTGTACATCTATACACCTCTACATCTGTAACACCGACATGTACTGTATACATCTGTACACCTCTACGTCTGTAACACCAACATGTACTGTGTACATCTATACACCTCTACGTCTGTAACACCGACATGTACTGTGTACATCTATACACCTCTACGTCTGTAACACCGACATGTACTGTGTACATCTGTACACCTCTAAGTCTGTAACACCAACGTGTACTGTATACATCTATACACCTCTACATCTGTAACACCAACATGTACTGTATACATCTATACACCTCTACGTCTGTAACACCAACATGTGCTGTGTACATCTATACACCTCTACATCTGTAACACCAACGTGTACTGTGTACATCTATACACCTCTACGTCTGTAACACCAACATGTACTGTGTACATCTATACACCTCTACGTCTGTAACACCAACATGTACTGTGTACATCTATACACCTCTACATCTGTAACACCGACATGTACTGTATACATCTGTACACTTCTACGTCTGTAACACCAACATGTATAATACCAATCCGACACCTGGGGTGCTGACGTCCCTAAACTGGAAAGCAGTGAGGTCGGTAGGAAGCAGCAGCCCTGTGCTAGCTCTCTGGGCCTTGGCAATTACACTCAGCAGCGGCACAGTGCTTACACTGTACAGGATGAGGAAGCCAGCCCGGCACCTCAGTGGGGTCTGAGTCCTGCTAGCTACCGTAACAGCGCCTCAGTACTGACAGAAGCCTCCTGAGAGCAGGTCCCAGCAACACCCTCTCTCTATGCACAAGTCCACCTCAACTCCGCCTCCCAAATGTCTAGCAGACACAGGGACTGTCCACTGGACACCTCCCTGGACTGCTCCTCACAGCTCCACTGACAAGGACCAGTGGCCACAGGCACACCGTGACTCAGCCTAAATGAGTCTCTTCCTTTGACAAAGGAAGAGATGGTTTACGACATTCAGATGCATCTGATGCAACTTCCTCTGATGTGACTGCAGAGCTCAGACACCACATGCTCCCAAGAGCTGAAGATTCCTCTGCACCCACGAGCCTGCAAGTCCAGAGTCACAATAGAGTGGGGAGCACCCCTCACTGTTGGAGGAACCCCCCAAGTTACACGCCTTCCAGGTAGGTGTCCCTCCTTCTGACACTTTGGGGCACAGAGCTGAGTTACTGTGCCGAGGAGTGGCAGGACTCAGCTGATGTCACTGCCGCTGTTCCCCTCCATGGCACAGGCCTGTCACTACCATCTGATGCTTTCCACCTCTATCCAGGAAGGAGCGGAAAGGTACCCAGGGGTTCCAGTGAGTTATCACAACCTGAATCCTAACCTTCCTTCCATATGTCAGCTGAAGAGCTGGTCTCTAAAGCCTCGTCCAGCCCCACAGACGGCAGATGACGGGGTCCACTGCTTATAGAGAATGTCACTAACTGATGACCTCCGGGACTGAGTGGCACCTGACCTTCCACAGCACCGCGGAGCTGAGTAAGGGCTGAGCTGAGCTGCCTTCTGTGTAATGAACCCTAAACCCATCACTCCCCTAGGAGGCTCCAGGGACGCATTACCCAATGCCATTTGGATGGTAAATGGATGACCTGCAAGCATTCGGAAGACATTCTCCAGCACCTCTCAGTACAATGCAATCAGACGCTGGGGGCAGGGAACAGAATATGTTCTAAATAAGTTCCAGAAAGGTATGTACATACTTCTGAGAGAATCTCTGCCTTTTTTGCTTTATTCTTACACACCAGACACCACCATTCACATATTCCTCCATTCTACAAAGCTCACTAAGCCTCCTGCCTGCAAAGCACTAGGCTCGAGCAGGTACACAAACCAGACTCCACTCCAGAACGCACCGCCTGAGCCATAAGCCAGGCTCACCTCAGTGCTCTCTGCCAGAGCCACAGAAGCTGACCTGCTGACCGGACGCTTGTGGTGGCTGCACACTTTAATCTGACTGGGCAGGCCTTTGTGACAAAGAGCCGAGAGGGCTGACCATGGCATAATGAGTCATTAGCAATTCCTGTAAATGACAATGGGAAAAAAAAAGGCTTTCAAACTACAGTCAAGCAAATGCCCCAGTGGCTGAATCTGTGACAGTACGGGAGATTAGCTGCACAATGCGCCGGTGACCATGCACAGCTCACACTGGACCTAGAATGCCTGTCTGTTAAAGACAAAGGATCAAGTTAACTCCAGAGGGGAAGAAGCTATCACAGTCAAGTGCGACATTATGTGATGACACTGCTATAGTACACTTGGCAAGGGAGCCCGTTTAAGCAGGCAGGCTCAAGCCACACTTCTACTGCACAGACACCCAGATACCGGGGCTCACAGGTGACCAGGAAACGCCCACAGCAGTAGCCCTTCTTCAGTGTGGGAGCCAAGTGTGCAGTGTCCTGAGCACACCTTCCCTCCTTAAACAGGACCCGGCATCCTTTTACATGGGACTCAGGAAATTCACCCTCCCTAAGTATGAGCTTACCACACACAGCACTGCTGCTTACCAGCCCCTAGGCAAGCCTTTGAGGGGCAGGAAGAGCTACAGGGGATGAGTGTCTGAGAATTTAGGACAGGAAGCCTGAAACACAAGTGTTCCAGTGGTCCATGCAAAGCCAAAGCTCTCAGGAGCACAGCCGGAGTCCAAATCCACACCCCTGTGAATGCCACCAGGACGACAGTCCCAGAGCCATCTCTGGAATGGCCACACCCGGTTTCTGTTAGCCCAGGACTTCCCAGACCTGTCAGTGTCAATGTCCAGGAGGAAGGTGGTTCTCAATGTCCAGGGATAAGAAGACAACAGGAAGAGGCAAGTTTTGTTCCAGTCTGCTGTTTCTTGGGCACTTCCTGTGCTCAGAAAGGAACATGGATGGATGGGGATGGTGGGTGAAGCTGTGCTCTAAGGGGGCATCAGGAGGGCATCCACGACGCAGCCCTTCCCAGCCAGGCATGATGGTCACATATGTGACCCAAAGCCAGGGGCTAGCTGTGAGAGCATATGAATTCAAGGCCAGCCTGGGCTACATACTGAGACCTGGAACCTTGTTTTAAATAAACAAACAAACAAACAGGCAAAAACAAACAAGAAAATAGAAGGAATCCAGAAGCATCAAGGCTACAAGCTGAGACGCTGAGGTATCAGGTAAGCTGACCCTTTCCTAGTGGTTGTCAGGGTCTAACCTCAGACTGTCATATTCTTCCAGTGGAGCAGGATCCAGCTGCAGTGTGAAGCTTGAGGCTTGGATCATGGTCTACTGCTAAGGTAGCCTAGCCATATAGAGGAAATCATCTACCTCAGAGCTCTCTGCATTCTCTTTCAAAGCTAATGTCTAGCACGGTGGCCTCTTGACACATGTGACTAGTTAATTCAATCAAGTGAGTAACCAAACTGAGAAGGTCAGACTCCCGGGTGCACTAGCCACAGTCCTCACACACAGTGTCAAGAGGGCTTCAGTGGCGCCTACTGACCACATGGAGAGGCGCTCCCCCCACTACAGAGGGCTCCAATGGGCAGTGCTGACGGGAGGCGACTACTCAGCAAACACAAAACAGAGAATGAGGGCGTCCTCAGTGGACTCCGCAGACTGAGCTCGGGTTACGTGGGAGCTCTTTTGATGGCAACGAAAACACAGACATAAACTCCGGGAAGATTACATCACTGCTCAGCCAAGCTCGAATCCTCAACCACAATTCTGAAGAGACCTGTGAGCATTAAGTACATGACATTAAAGGGCTTTAAAAATTTCATAGGCAGGCATAGTAGTACACGCCTTTAATCCTAGCACTCAGAAGGCTAGATCTCTGTGAGTTCGAGGACAGCCAGATCTATCTACATAGTGAGTGAGTTCCAGGTCATTCATGACCCTGTCTCAAAACAAAAACAAATAAAAAATTGTATAAGGAATAAAAGTGTGCAGACAAGGATATGCAAAAGGTTAAAAGGGGCTGGGTGTGGCCCAGGCTTTTAATCTCTGTGATTTTGACACTAGTCTTGTCTATATAGAGGGTTCTAGGCCAGTCAGGGCTACATAGAGAGACCTTGTCTCAACTAACCAGTCACTAAATCACTAAATGGGAGCTACGCGGTACAATCCTGTCATCCAGCTCCTCAGGGGGCTGAAGTGACAGCATCACTTGAGCCTAGGAGCTCCAGGCTAGCGGATATTTTAAAATATATAACAAAATGATTAGGAAATAAAGCCTCTTCCTTTCATACTTGGTCTCTAGCCATCTGGTTTCCCTCTTCAAGAACACCAATATTCCAGGATTCCTGTGCACTGGGTCAGGCAGAATACTGGCCCCACCCAGAACACTCACACCCCAGTTCCCTAAGTCTGCAACAGGAAGGCAAAGGGCTTTGCAGATGTGATTAGGTTAAAGGTGCCCAAAGCCTTGGGTCAACAAAGTAGACCACAGGATCTTTAGAAAAATAAGGCAGGTCTCAGACCATGTTAGACTACTGACTTTCAAGATTATAAAATAATAAATGTGTGTTACACTAAGCCATGATGTTTGTGGTGCTTTATGTCTATCAAAAGCTAATGTGTGTGTATATAAACAAGTGTGAATAAATATTTTTCCCCAATACAGAGTCATTCTTCCCAGAAGCTGCCTACAGAGGACAGTAGAGAGGTATCAAGGCTTCTCTTTCTAACCTATGTTAACCAACGGTATAAACATGGCTTACTTTTTGCCACAGCTTTTTCAATCCCAACTACAAACAATTTACCAAATGGTATAACAGGATGCTTATTGTGCTTAGGAGGCAATGCCAATGGACCTTGGCAGGCCCAAGGCCGGCTTTCAGAAGTGGCTCGTTACACTCAATGCTCTGGCCTCCGATGCTCTGCTCTGGCCTCCGATGCTCTGCTCTGGCCACCGATGTTCGGTGAGACTCGGTTGCAACAGTGCTCTCACAGTGATGTCTGAGAGCCCGGGTCCCTCGGCTGTGGGAGCAGCTACAGAAGAGGAAGCACTAGCAGGGAAGGCTGCTGTCTGCCATCCTGCCACCAGCACAGGTTCCTCTCTGCCACTTCTATATACGATCAGTTTCTTTGGTTATAGCCAAGTTGACAATGTACCTCGGAAAAGGATGAGGGAACTTTTCTCTCTTTTTGTTCTTCTCCTTCAGGTTTAGGAAACCTTCAACTCCTCTCTAACTTCATTTGTTTTCTTTTCCTTTTTCTTTCTTTCTTTATTTTAATACAGGGTCTTACATTATAGCCCAGGCTGGTTTTGAACTCATGGCAGTTGTTCTACTTGGCACTGAGGCAGTCACGAGCACGAGCTACCAGACTACTGCTTAGAAGACTTTCAGTAATAGACTAATTAGGGAACAATTAGTGTGGCTTTGGGTCACACATGATCTGCAGGGTTTTGGTTTTGTTGTCTTGTTTGTGGGAGGGGGTAGAGAAATGGTTCATCTGTTAAGAGAACTAGTTGCTCTTCCAGAGGACTCAGGTTCAATTCCCAATACCCACAGTGCAGCTCACAACGGTCTGTAGCTCCAATTCCAGGGGATTTGATGCCCTCTTCTGGCCTGCATAGGCACCAGGCACACAAGTGGTACACAGACACATGCAGGCAAAACCACCCATACCCATTAAAATTAAATTAAATTAAATTACAAATCCATTACAAATGTAAAACCTGAGGCTGGGGAGATGGCTCAGTAGGTAAAAGTAGGCACAGTCACAAGAATCTAAGTCCAGAGGCACCCATGTAAAAGGTTGAGTGTGACAACATGCATCTATAACCCTAGCCCTGGGGTAAGGCAAGCAAGGAGAGGCAGAGATACACAGATCCCTGGAGCTCTCTGGCCAGCCAGCCTAGCTCAAGGTTCAGCAAGAGACCCTCTCTCAGAAAATAAGGTGACGAGAACAATTTTGTTCTCTGGCCACCATGTGCACATCTACACAGGGGCGCTTATACCTGTACATATATGAACATATCCACATACTACACAAACAGCTAAACATACATATAACCTGAACATTCACACATATATACCACACATACACATAAAATAAATAACAAAAAATTTTAAATGCTTTTAAAATATAAAAGCCATTCTTAGCTTAGGGACAAAAAAAAAGGAAAAAAAAAAAAAAAACCCCACCAGACATAAGATTGGATTTAGCTCACTGACTATATTATTCTAGTCCCTGGTTAAGACACTAAAAAATATTATACCAGTCTTAAAATCTAGACCCAAATTGTGTATGGCTACAATAAATGTATATACAAAATTCTACTATGGGCAGAAAGCCTCATGGCCACAGTCCAGTGAGAGCAATACCTGAGTCTGAATTTCTAGTAGAAATGATAGTGAGGTCCCCACATACTTGTAAATGCCAGCTCCTTATCACTTGGGCCTGAGAATGGTAGGAGTGTAATGACAGAAATATTTACAGAATGCCACCCTGCCAGAAAGCAAAGTGAGAGTGTGGGACAATGCTGTTCTGTCTGACTCTTTAGTCCTGTGGCACTGTGATCTGCAGCTTCTCCTTGCTTACGGTGCACACAGGGCTGACAGGACTCCACTAGGAAGACTTAAGTCAGATGCTGTGTGTGAGGAGGTGGTCTCTGTACGCATGCATCATGTGTATACATGGAGGCCAGAGGTTGACATTAAGTGTCTTCCTGTATTGCTCTACTTTATTTTGAGGCAGGGTCTGTCACTGAACCTGGAGTTCACTGACTGGCTAGCCTGACTGACCAGTGAACCTTTGGAGCCTCCTTGTGCCAAGACTGCAGGCCTGTGTGCCAGCACGCTTGCCTCTGTGTGACTGCTGCAGATGCCTTTCGGCAAGCATGTCACCTAAGAAGCCACCTCCTCAGCCCCAGACATGGTTTATAACCAGGAAGTTCAAGTTACAAGTGAGGAACACCAGGTCTTCTTCACGCTTCCAGAACAAGTCAGTCCTGAGGTGAAACAAGCAAAGGGCAAGAGGACACGAGAGTGAAGAGCGAGGGGCCGCAGAGACATGGCAAACACTAAACACTGGATTTCAAAAGCTGCTGTCTTACTATTTATCAAAATACTTGGGGCTCAGTAATTGCATTTCCCAGAACTGAAATGAATCTACTCACAGTTAGTACTTAAAACAAAGCTGGATTAGCCATGGAAGCACTGTTTGTAAAAGATCAAATAAATATTGGCACGCCTGTGCAGGGGAATATTAACATAACCATTTACAAAATAAAGACTGGCGGACATTTTAATATCTTAATGTGAACTAAATTAGGAGGGGGTTAAAACAAAAGGGGAAGTGAGAGACAACTAGTTACTCACAGAAATATGACTGTGTCAGGTGTGGGGATTTAGATCCAATACTGCTCTCCCTCTTCCCTGGAAATGCCTCCCTCCAGGGCAGCCTCACATCACTGAGACAGCTCCAGGAGTTGACAACCTGCAGGCACCTTCTGCTCTTTGTGCAGAGGGTGCCATCTTTCAAAGATCATCACCAAAATACTAGCCACCCAGCTCAGATCCCAGACTCATTGCTCATTTGTCCTGTCCTGTTTGCAGAGATTGCCTTTGGGATTTTTCAGGAAATAGTAATGCTGGTTTTGTCTAAGCCAAGCAGAACCTTGATGACCAAGGGATGCAGTCAGGCACAGCTATTTGAAATAACCTCAACTTCCAGTTTGAACCTTATGAATATATTTATCTAAAAAACTAGAGCAGTTGGCTTAGTTGTTCTGTCTTTACATCACAAATAGCTCCTGCTCACGAGTTTCCTTAAGCATTCCTCAGAGCTTTGAAGAACTGAACTGTCCCTGTTGAGCAAATGTCTTCTAATGGCAGTCTTCAAGGTCTGTTGTTACCCCTGCGGGTTCCCAGTGACCTCTCACACTCACCTCAGAGCAGAGACCTGACAAGACACCTGACCTCCCTGTGCCCGGAGTCACCAGTCCGGCTTACACAGGCCCAGAGCTCTTCACTGTCAAAACAAGTCCCAAGCCTAGCAGCTTGAGCAGGACAGAGACAGACCTCCTCCAAGCTCACATACATCAAAGGCATCTTCTTTTTCTCCTGCCCCTTCCGAGCTGTTCTACTGTTATCTGCCAGATTTAACTGGAACATATACACAAATCACCTCTCATCTCTGTTGGGTAAATAGCTATCTCCAAGTAGAGACAAAGTCCTGATATTGTGAATACAAGAGAACATGACAAGCATGTGGGCATCATGAGCAGTCGTTAGGACAAACACCAGCATTCGTGCAGGCCTTGGGGACAGAGTCCTCTGCGATTATGGGACTCTAACAGTCACATATTGAGCGGTGGTTCCTTTCTTGGTAGCAGTAAAGCAAAGAGTGGGATGTCGGAGAGCCCTACACATACAAAATGCAAGGCTGTTTCTACTCAGGACACACCAACCCTGAGATGTCCATGAAAAGGTTCAATTTGATCCCCAAAGTAGTTCCTGTTAATGCAGGCTATCATGGACCACATATCCAGTCCCTTGGCTACAGCAGAATTGAACAAACAAGCCTAAATGTCTGAAAAGCAGCCACTCAGGATCCAGGGGAGAGGACAGGGAGGGGGCATCGAAGAGCGGAAGGAGGGGAAGCTGCAGTCAGGATGTATTTATTGTATGAGTGAATAAAAAAAAAAACAAAAAGGAAAAAAAACCACTGAAGGTGGTAATCTGGGCAGCCCTGAAAAGACTCAATACCCCCAAGGGGAGAACTAGAACTCTCAGCAATATTCCTTTTTTTTTAACTAATTAATTATTTTATTTATTTACATCCCAAATGTTGTTCCCCCTCCCAGTCCCCCCCTCAAAGAGTTCTTCCCCTTATCCTCCACCCCCTCCCCTTCACCTCTGAGAGGTTGTCCTCTCCCCCCCCCACCAGAGAACTCCTACAGCTGATAAACTTCAGCAAAGTGGCTAGATATAAAATTAGCTCAAACAAATCAGTAGTCTTCCTTTATACAAATGATAAATGGGCTAAGAAAGAAATTAGGGAAACAACACCCTTCACTATAATCACAAATAATATAAAATATCTTGGTGTAACTCTAACCAAGCAAATAAAAGATCTATATGAGAATTTAAAGTCCCTGAAGAAAGAAATCGAATAAGACCTCAGAAGATGGAAAGATTTCCCATGTTCATGGATTGGTAGTATTAACAAAGTAAAAATGGCAATCTACAGCTTCAATGCAATCCCCATCAAAATTCCAATACAATTCTTCACAGACATGAAAAGTACAATCCTCAACTTCATATGGAAAAACAAAAAACCCAGGATAACCAAAACAATTCTCAACAATAAAAGAATGTCTAAGAGAATCACCATCCCTGACCTCAAGCTGTACTACAGAGCAATAGTGACAAAAACTGCACGGTGTTGGTACAGAGACAGACAGGAAGATCAGTGGAATAGAAGTGAAGACCCAGAAATGAACCCACACACCTATGGTCACTTGATCTTTGACAAAGGAGCTAAAAATCATCCATTAGGAAAAGGACAGCATTTTCAACAAATGGTGCCGGCTCAACTGGAGGACAGCATGTAGAAGAATGCACATTGATCCATACTTATCTCCTGTACAAAGATCAAGTCCAAGTGGATCAAGGACCTCAAAATAAAACCAGATACACAGAGTCTAATAGAAGAGAAAGTAGTGGGGAAAAGCCTCAAACGCACTAGCACAGGGGAAATTTCCTGAACAGAACACTGATAGCTTAGATTCTAAGTCAACAACTGATAAATGGGACCACTTGAAACTGAAAAGCTTCTGTAAGTCAAAGGACACCGTCAATAGGACAAAATTGCAACACTGGTTTCCCATGAAGTCCCTACAGGCCAGGCAGCAGCAGCAAGAGGAGCAGGGGTTGTCTCTGCTCAGACCCGTTCTTGCTGGGGCCTGCACTTTTCTGAACTGTGTCTATGTTTAGAACACACCAACCTTGGACTGGAAGGTGGGGACTACTTCTCACCTAGGTGTGGGGATTTAGATCCAATACTGCTCTCCCTCTTCCCTGGAAATGTCTCCCTCCAGGGCAGCCTCACATCACTGAGACAGCTCCAGGAGTTGACAACCTGCAGGCACCTTCTGGTCTTTGTGCAGAGGGTGCCATCTTTCAAAGATCATCACCAAAATACTAGCCACCCAGCTCAGACCCAGCTCTGCTACTTGCTAACTACGCACCTTTAAGGATTTAAGAACATCACACAATGCCCCTCCCTGGCTTGTCCCCTGACGTAGAAGCCAAGGGGGTAAACTAAACAGGGTGCGTTCCTATGCACACTGAGCAGTCTCTCCACGAACCCCATGGCAACAGAAACAACACACAGCTCCCTCCCTCCCTCCTCCTGCGGTGTTCCCAGGGATGAGGCCTGGGGGAGTTACCAGGAAAAGGGTTTCTCGGCAGACCTACCTTTCCTGCATCCACCAGTTCTGCAATCTCATCTAGATATGGACCGCTGGCCATGAAGAAGGCCCATCTGTAATGAACTCCTTGCCAGAGATGCTAAAAGGAAAAAAAAATCATGGTAAGTGTACAGAAAAGAAGACCTGGCCAAGTGCTGCTAACAAAAGACATTTCCTGCAGGGCCAAGCCAGATGAACCCATTTCCTGTTTCACACTGACATGTGATTGCGTGCCCAGGACCTGGCCTGGAGACTGATGGAGAGCAGATACTCCACAGTATGTACGGAATAAGCAAACGAGCAGGACGCGTCCGTGTAAGCGCAGGTGTCTTCCTGTATGACCGACACAGGAGAGCTTTCCTTCAGTGATGGTCCAAACAGTCCCATGCACAGACCTGCTGACCTACAAGGAATGAGGGCCCAGAGCCCCGGAATTCCTCACTCAAGTTTACAGAGAGCCAAAAAGAGACTTATTACATTTAAAACTGCTTTAGGAACAAGAGTTAATAAAGGTTGTTTTCTGTTCTCAACTCTGAAAGGAATAAAGAAGCTTCAAAGAAAGAGTATAAAATTGTTTTATATCATGGCTGGGTCTACCCATGGTAGTTCTTATAAGTGCCAAGCCATCTAATCTTTGTGGAGCAAAACCTCTCAAGATAAAGACGGACAAAACTCCTACACAGAGAGGATTCAACTCTACCTGTGTGCCCACTTACAGTTGTTATTCTTTTCACTGTTGAGGCATCAACATCTCATCGTGCAGCCCAAGCTACATTCAAACAGTGCTGCCTTTATGCAGGAGCTCAGGGAAACATTATCAAGATGGGGTAAGCCAAGCTCTCAGACAGCTCTGCGTGACCTGAGTCATCGGAGGTGGACAAGGACACTCAGTACCACAGTGCTGCCCTACCTGCTCCTACAAACAACTGCAAAGTCCCTCAGCTCAGGCTCTGCCATGCTACCAAGGAGGGCAGGAAGTCTATCTGATCACAGCTGTTCTAGAGCAGGGCTTCCTATACTGTGGGTCATGTCCACACACGGAGTCATACAACCGAATGCACAGGTCATGAAAAAGCTAACAGTAAAAGGCTCTGTCTCAGTGTATATGGCTAGTCACTGATATGCTAAGCTGTTCCCAGCACAGGGCCTACCCAGTAAATGACAACCTCAGGAGACCTGTTCAGCTGATTCTCCTAAGGTCTGCCATGGCTTCCGGGACCACAGTGAAAATATTCTGGTAACTGTTCAAGGTAATAAAATGGAACTAAAATGGTCACAACTGCCACATCTGAAGTCCCTCACAACATGTTCCTCTGCGAAGCCAACCACTTGATTTGCAACAGCACAGTTTCATGTTCTGCTAGAAGATGTCTGCATGGGTCTTCTCAGGCCACTACAGCTGAAGGTAAAGCAGAGCAGGTCACAGTTAGAAGCGTGATGATCAGGCGTTAACTGTGTGCTTTTAGGACACTGAGACCTATCATCTCTCCAGTGAGAGGAGAGAGAGAGGCATCGCTGCGCTCTCAAAGGACAACCTTGGAGGTTAATTTATAAGGTGTTTCCATATGACTTTGAAGTCTTACATTCAGGCTAAGCTTGCCTTTTAAAGTCTGGAAATCCAAGTTTTGAACCAAAGAACAGTTACGATTCCTTCTCTGCCAACAACTACTTATGGTTTTCCTTAAATTGCTTCTGGACAGGGTCTGAATGAAGAGAAATAACTCAGCGACCACGCTCTTCACCTCTGCACCGTGCATGTGCAGGTTAACGAGTCATCTTGTTACTCTTTACTACCTCTAACAAGGTGAGCCCTTGGAAGTTAAGAAACCAAAGTCTTAATTTCTAAATCCAAACAGTGCCCAAGTTTATTTTAGCATAACTTAAAGAGGGCTAGAGATAGCTCAGCACTTGCTGTTCCTGCAGAGGATCTGGGTTTGGTTCCCAGTACCTACATGGTAGCTTACAGTCATCCTCAACTCCAGTTCCAAGGCATCTACTAGCATTTTCCTCTCGTCTCTAATGGCAATAGGTATATGCACACAGTATACCTACATGCACACAGTATAGCTACATACACACAGTATAACCACATACACACAGGAAATACGCACACACACAAGATAAAAATAATAACTGCTTGAAAGTAGCAGTTAAAGGCTGAGCACAGTGGCTCACATCTGCGATCCAAGCACTTAGGAGGTGGAGGCAAGAGGATCACAAGTTTCAGGTAAGCCTGGCCTCCATAATAAAACCCCATCTAAAAAGAAAACAAAAAAGCCATCTCAAGGGCCACAGTGTGACTCAGTGGCACTTCTTGCTCAACATGGGTGAGGCCAAGCTCAATATCTAGCAACTCATTAAAAAAAAAAATGCAGAAAAATGGAAAGAAAATAATAGAAGGAAAGGGAAGAAAGCTAAAACCAGCCACACAGTGAAGCTGCCTAAGTCCACCCATGAACAATCTTTTATTTTGAGGGCCTTGAATCTGAACTATCTAGTCTAATTAAGAAAATAACATTCTGGGAGGTGGTAGCACACATCATTAAGACAGACCTCTAGGAGTTCAAGGCCAGCCTGGTCTATAGAGTGAGCTCCAAGACAACAAGGACTACACAGATACTCTGTCTCAAAAAAAAAAAAAAAAAGAAAAAAGAAAAAGAAAAAACCAACATTTATCTTTATCTTCATTTTCCTTTATCATGCATACCATTTCACCTCTAATTCAATACCCTAGAATTACCCTAATTTACAACTTGGAATTTTATCAGCCTCTGTACCCTCTGTGGTGACAAGAGGTGATGGCATTCAGTAGAGAGGGACACTTAAGCCCTACTCTCAGTCCTGTAACAGAGGCGATGTGCACTAATTTCCAGGGCCTACCACTCCCTGGAGGCATTCAGTTTGGCCATTAGAGCATCGTCCAGTCCCAGACATAGTGACTCTTCATGTGGACTGTCTTATTTAATGCTCACAGCAGCGCAGTAAAGTACACAGATTAGCAAGCTCACCTTATGGGTAAAGACACTGGGCTTAAAAACAGTAAGTAACGTGCTCAGGGCCACACAGTTACTACACAGAGGTCAGAATTTTAGTCTAGAGGCCATGCTGGCAGCCCCTGTGGTAGGCTGGCTCTAAGAGAAGAGTGGCCAAGTGGCAAAGCAATAGGCACCTGCTCACTCCCACCAATCAAGATTTGCCTCCCTACCTTCAGTGCCTTTGTACCCACAGTGACGCCTGTCTGCAACATGCCGTCAGCAACGCCCAGTCGGTCCATGTTCAGGAGGAAAGGAGTCACCAGAGTCACATAGGTAGCTCCTGACCACTTCTTGAGAAAACTGAGAGCCCACGTTTCCAGTAGATCCACCAACATTATCAAGGATAAAGTCGAACCTGGAGGGAAAGGATTAAATACAAACACTCTGCCAGTCTCTACTCAGGACACAGATCCTCTTTACTCCATTTGTAGGTGGCTACAGGGTGTATTCAGTGACAGCTCACAAACCATGTGCATTGTTTCTTCCCAAGGAGGGGCAGTTGCCTTGGATGAAGGGGAGAAGGCACATCTGTTCGCTTCACTTATACCTTAAGCAAGTGGGTCTGAGCCAGGTGATTTGGGTCTCACACAGTCCCTGAAGAGCTGAGGCTGTCTGGGCTGGGAAGACCACAGAGCCGGCTTCCAACAGCAGCAGTGTATTTTTCAGTATACATAATTACTTGAAAGAGAAGTGTACTCAAAGTGTTTGCCAGTAAAAATGACTCATCAGAAATGTGTCCTCTTTATCTTCTGGAATGTTCTTTTTGTATGTTTTATGTATAGCATCAAGATAACACACAAAAGAAAAAAGAAAAACCAGTACCCTCCTCTCAGCCTTCAGTGTCACTCTGACGTGCCCCAACCCCAAATAGACATAATAGACTTCACAGAACTGACAGATATTCGAATCTCTAAAACTAACCTAATACTGTTATAATCATTGCTCAAAAGGGATAGAAAGCCACAAAAGCTTTAAGTACTTTCAAAACCAAAGTTCTGTTTAGAAAATGCGTGTGTATAAATTAAACAAATCAACTGAGAATTCCTCTTGGGTAAAGTTTTTCTCCTTCCAAATTCATCTGAAGGAAGTCAAACATCAAAGCTTCTAAACTAGCTCTGGCCAGCATCAAGGGTACTAAGTCTTTCATGGGATTAAACTACAGACACAAAAATTAAAGGCTATGCAAGGCAGGAGTGAGCTGACCAGAGGATCACGCCTCTTATTAGGACAGTTTCTACTGTGTTCCTAATGCATTGTATGACGCTACTGAAGCTGTGGTAAACTCAAAACTACTGCTGTGGAATGGGCAGACTGAAAAGAAGTCTGGAGACAAGCGGTGGGCTCAGTTATGCCAGGAATGATTAATGGCATGACCTTAAGCTAACAAACCATCCATAAGGCCCCACCTCTGCTTTCTCGACCACAGTATAATTGGATTGGAAAGAGAGTTCAAACTCTTGCTGTAAAATTTCTAAGATTCAAATGTCAAGAAAGTTACTACTTGGAGAAGTCACAAGTTTTCTACAGACAGAGTCAGAGTTCAACCTCTAGACAGAGGATATAATTATAAGGATTAGCTTCAACTAAACTGTCTGTGCTGGTTTGAATGACAATGGCTCCAACAGGTTCATATATTTCAATGATTTGTTCCCAGTTGGTAGGAATGTTTGGGACCAATTAGGAGGTGTGGCCTTGATGGAGATATACCACTAGGGGTGAGCTTTGAGGTTTTAAAAGCCCACGCCATTCCCAGTTAGTGAATGTTCTCTCTGTCTCTCCGTCTCTCTGTCTCTCTCTCTCTCTGTCTCTGTCTCTCTCTCTCTCTCTCTCTCTCTGTCTCTGTCTCTCTCTCTCTCTCTCTCACACACACACACACACACACGGTTGCTGATGTAATTAAATGCTTTCTTTTATAAGTTGCTTTGGTCATGGCATCTCTTCACAGCAACAGAAAAGTAAGACACTACTGAAGGAAGAGGAAGAAAGAGGTAAGGAGAGGGAGGGGAAGGAAGGACAGAGGAGGAAGGAAGGGTAATGGCTTGCATTTATAAGCCAGAAAAGCTCCTACTGGAAAAGTACAACCAGGAAGGCTCTTGCCAGAGAAGCTGAGGGAACTGTCACACTGATCTGAGAGGCCAGATGAAGTGTCCCTCAGCATTCTGGCTGTCAGGTTCTCCTCTGGAAATGAATCACAAACATAGATACAGTTAAAGGTCAAAGAGGGGAACAGGTTGGCCATGGCCTCTGGTCATGCTGCTCTTACCAACAGCAGAAAATAGGAGATCAACTCAAACTACCGCTATCCAGAAGCCAATCCTTGGAGACCATGGTTCATGACTCACCCTACAGAAGCACACACCCTGGCACTCAGAAACTTAGCTCTGAATTCTCAATCACATTAGATATGTTCTTGACACAGGAGCTCCACTTGTACTTGTCTTCAAAAAGAATAACTGTTCTTCTAGATTCCCTCAATAATTAAAGTAGGAGCTTAAGAGATAGTCTAGTGCTTAAGAGTATTTGCTACACCATCCTGAGGACGGAGTTTGGATCCCAGCATGTTTAAAGATAGCATCTGGTTCATGCTAAACTCCAGCTCCAAAGGAGCTGGAAGCAGGAAGATCACTAGTGCTTGCTGGCTTACAGCCTAGCCAAGAAAACATGAATCCCAGGTTCAGGGAGAGATCCTGCCTCAAAGGAACAGGTGGAGAGTGACAGAGGGGAATATATGATATCCTATTTTGTCCTCCACTTGGGCACATGAATGAATGCACATGTGTGTGTGCGCACACACACACAAACACACACACACACACAATTAATCAAATACTATATAGCACCAGGTGGAGACATAAGCCAAGAACAAGACCAGCTTAACTGAAGCCTCTGGCCAAGCAGTGCTTCCTTAATGCAGATTCTTTTTCTGCCCACTGTGACCACCTCCTCCCTAGTCAGTTGTCCTCCCTTTCCCTGCCTCAGTACTCCATAGAGCACTGTGCTGGACAGACACAGCTAGTGTCATCAGAGAGGAGAGCGGCTTGACTGAGAAAATGCCTCCATAAGATCAGCTGTAGGCAAGCCTATAAGGCATTTTCTTAATTAGTGATTGATGGGGAGGACCCAGCTCACTGGGGAAGGGAGGTATGGAAGCTTCCCATGGGAAGATGTACCTAGATGGATGCATGGTACCAGAGCACAGGTAACCAGCCATGTGGCAGAATGCAGATTAGAGTAAATGAGTTATCTTTAGTTATGATCTAGTCAGACAAGAGCCTAGCTACATGGCCAAGGTATGTGTAAATATATTTTGAGTCTGAGTCTTTTTCTGGGAGCACTGGGCTGGGAGGTAGAACTAGACCTACCTTCTACACTGTCCTGACTTTCTTCAGTGATGAACAGTGATACGGAAACATAACCCAAATAAACCCTTTCCTCCTCAAGTGACTTTGATCATGATGTTTCAGCAATGGAAAGTCTAACTAGGACAAACTGGTACCAGGATCATGAAGTATTGCTGTGATAGACCTTACCACGCTGTTTTGGGCGGGGCTTGTGGAAGGACTTTGGGACTTTGTGTGAGAAAAGCCATTGGGTGTTCAAAGCTTAATGAACTGTTCTTTGGAAGCCTGGGAGAAAAGAATGTTGACAGCAATGCAGACTATGGGGGCCTGGCTTGTGAAGTTCTAGGGGGAAGTCTGAGAATCCCTTAAAGACTCTGTCAAGGCTATCTGCTATTCTGAACTGAGAATCTGAGGTTCTGGTTAGCTGAAGCTGAAGAATATAGGCTGTGATTAACAAGAGACCAGAACCTCTGAAAGAAAACCTTTGCTTCACTAGGACAACTGCTGTTGGTCAATGGAGCTAAGTTATTAGCAGTGACTAAGAAGAGACCACCATCACTGAAGTGAAATATTTTAGGAAATATTTCCTCAGAGTCAGCACACAGAAGCCATGTTTGAAGTGGTCACAGTCGTACCTCACTCTGGCAGCCAAACTTTCTAATACGTAAGAGTCACCCAGGTGGTACTGGTTGTGAGAGGCCAGCAAAGGCCATCAGTGAAGATGCAGCCTCAGTAGCAGATGAAGGCCCAGGACTGAAGGGGTCATGAAGAGAAGCTGAGGGCTGGCACCATGAAGGGAGCCCAGGAAAGGCTGCTGGTGAATGTGCCGCCCAGTTGCAGCAGAGCCTCCAGCAGTGTGGAGATGCCAGTACCGTGGCATGAGCACCAAGAGCAGCAGCAGCAGTGGAGTAGATCCTGCCCAGCTTACAAGAGACAAGCGTGTGTGCTGCAGAGGGTGGAGCCAAAGAAGTGACCCAAGCCCCTTGAAGGACCCCAGATGAGTTTAAACTTGAGAGAGACATAGACAGAGAGAGACAGAGAGACAGAGAGAAGCTGAAAGACAGACAGAGAGGGGGAAGGGAGGGAGGGAAGGGGAGGGAGGGAGAAAGGAGGTGGGTTGGAATGTTTTATACTGTGATATCTTTATTAATGTGATCTTGGGGACAAACGAGACAGGAAAGGCTGTAACTTGTCAGTGGAATGTTTGTGTATCAAGCTGACAAGGGGTCAGTTGTGTTGGCTAATCTTAGGTCGACTTTACACAAGCTAGAATAATCAGAGAAGAGGGGCTCTCCACTGAGAAAATCCCTACATGAGACTGGTCTGTGAGTGGGCCCAGAGGGCATTTTCTTAATTAGTGACTGCTCGTAAGCACACCCCTCCATGGCCTCAGCCTCCAGGTTCCTGCCCTGTGTGAGTTCCTGTCCTGACTAACCTTGAGGAAGAACAGTGCTGTAGTGTAAGCCAAATAAACCCTTTTCTCCCCAAGCTGCCGTGGTCATGGTGTTTCTCCACAGCAACAGTGACCCTGACTAAGCAAGCACGAGTCACTAAAACCCTGAAATGGAGCGTGCACTCTGTGAAGGAGGAGGGACGTCTGCTCACCAGTGTCTAGGACAGTGCCTGGCAACCACTGAAGCTTCACAAAGGGCAGAATGCATAAAGCGTTAGCTGGCTGCTCTGGGAGCACTGCAGAGGGGAGCACTGCAGAGGGGAGGACTGCAGAGAAGAACTCCTTGTTTTGCTTTCAATCTTTAAAGTTATACTTCTAGTCAGTATGGCCAAAAATAATTGGCTTCTGAAAATGGACTTTTTTAAAAAGAAAGAACCTCTGAAATTGTAGCCAAATACTTGTGAGCTGTACCTTCAGCTTCAGTTTATCAGACAGACCGCAGTCAAGAGCAACAGGGCTTGAGAGATTTCCCAGGTCCGTCCTATCTGGTGCCTTAGGCCAAACCCAGGCTGGCTTCCTGGCATTGGGCACACACCACACGGCTCCCTGCCACCTTCTCTTCTCACACTGTTCCTTTATGTCCTCACTGGGCCGAAACCCTGAGACTGTTTAGTAGCCATCATGTGGTTTATGTCCTCCTCTCTGTTCTTCCTGTAACGAGGCCACAGAAGGACTGAACTTCCCAGTACTGCCTTCAGACTTCTTATAAGCCAGCGACAAAAGCTGGTTCATCCATCCATCAGGCCGTGGATAAAAAGTAACTTCCAAAGTACATACTGTGTGGAATGAATCCAAAGGACAGGAATGCTTTTAGACTCTTCTAGAAGACTGCAACATGAGCAGAGGCTACCATCCCCTCAGCCCTGCACACTCAGCTGTACTGTGCCTCCGTGCCCACAGGACCACTGCTCTATGACTTACAGTTTCAGAGATTTCAGTTGCTCTTCCACACTTGCCAGCGTGTAATCAATGACGTCGTCTGCTCCGAGCTTCCTCACAAGCTCACTGGCATCTTTCGAGCAAACTGCCGTCACATGAGCACCCCATGCCTTCATGATCTGCCAAGGGGAGGGGGAGAAGGGGACAAAGAGGAAACAGTGCATTGTTAAAAAGAAAACACTGGCCCCAGGTGTACACTCTGATGAGGATAATCTCTAGAGAACTTTTAAGTTCCCCCTTAACTAGAACTCCAGGACGCTACCTATCAGATATGGTACAAATGCTTGTCAAGAGATCCCACTAGATCTCAAGTCTTGATGTTTATGACATGCCCCACTAGGATCAGAAAAAACGAGAGAGCTACAAGCTTTAGCTTTCGCACCTTCAATGATAAAGGGCAAACGGCAGAGAAAAGAGAAAGCAAATATCGTGACACATCCTATCTGACAAGCACCCAGAACATAAGATTGCAACCAGAATGTGTGGAGTCAGACAGCGCATCTAGGGCTGGGATGACAACCAGACTGGCAAAGTCCCTGCTAGACAAGCACAAAGACCTGAGTTCAGATCCCCAGCACCCTTGTAAAAGGTCAGGCACCATAGCGTATGCCCATAGAGCCAGTGCTGGGGAGGCAGAGACAGCAATATCCCTGGAGCTTTTCAGCCAGCTAGTCTAGCAAAATCAGTGAGTTCCAGGTTCAAGTAACAGACCCTGCCTCAAAGCACAATCGGTGAGTGATGGAAGAGACAGTGTCAGCTCTGGCCTCCGCATGCATGCACACACGCAGATGCACATACACACACAGCAGTCAGCTATCAGATGCTAGGTAATTAAGAAAATATGGACACTTTAGCTTTAGAACATGAATTGGGTCCTCTCCCTCAGAGTAAGAAGGTCTAGATAAATGGTTTTAAATGCAGACAGCATATTTAAAGGTAGACTTAAATAAAAGAATACATAATCCCAATGTTATTCAGCTCTAAGTATCTGAAATTGCCCTCCAAGTCTGATATACTTCTTCTATACTATCAGCTTTACTGAGTTGCCAGGGGACTGACTACTTTCAGTCTACTAGCAGGCAAGATACTTGAAATTTATCAAGAAATTTTGATATTAATAGTTATGGATCAAAGTAAGTATGGTGACATACACATGCCATCCCAGTACTTTGGGGTATAGAGTCAAAGGATCAGAAATTCCAGGTCATCCTTAACTATACAGAGTACTTAGGGTCAGCCTACGATGCATGAGATCCTATCTCAAGTCAACAACAGCATCTCCCAAGGACTCATAGAATCTGAAAATCTGAGGAAACTGAACCACTGAGGACTCTAACATACAGTTTGCATGTTTGTGGGTTGTAGACAGGGCCTCCTGAGTAAAGGAATCTGCTGCTTTCAACAGCAAGTCCCCAGTCAAATATGTGAGGAGTGGAATCTAATGAAAAACTCATCATGGCTACCCTTTCCCCAAAATCTATGCAAGGCATTGCTGAGGAAAAGGAGACTTGCTAATACCTGCAGATAGGACATCTTCTTCTTTAAGGATTTATTTGTATTTGTTTTATGCATATGAATGCCTGCCATGTGTGTATCACACCCATGCCTGGTGCCCACACAGACCAGAAGGAGCACTGGACCCTGAGACTGGAGTTATAGACAACTGTGAGCTGCCATGAGGGTGCAGGGAAACAACCCCCAGTCTATGAAGAACAGCCAATGCTCCAAATGGCTGAGCCAGCCAGCCAGCCCCCTGTTCTGTTTAAACAGCATTAAGTGCTCAGGAAGACCTTTGTCCCTTAACACCTAGCTTTTTCTAACCCACTGCACTAGCTAGTTATCTTTACTAAGAAGTTGAGTGAGGAAGCTGTCATGTAAAATGAAGTTTGAATACAGAAAGTTCTTAGAAGGCAGATACAACTTGGATAAAGAAACAGAACACCGGGAGCCAAAGGTTTTTCTTGTGTCCTGTTTCAGTACACACCCCTCCCAAATATCTCCTTTTAAAGTCACCTTTATCTTGATTTTTTACAGTAATCAATTCCTAGTATTTTAAAAATGTCATCCAAATATTCACTCCTGAGGCATAATTAATTTGGTTGTGCTCATTTTTAAACCATGGGGGAAAAGCCTCTTCTAAGTCACAGGCTACTGTTCTATCCCTTTGTTCTCTTATAATTTATCTGTGGAAGCATCTAGGCCGTTTGACCTGCAGAGTTGCTCTACAGTGTGGAGCTTCTGACTGCACAGAGGTCAGTTCTGCATGGTGCTGTGTCCTCTGCATTCTGAACACTGGACAAGACTGGGTTTCAATCTCTATAGAAAACCCTGCATGGTATCTGACAAGGCTAGAGACTTCAGCAGGCTGCCAGTGCTCAGGACCTATGCCTAGCCACTGAGGGCTGTCAAGTAGTGATGTTCAAATGCCATCCCTTTTCAGGTGATGGCTGTAATAAAGAAATGCCTCCCTTCAAATATGATATGGTTAGTCAGTCATACATTTCATACAAAATGGTAGTGATGTCATGAGAGGAATATTTATTTCCCTTTATCAATTTATAATTTGTTCCTCATAACATTCCAAAATTAATTATTCTTCCAAAAAATCAATATAAACTTATGAATTTAAATATCTTTATATGGACTCAAGCTACCATAATTATCTTTACAGAAGCTGAAAGTGTCACATCTTTGGCAGTCTGTAAGATGGCTCCCAGCTCTGACACTGTTTGGACAGTGTCCCCACTGTGTAGTGAAACTGAGGCTCGCTCACGCACTGTGCACCCTCTGTGACTTCCCACTTCTCTAAGAGGCTCTGCATCCTGCCATCGAGAAGTGACACACAAGAGAAGTCTCACACATCTATGTGCGCAAACACTTGAGTTCTTACAGATAATCACATTCAATGGGAGACTGAGGCTGAGGCCTGACTGTGGTGGGGGCAGAGCTCGGCATGCCGAGGCTGAGTCTAATCCCTAGAACCCTTCTCCAGAATATCTACTGATTAGAACACGGCTCATGCCTGTCATGTTTGCTTTGTGATAAGTGTTGAACTATACATTTATATCACTTGTACTTCTTTTGAGTTATATTTCACAACAGAAACTTTAAAAGATTTTCTAAATTTATGTCCACGTGTCTATGTCAGTGTGGGCCATGTGTGCAGACCCAGGGAAGCCAACTATGTCTTGCGTTCTTACTTATAACTATAACTTAAATGAGTGACTGTCACTCAAAACTAAAACCAGAGGCAGTAGGGGTGTGGCACAGTGGTAGAGAATCATGAACTAAAACTTCCAAAATGACCAGATAAACTTTACCTTTAATGGGTATGTAGCGGCAGCAGAAGCTGCCTAACACAGCTTGGTTCTCTACACCCCAGTACCATAGCAGGAATGCCATGGTATCTTAAAGGGGATCCCTTCAGATGTCACACAGGAAAGCAAACCACGAGAAGAGATAAGAATGAACCTGGTGCAGACTGACTTTGTCAACCTGGATCAAACTTCAGGGGTCTAATGCCAGGCACTTTATTCCCAATGTTTTTAAGCCCTGTATAATTTGAGAGCGTTTCCTGGTGCAGTGCAATTTATGGTACACAAGGAAGTGTAATTACACTGAAACTCAACTCAAGGTAGTGCCATTTCTTCCAAGAAGATGGGTTCTAGAGATAGACCGCCTGTACTAGCTTAGGGGCCTAAGAGTCTGACCTGACCTGGTCATACAGATAGTGAAGATAACATTTAGGCTATTAGCCACCTCTAGTCCAGGTTGTGAGGGCTTGGGGCAACCTCTGGCTATACAGATAATATAAGGGTCATTTAGACAATTAGGCTGTGGAGCTGGGGGGCCACCTGGCTGTAAGGGTCATTTAGATCACCAGTCACAGTCACCGTTGGTCCTGGCTGTGGGAGCTTGATATGGCCTGGCCAACAGATAACAGATCACCAGGCTGTTAACCACCTCCAGTTCTCTGCTTTCTGTAGAAAAACGGGTTTTTCATTTTCCTATTGGAAAGATAATCCTGCGTGCTTAACATTCCTGGCTTCTCTGGACATCTGTAAACACAGGGACCTTCCCGCTGTGCTCAACAGAATCTCACGGTAGTTTTGAGTGATAGTCCCCAAAGGACGAATGGTCAGTGGCTTCCCAGGAACTTACAGGCCACAGACAATAGTCTACTAGAGCTTTTCCCATGGTTTTTCGGTTTTTAAAGATTTATTTATTTATTTATCTATTTATTTATTTTATGTGTATGAGGACATAATTACTCTCTTCAGACACACCAGAAGAGGGCATCCGATCCATTACAGATGGTTGGGAGCCACCATGTGGTTGCTGGGACTTGAACTCAGGACCTCTGGGAGAGCAGTTGGTGCTCTTAAAGCACCAACTCCAGCCCTTTTCTCAAGTTTCTTATTAGTGTATATAACTGTAAGCAATAATGTGCTCCATTGTGCTTTGTTTCCTTAACACAGGATCTCACTATGTAGCCTTGGCTGGGCCATATAAAGGTCTCCTGCCTCAACCTTCCAAGTGCTGGATTGCAAGCATTTACCACCATGTCTGGCACCTTTTCTGGTTTAAAAGTGGTATTGTTTTGTTGTTCAAGTGTGGGTTCTTTATGTAGTATGGAGATCAAAGCCGTTTTTGAATTAATAACTTATAAATACTCTCCACTGTATGCTGGTTAATACTGATTGCTAACTGATCAGGACCTAAACTCCCCTGGTGACAAGCCTCTGAGCGTGCTGTGAGGGATTAGCTACATCAGGTGGATAACTGAGGTGGGGGTCTCAGGCCCAGCCCCGTTTCCCAGGCTGTGGTCCCAGACTGCAGAGAAAGGAGAGCTGGCTGAGCACCAGCATCCATGGCTCTCTGCTTCCTGGCTGCAGGGGTAAGATCAGCTGCCCCAAGACTCTGCCGCCATGCCTCCCCTGACATGTGGATGGCATCCTGGGACTGTGAGCCAGAGCATGTGCTTTCTTCTGTCACATGCACAGGGAAAGTACCTAAGGCATGAGGGCTGCTTTTGTTTTTATTCCTTGATAGTACCCTTTGATGTGTCAAGATCTTTAACTTGATAAAGTTCAACTTACTTGCTTATATTTTTAGTGTCACATCTAAGAATGTGCTGCCAAATCTAAGGTAATGAATATTTATAGCTGTTTTTCTAAGAGTTTTATGGTTAGTGCTCTTATGTTTAATCTTTGATTCACCTTGAATTATTTTTGCGTATCATGTGGGTCCAATTTGCTTCCTTTGTATGTGGACATCAAATTGTCTTATCATCTGTTAGAAGGACACTTCCTCTCACTTGATGATTTTGCCATTCCTTGTTAAAAATCAGGTTATGGGGCTGGAGACATGGCTCATAAGTTAAAAGCTGCTCTCCCATGGGATCCTACATCAGTTACCAGCTCATAACTATTATCATTCCAACTTCAGGATCTAATGCCCTCTTCTGGCCTCTTGGACACCTGTACACACATGGCATACTCTCACACAGACACAGAGACACTTTAGACAGCAAAACTGACTATATATGTACAGATATGACTCCAGATATTTGACTCTCTTCCATCATGTGCGCGCTCTCTCTGTCTCTCTCTCTCTCTCTCTCTCTCTCTCTGTCTCTCTGTCTCTCTCTCTGTCTCCCTCCCTCCCTCAATCCCTCCCTCCCTACACACACAAAGAGAGGGGTGGGGGGGAAAGTCAGTGAAGGAGAGAGGAGGAGAAGAGAGATCCATCTTATCCCACTATCCCACTATTTTGATGACTCTAGCTTAATAGTAAGTTTGAGGTTCGGAAATTTGGAATAATTTTATTTCTTTTCAAAAATTTGGCTACGTGTGTTACCTTGCAATTGTATGTACATTTCAGAATAAACTTGCCATGTATGGAAAAAAGATAGTTGACCTTTTTATTGGCTTTACACTGAATACATAGATCACTTTGAAAGCACACTAGCTTTTTAAATGATATTCTGGCTACCTCATTTTCCTATGAAGTTTAGAATCAGCTTATTAATGTCTACAAAAAGCCTGTAACGTTCTTGACTGGAAACAGCAGCAGCTTTTGCATGCTACTTACTGCAAACTAGTCTCTCCAACCGCCATGGTCTTCCTCCCAGGGCTTTGCTCCACACACCCAACTGTTTTTACTTCTTTAACTGTGTTACCTTTTCCATGTTAAACTACTGGAGAGGCTAATGTTTCCTTTAATTATTAGGTAAGTTCATTCAGGTCACTGATATTAAAAGGCATTTCCTAGATGCCCTAGCTTTTCGTTACTGTGTTAAAACTGACCAAACCCAATCTGGGGAGTACAGTATCTCAGCTCACAGACTACAGTCGGTTAAGAGAGGAAGGCAGGGCAGGAACTCAAGGCAGGGACGGAAGCAGAGGCCATGGAGGAATGCTCTTCACTGGCTTGGTTCCCATGCTTTGCTCAGCCTGCTCTCTTTATACAACTCGGGACCGCCTGTCCTGGTGTGGCACCATCCACAGGGGGCGGGCCCCTCCCTCATTGACCATTAATCAAGAAAATGCCCCATGGACATGCTCATAAGCCGATTTGGTAGACATTCCCTCTTCCCAGGTAACTATAGTTGGTGTTAAGTTAACAAAACTAGACAGCACACTAGACTCAGCTTTTGAGGAAAGTAATTTATAATATATGAATTTATAAATTCATACAAACAAAAATCTTCCTAGTCACAAAATTAAGAAACCCTTTTACCTGGATCGCAAAAGTACCAACTCCACCTGACGCACCCAAGATTAGCGCACTGTAACAGAAGAGAAAGCAAGCGGTGAGACACCGGGCAGGCACCTGATGAACAGGACTTCTAAAGATGAAACTCCCACAGTAGCAAGCAATCCCAAAACAAATACAGTCATCCTCTTTCCCAAGGCTAAACTACACAGATGTCACCAAGACGCTGCAGATAGTTAAAATGAAAGCTTTTGCACACTCTTAACTGAGAACACAAAACACTGTCAGACCAACAATTTCCTTCTGCAGGTAGCTGAATTGGATGGAGCTTCGTAACCTCTGCTTCACAGTTACTTACTCTAGGCTAAAGCTAGCACATTTCTGTGTAAAGAGGAAGCTTCTCTCTGCTGTTCTCTCAGACGTCACATTCCTGAGCACACTCCTGCCGAGGCAGAAGGAACACCTTGTGTTCAGGCACGTCTTGCTAAGCTCATCAACTGTCACAGACAGACTCATCCTCTGTATGATTTCCTGTGGAAGCCAATGACTGTCCTGTCAGCACAAGCATCCGGAGCTCCAGGCTCTTATCACAGCTACACAATGGCCCTCCCTCCCGCCACTGGAGACCTGGGCTGGGGGAGCCGACGACTTAGCCTGAAGTCCACGGAGAGAGGGGTAGAGATAAGAAGGGAGGGAAAGATCCTGCTCCTCTACATTTGTGACTCTCTTAAAATGTAATGCAAGGCTAGGTGTGCGTAGTCAAAGAGAAGGATACAGAGCCACCATCCATTTCCCAAAGAAGTCTGTGATCTCAAAGTGTAGTCAAAACTCACGGCATCAGGCAGGCAAGATGGTTCCATGGGTCAAAGTGCTTGATGTGAAAAATCTGACCACCTGAGATCAACCATCGGCATCCACAGAACAAACACCTAGAAGTTGTTGTCTGCCTCCATACGTGTGCTATGGAACATGCACATACACACACATTGGGGGGTGAGGAAGGAGGGAGACAGAGGGAGACAGAGAACTTGGACTTTGTGGTCTCAAACACCTAGAACACTGTGTTGGACTGCATGACGCTGTGCTCCCAGTAGAGGTGGAAGGACACTGCACAATGGTCGTCTGGTATCTGATACTATATTAACTATTATGGAGGCTATTTCATGAAAATTCTCCGAGTGCCCTCAGAAAACACCGCTGAGATAGGTGGAGGGAGCGCCTGCCGTCTGTCTACCACTATCATTATGTAACTACTAGTTATGGGCCTTCTGTCTTCACTATGAGACAGTATAGAATTTTGCCACCTACCGCTAACCAGTGCACTGAGCCTTAGAACACGCACCCTGCCTGTAATCTTAGCTACTTCATCTTTCCTGTCCCTCACTCACATCACAGAGGTTGATTATTATCGTCTGTTATGTGTTCAAAGTTATGACTATAATTTCCAAGCCAGCTGTTCCCTTTGGAATACCATTAAATATAATTAAAAGAAGTCTCCTTGAAAATCACGTTACTTCTAGAAGTGGTTTTCATCTCAAACCATCACTAGTGAAGAACCGGCGACACTCTGAAGATGTCCACCTGCTCCAAACTTCAGCCCTATGCTATAGTGTGGGGAAAGACAATGGGAGTTGTCACACAGCTGAGGTGCTGGTACACACCAGAATCTCAGCACTCAGGAGGCAAGGTCAGCCTGGGCAATTCAGTGAGAACCTGTCTCAAACCAAATCAATGTAAACAACAGCAAAACACCTATCATACAGACACTCAACAGTCATTTACCCACAAAATATTTGACCCTGACTTTTTGATTATTGTCTGAATTAGTCAAATTCTCCTTTGAGTGACATCACACGTTTTCTTTAATCTACATTAGGACAGAGAAAGGACAGGCGTTTTATGGAGATTTTAGCTGTCCAGCACTGGTGATTTTCTGAGTCAGAAGGCTACTTGTTTAAGAGAACGCCTTTCTGGTGGCTTGAGAACACTGTCCTATGGCGGCTACAGCTCCATGGCCATCACTCTGAGAAGCGCATTACTGACAGTGCATTAGCATGACTCTGCCTGCTGGGTTTGTCTGCTTGTGTACAAGGGTTGGGGATAAAGGAGGACACACTTGGCAGACAGGATTAAAAGGACAGCACATATAATGGCTACCTGGGGTCCAACTTCCAGACAGGTCTCTGCCTTCCTTCTTGTCAGCTCATCTCTTCCCATAACCCTTAATCTGAAGCAGCCTCACTTCCTAAATAAAACAGCAAAATTATCTCACAAAGGAGGGCTCGGCAGTAGAGTGAGGTTCTGCATCCAGTGTCAGTTCCAAACGCTACCACCTGAGGGCGCCCTCAAAGTGCAAACGAGCCCAGAAGCAGACTCAAGAAGTACTGGAGACACTGGGGGAGAACACACATTTTTCTGGCCGCACAAACTTTAGTTTTGTGTAGGGTCAGGCAGGGACTATTCTGTTTTCAAACAAAGTCAATCTCTAAAAGAACAGCAGGCAAAATAAATTCTAAAGCCAGCAATCAGCTGATGCTCTGTAGCTAACCTAGAGGGCTGTGGCACCCACACTCACTCACAAGCAGCCGTCCCTCGGAGCCGCTCGGAGTGTTCCCTCCCTAGCGTGCTGTGTGACCACACTCCACATGCACACCCAACCAAAGTTAGAACCTTGGCATGGTGGAAACGCTGTGCTGTTTGCTAGTTTCTATCAGTGGTCGCAGCCCCGGAGACAGTTCATGTTGTGGAGACTCCCAGTCATAAAACTGCTCATTGCTATTTCACCACTGTGATTTTGCTACTGTTATAAATCATTATGCAAATGTTCTTGGAGGCAGATGTTTGCCAAAAGGGTTACAACCCACAGGTTAAGAATCACTGGCTTCTATAGGAAAAAGCCCCTGAACATTGTAACTCCAAGTTGTCCAGGTCTGTAACACACAGCCCCTCACTTCGTAGACCACAGCTTACTCTAAGAATTCTGAAGACTGAACTAATGGCAGACCTTGAAAACACTGGAAAATAGGAACAATTATTATAATGCTAGGCATTCCTCTTTGTTGTTGAGACAGAGTATTAGGCAGCCCCAGCTGGCCTCAGACTTGCTATGTAGCTGAGGGTGGTCTTGAACTCCTGACCTTCCTATGTCAGCCTCCAGAGTGGGGTTACAGGTATGTGCTACCATACTTGCTTTCTTAAACTCTAAATCCTAACTTGCTCTCTGAATAAGCCAACAACGTATTGATTTAACAGTAGTTTCTTTGGAGAGATGGCTCAGCAGTTAAGAACACTTGCTGCTCTTCCAGAGGACCTGAGTTCAGTTCCCAGTACCCATGTCAGGTGGCTTTCAATTGCCATAACTCTACTTCAAGGAGATCAGACTTCTGGTTCCCATAAGTGCTCTCCTATATGTGACACAAACACAAGTAAAAATGAAATACATCTTTAAACAACACACACGCACACACGCGTGTACACAACACACACACACACACACACACGGGGGGGGGTACCCAGAAGGAGGAACTTACCCTCAAGTCTCTGTTCTGTCTTGGTCTGAAGAAACCTGGGGTGCAAATGTACATACAGACCTTGGCACTGATTCCTGGCCGTGCTTTCTAACCCAGGTGTAATAGGCTTCCCTGATTCCCCGAGATTAAAATACCACCTATTAGATGCTAATGGCTTAGAAAAAAAGATTAAGTCCGGCTGTGTTTTCTACAGGTAAAAACAATGACCTTTAGGAAATAAGAATGGTGCTGACGACCACCCACATTTGAGTTTTCGTGAGCTACTTTTCGATGTCGGAGTGGAGAGACAGGTGAAGCTGGAGCCGACCTATCTAGCACAACACGCTGCTTACTTACCATGCTATGTTCCCTACTGACGCGGACGAGAAACTGTGACTAAGTGAGACATAACACAGTTACAAAGCAAAGCAACCGAGTGGGACTAAGAGAGCCTGGACTGGTTTCCTTCCCTTCTAAACTTGTAAGTCATACTGACATTTCCAGTTTACAGAACAGTTCATGTACAAGTTAGACATCTGAAATGTAAGCACACTTTCCCATGAACACGAGGTTACATAGGCTTTGGTAAATGCCCGGTTAACTGCTTCTAACCCATAATGGATCAGGAACTTCAGATACTGGCTAACAATGGTTCTGTTATCTAAGGTTATTCAGAATTTCAACTGGACCTTGAGATGGCTCTTCCATGTAGGACAGGCCCTAGGAACAGGTGGATCCCAAGCTCCTTGGGTCATACACAGGAGCAGACTGAAGGGAGGAATACTGACAGTAACAATGTTCAAAGCAGGATGAATTGTTAGGTTCATTGTTAGGGTGAGCCTTTCACCCACACAGGAGCCCTGGCAGCAAATCTGCACACACAGAGCTTTGTACAATTTAACAAAACTAAGCCATGCCAATCACGATCAGCTAAGACAGAGGTCTCCCCCCCTCCTCTACTGGCTCATTCACCCCCCTCTATCAGGGATACGACATTTGGCTGATAAGTTGACTTAGAGACACAGTGGTCTCTTCCTATTTTGTGTTTCACATGCTGTGGTTCTAATTACCAACCCTCAACTGTGGCCTCAAGGAGGCTCAACAAGTTTTTCACTGAGCCATTCCAACTCCCAGGAAAAGAAGCCAGGAGTCGGGGCACATTTGCTTGCTGAGCACTGCCCAGGCCCAGGCCTCCAACCAGGTTCTCTTCCTGTCCGTAGCCACACAGTTCCAAAGCAAGACAGTTTCTGGGCTTGCTTTCCTCTTGCTCTCCCCGGTAGCCAGGCAAGCAGGTCAGGGTCAGATGGGGATGAAAGCCAAAGCTCACAGGGGCAGACTGGAGTGGAAAAGACAAGGGTGACAAAGTGAACCATAGGCCCCTGAAGGTACAACAAGGGAGGAAGCTGGGGGATCACAGGCAGATATTCTAATTTCAAGTAAGCACACATTAGGGGAGGGGAGTAAATGTTGGAAAATTTTAGCCTGTCTAATTCTTTAAGCAGAGTGAGGCACCTAATTTACATTACCTGACAAAGATCCTAATCTCAGAATTAAAACCAAACCAAAACACCAAAACCTACCAAGTATTCCTATCAACGAATTGAGTTTCAAGTAGGCACAATTCAAAAGTGAAATGTATTTGGTGCACCAGATATACTGTAATCTCTAACACTTTTTACTGCTTCTGCCAAACACAGTGAACTACAGTTTTCCCAGCAAGAGATGAATTTCAGGCAGAGCATGATACTCTGGTGTGCCCACAGCCCTGCCAAGCAATAAAACCATTCAATTGTATCATATTTTAAAAATGACGTGTAACAAATTTACAACTTGGAGTCTGAAGGGGAAGAGCATATGTATGGCTCAAGGTTTCCAACACACACACACACACACACACACACTCTCTCTCTCGAGCACACACATGCATGCACACACACTCGCGCACTCGAGCACATATTCACAGTATTTTAAGGTACTTCCATTTCTTATGATTGTCACAACTAAGTAATTAGGCTAGAGTTAGGCAATTACTGTAACTCACATGTAATAATTTCGTCAAGCTGATATGTCTGGGGCCATCAAGTGCCAACTGCCACAGTTCTGATGTTTATAATGTGTCCCTCCAAAACTCAGACACTGCTCTCTGAACTCAGGTGAAGGTGCAAGAGGTATTTTAGGTCATGTGGGTGGAACCCTCTGGAGGGCCTCCCAAGGATCCTTTCCAGCATGTAGAGACGGTCTGTACACCTACCAGAAGTTCACCTGCTCCACACACCGAGTAAGACTGCTAGTACTTTGATCTTGGCCTTTCTAGCCTGCAGAAATGTGAGGAACACACTTCTGCTGTTTAAAAGCCACCACTCTGTAGCATTTTGTTCTAGAAGGGGAAGGGAGCCAGGAACCAGGCCCTCTACGCACAGGAAAAGAAGTCTCTGATGTAGATTACTGAGGCTCCTTGAGGAACTGACTCCCGCTCCATTCTCAGGGGCTACATCAATTAACAGACCCAATCTAATATCTTTATTTAATGGCCCTGGGCCAGCAAGATGGACCACTGGGTTAAGGCATTTGCCACCAAGTCTGAAAACTGAGTTTGTTGCCAGAACCTCTGTGGTGGCAAGAACCGACTTCCAAACATTGTCCTCTGAACTCCACACACCCTGTGGTATGCACATGCTCTCACCCACAAAGTAAGTTAAATAAAATATAATTTAAATTCTGTTTAAACTTTTAGAATATGTAATGACTCTAAAAGACATAAAATGATCCCACTTCTCAAACTCTTCTCACAACTTAGGATCTTATGTTCAGACACTCAGAGGAAACAGCAAAGAGACCACAAACAGCATTTGGTGAGGGAACAGCAGAGCAGAGAGTAAATCCCAGGGCTCTGAGTCCCCAGTACTAGGCTTTAACAGACAGTAACCGTAACAGTAAGCCAAATAATTACCCATAAATGAACAGCAAGTTGGGCACTGATAGTAATAAACCTAAGGAACAGCAGCTAGATGTCTGTCTGTGGTAAGATAAATAGCTATGGCCCCCAAAAGGCTCATGTGTTTGAATGCCTGAACCACAGGGAGTAGCACTATTAGGGGGCGTGGCCTTGTTGGAGTGGGTGTGGCCTTGTTGGAGGAAGTGTGTCACTAGGGGGTGGGCGTAAGGTCTCATATGTTCAAGCTACACCTGGTGTGGTACACAGTCTCCTCCTGGCTGCCTTCAGATCAAGATGTAGAATTCTCAGCTCCTCCAGCACCGTGTCTGCCTGGACACTGCCATGCTTCCTGTCATGACGATAATGGATGGAAACTCTGAACCTGTGAGCCAGCCCCAATTAAATGTTGTCCTTTATAAGAGTTGCCATGGTCATGGTGTCTCTTCACAGCAATGAAACTCTAAGACATTATCCCTACATTGTTATTTTGTTTTTTGGTTTTTTTTTTTTTTTTTTTTTTTTTTTTACAGTATACTAAAACATGCTCAGAGAACTCCGCGCCAGCAAAAGAACCAAGAGGTCTGCAACCATACCATGCACACAGCCATATAGGCACAGAGAGCCCAGGGTTCTTAAGGGAAAGGAATCAAAACAATAACACCTCCAATAGAGGTCTAAACATCTGCAAGATCTCTGCAGGTCAGTAAGGAACAAAGCCCATGGTCAAACCTATTCCATTTAAACCCTGTCTGACCAAAATGGCAAATGCGAAACCGATAACCCATGAAAACTGGAAAAAGAAGGTTGGCCTTTAGAATAAATATTTGTCTTTAATTCTGAGATGCATAGTAGCACCTCATCTGACAAACAGCCTTCAATATGCTTTCAGAAATAAAGCCTAAATGTGTATAAATACAATGCTTTATTGTCCCACATTAAAGTGCAATGATTCATAATGGGAAAGCAGGGTAACATAGGCCTTATTTGTAGTAAGAAATAAAGAATTGTGGGGCTGGGAAGTGAGTAAAGTCACCTGCCACTGAGTCTGGAGTGAGAGGTCAGTGAGTAAAGTCACCTGACACCAAGCCTGGGGACCTGAGTTCCATCTGGGGGCCCATGTGATGGAAGGAGGGAACCAGTAAGTTGCCCTCTGATAGTGCACATCTCCACCCCACATACACAAATAAATGTATTTAAAAAACAAATTGTGTTATTTTATTCCAGTATTAACTACATGTAGCTCTCCCCAACCTTTCAGTGACTAACCAGTCCAGAATACCTACTTTCCTACCAACAAATAAACAAAATCATGATTTTCACTGCCAACTTTCTTTGTAAAAGAGCTTTTTAAGATTTATGTTAAAAATGTTAACATTTAACATTATTGGGGAGGGGTGTGTTCTCTCGTGACCTCCAGCTATTGGCTCAGCTGAAGCACTTTTATCTGCTGAGCCAGTTCATTGGTACCTATGTCAACTTTCTAAAATACTAACTACACTATTATGTCCTAGTTAATAGCAGAAGCTACCATTTTTTGAGCGCCACCAGCTTTACATGTATAACCTCATTTGATCTTTAAAACAAAACTCAGAGAAATGACTGAATAGGTCACCCATCTATGACGCAGCAGAATCAGAGCATGTATGAGAAGCTAAGACCCCGCTCCACAGGGGTCAGAGCCTCTGTGGTCATCTGTCCTACAGGCTCCTTGCACACTGGTTGTTCTTCTGCAGACATAACCATGATTAGGTTTATAAATTGGGTAAAATAATAAATAGAACCTTGTAGTTTGTAACAAAGCGATAATGTAGCACTGTGCTGTAATCAAAGTTCCATGGACGAGAGGTCTCCCTCTCACTCTCTCAGATCATCTCACTCTCCTGAACTTGCCGTCCACCTCAGACCCTGGTTGGTCACAGGAGACCGACATGCATGACGAGGACAACTGAGCCCAGGACTGTCACTGCGTCATAGCTGACCTAAGCCAGCTCATTCCAGTCACCAGAGCATCAGAACCAACCTCGAGGGGAACTCAAGAATATTCAACAGCGTTCTGTAGGTTCGTTAACAGCTACAAACTGAGCAAGCCCAGGCCAGGGCAGAAAGCACGGCTCTCAGCTGGGCATGCTCTTTACACAGAGCAGAAAGCTGAGCCTTGTCTCAGGAGGTTCACATAGAAAATTTTGCCCAGGGCTCAAGAGACGGCTCAGCTGTTATGATAACCTGTGCTCTTGCAGAGGACACAGGCTCCCTGTTAGGGCACACACTGGGTGGCTCCTGTAACTCCAGGTCCAAGAGATCGAATGCTTTCTTCCGGCCAAGGCACCTGCATGCATCTGGTCACATAAATTCACAGGCATACATACAGTACACATATATGTAAAGAAAAAAGTTTAAATGCCCTCAAACAGGAGACTCTGACTCCTAGAGGTTCCAACTCTACATCTTTTAATTCCCATTTGATTCAGCTGAGAATGAGGCTTTAAAATAAAATGTATCAAGTGTTAGCATGACTGCTCGCGCAGCTGATGGTAATCTCAGCACGAGCAGGCCTGCCATAAGAACTAGCAGAGAGAAAAAGGACCTTCAGCAATCATTCGCCATCGACCACTTACCGTTTCCCCACGCAGTTCCTGTCATTCAGGCCCCCGACCTTGTTTATGGCAGACCAGGCTGTGAGCGCCACGTACGGCAGCGAGGCAGCTTGAGTATGAGAGAGCGATTTGGGCTTGTGTGAGACCTAGAGAAAGAAAACGGCCAAAGCTAAGCAGGAATTTGCAAGCCTACTGATACAGCTAAGCACATTTAGCCTCACGGGAAAGCAAGAATTTGCACAGAGAACTTTGTAAACTACCCTGGGTTCAGAGTTTACTGCACACTCCACTCCAAAGCTAGTCTCAGAACAGTCTCCAAGCAGCTCTTCGCCTGTATCTAGAGGCTCAGTAATGTTTTGCAGGCAACATTATTGGATACAGATACTTCATTGTTTATTTTAAAAGACCATATATGGGTTCATGTTAGACCCAACTTTTTTCCCAGACTTAAATTCAAATAAACTTCAAATCCTGATAAACACATTTTAATGAGTCCTTGAGATTAACTGCTTCCTTACTCTGTCTTCTGGAAAGTAATTTTCTAGACTTTTTCATACCCTAGTAACTGCTCCTAACTCCACCTCCAGGCGTCCTTCTGGGGCCAATTTCCTCAATCTTAACCCTTGCTCTCTACTTAGATCTAGGTCCCTTGACTCTCCGACAGCTATTCTAAACAGTGTGACCCCTCCACGCTCTCCCTTGGATATGTGTGGTTCATACTGGGTGGAGTGAAGAAACTGGCCAGTCTCCAAATCTCTGTCCAAGTCTCTGCTCTATGGGATAAAGACGGCTGCTCTGGCAGGCAGTGCTAACAGAAACACCAAGTATTTCTCAGCCTTCCAAAGTTCCCTATTCTTTATTCTAGCTCTCTCTAGAACATAAAGCTGAGCTGAGAAGCCAGCAGGGACTCAGAGACCGCAGCCAGTCTTTCTCACAGAGCTCGACAGTGAGTTACCTCGTTCCCGCTGACCACAACAAACTCGGAGAGAGTGCCTTGTTTCCACGGAGGAACTGCAGCCCAGACCTGAAACACACAGACACACAGCTTCATTCCCTACAGACACTTCTGCGTGAAGCTAAGCATGAAGACACTCCCTAATACACAGCTAGCTACCCAGAGGGGGGGAGAGGGGGGCTCCACTGGAAACACACTGTAACATACCCTGCTGCACTCAGCAAGGCTCTTCCAGGGCTTGAGTAGTGGCTCTGCCACTTACTAACTGCAGCTCTCAACTTGTATTTACATACGTATATTTACTTATATAGACCAATCTCACTGGGTAACCCACAGTGACCACAAGCTCCCATCTTCTCATCTCAGACTCGCTAGTGCTGCGATTACAGGTGCACCTCACCACGCGCTGCTGGCCTCATAGCAGGGTTTCCTCGCCTGCAACCTGGCCTGGCTGTGCTAACTTACAGGGATTAATCTTCTCTGTGAAAAGGAACCAGAACACGGCTACTATTATGCGCTCTCTCCTATGTCTTGGCAAAAATGTCCAAAGTGACAACTCACAGAACATTATAGCACTTATATGTTATATTAGAACTTAGCTATCTCAAAAGCAGCTAACCCATAAGGCAGAAACTATCACTTAAAGACTCAACAAAATAAAGCAGTTGTCCTTATCCTACCTGTTTTAAAGTCTTCCGGTTCTTAAGGACTGAATTTAGAGAGCTTGAATACAAGCTGAGCATGGGCACAGTGGCTTCCGCCATAACTGTAGCACTGAGGAGGCCAAGGCACAGCCCCAAGTGCAGGACAAGCCTGGGCTACAGTGTGCTCCAAGCCAGCAAGACCCTGTCTCAAACAAAACAAAACAAGAACCAAAAGTGTTCTGGCCAGAGGTCAGTTGGTACACACACTAGGAAGTAATCGGTCAGTGGTGATAGTCTATTTCCAAAGGCAGTAGGGTGAGCCGGAGGAATTGCAAACACCTGCAATCCCAGGATGGGGGAAGCAAAAGGATTAGGAGCACAGCCATCCTCAGCTACAAAGCAAGTTCAAGACCAGCTATATCCAGTCTAAAAGTTATTTTAAAAATAAAAAAGGAGAAGCTGGAGGTGGTGGCGCACAGCTTTAATCCACCACTTGGGAGGCAGAGGCAAGCAGATCTCTGTGAGTCTGAAGCCAGCCTGGTCTACACAGTAAGTTACAGGACAGACAGGGCTATTACATAAGAAATCTTGTCTCAAAAAACAGGTGTGTGTGTGTGTGTGTGTGTGTGTGTGTGTGTGTTACATGTATGTTATGCATGGTATGTAAATAAATATGTTTGTATATACGTTAGAATGAAAATTGCATATTTAGAAAAGGAATGAAGAGTAAGGAAGCTAGGCATAGTGGGCCATGCCAGTAAACCTGACCTTTGAGACAGACATAGCAGAATTGTAAGTTCAAGAACACCCTCGCTGTGGTGGTTTGAAGAATGACCCCCAAAGGCTCATGTATTCGCATGCTTAGCTGACGAACTGTTTGGCGAGGATTAGAAGGTGTGACCTTGCTGGAGTAGATATGTCCATGATGGAGGAGGTGTGTCCCTGAAGTCAAAAATCCCATGCTAGGCCCAACACCTCTTGGATCAGTAGGTAAAAACTTCTCAGCTACCGCTCTAGCATCATGTCTGCCTACATGCTCCCAACCATGGACTAACCCTCTGAAACTATAAGCAAGTCCCAGTTAAACACTAAGAGTTCTTAAGAGTTCCTTGGTCATGGTATCTCTTCAGGGCAATAGAACTGTAACTAAGACCTTACCTACATAACAAGTTGAGATCAGCTTAGCTTACATAAAAACCAGTCTCCAAAAACAAAAGAAAAGGAAGGGGGAGGGGAAAAAAGAGGGCAGGAGAGGAAGAGGGGAGGGGAGAAGAAGGGGATGGAAGAGGAGAGGGAAGGTGAGGAAGAGACAGTAAGTTAAAAGGACCGGCTCACCTCATCTCCAGGCTGGAAATACTTCACGTCAAGTCCACACTCCATCACCACACCAGAGACATCCCGACCCAGAGTCAGAGGAAATTCTTCTCCTCTGGTTCTCATATGCAGAGGGTCACGCTTCATATTTAGAGCAGTGGCTCCATAGCCACCTGCAAAATACAATTGTATCTGTGTCTTAAAGGAAAGGGTTAGGATGATTTTAAAATACTATAGGATTACAGGCAGGCCAGTATCAGACGCTCAAAATGCAGGCTCTAACACAACAAGCATCACAGTTTTTGCCACCATACAGTAAAGCATAAAAACCAGGTATTGTTCCTTTTAAAGAAAACTACTTAGAAAGCTGCAATCAGTTATTAAACTAAAATCACAATTGCTCAAAGTCTCTTTGAAACTCAGACTTTGAAGATGGTATCTCCACAAATTTACCCGTTTGCAAACTTAAGTTTTTAGACAGGAGCTTGCTGTGTAACCAGGCTGGTTCTATTTGCCCCTCATGTCTCAGCCTGAATGTTAGGATTACAGATACGTGCCACTGTGCTTGTATAATTGTTTTTTTAACAACACACACAAATAGTTTTAATTTAGTACTAAGGCTGGTAAAGAAGAAAAATGTCCAAGTTATAAAGAACTCCTGCATATTAACGTACCTGCTACTCACACTTGATATAAATAAAAAATAAGTTCAGGTTAGAAAGAAGTCATGGGTATTAAAGTATCTGATACTAGTAATAAGTTTGAGTTCTAGTCCATACCTCCTAAAAATCTATCTAGAATAATGATTTTGAGTAAGAGCAAAGCATTTTAGTGGAAAAGAGCCATGTCTGACCAAGTCAATTGCATTACACCTAGGGATGAGGGGTGGGGGATAGGGATGGGGACATTGGTTGGTTTTTTATTTTTGAGACAGTCTTCCTATGTAGCCTTGGGCTGACCTGGACTTGCTATGTAGACCATGCCAGCCTCACAAGGACCCACCTGTCTGCCTCTGCCTCCACAGTGTTAGGATTAAAGGTGTGCAGTACTACATGCAAACCCACACCTTGTTTTTAAGGATATTTATACCAATAACAGAAAAATAAAACTGAAACCATTATTTTGGTTCAAATAAATTAACTACTCTATCTACAATAATAATCTCAAGTAATAGTTGGGCCTAGCTATTCTAGTGGAGTTCTGAAAGCCAAAGGAAGGCCCTTGAAAATATTTAATGCTGTTTTCAAGTAAGATCAAAAACAGCTAAGGAAAATTCTAAACGAAGTATGTATAACAACACAAACCGTGGCAGAAGAAATAGATAACAATAGTGATAAAGTCATAGCCTGTGTGAATGATCCAGCACAAAAGAAAACAGAAATGCAGGAGAGAACAGGTGCCCCAGAGAAGTGGAGAGGATGGGATCAGGATGACAAGCAGAAGACTGGCCCTAGAGGGACAGTGACAACCGGTCTACACAGCACAAGGAAAAGTAGATACGGAGAGAGGCTGGCAGGTGGGTAGTCTGTATAAGTTGTTTTCTAATTAAAAAAAAAAAAAAAAATCAAGCCACATGGGAAAAAATGAAAGCTGGGATAGTGCCAGAAAAATCTAAGCTGCTAGTCCTTATGTCAACACTCCACATTTGCCATCTGGCTAGCTGGAGCTGCACTCCATCACGGGACAGACAGACTCACAAAGGCCCGTCCTCTTTTTCCCTGTCTTGTATTTATTGCCCTCTATTAAGGCACAGCAAGTTACTCACTGAAACCCTTTGTGGTTAGGGCAACAGAAGTGGACACTCAGCCTTGTCCTAATTTAGTTGTAAACTTGCAAAAAGGTCCCAGCCCTTTCTGAGGTCCCAAGTCAACAGTTCAGATTGCTTCCAACAGTTTTCTTAATAACCCTAATATGCTAATATACCAAGAGTAACTAGGCCTAGCGAGCCATGAGAAATGGAACCTGTTTAGTGACAAAATGGGGTTTGAACTTGTCTTCCCAGCTGTGGGTGGTGGCACGCGCACATCTGGAATCTTAGTGCTTATGGAACACAGGCAGGAGGATCAGGAGTTCAAGATCATTCTACATAGTCTGGGCCAGTCCACCCATAAGGGACTCTTCACAAAAAAAAAAAAAAAAAAAAAAAAAAAAAAAAAAAGAGGGTCTTCCCCTGACAGGGGCATAACTTGTTCAGAGTTAGGCTAAATTAGAAAATCCCCAAGATTTCCTCAATTTCAGAGATTTTAATCCCATCTAAAGAAACCAAAATGTGTTGTATATACTGTTGGCTATGTTATTTTTAAATTATTTATTGATTTAGTCATTTCTATGATTTATTGTTTTATGTCTAACAGTAGTAGCCATTTTTAGAAAAGCAGCCTTTATCCATCATAATAGATGCGTCTCCTGTTTTCTTCTCAAGGGAAATAATTTTCTACTCAAATATCTCCCAAAGCTATCATTTTCAGGTATCTTCTGCAACAATAATACTGTCTCAAAAAGCAGCCATGAGCTGAAAGATAACTTGCAAATAATATTACCCAGTCTAGTAGTAAGACACTCGATCATCTCAAAAATACTCTATAAAAGTAGATGTGCTACGGTATTACTCAAAACAGTAGCCAAGAAACATCTGGACACGGCCACTCTACTGAAATGAAACTGTACACAGCACAAATTGTATATGCACATTTTATAAAACAGAATTACCTTTAAGCCCAATGTAAAAATAAAACCTTTAGAATGAAGTAAAATCATATACAGCTAGGAAGAGCAATCATTCCGTCTACACAAAGCTAGAGGGGGAGAGCTGAAACACCCCAGCACTGAAAAAAGTTAAAGGAGACAGTCAAGGAAAGGTATTTTCAATGCACTGTTATTGTGGTTGTTATTCTGGTTTTTGGAGACACTTTAATGGCCCAGCCCTAGATGGCCTTGAGCTCCCACCCCCTGCTGGTGACTTGTTTGCTGTTCTGAGACAGTACTTAGGCCAACTTTAGACTTGCATACAGCAGAGTATGACCTTCCAGTCCTCCTGCCCTATTTCTGTGGTGCTAACACTGCAGGTTTGCACTGCCACACCCTGCTTCTGCAATGCCAGGACTGCAGGTGTGCATTGTCACATTCCGATTCTGCAATGCCAGCACCCTGGCTGTCCTGGAACTCACTCTGTAGACCGGGCTGGCTTTGAGCTCAGAAATCCACCTGCCTCTGCCTCCCAAGCACTGGGATTAAAGGCGTGCGCCACCACTGCACTTTCAATTCAGACCAGCAACATCCGCTGCCCAAAGCCCACTGTGGCTAGTATCCACTAGCCACAGCAACAAAGCTCAAGTCACTGTGCTAACCTAACATCTATGAATCTGGATGTGACTCCCCAAATCCAGAGGTTCTCCAGGTTTGGTATGCCTGCAATCTGAACAATGAGTCTAAAACACGTTTCTTCTTTTCCAACAATCTTTATGGGCCCACTTTTTCATCATTTCAAATAACACTGTAACAGAATACAGAACCATGTATGAAAATCCAGATGTTCTAGTAAACCAGGCATCAAAGAAATGTACTGAAGTATAAAATAATGCTAACCATCTCAATAAATTTCCTGGCTTATTTTGGAAAATAATTTTTACAACTTATTAAATTTTACTTACTTAGGGCATAGCAAAATGTGCCACCAGCAACTTTCCATGGTGATTTCTCTCCTTCTACCATGCAAGTCACAGGGACTGAACTTGGGTCTTTGGGCTTGGCAGCAAGCATCTTTCCCCACTGGGCTGTCTCACTGACATAAATAGTTCTTCTATTCCAGAAACCTCCTTGGAGTTAAATCCTGTGCTATATCAGCCACTGCCCGACAGAGCGCTGCACATATCTGTCTCTCAGTAGTTCATACTTTTCTCCTGTTCTAATTCTGTATTTACTATATTTTAAAATACAAATTTTAGCATCTGTTCAAATTTCTAATAAGATGGTTATAGCTTATATAAAAGTCAGCCATTTTTTAGGTACCAATGAGACTTAGTCTAGTTTGAGAATTGCTAATCTATTGCATCATTTCTGGAGAAAAAGTAAAGTTGATCTTAACATTTTCTTCTACTTTTAACTTAACTGGTAACCAGACAATACACACACACATGCACAAGCACAGACACGGACTCACACAACACTCACACACATACACATACATGCTCACATGCATATACAAACACACACATATGTACATATACAAACATAGAAACTAAGTTTGTCCCATACTAAGTCATACATGAACACTGCAGCTGAGGCACTGAAGGCCACTGTAGGCCCCACACAAGCCCTTCAGAACACTGACCCAGAGTTAAGTAAGCATTTGGCAGCTTCCTTAAACACTAGGAAGTGAACTGCCTGGGAATTAATTAGTCATCTCAGAACATACTCATCTTCAGATGACGCGGATGAGTTCCCATAAGCAAGGCTGACAATATTTTTGCCAGTTTTTCCCAGAATTAAAGTAATGTATAAATACAAATCAATCTGTTCACCACTATAGTAGAATCACAGTATAGAATATACATTGAAGGAATGCTCTCCCCAAGCTCTTCAACATGACCCAGCAAGAGAAAACAGGATAACATTATCCCAGCTTCCAGAGGTGTATAACAAGAAAACACATTTTAGCCAGGGTGGGGCGTGGGGGATGGGAACGTGACAGATGAGGATGCTGTGTCCATCTCAGGAGTCCTGCTGTGCTGCTTGGTCCATGAGGCGATAACAGAAGTTGTGAACAGCAGGAAAGCAAGAAGGATACAGGAATTACATAAACTCAAACTCTACACTGATGGGTAAACATAACCAAACTCTGGAACTGGTGCTGAATGCTAAAATGACCACAGTGCAGATCAATAGTAGACATGACTTCTCAGTCCCAATTCACATGTGAAAGGAAGCAAATACATTGAACACAAGGTTAAAGTATACCTTGGCAGTTGTGACTTCAAAACTTCAGAAATATTTGCAGGGATAGTATCAGAAACCTACAGGATTTCAGATGGCTATGCCTATAGTGGTGCTTGCCACCAAACCTGAGGGTCAGTTTAATCCCCTGAACCTACACGGTAGAAGGAAGAAACTCACTCCCACAAGATGTCCTTTGACCTCCACGTGTGCACTGTTCCACACACCCAAACACAAAATAAATACATGGAGTAGAGAACCTAAATGATTCCTTCAAGCCAACCTAAACATAGTCATTAACTAGGTGTGGTGGTCTACCCTGCTGTATCCCAGGACTGGAGAGGCAGAGCAGAAGGGCTGCAGAGTGGAGACTAGTCAAGGGTATACAATGAGTTGGAGGCCAGCCTGGGCTAGACAACAAACCCTTGTTTCAAAACAAAAACAGCAAAACTACACAAACAAACCACCTGTGCGCCCAGTGAATTTTGATTTAAAAAAAAAAACGAACCGGGACAACTTACTTCTCATATTAACGTCTATAGGATTTACACTGGCAGCATGCACTTTGATAATGACTTCGTTTGGATAGTGTATGATAGGTAACATCATGTTCTGGGTGAACCGAAGGACTTCATTCTTTCCATATTTATCTATCACCCAAGCAGGCATGACTGTGCTCCTCGCAGACGTAGTACTAATGCCTCTAAATGGTGGCTTTGGGATAACTTTCCTTCTCCAGAAGCTGGCGGCGGCACAAGCACTTCTTCTAAGTACACAGATCTTCAAAACCTCCATCCTGGGCAGGGATGGAGAATGTTTCCTCAAAAAAAAAAAAAAAGGAAGAAAGAGGGGGCAGAGGGAGAGAACGGACCTGAAGCGGGGCAAACTAACACATTTCAATTCAGCCAAATTCTGCCAAACCCACTGGTCAATTAAGGGAGGAGGAGCTTTCAGAAACAAACTCAACTGGAAGCAGCAATGGGAGAAAATAGAATAGAATTGCTACTGTGCTCCCCACATCAGAAACGTCCCAGTTGGCGCCCAGTCAGTACTCTGGCCATTCCTTCCTTACGCTCTCCTTCCCCTTGAGGAAAAAAAGCAAGCAAGCAGGGAGCCCTCAGTGGGACGAGCAAACAGCGCTTGCAACCCAGAGGACCGGCGGACTCCCGACGCGACCCCGCCGCGGTCTCCTTGCCTGTCCGCGCGCCTCCTGCCGCCGGCGCGCGAGCCAATCGTCTGCAGCGATCATTTCGCAGCCGGGAACTCAACCAATCCGGGCGCTCGTTGTTGAAGAGCCGCGTGAGGCTCCAAGATGTCTGCGCCCATGTAAAACGCCGGCGGCAGACGTTGATTCCTTCCTCCGCTCCGGGACCTTGTGGTACCGGGCTGACTCCGAGGACTATGCTGGGCCGGACTCTCCGAGAAGTGAGTGGACTTGGCCAGGAGGGAACCAAGGAGGGCGGAGGTACTGAAGGGCTCGGAAGTTCAAGGTCGTCTCGGGTCACCCCGCACGGCAAGCCCCGCCTGGTCGCCTACATCCAAGCGTGGGAAGTGGGATTCGAACTTAAGCTCTTACATACACCCTCTATCAATTTCCAGGACGTCAGGAGAAATACTTGAACCCCCGAGCCGTGGAGTGGAATTACATCCCTCCTGCGCGATTTGGGAAAGGTTTCTCAGACAAGCCATTTCAATCCTGTCGCTGCTCGCTTAGGGACGGGGCGATATGCAGCATGCAAATTTCAAAAAAAAAAAAAAAATTGGTGGCTTAAAAAAAACATTAAAAAAAAATGGTGGCTTAAAAAGAAAGAAAGAAAGAGAGAGAGAGAGAGAGAGAGAGAGAGAGAGAGAGAGAGAGAGAGAAAGAAAGAAAGAAAGAACCGTCCGAACAACTAGGGTTTCTACCACATCATGTTTAAACCCCTACTTAAGCTGTAGGTCGCAACTCCGAATGTAGGAGAAAATTTGACAGCAGTTTAAAAGGGGAAACGTGAGTGTTTCTGAGAGACAGTGGGCAAAGTTCATTCAAAATCAAATGCGTTGTGAATTCAAGGTGTTTCTGACAGCACCCAGCGTTGCTCCCTCACGACTTCTCTGCAGCAAGGTTCAGAGCAATGCTGCCCGAAACATCTCCACTCAGAATCCAGAGTTGTGCGTTAGGATTTAACATATAAACAACTTTTCTAAACGTGTAGAAACATGAAAGCAAGCCTTTTAATATTTCCCTAAATCATTCCTCAGCTTGTCATACCCTAAGTGTGAAATTCGTGTATCTCTGGGTTTTATTGCGTTAAGGTGCTTGATTCAAAAAATGGCCGTTTGAGTTATTGATTTGAGTTTCATTCAAAGATCATTAAATAAGTTTTGACGTGAGATTATTCAGCTTTTTCCAATATGGCTCTAAACATGCTCCCACCATTTCGTACAACGTATTTATGCAAAGTGGTGTTCTTCGCACTGATATATCAAATCAAAATATTGGTGAACTGAAAAAAATGAAAAGCATTGCATCAACCTGCAGCCATTATTTAATTCTTTATTTAAAAATAAGCAAGTCTGTGCATTTATTGGTATGCAGATTTGCTTTCATCTTTAATAGTAAATAAAGAGTTACAGCAGCGCACGGCTTAGAACACACCACAGCAGGCTGGCTGATTCCACGGGAGATCGTGGATTTATTTGGGTAGAGGGTGGGAGAAGTGGAGAGACAGATGGTGAGAGAGAAAGAGAGCGTGATGTCGCTCGCCCTGAATATTTATATCGCCTGTGACATATTCTTCCACAGGTACCAGGTGAGGTAGTCAGGTGAATTATGGAAAGTTTGACAGTTGTCTTGGTAACGAGGTAGAGGTCGCACATCACCTGAATATGACGTCACTCAGAGTTTGGGCTTGATGCTAACATACCTCCCTTCTTATTATTATAAAAGAAAGGGAAAAAAAAAGGGGGAGAAGGGGAAAGCTGATGGTGAAAGAGGAGTTGGGGCATCATGTCTCTTAAACTGCTTCCTGCTGTGTAGGGGTGTAGTCCGTTGAAGGGAGTAGCTGACTTTCACCATCAGGGCCTGCTCCGTAGATGTGTGGACAGCAGCTGATAATCCTGTAACAGGAACTGATTAATAAATTGGTTAAAAATAATATCAGGAGGATGGCCCAAGGGTGTCTCACGTTCTCAAAGTGGCACTTTTCCTGGGAGAACTGGCGAAGACCATCTTCTTTAGCTGTTAGGACACCTGGTACCCGTCAGTTCTGAAGCACCACAGCTGGAATCTTGCGGGTCTTGGATGTAGAAGTGAGTGTCTTGCAGTGTTGGTAGAAGTGGTTGGTCCGTGGACCTAGCATATGTATCTGAAAAGACCAGTATTCCTCTATCTGGGCAAAAAGAAAGCAAGTATAGAGAATATAATATTTAAATGGGATAACAGGTCTAGGGATGGTGGCAATTTGGATTGGTTCTTGGCATCAGGCTATGGAGCAGTTCCCTGGCCCTGTTTGGAGAGACTGTTTGTTATCTGTGAGTGTCTCTTGAACCTCGTACATCTAGATGCAAAGGCTGACCTGGATAGAAACATGTGTCTAGTCCAGTGAGGTCGAGCTCAGCTGCCGGGGTGGGGTCTCATCTTCTGAGATTGAGGACAAGGTGGGTGATTTCAATGTCCTCTGGAGCTTAAGAGAGCACGGTCCTGTTAGAGTCGATGTGTATGAAGAGGAGTCAGTTTTAGATGAAGGGATGAAAGGCTTGAGGTCAGACAAGTGGACCCAATGAGGTAGTCCTTCAAGTTTAACAGCTGTAGGGGTCACAAGGATTACCTTAAAAGGACCCTGCCATTTGGGAGAGAGAGGTGAGGGCCGATGATCTGGAGGGGAGAGAAGCACTTGGTCTCCAATGTTTACAGGCAGTGGACAGGAGACAGTGTGTGGTCGAGGTAGATGGTGGTCAGCAAAGTTCCACAAGAGAGAACGGAGATGGCAAAGTAATGGGGTCAGCAGATGGTCTGGGCGGGGAGAGCATTTAGGTGAAAGACCAGGAGTTAGAACTGGATGTCTATACATGAGTTCAAAGGGTGAGATAAGGAGAGGCCGCTTGGGAAGAGCTCGTAGCCTGAAAAGAGCTAAAGGTAGGAGTTTTACCCAGTCAAGGTGAAGTTCCTGTGACAACTTAACAAGGGTGGTCTTCAGAGAGTGGTTAGTCCTCTCTACCTTGCCTGAAGATTGAAGATGGTAAGGAATATGAAAATCCCAGGGGATGTCTAGAGCCTTAGATAGAATTTGAGAAACCTGAGAAGTAAATTCAGGCCCATTGTCTGACTGAAGGGAGGCTGGGACACCAAATCGGGGGATGATCTCTCTGAGGAGGAGATCAGAGACTGTCTGGGCCCTTTTGTTAGTTGTAGGAAAAGCCTCTACCCAGCCTGAGAAGGTGTCCACCAAAACCAGGAGGTACTTGACATGTTTCACAGCAGGCATGTGGGTAAAGTCAAGTTGCCAGTCAGTTCCAGGAAGGGAACCTCTAGCCTGATGGGTAGGAAAAGGGGTGCTACGATACCTTGAGTTGGGATCTGACATCTGGCAGATTTTGCAAGAAGCAGTGATAGATTTTAAGAAACTTAAGTCCTCAGGAGTAGGCTGTAGGTGGGTCTTAACAAAATAAGACAACGCTTGGCTGTTGGGATGAAAGAGTTGGTGAAGGTAGGACAGAGTTTGACGAGTGTCAGGGGGTATAGGTGGGGATGCAAGTTGTACTGTGAGAATGTCCTGGGGAGGGTGAGAGGAGTCTAGGCCCCTAAGGGCCGCAGCTCTAGCTGCCTCATCAGCTTGGTTGTTTCCCTTGGAGACAATAGAGTCATCTGTCCAGTGAGATCTGCAGTGAACAATCCCAATAGCTGTGGGGAGATGGGAAGCCTCTAGCATGGACATAATTTGGTTCGAGTTAGTTACTGATCCTCCTTTTGTGGTAAGTAACCCTCGCTCCTTCCAGATAGCAGCATGGGACAGGAGGATATGAAACACATATTTGGAATCTGTGAAAATGTTGAGGGATTGTCCCTGTGCCAGCTGGAAGGCACGGGTAAGGGCTATTAATTCAGCCTGTTGGTTGGTGGTATGAGCAGGAAGGGCCTGTGCTTCTACCACCTTGGTACCTGACACTATAGCATAGCCAGCTTTCCTGACCCCTTCATGTAGAAAGGAGCTTCCATCTGTATACCAGGTAAAGGTGGCTTGGGGCAATGTGTCTTCCTGTATGTGTGAAGGATGAGGTAGTAATTCTTCTAGGGTTTCAGTGCAGGAGTGAGATAGGGAGTAGTCAGTGTTAGGTCGAGGGAGAAGATTGGAAATATTAAGAGGTGGGCATGATTGAAAAGTGAGGGTGGGGTCTTCTATTAGAGCTACCTGGAGAGAAAGAACCTTGGAGGGAGGTAGAGTCTGTAAGCCTTTATAAGTTAGGAGCTGTGACAGGTTGTGAGAAGAGAGGACAGTTATAGGCGTTCCCAGGGTTAGTTTCTTTGATTCTCGAATAAGGAGTTCAGCAGCTGCTAAGGTACGAATACAAGGTGCCCATCCCTGGATGGTTAGATCTAGTTTTTTGACAAGTATGCTAGGGTGCAAAAGATGGTCCCAGTTGGTGACCTAAGACTCCAAGGGCAAATCCCTCCTTTTCAGTTACATAGAGGGAGAAAGGACGAGTCAGGTCAGGGAGATGCAAGGCCGGGGCCTCGAGGAGAGCCTGTTGGAGCCTTTGAAAGGGCTTAGTCACAGGTTTGAGAAGGGGTTCATGGGTGGGACCTAATGCTGCTTCATATAAGGGACAAGAAAGTAGGGAAAAAGAAGGAACCCAGGAACGCAAAAAGCTAGCCATTCCTAGGAATGATAAAATCTCTTCTTTTGTAGAAGGAACAGTTGGAGACTGAATCAGGTTCTTTCTATCTAAGGTGATAGCCTGTGGGTTGGGGTAATGGCTAGTCCCAAATAGGTGACCTGCTGAGTGGACAGTTTGCAAGGTGAGACCCTGTAGCCCGGACTGGAGAGGAAATTTAGAAGAGCAGCTGTGTCAGCTTGGCTAATTTCTAAGGAGGGGCTGCAGAGAAGAACATCATGTATGTAAAGTACAATCTTAGATCTAGGGGGAGATAAAGAAAGCAAGTCAGAAGCCAGGGCCTGCCCAAACAGGTGTGGGCTGTCCCGGAATCCCTGAGGTAGAACAATCCAGATAAGTTGGGTAGAAAAGTGGGTGTCAGGATCTGTCCAGGTAAAGGCAAATATGTCCTGTGACTGGGTGTCTAGAGGGATAGAAAAAAATGCATCTTTGAGATCTAGGACTGAAAAATGAGAAGTCCCTGAGGGGATAGTAGAGAGGAGAGTATAAGGGTTAGCCACAACAGGATGGAGTGGAACCACTGCAGAGTTAATGCGCCTGAGGTCTTGAACCAGGTGATAGGTTCCATTAGGTTTTTTAACTGCCAGTATAGGGGTGTTAAAGGGGAGGAGGCGGGTTGAAGGAGTTTTTTTCCTTAAGAGATCAGAAATGATAGGCTTAAGTCCCCTAAGGCTCTGGAGAGAGAGAGGGTATTGAGCTTGACAGATGTACCTGGTAGGGTCCAGTAACTGGATGACAATGGGAGAATGATGTTTAGCAACAGAAGGGTTCTGGACATCCCAAACTCGGGGTCCACCTGAGAAGCTGGTAAGGGAAATAACATATTAGTGTTAGTAGGGTGACTGGCTAAAAGGAGGAGCAGAGGAACTGCTGGTGAGCTTGTGTTTAGGCAAATTAGAGGAGCAAAGGAAATAGAAGCTCCCATCTTAGCTAAAATATCTCTTCCCAATAAGGGGACAGGACATGTAGGCACTACCAAAAAAGAATGGGTGAGAGGCACACCCCTAAAAATGCAACTAAGTGGGGGGGGGGGTCTGGTGGGGAAGGTAAGGTTGTCCTCCTACCCCGACAATAGGAGAATGCGAAGGTGAGGTAGGTCCCCAGAACTCTATCAGGACCGAGTAGGTGGCTCCAGTGTCCAAGAAGGAAGGAGATGGTTCTCCCACATACCATAATATCTACCCGAAGCTCCCTGCTAGTGATGGGCGTGATCGGGTCATAGGAGCCCAGGCACCTTCAATCTTCCATAGCCAAGCCTAAAAGGTCAGCTGAGGGGTTTTGTGGCAGTGACGACCCTCTGTTCTGAGCGACCTGAGGGCAGCCATCAGCCCAGTGTCCCCTCTGATGGCACTTAGGACATGGTCCCCTTGGCTTGCTGGGGTTGGGACAGGCCTTTGCCCACTGACCATATTGACCACATTTATAGCAGGAGCCAGGTGGTCTCTGAGCCTTAGAAGACCAAGAGTCTGGGGTAGTGGCTGAGACTGGTCGGACAGCCTTTGCCAGCATATAGTATTTCTGTTTCCGGGCTTTTTCATCCCTCCCATGGTACACTTTGAAAGCCAGCACTAAGACTTCTGCCTGTGGAATTAGAGGGCCCCTCTCCAGTCGCTTGAGCTTAGTTTTTATGTCGGGGTAGCTCTGGGAAAAAAAGTAGGTCATAAGTTGTTTACCTTCTGAGTTTTCAGGGTCCAGGTTGGTATACTGCAATAAAGCCTTTGTAAGGCGTTCTAAGAACTGAGATGGGTTCTCGTGTTTCTCTTGGACAACCTCTTGGAGTTTCTCAAAGTTAACCGGCTTCAGCGCTGCCTTCCTTAGTCCTGCCAAAAGACATGTTATAAATCTATCTCTGGCTAAGATACCTCCTGCTGAATTGTAATCCCATTGAGGATCCTGGTCAGGAACTGCTGTAGATCTGATTGGATATGTTCTCCCTGTTTGATGAATCTGATCTGCATGCACTTTTGCCTCTTCCCAAACTCTCCTGCGTTCATCAGGAAGCAAATTGTTAGTTATAATCATATGAACATCATAGAAAGTCAGGCTATAGGACTGGGAGATGTATTGAAATTCTTTGAAAGCTGAAGAGTTAGAGGTGTAGGAACCCAGTCTGCTCTCTATCTGGGATAGTTCACTCAGTGAGAAAGGGACATGTACCCTGACTAGGCCATCCATGCCAGCCACTTCCCTTAGAGGAAGGACAGATGCTGGCTTAGGCGTCCCTGGAGGAGAAGAGGTTGGAGGTTTGGCCTTAGAACGTGTGATGGGGGGGTGAAAGTCAGGGCCAACGCAGGACGGTTGGTATGGCCTGCAGCTGGCACAGAAGGAGGGAGGGATGTGGGGAGGTTGAGCCAGTGGGCTCAGAGGTACCCTGGTGAGAGGAAGGAGCTGAGGCAGCAGTTTGAGTTATCAGCGGCATCGAAACAGGTCTGCGTCTGCGTCGGGGTGGAGGTGGTTCATCAGCCGGATTTAAAGGCGTTGGGTCCTCTAAAGGGGGTTGTGCAGGAGTCATGGCTAAGAGAACATTAGGCAGAGAAGCAGAGCACATGGAAGGTGTGTAACAGAGATAGATAAATGCAAGAATGTAGGGAATCTCATTCCAGTTATTAGACCGCCAGCAGTATGTATTAAGACCCGTTAAAATGATTGGGTCCAAGGTGCCATTTAGTGGCCATTTCAAAGCATTATCTAAAGGGTACTGAGTCCAGACCTTATTGCAAAGACGTACCAATTTGGGAGCTCTCAATTTGAGCGGTAAGTTTAACAAATAGAGGTTTTTTAGTAGACAACCCAGTGGAGTTTGAGGCGGCACAGAAGAAGCTGAGCCCATTGTGTGACAGTCAGTCGTTATTAATTTTCAATCAGAGTTCTGATAGAAATATCAATAACAAAAAATAACGGGCAACAAATTGGGATTTTAGGTCGTCACGAAAAAACCCGAGTGCCCCCGGCTGATTCAGCCCACCAGAAACTGATAAACCCAGCAACTTCGAGAGCTGGGGGAAATCACACAATGTGCCAAAGCCTAGAGGCCAGTCATATGGACTGGGGCAATCAAGCCAACCCCTTAGTTTAGGGAGCGTTGGCCAGACGCTACTCAAACGTTTGGGGTCCCTCCTGCCACCCGGAAGCTCCTTACCAATTAATTAGCCGGTGTGTGTTTGCAAGAGTGTGCGCGGTCTAATAACCAGGGTGGAATCATCGAGTCAGCGTGGGTACCCAGAGAACTGCACAGGGTTGCATGGCAGAAGTTGGCGAGCTTCGTAGCAGATGGGGTCTGTCTGCAGCAGCAGATGTTAATTTACGGGCCTGGTGATGGCAGGACGCCGGCGGAGCGTCATCAGCAGGGATCAGAGGGACGGTAGCAGAGCCACGCGGCCGGTGGTCGCTGCGGCACCGGCCCCCGGTTGCCCAAGGAATTCAGACCCGGCCCAAATGCACCAATAAAGGGTTACTATGGTGCGGCCTAGAACAGACCACAGCAGGCTGGCTGATTCCACGGGAGAGCATGGATTTTATTTGGATAGAGGGTGGGGGAAGAAGTGGGGGGAAAGATAGCGAGAGAGAAAGAGAGCATGATGTCGCTCGCCCTGAATATTTATATCGCCTGTGACATATTCTTCCGCAGGTACCAGGTGAGGTAGTCAGGTGAATTATGGGAAAGTTTGACGGTTGTCTTGGTAACGAGGTAGAGGTCGCATGTCACCTGAATATGACGTCACTCAGAGTTCGGGCTTGATGCTAACAGTAAAATTATGTATACCAAAGAATTTTGTAAATATCTATTTATTTATTGTATATGGATATTTTGGCTACGTGTACGTCTGCACACCAGAAGAATGTATCAGATCCCATGCCACTAAAGTCGAGATGGTTGAGAGCTGCCTTATGGGTGCTGTGAATTGAACTCAGGACCTCTGGAAGAGCAGTCAGTGCTCTTAGCTGCTGAGGTGCTACTCTAGCCTCCAAAGAATTGCTTTAAAATCAAATTCTTTATGATTTAGCAATAAATGCCTTGTATACCTACTTCGTATCTCAGTATACCTGTGCTTTGCAAAGCATGTCTAGCAGAAAGGACTGTGAGTGGAAGAAGCTTAAGAAGCCCTGCCCAGGCTCTATCTGTGAGTGCCTTCTGGAGGGCTCTGACAAAAGCCCAGAACGGACTAAACAAAGCAGAGGTGCCATTGCTCAAGCCCGGAACAAAACCGGGAAGCACACCTGTTACCTGTGGGTCTGTGCACTGTCCTTCACTCTGTCTGTCCATCAACTCACTAAGCCCTAGAGTCTGTTACTGTCCCTGCCTTAATTCTTAGTCTTGCTTTAATATGGCTCACCTGCCTTTGTCTGGGGCCAAACTCTCAAGCTTTACAGCAGTCTGCTTGTCCACTCATCTGGACCCATAGTTAAAACTTCAGCTGGTTCCCCTCTAGGCTCAATTAGAGAGATCTGTGTGATTAAAGCCCAGAGTATGTGGCTTAATGGGGTCTCTGGGTAGATCCTGGTAACCTAGTATTGAGTACTTGTCCTGCCTACCGCCTCCCTTTCCCTGTGTGTCTCCATTTGAGAAGTCTCTTCTTTCTCAGCTGGCACCATTTCAGTGATATATAGATATTAAGTTACCATATATGTATATATACCTATATATGTGCACATACATTAAATTAACACATGCATATATACATATATGTGTGTGTATACATAAACATGTGCTAATATATATTTGTAATATATAACAATATATAAGTAAGAAAGGTGACATGTTAATTTAATATATATACATGTTAATTTATATATAAAGTTACAATTACCGTACATTGTATGTGAGATATATATAAAATCCTACATTGTATGTGGCATATCAGATATAGTCAAGTTGACAACAGGGAATAGCCATCACACATATACTGTTAATGAAAAATCAAATTTGTTCTTTTTTTTTTTTTTTTTTTGGTAGAATCTTGTTATGTAGCCCAGGCTAGCCTTACTAAATTTGTTCTCTAAAAGGAGTGGGGAATGCACTTCCTCAGGGTTGTGAGACTGGTGTCCTTACAGCATTGCTGCCTTTGTGCATAGTAAATGAGGTAAAGGCAGCAGACGTGGAATGGCTAGAACAGATTTGGGAGATTTTAGGTTATGGAAAATGGCTACAACCAAGTAAGGTCAAGGAATGGAGAGGCCAGCTAGTGTTCTGCATGAGCTTGAGGGGGATTTTTAGTTGATTTAATTTGTTTTGAGGCAGGGTCTCCTGTAGCCCAGGCTGGTCCCATACTTACTCTCTAGTTGAGATTGTCCATAAATTCCTGGTGCTCTTGCTTGCACCTCCCAGTGCTGGTATTGTGGACATGAGCCATCAACTAGCTATGAACTTGAAGCAGGCCGTAGACCAGGATGATCACAGCGGCAATAGCCACAAAGGTGCAGTGAACTCGGTGCTGAAACCACCGCCGTGAAAGGTGGTGCCAGCCCGCCTGGAGCCTCACAGGAGGAAAGGGGAGAGATGCTCTGAGAAGAGCTGCAGATGACCTGGGGGGTTGAGAGAAGGGAAAAGAGACACGGAGGACCAAGAGGACACACGCCCACCCTGTCTTCCCCATGGACTCTAGTACAAGATAGATAGGTCTGAGCAAAACCAGGAAGCCCACTTACCATCAGCAGGGAAGTTCCAGGAGAAAACACTTTTTAGTGAAAATGTTTTAGGTTATATTTAGATGCGGCCCAGCCGTTCTGTCCCAGGAGGGCTGTCCAATTTGCATCTCATACTCCGTGCCCAGGCCATTCCATCCAATTAGCATATATGTCTCACTTCTCTTTCCAATTCCCTTACTGAGTTCTCAAATTGAGAGTCCCTAAAAATGGCTCTAAGGAAGGGCAGCACTACTGCAGGTAAGTGGCCTGGCTCTGGCCCCGCCCACTACGCCGAATCACCTTTCCCCATGCCAGTCAATAAGTGAGACAGCAACTTGACATCTTAGTCAGGGGCCAGCCCAGGGAGGCATGATCTTCAGTGGCACAGCGTTGCCTTGGGCTGGCCCTGCCTGTACACCTCCATTGGTTGGTTTATTTGTCTCATGAATGCATGAACAGTTAGGCATTATTAACTTTCTTGGACAATTGAGGAAACTGAACTCTCTGGGGTTGAGTATGTGCTTGTTCTAGGTCTTCCCTGACCTCTCCGTAGTTTTGGAGCACACCGTTCTCTTCCATCGCTCCCCCACTCCTTACTTCTGAAGCGTGACACTTACTATGAAGCGTGCAACAGACATCTCTCGTCACTGAATTTCTTCCGTAAGGTACGCCTGCCGGCCCGTGCCATCCCAGGACCTCTCTTGCAGCCTCCCTGTGAACGGCCTTGCTTCTTGTCTGTGAGCATCAGAGGCCTCCCAACCTTTCTCCATACCACACTGTTCCCCAAACTCTCAGCCCCAAGAATGTCTTTCCTTTGATAGTATGTTTAGAAGCCGAAAGCAAATCATTTGTGGACTCTCCTCCTAACTGCAAACACCTTTAGCTTTATACTTCTAAGTCATGAGGACACAGCCAACAGGGAGACAGACTCTTGCACAGGAGTAGACGTGGAAGTGGTAAGGAAAGTATATTAGGAAGTCACCCTGTCCTGTGCTGTTGTGTGGCTTTGGATAAATGACAGCCTCTGAGCTTCAGTCTCTTCTCTTCATGTGTCCAAGAAAGGTAATAATGCCTAACTGTTCATGAATCAATGAGACGAACCAACAGTACCTGGCACCTGGTAAATACTCATTCAGAATTACTCCTTTCCAGGCTTCCCCTGAGCTCACATAGCAGGTGGATTATGAAGGTGCAAAGAAAGCTCGTGTCATCTTTGATTTACTACTTATCCTTTTCTGACCAGCAAGTACCTATTGCTACTCCCAAAGCTCGTGCCAAATAATACAAATAATGCAAATAATGCCCCCTTCCTCTCAGGGCTCACTGCTAACCAGGAGGTTCTGGTCACTGCTCAGGTGCTTTGCTTTGTTTTGGGGAGTTTGGTTTGATATGGGGTTTGTTGTTGTTGTTGTTGTGTGTGGGTTTTTTTTTTTTTTTTTTTTTTTGGTTTTTGGTTTTTGTTTTGTTTTTCAAGACAGAGTTTCTCTGTGTAGCCCTGGCTGTACTGGACTCACTCTGTAGACCAGGCTGGCCTTGAACTCACAGAGACAGACCTGCCTCTGCTTCCCAAGAGCTGGGATTAAAGTCAGGCACCAACATGCCCGTCTTTCTCGTGCATTTCTTAAATGTGTGATTTTATTATTTTTAAGTGTGTGTATGTGTGTATCTGTGTCTGTGTATGTGTGCACGCATGCACACATGAGCATGTCTATTTGCATCTTTATGTGGGTACGTTCATGTGGGTACAGGTACTTGGGGAACACAGGCATTGGCTTCCCCTGACTTGGAGTTACAGGTGGTTGTGAGCCATTCGATAAGGGTGCTGGAAACCAGACGAGTCATCTGCAAGGGTGGTATAAGCTCTTAATTGTTGGACTATCTCTGCAACTCTACTTCTCGTGCATTTTAGCCCTTTGTCTACCAGCCTTCTTAACGCATAAAAAAAGACAGAAAGTCTGAGTTTATATACGATACTATGTGTGTATGTATATCTTAAGTATGCATTTTTTTCTGAACACCAGGTGTCTCTTATAACACCTGGTGTCTCTTATCTGAAATCCCCAGTAGATATAAAAGTCTGATTCAGTGGCATAAAGTGCTCCTTGGATTACAGAAGCTACTCCCTGAACCTGCTCTCCCTATCCATCCTGTACTCAGGCTGCCCTCAGCTGCTTCAGGTCTGCATGCGCTCACCTAAATTGTAGCTGTTGCTCGCCCAAGCCTACATAGGAACAAAAGTAGTGGAGGAAGGGAAGATTGCCCCCACCCTTCCCATCCTCTGCTGCCCAGTGCTGCCCTTTGCTCACACTGCCTTGACTGAGTGTAGGCTGTGCCTAGGCTCTAGAATGTGAACCCAGGCCTCACCTCGACATTCTGTCTGTTACTTGCAGCTCCCTTGATACAAGATTTGGACTTTTACAGAATTGGGCTTTGTACAGGATCTGTAAAAGCGTTTTTGAATTATCTATACTGTAGGTTTCTGCAGCACTGAAGCAGGGCCAGGTTACGCCGACAGAGCTCTGCAAGAAATGTCTCGCCCTCATCAAGAAAACCAAGTATCTAAATGCTTACATTACTGTCTCAGAAGAGGTGGCTTTAAAGCAAGCTGAAGAATCGGAGAAAAGGTACAAGCAAGGTAAATGTAAATGATGTCCAACTGTATCTCATTGATCTGTCGCAAGAGGAGGTGTGTCTTTCAGTTAGTAAAGCTGTAAACGTAAAACAATCCCCCTTGGTTAAAGAACCTGTCCTGAACTGTTTAGTGTAAATGCCATCTAGTGCCTGTCTGCAATAATTTCCAGTGTAAACTTCATTTCTGAAGTTTCATTCCATTCTTGTGCTCTGTGAGAGAGAGAGAGAGAATACATGTATATGTGTTTTGCCCTGGCAGGTCACTCTCCACCTTATGGCCAGTAAGCCGGAGTGACCATGCTGTCCTCAGCCCTCCAGCACTGCGGTTACAGGCAGGCGTGTGTCATGCGGCCATGCCGGGTCTCATCGCAGGGCACGTTGTGCTAGGATCTGACATACTGAGCCATCTTTCCATCCCCCCTCATGGCTTTTAAATGCAGGTCAGCCTCTTGGAGATTTAGATGGAATCCCTGTTGCTGTAAAGGACAACTTCAGCACATCTGGCATTGAGACAACATGTGCATCAAATATGTTAAAAGGTAAAGTCTAACTGATCACAACAGTAATACTTTTATAAAGATGGGTGCTTTTTACACTTCAAGACAAAACACTGACGCTTCAAGATAACCTGAGCTTAATTACAACTGTGGGAAGTCCTGAGAATAGACGATTGCCTCTTCCCTGCTTGCTCATTACATACAGAGTCTTTAGGCAATGGCCAGCCCCATCAATGAGTCCAGCTTAGGAAGTTGAGGAGCCTTTTCAGGAGGACCTGGTCCTGGCAGGCATCATCCCTGCTATGGACACTCAGAACCCATCAGCGTCCGCTCACCATCTCTGAGAGCTGTGTGGTAATCCTCAGGTTTATTCTTTAACTTCTCAGGCTGAAAACAAACATGTTCACCAAAATATTTGGATCCTAATAGGACAAATAAGCGGAGAAAGAAAAGGTCCTCAGAATGATACCCACCAACAGTAACGTCCTATGAGTCCGCTTTCATTAGATGGCAGCAGTGTGTTTCAGAGTATAGGCTAGAGGGGTGTTTGTTTGTTTCAATTTGGTGGTGGCTGTGGTGGTGGTAGAGGTGGAGGTGGACCTGCTGTTTAAATTAGGAATAGCTTACGATCCAATAGTGATTGCTCAATTAAAGCTTAAAATGGTGCTTCCTATTTGTTGTTCCTCTCATGTAATACATAAAATACTATTCTTTAGGTTATATACCACCTTACAATGCTACAGTAGTTCAGAAGTTGTTGGATCAGGGAGCTCTACTCATGGGGAAAACAAATTTAGATGAGTTTGCCATGGGGTAAGTAAATGAAATTTTCCTCTTTTTATTTAACATCGATGCCCTAATTCCATTGCATGTAGATACCTAAAGGTAGCAAGATTACTTCCTGAGAACTCTTTTTGAAATGTTTACTTGAATTATTTTGATTCCATGTGTATCTATGTAAGTGACTGGCACACGAGCAGATAGATACCAGTGGCGGCCAGCAGAGGTCGACGCGGCCCCACAGGCTGTCAGCTGCTAAGCCAGGCTTCAGCCTGATGGCTGTCTTAGTCCCTGTAGGAGACTGTGTTCAGCATCTAACAAAATGCAGATACATTGTTTGGGCTTTAGAGTGTATTTCCCTGGTGAATAGTGACATTAAGTGCCTTGTCACTTGCTTATTTAGCCATTTGTGACTCTGCAGTGAGGTATTTGTCCCAGTCTTTTGTAAAGTAGCTTATTTAACGAGTTAGAAAAATTCTGGGTCCAAGTCTGTTATCAGATAGAGTTTGCAAATCTGTTCTCAGTCTTTGACTTATCTTTTCATTCTCTGTCTGTATTAGTTGCTTTTTGCTTTGCTGTAATACAAATAACTGACCCCACAGAAAAAGGGGCTTCTTTGTTTTAGGTTCAGGAGCGCTCCTGGCAGGAAAGACATAGTGATGAGAACTTGAGGCTCTGGTCACATGAGCTCTGCAGTCAGGAAGCAGAGGGCAGTGAACGCTGCTGCTCAGACAGCTGTCTCTTTACATACTCAGGGGCCCTGGCCCATGGCGTGGTTCAAGAATGTGCTGCCCACAGTTAGTGTCTTCCTACCGCTGTCAACCCAGTCTAGACACTCTGAGAGGCACCTCAGAGGCTTGTTTCCTAGGTGAAACAAAGAATGATACCCTGGACTCAAATAGTATGTAAAAGCAAAGAGTGTTGTATTCTGCAGATGGAGACCCCAAAGTGAGCTCACAGGCCTGATTTAAAGCACATTAGGGGAGAGGTAGGTAACCTCTGTCATTGGCTTGCTGGGGAAGTCTGGAAACTGCTGTTGACCCATTGTCCTTACCTCAGGCCAGGTGTCAGGGCAGCTTCTGAGGCCTGGACTTGCCTGGACTTGCCTAGGTCTTGGAAACAGACTGCCAGTATGGAGCCTGCCTTGGAGGCAGCCTGTCTCATTAACCCTGATCTTATCAGGTTGATTATCAGTGATGCCCAGCAGACACACTGTGCTTTTCAAAGAGTCGAAATTCTTAATTTTGATAAAGTCCATCTCATCGTTTTTTTCTTTCATGATTCATGCTTTTATGATGCTTCCAGTAATCCTGCTCCAGACCAAAACGGCAGGGTTTTCTCCCAGTTTTCTAGAGTTAGCCCTTCTGCTTAGGGATGCCACCCGTGTTGTTGAAGGTTTTGGTATAAGGTGTGAATAAAGTCCAGGTCTTTCTTACTTATCCCGGGACTGTTTAGACAAGACAAGCTTGTCCTTGTTCTCGGCAGACACACGCCGGTAAGGCCTGTGTGGGAATCTGGTCTTGACACTGGCTTAAGAGCCTCTCACCGTGCTCCTTTGTAAATCACTGAACACACTGCAGCCCTGTTTTCCATGTGAGTTTTAGAAGCAGTGTCTTTTGAACTGGGCGACTGTCTGTGTCTTCTAATTCACAAATATCATGAGTGTGTGCTAATTGAGATTTTTGTTTATTTTTTTTCCTCAGGAATACTTTTAAGATTTTCCATTGTCAACCTTCTATAGAGCTTCTGTGATTTATGTTTTTTAATTACAATTATTCATTTATTTTGAGGAGTTGGCCATGCACAGGCGGAGTTCATACGACAGCTCTGGGCATCCAAGCTTTTCTTCCACCACATGGGTAACTCGTGGATGAGCACTGAGTCACATTCCAGCTCATGGCTTACTTTATGCTTTCATTTATCAGTTCCTAATTATTTATAGCAAATGCATAAAAATATAATTGGTTTTTCTCTATTGACCTATCTCATCATCTTGTACAAGTTCATTTGTTAGTTCTAATTGATCTTTATAGATTCTTTGGGATATTTTGTGTAGATAGCAGAGACAGTTTTTTATTTTTTATTATCTACATTTTGCCTTATTGAGCCAGGTAATATCATCAATGCAGTGTCGAAGACAAAGTGTAAAGAGGAAGGTGGGGCGATGGCTCGCACTGGAGTGCCTGTGCAGTGCTTACGCTCTTGCCGAGGTTCTGAGTTCAGTTCCCAGCAACCACACCAGTCACTAACTCAGGAACACCTGAAACTCCAGCTTCAGGTGATCCAGCACCCGCTCCGGCCTCTGCGGTCACCTGCGCTCATGTGCACAGACATAAGTGTATATACAGATAGCTAAGATGTGCAGGGAGGGCAGATGTGCAACAGATAGCCTCGCCTTGTTCCTGACACTTGCCAGGGTGGGGGAGAGTCAATCAGTCAGTCACCAGAAGTACTTTAGATTTTCCCACTCTCTAGTTCTCTGCACATGTCTAGTATTTGTTTCATACTTACTATGTAATAGAAAGTCAGTGTCCGGTCTGACTCCCACGTCACACATGATCTCTCCGAGTGCCCACAGATACGTGTGCCATGAGCCCGTCCATGAACGTAAACGTGAGCGTGGATCTTTAGGGGATTGTCTTTTCTCAGCTCATCAAAAACCGACGTGGCCAAAGAGGAATAGTACACGCCGTGTGTCCAGCGTGATGCTTTGAGGGCACGCCATTACCTGTGAGAGGAGGCTGGAAAGTCATAACCCACTGCTAGCATCAAGGAAGTCTGTACCAAGTCTAATCAGGAAACATTCTATTGAAATTCTTTCCTAAAACCAGAAAGATGTATGAAAATGTGCCACGGTATGAGGTCAGGGAATGCAAAGGCTACAATGATAAAATTTAGAAATTTGTTATGTAAAATAAAGTTTAGCTCAGCACTCAGGAGGCAGAGGCAGGTGGATCCCTGTGAGTTCAAGGCCAGCTTTGTCTACAGAGTGAATTCCAGGACAGCCAGGGCTCCACACACCCAGTCTCAAAAAAACAAACGTGCAAATATATATGTGTATGTATGCATACATAGATATGTATACATATATATGTATATATACACACACAGACACTAGAGAGAGAGAGAGAGAGAGAGAGAGAGAGAGAGAGAGAGAGATTGATAGATTTATATCATATATATGTATGTGTATACTTTTACTCAACGAGCCATACCTGTCTTGATTTTTTTAAGGTACAATACATGGCTTTGCCTGAGATGACACATTTGGGATACAGGTGGCACAGGCTTTCATGAAGTGGAGGGTGACTTCACCACACTATTTTCCTGTGTTCTAAACTGTGTGGCCACACTCCTGTGTCCCAAATTCCTGAGCACACAGCCTCTTCCAAGAATCAAGCCAGGCTCTCTGTCTGGACTTGGGTTGGGAATGTTTGGTCCATCCCTAACTCCCACCTCTGGCCAGATAGTTTTAATGACTTGGTGCCTGCTAAGTCAGTGCTTCTCAGTTTCTGTCACATAGTAGGGATGTGATACATTTTCATTCAATGAATGACTAACTGAATGCCCTACTATGTGGGAGAGATGGGAACATTCAAATGAAATGGTAATGCCCAACTGCGTGAGTCATGCTTTGGAGCCCGCGCTAATTCTCATCTCTAGAGAGCAGTGCTCCACAGACTGCTCCACAGTGCTCCCCACTGTGCCTCTCAACTCCTAGACGGCGCTTCTTATTGACAGACACTAGAGCTCATTAACTCTGAGAATTTCTTACAATGTACTTCAGTCATATTCATGCCCCATTCCTCCCCCTAAATCCTCTCAGGTCAAGATATAACCCTTAACTTTCTTCCCTGCCCCAACTTCTTGTCTTCTTTTTCTCTTTAATTAGCCATTGAGTCCAGTTTGAACTGCTGATACTTCTGAGAGTGAGGCCATCCACTGGAGCATGGTGGAGAGACATACCAGGGGCCAAACCTTAGGAATTTTCTTTTAAGATGTATTATTGTGTATGTGTGTGCCATATGTCTGGGGTACCCATGGAGCCCAGAAGAGGAGGCTGGATCTCCCGGAGCTGGAGTTACAGGCGATGGCTATGGATGCTGGAACTGAGTGCTGGTCCTCTGGAAGAGTAGGAAGCATGCTGAGCCACTGAGCCGTCCTTACAGCTCTGTGGGTTGGCTTTTTTTTAATGGGCAAATATTTAAACAGGCATTTCATCAAAGATGATACATAATTAACATAAATGCATGAAAAATACTCATTAATTATCATGGAAATAAAATTTACAACCACAGTAAGATGTATACATTTATCAGGATGCTTAACAATGATAGTGTGGAGAACTGACAAGGGTGGAGAGAGATTGTATATCTTACATGTTGCAGGTCAGGAGTGCATACATACAGCTCGTGGGAAACAGAGGTTGCTTGCACAGGCTGGCCTCAGACTCACTGGCTTTCTGGTTCAGCCTCTCAGTGTTAGGACCACAGGTGTGCACCATTGTACCTGCCTACTAGTTTCTTTTACATGCCATGTGGCCCAGTAGATTCCATCCTACATATTTATCAACAAGATAGGACTTCTATTTGTACACAGTGCTGGGTAAGACCTTTCAGAACAATCTATGGTGGCTTTGTCTGGAACCCAAACTGGAAATAACCCGTTGTCTTTTGTTGCTAAAGGATGGAGGTCAGCTAGGACTACATCGCACAACCTAATTTAAAAATAAATTAATAAATAAAAGAGAAAGGGTACCATGGCGAATATAATCTAAACACATTATGGACATGTATGAAGAGTGGATGTCATAGTGAAACCCACTGTTACACATAACTAGCATAATCTCATAAAAACATTGAAATAGAGAGAGAGTGATAACTAAATACAAGACCTAATTCTGACCTTAATCCCAGCAGCACATAAACTGCTGTAAAGCATTAAACCAGCCGTCACAATTGAATTACATAACATTGGTATTAATTTTGTAACTATTGGTAAATGTACTGTGACTGTATAACTGATTGTTTTTATTCTTAGGAATTTCATGCTAAATACATCCTTAAATATTTAGAGAAAAAAAGACCATGATATGTATAACTTACCTTAGGTGGTTCAGGAAAAAATGTGTCTGATAATATGCATAAGACACAGCATGAAAACAGCGAAGCAGACGTTACCAAGAGATGCAGTGAAGTAAAGTGCTTTCTGTAGTTTCTCAATTCATCTTGAGAATAAAACTTCAAATATTTAGAAAATAAGTTAATTATGTTCCATTTTGTGGTTGTTCCATATCTCACCCTCTTTCTGTGATATGTATGCGTGGTGATACATGCACCCTTACACCACATATAGAAGCATATTAGATGTCTTTCTCTAGCATACTCAGTCAAAATGCCTTGAGACCGGGTCTTTAGTAAACTCAAGTTTGTCCTTTAGAATAGGCTGGTGGCCAAGAAGGTCCTGGGATCTGCCTGTCTGTGCCCACCCTGCCCAAAGTGCTGAGCTGGCAGGCATACGGCTATATCTGGCTTTCTTATGTGTGTGTTAGGAGTTCAAATTATGGTCGCAGGTTTGCACGGCAAGTGCTCTTACACACTGAGGCAGCTCCTCGTCCCTGGGTTTTGGATTTTGTTTTTTGAGACAGGTTTTCCTCTAGCCCAGGCCTGCGTGGAATTCATAGAAATCTTTCTGCCTCAGCCAACTAAATGCCAAGATTGAAGGTGTGAGCTACCACACCCAATGATGCTTTTCTTGAAACTTCTGACTAAGTGGGAGATTCCTCTAAAAAATGTGTGTGAATCTTTTCAACTGACAGAGCTTAACTCACAAGGGAAAAAAATCATGGTTAACTGATTTGGATAATGAACTAGGATAGAGCTTCCCTTAGCTAGTACTTTTCCACAGACTTATTCCCGTGCCATACCCCTTAGCTGCCTGTGAGTGGTCTCAGCTTCTGCGACTCAGGCTACAGTAGGCTAAGAAAAGTTCCATGAGTATCCCCGGGGACATAAAATGAGGTTTTTCTAAGGTAGTGCTTTGCTTCTCCATCTCAGCTCTGGAAGCACAGATGGCGTGTTTGGACCAGTGAGAAACCCCTGGACTTACTCAGCGCAGTACAGAGAGAGAAGCCGGCGGGATGCACATGAGGACTCACACTGGCTGATAACCGGAGGAAGCTCAGGCGGCAGCGCGGCAGCCGTGGCAGCCCTCACCTGCTTTGCGTAAGATGCTTTCTGTCTGTGCGGGAAGCCCTGCCCGCATCAAACTGCCCGCGGCCAAGCTATATGCAAAGCCAGTGGCATAGGAATCCAGACCCTGATGTGAACTTTGTACATTAAAACTTAACTTAAAATGACATTTAAAAATTTCTCCTGTAATCTCTGATTATTTTAAAACATGGCTTTATGGATCTTACCAAACAAGACATTGAATATGAGTGGACTTCATAAGTTTTATTTTTTGATAATTTATTCTGGCATCCGTTCACTATGCAGTTGCTGACTGCTTTAGTTCATTGCTGATGAGCTGATCATGGTGATTTATCCTTCAGAAAATCTCTAAAAAGAAAAAAAAAATCCCTTAGTAGTATGTGAATCAGTAAGATATTTATAATAGTTTCCATAAATCTGCAACTGGCAGTGTCTTACCAAGCAGAGCTTCTCAGCCGCCTTAGGAGCCAATTATCTGTTATGCATTGATAAGAACCCATCAGCCATGATTTAAGTCCCAGTTTTAAAGGCATCTCTTCTCGGGAAAGCCAGTGTCTGAAGCGTGGTCTCACTTACAGCCCGGTTGACCTGCCTCACCGTGGACCCAAAAGTAGCCTCAAACCTCTAATCCTCTGGTTCCAGCTCCTGAGTGCCGAGGTCATAGGCAGGTGTCTGGCCTATCAAACATTTCTTAGCCACCTAGAGAATAGTAAATAAATATTTATTTATGAGTCTCAATTTAAGTAAGTTCAACATGTTTCTTCAGTAATATAATATTTATGTATTTTCCCTCTCTTTAATTATCCACTGCAGCTACACCTTTCACGGGCATTGCAACCAATAATTTATTTACATATTTCAGAACTGGAGCTGTCAGTTCCTCAGAGCTTCTTTCCTTCATATTCCTGAAGTCTTGTTAAGAAGAAAAGCTATTTCGTTTATCTCCGGACTGTTAGAGCCTTGCATTAATATTAATGAGCATCTGACACATTAGAAGCGCAGGATCAAGTGTGTGTTTCCCGCCTTCATCAGCCCACTTAGTGTACATCTTCTCAGCGTCTACTCTGAGAATATGCCGTGTTGACACATAATTCCTATGGAAATGTAGGCTTTACTTTCACACAGCCGTCAGCGAATGCTAATAAGAGACAGCATCTCTTTAAATTATGAAAGCAGCAGACTGCTTTTGTAGCTTAAATGGGCCTGGTGAGATTGCGTTTTCTGTAGAGCACAAGTGGTGTGTTCTTGTTAGGACCATCACTTGTCCAAAGCATTCCTTTCAATATAACAGCAGATTACGCATATCTACACATACATGTATGCATGTATGTGTATGTCTGTGTGTATACATATACATAATCAGTAGAAGCACCAACCAAAAGTAACTTCTGGTTGAGTGTATCCAAACTGAAGTCGGCTTTTGTCTCCCTTGAATTGATTTATTTGTTCTGTTGCAGCTTTTTACTTAAGAAGGTTCTTAGGGTATTATTGAGCCACAAGGAGAATGCGACAGGGCACTGTCTAGGGATATGGGAAGTTGTCCAGGGTGCACGAGGTGAAACAAGTTAAGGACAGGACGTGGAGCTCCTGCTGAGAGGAATCCTTGCTAGGACGTGGATGTCAGGCATGTATAGAGGCGTCTGGATGATAGCTTGGAACAGGGCTCTTACAGGTGCTGCAGTAGGACAATTTTTACTTCTCTATCATATAATTGTATGATACTTTTTGAATGTTGCGTTAGCATGTACTATCCAACAGCTTTCTATTTAAATAATTGTTTAAATTTTCAGTTGTTGTAACCTTAATTTTTTTCAATCATTATTTTTAATGATGATTCTTAAACATTTTAGCCTCCCTTTTAGCCCGCCACCCACCAGAGGTAGTGGGAAAGAATAGATATGGGGGAAGTGGACCTGTTTAAAAAGGTTCCCTGGAGTAACTCCCGTCTGTGTTGTCGGGAAATCGGCAGTTCAGTTCACAGGTTAGCGGCAGCAGCTCGATCCACTTGCAAACACTTCACGGATACACCAGCAGTCCAGTTCTATAGAGTTGGGATAGCAAACAGGAAACGTCAGCTGTGGGACTACCTAGCAGAGACAGCCATGCCCCTCTCAGCGAAGACTGGAGACCCACAAGTGTTGTACAGCTAGCTGTCCCAGCAAGCCGAGCTCCGTCTGCATCACTATCGAGTCCTATTTATACTTATTTCCACTTCAAGTTGTGATAAAAATAAGCATATGTAATTTTGCAAATAATCTAAAAATGTATTTTTTTCTCATCTTGGAAAACTGAAACTCAGCCCCCCATTATCACTGCCCCAGCCCCCCAGACTGTAACAGCCTCCTCCCGCAGTCTCTCTGGCCCTGGCTGTTCTGGGTCCCTCCTGCATGTGCTTCCTACGTTCATCATCTTGTGACTGACGTGCTTCACACAGCATCATGTCCTTCAGAGCACTCGCTTTCTTGATTTTCGTCTTTGTTGTTGCCTTTTGGTTTTGAATCAGAATAGCACATATCCTCTGGGTGCCTAGGCTGTGAGGTGGCCATTCACTTTGTTGGATAATGAAAAGCTTTTCGAAATGAACATTTAACAAGTATTTCTTTTTCAATGAGATTGACCAAAATTTTAAAATCTCAATGATGCTGCTGAGACGTTAAACCACAGCTCACTACAAGTAAATATGCAATTGGCCTGAGCTACAAATATTTTCAATATACAGGTTAAGAATTTAGGGACTGGAGAGATGGCTCAGCTGTTAAAGAGCACTGACTGCTCTTCCAGAGGTTCTGAGTTCAATTCCCAGCAACCACATGGTGGCTCACAACCATCTGTAATGGAATCTGAGTCCCTCTTCTGGCGTGCCCGAAGACAGTATACTCATATACATTAAATAAATAAATCTTTTTCTAGAAAAGAGTTTATAATAACAAACAGACCTTTTATTCATTAACCCTGCTACTTAGAAGACAGCCACCTGAAAGCAGTCAAACATGAGTAGAGATTTGTAGGTAATGCTGTTTTCCAGATGAGAACAACATCACTGCCTGTGTAAATGACAGTCCATCTCCAGCCGTAACTCCAAGTGGGTGAGCGGAGAGCTGGCATCTGGGTTTCCGGGGATGGTGTTTAGTTTGGGAAAGCGTACTGCCTGTTGTTACTTAAGTTATTTTTCAATACTTACGTGTACCCTCAATTTTTATGATTTTAATGGCAGCAAGAGGTGATTATTAACAAACAGGGATGGAAACTTAGGATAACTTAATGCTCTCAGCAAATAAACCAGCATATTTTTAAAAAGAATTGGAAGGCTGGGTAGCAGTCCATGCCTATCCTTGCAGCATTCAGGAAGCAGCGTCTGCCGAAATGCAAGCAGTGTTTGTTGCGAGTCTGTGCTTTTCTATACCATGTGGATCCTTTGGGCCGAGCGTAGATTACTCCATGGGATTAAGTATACTTTTACATGGTAGATTCCAAATGCAATCAAAGAATGGCAGTTCTCTTAAACGAATGCTCTTTGAATTCCAGGGCTCTGGGATCGGACACTGGCGGATCCACCAGGAACCCTGCTGCCCATTGTGGGATTGTCGGTTTCAAGCCAAGCTATGGCTTAGTTTCCCGACACGGCCTTATTCCCCTGGTGAATTCCATGGACGTGCCAGGAGTCCTCACCAGATGTGTGGACGACACCGCAATTGTGTTAGGTATTTCTGCAGTTGCATAGCATTTGAAAGTCTCACTATAAAACAATCTGTCTGTCACACATGAGGATTTCTCCTTGCAGGTGCACTGGCTGGACATGACCCCAAAGATTCCACCACAGTAAAAGACCCTGTTAAGCCAGCCATGATTCCCAGTGTGACGGATGTGAGCAGACTGTGTATAGGAATTCCAAAGGTAACTAACCACCGTCTGTTACTTTACTGCAAAGCTGGCAAGTCAAATGCAGAGTGCAGGAGGCAGCCTGGTGGGTTTGAGTCTCTAGACCACCACCTTTACAGGCCTCGTGAACTTAAGCATGTGGCTAAGCCACATGTCACAGTGTCACAGTGTCGCCACTTGTGACGTGAGGATGATAAAATGCAGATCCTGAGAGCTGTGAGGATTAACTCTGATTATCCTATAAAACAAGATCCTGTAAATCTTCCTTAGGAAAGAAACAGACACTGTTTTAGGTTTTGTAGATCATAGATCTGGGCTTTTTAACTCTGCCATTATAGTGACAGAGCAGCCGTAGGCAATTTCCTTATTTTCATAAAGCAATATGTCTGTATACCTATAATATTTTATTTTCAGAAGTGGATAAAGTATAACATCTTGCCTGTGATCACAGTTTACATGGGCATACCTTCTTTAGTAAGGCCTCATTAAATGTTATTGCATTTATTTTTATTATTGCCATTTATGCTTACTACAATAGCAATTAATAATTTATACATGTAAGTAATAAATTACTGACACTTTAAAGTTAAAAAATCAAACCTATGTGTCTGTGTATCCATGTTCTGTGGGGTCTTTATTTATATTTTTATTTATTAAAAAAACAACTCTGTGTATGGGTATTATTCTGCCTGCATGTGTATTTGTACCATGTATGCACCTGGTACCTCCAGATCCCCTGGAGCTGAAGCTATAGATGGTTGTGAGCTGTCTGACATGGGTGTTGGGAGTTAAATTCACATCCTTTGGAAGGGCATCCGGTACTCTTAACTGCTGAGCCATATTTCCAGTCCTTTTTATTATCTTAAGTCATATGTATGTGTATGTGTCCGCATGTGGATCGATATTCATGACATCAGATTCCTGGAGCTGGAGTCACAGGTGCTGGTGAGCCACCTGATGTAGGTGCTGGGAACCAAGCTCAAAGGCTCTTAACTGCTGACACCCCAGACTGACTGTCAACTCAGGCACCTTCCTACCTCTATCCAGGTGCTGAAATTATAGGTGTGTACCACCTCAGCCAACTGCATACCTGATAATTAAATATTAATATTTAAAATATTTTAGAAATCCTTTAGAAAAATAAATTACCCTGCAGAATATTGTTGTACTGGTGGTTTTGTATGTCAACTTGACACAAGCTGGAGTTATCACAGAGAAAGGAGCCTCCCTTGAGGAAATGCCTCCATGAGATCCAGCTATAAGGCATTTTCTCAATTAGTGATCAAGGGTGGGAGGGCCCATTGTTAATGGTGCCATCCCTGGGCTGGCAGTCTTGGGTTCTATAAGAAAGCAAGCTGAGCAAGCCAGGGGAAGCAAGCCAGTAAGTGACATCCCTCCAGGCCTCTGCATCAGCTCCTGCTTCCTGACCTGCTTGAGTTCCAGTCCTGACTTCCTTTGATGATGAACAGCAATGTGGAAGTGTAAGCTGAATAAACCTTTCCCTCCCCCAACTTGCTTCTTGGTCATGGTGTTTTGTGCAGAATAGAAACCCTGACTAAGACAAACATGGTTTCTTAATTTTGGCATGGGTGATATTTTATTCTAGAAAGTTCTTTGCTGGGAAACCATCTCTTGCATCACAGAATGTTTAGCGGCATCCCTGTCCTCCACCCTGTGCCATACCTCCCTCACCACTCCAGCTCTACAGCAACCATCCACAGACAGTATCAGGTGACAGCCTACTGTAGAGAATGCTGCTTTTAAAAAGATAGTCATCAAGGTGAATTTTCTTTAACCTGGAATTTAAGTAGGAATGCTACTGCAGCCCCCTATTTTCAATACTTTTCATCTGTAAAATGTAATGGGGCTGTGGAAAGCTGGTAAGAGAACCCCTGAAAACGTTAGCGGAGCATTTGATGACTAGTGAACACGGCAGATGTGTCCATCTGATCCCCAAGCTTCACAGTTAAGTCTGGCTGATGCGCCCAGTATGTGTTCCATGCCACCAGCATTTCTGCTCCCGTCTCTTGGTACCACCAGCTGATTCCCAGTTTTAGTGTGTTGCCAAATACAGATGCTCACAGGTCTATATAGACTTTCCAGCTTCTGTGTTTTGTTTTGTTTTCTCTAAGGAATATCTAGTACCAGAATTGTCGAGTGAAGTACGGTCTCTCTGGTCCCAAGCTGCTGACCTCTTTGAGTCTGAAGGAGCCAGAGTGATCGAGGTGTCTCTGCCACACACCTGCTACTCGATTGTCTGCTACCATGTCCTGTGCACATCAGAAGTAGCATCGAATATGGCAAGATTCGACGGGCTACAGTACGGTAATTGGCTGCTTTGGTGTTGCTTAAGATAGCTCAAACGTTTGAAAGGTTCACACGCTAGTTATTATATTGAACTTATAGTTTTCAACATAACTTTTTTATGTTGATTTCTCTGGACTGAAGGAAAAATCTTGAAGGGATTGTCTCCATGTGCCCAGCACATGTGGTATATGTCTGACAAGGTGGGGCTCAATTAAAGTGTGCATGCATGGACAGACAGGTGCGAGACAGACATGCGAAACAACATAAAGTTCTTCCATGGCTGTTCTTTTCTCTCCATGGCTAGTCCGCATAATTAAGTGGTCAGTCAGTCACAAAGCAAATACAGAAGAACTTGGACACGAAAGCTCTCTAAGATCCGTGTTGTTCACAGTACTGTTTTACTGCTAAGCCTTACTTCCTTCTCAAGTGATGTTTACCTCTGCTCAGGTCACAGGTCTGGTGTGATGTGTCTACTGAAGCCATGTATGCGGCAACCAGACAGGAAGGATTCAATGATGTGGTGAGAGGAAGAATTCTCTCAGGAAACTTTTTCTTACTAAAAGAGTAAGACATTGCTTTTAGAGTCTTTGCTTTTCTTAAAACCTTAACATTGTCATATCTAGTATTTATAGCTCAATTAGTAGACTATTTGCCTAGATGTCTGAGGCCCCAAGTCTGATGCCAACATCAATATTATGGATATGGGTGCTGTGGTCCCATTACTAGGGAAGTAGAGGCAGGAGATTAGAAGTTCAAGGTCGTCATAGTGAGTTCAAGGCTAACTTAGATGTGAAATCCTATTAACAAAATAAAACAACAACAGAAGCAAATAAGGAGCTGGAAAGATATTTAGTGGTAAGGACCTCCTGCTGCGTAATCATGAGGACCAGCGTTCAACCTCAGCTCCTACTTAACACACTGGGCATCCTGTGCGTGCCTATAACTCCAGATCTGACGGGTGGAGACAGGGGGATCACTGGGGTTCAGGGAAAGTCGACATCTCAAAGAGTAGATGGAAGTAGTAGGCCACTGTGTTTGTATCTCTGTGCAGCCATTGGTCAAATGGTGCAGGAAGACTACATGATGTCCATAGGGTTAAAAAAAGAAAAGAAAAATCACATGTGTTATCTTCTTATAGTTGGTTCTCAGTGGGACTAGGGTTGTCATGCCCAGTTTTACGCTTGAGGAGCACGAGGTGCTAACCAGCTTTGGGGGCAGCTAGGGAGTTTTCTTCTCCCCTCTCTCTGTGTTACTGATGCATGGTTTGCATCTGTGTGTGCCCTCCTCAAGTCTGCTAATAGTGTTTAATTTTATCTCTGCCCTCCTAGACTGCTCATAAAATGCAAAACTGTAGCACTTGGTACTTCCCTTGCTTCTCTGATGGAACCAGCTTTCCAGGACTGTTTCCTACTGTCTAACTTTAGGTGGACTGAGACATAGTTCAGACAGATGTGAGACAGGTTAGTTATTGTTACACTGTAGATTAGCCAGATGTGAGACCGGTTAGCTATCATCATTACACTGTAGATAGACTGAGACATTGTGATAGAAAATTGCAAAAGCCTTTGAGACCGAAGTTTTATCTATTGTACCTAGAAAGTAGCTTCATCCCCAGTATCTCACTCCAAAATAAATGCTTTGGTTTAGCAGTATCCCAAATGGACAGTATTATTTTGTGGTTTTCTGGTAGAATTGCATCTAGTAGTGAATTCTATGAATAAATTCCAGTGATGAACTTTTAGAATAACAGTACAATTGAACAAAATTTATCTTTATATGGTGTTAGCAATCAGCCGGGTATGGTGGCGCATGTCTTTGATGCCAGCATTTAGAAGGCAGAGTCAGGCAGAACCCTGAGTTCAAGGCCAGCTTGGTCTGTAGAGTTCCAGGAAGCCAAGGCTCCACAGAGAAACTCTGTCTTGAAAAAACAAAATAAAAGATTCTTAGTGGTATACTGCCAGATGTGGTGGACAGATCTTTTAATTATAGCACTATCTAGGGTCTGCATAGTGAGTTCTAGGCCAACCATGCTACCATAGTGATACCCTGTCTCACAAACTAAAACACTTGATTGACCAACAAGATGGCTCAGTTGCTTACCACCAAGCATAATTGATGACCTGAGTATAATTCCTGAGGTGACATTGTAGAAGGAGGGAGGTCACTCTGGCTGTTTGTCCTCAGACTTCTGCTTAGCCCCTCTGTCCCTCCCTCCCCAAAACAGTGAATAAATAAATAATAGTAATAGTCTTAGTGGTCCCTGATTGTAAAGCTGAGAATCCAGTGTCTCTTTAATAACCCTAATGTAAGAGAATTACCATTAAAAAAACAAAAAGCCAGAAACCAAGAAAGTCTTTAAGATATCTGTGTATTTTTCCACAGAAATTATGAGAAATACTTTGTCAAGGCACAGAAAGTGAGGCGTCTCATTGTGCAGGATTTCGTGAGTGTTTTTGAGTCTGGGGTGGATGTCCTGCTAACCCCCACCACCCTGACTGAGGCAGTGCCGTACCTGGAGTTCATCAAAGAAGACAACAGGACACGCAGTGCCCAGGATGACATTTTCACACAGGCTGTCAATATGGCAGGTGGGGACTCCCGAAGGATGTGGTCTTCAGTTCAGGGTCTAGCAAGCTTGTTTCCTAGAAGCAGCACCCTCCCCTCCTGGAGCACCTGACGGGGATACCTGTGTGTCCTGTGCGAGCATGCTGTACATGCACATTCTCTTAACCAGTATGCAATAGTTTTGTTTTCAAATACTCAAACTGCTGGGGTTCAGGAATCTCCACACAAACCATACGAACACCAGTCTCAGTAAACGAGAATAGTAATGGAATGCACACCCCAAGACGGAACATTCACAGAGAGGACTCGAGAGCCTCATTGTGGTGCTGGTCTGTTCTCAGGACAGGCTTATGAAGGAAAATACCCACAGTGAGCTCCTCTGCAGGTGCAGGAAGTGCTGCCCAGTGGTCGGCTCTGACTGAAGTCATTTTAGACATAACAGTTCATATTGCCCTTGAACTTGATGAGTCTTACGTAACTTGTGGAATTCCGTAAGATTAACAAACCTCAGAGCATAGAGAACACAACAGGGGATATGGTCAGCATGACCCTGCTCTGAGTTATTTTTCTGAGTCAGTGACTGGCAGGCATAGCACAGCAACGGTATGAGAAAGCCAGCAGACATGGATCAAAATGACTATAGCCGTTCTTGGGGTGGAAGGGACAGATCTCAACAAAAAATAAAAATTAAAGCATGAGTAATGATTGCTGTGTACGCCCTTACCTGCGTCCATCCTTGTTAATATCCTGCTTCGACTTTCTTCTGCTTTTCTACACGTGCTCTGCCCGCCACCCACCCAGCACACATTGTATTTTGATGTCTCACCTGAAAGCAAACTTTAAGACATGACATTTTACAGCTGAGTAGTTTAGCACAAATCTGAGACTACTCTGATTCCTAAACACAGTTTCATTGTCACATCTGAGAAAACTAATGATTTCACTTCTGTTAACTCCACTTGTTTTCTGTTTTTACTGTTTGTTCCTGAAGGACCTAGATTTTCCTTTTGTTACTCCTTTCATGTTTCAAACATTGTTTTAGGGTAGTGATAGGTTATTTCTTTGCCAGTGAAAGGAACCAATTCAAGCCAGATTAGATTATAATAAAGGCAGGTTTATTGGGAAGCTGCTCTCTGCAAGGAGGCCAGGGATGGAGCTGTGGGAGAGTGGAGGTGGGCGGTGAAGGAGAGAAGGGAGCCGTGCAGACCAAGGGGAGAGAGGCGGGGACACGGGTGGGGGGGTGGGGGCATTGTAGAAGACTGCCCAAATAAATTACAGTAAAGTTGCAAGTTGAAATCTAATACAGCCATAAAGAGGAAATGGGGGTCTCTGTGAGCTGACACTCAGTGATTCCATACAAATTATTGTATGGACAAATTATGATACAAAAGTACAGAGAAATATTTATCATAATTTGGAGGGTTTAGAGGTGGTTTACTTTTCTTTGCTTCTTTTCTTTCTTTCTTTTTTTCTTTTTTTCTTTCTTTCTTTCTTTCCTTTTTCTTTTTCAGACAGGATTTATCTGCATATCCCTGGCTGTTCTAGAACTCACTATGTAGACCAGGCTGGCCTCAAACTCAGAGATACACCTGGCTATCATAGTTTATTTTAAGCCTTATTCTGTCTTTCTTTTCAAGCATGGAAAAGGAGGATTCAACTGATGGCTTCTTTCTCTTCCTCAGGCTTGCCAGCAGTGAGTGTCCCTGTGGCCCTCTCAAACCAAGGGTTGCCAATAGGACTGCAGTTAATTGGACGTGCATTTTGTGACCAACAACTTCTGACAGTTGCCAAGTGGTTTGAAAAACAAGTACAGTTTCCTGTTATTCAACTGCAAGACCTCATGATGGCTGATGGCTCGTTGGTTCTTGAAAATGGAAAGTTAACTTCTGCTTCTCTAACCCAGTGATGATCAAAATATCGTGCAGTTGGCTGGTGGTCGGATGCTGGGGAGCCAAGGCTAGACCTCAGGCTTGCTAGGCAAGCTCTCCACCACTGGACTCAATCTCCACCTCTAGATCATGCAGTTAAAATGACTCTAAGAAGTACTGTTCTCTAGAATGTCAGTGATCTCATTCAGTCCTGTGATTAAGGTCACTGTCAACCCTGTCTGTCCTGGGAATCATTTCTTCAAATCCCTGTGATGCTGTTAATTGTAATATTCTATATATTATAATTGTAATATTCTATATTAAAATGTTCTATAAACTCAAGTACTGAATTTTACTATAACACAAAAATACAAGTTCCTAAAAACAATGCATTCTGCATAATTTTCTTTTAAAAGAACAAATTACAGTAGAACTAATTTTAATAATAAAGTCTCAAAATATGTACTTCTTTATAACCAAGTAACTGACAGGCTGTTTCTCCTATAGTAGAGGCTGCCTCAGAACCATGCAAGGCTGGGCAGCTCCTCAGCAGGCACTAGACTCCTTTTGTTTGTGAAAACAGAGTTAAAAATGACAGAACTTCCCTCTTCCCTCTCCTGGGTAAATGTTTGCTTCACTTCTCCCAGAGTTAAGGCCTCAAAGCCAGGACTGTGTCCCAGAGTCACCTCCCTCAGCCTCAGAGAGGAAGATTCTAAATGCCCAAGTAACACCCAGTGTGAAAATCGGGAGAGACTTTGGTGAAGACGACAGAGAGACAGCATGGTAAGATTTTCCTTACCCAGAATGCCTCAGGGTTCCCATGCCCCCATGATTGTGTTAACCAGTGTTTCCTACTTGGAACCCTTGAGCCCAGACTAGACTAAATCTAATAGACATGTTACTCTTCTGAGGTGTCACCTCACATTCATCAGACACTGTGGTTTGACACTTGGATATTGTTGACAAATGAAAACAGGAACCTAAATTATAGTAATCCATTTATTTGCTTAGGAAGACAGACCTTAAGTGCGAAGGACATGAGGAAATACTGAGACTGAACCCCTGAACTATTGGTTAGGAATTCACGTTGCCTATTGTCTTCATTGACAGTGTTCCCACTTCTAGGGGATCCTCCCCCTCCCCATGCTCTGTCTGATTACACATAAAACGGTCCACGTGCCAGGCTCACCTGCACTCTTATAAACTCAACAAAGTCCCTGAAAGGAAAGGAATCTATAAGAAAACCACATTACATTTGACCCTCACATCCTTGAATCCACACGTATAGAGGTACCACCCACTAGATTATCGATCACAACTAACAGGTTAAAAAGATGAAAATACTTCCAGAAAGTTCCAAAAGGCTTCTCTCTGAGTACTATGAGGAATTCGTGTAAAGAGTGATGTGTAGTTATTAGAGATTCTAGGTAACCCAAAAGTTTAAAATAAACAGGAAAAAATACACAAATCCCTGTCATCTTATATAAGGAATCCATTTCCCTGGTATAAATACTTAGATAACATGAGGAAAGCATCCTGGTCAAAAGAGGTAATGTAATATGAAAAGCCAGCAAAAGCAAACTGTTGAGGTTTGGGCTGTTGCTATGCATTGTAATGCTAAAGACTGGACCTGGTTACTTCAGGGACAAGAGGAAGTAGACTAAGACATACGTGACTTTGCTCCTTAATTTAAAACTATTGGTTAAATAATGATGCTACCGTCTGACAGCTGGGCAGAAGAGAGGTAGGTGGGGTTTCGGTTCCCAGGATTAGGGAAACTTGAGGAGGACCACAAGGAAAAAGAAGAAGGTAGAGAAAGGAAATGACACCATGGAGTGGGTGAGTCATGAAAACGTGGCCATGAGGACTGGCCAATTGGAGTTAAGAGCAGCCCAGATGGCACCTCACAAGTCATAACTCAGGGTTATTGATAGGGAAGTAGACACTAATAGCTTAGAGGGTAGATATGTGCCCAGCCCTAATGCTTTAAAGGTGTATTATAAATATAAAAGCTTTATGTCTTTTATCTGGGAACAGAATGATCTAGGAGAGGCAGAAACAACCTACTGAGATTAGATACTACAACAACAAACAAGCCAAAAAACCAACCCCTTCGCCCAGTCTTGCCTTTAGGTATATCTAATTTGAGTTTGGTTGATTGGGGGGATCTGTTGGTTTGGGGGTGGGGGTTTTGTTGTTTGCTTTTTGCTTATTTTTGAGACAGGGCCTCCCTATGAAGGCCACAGCCAGCCTCAAACACAGAAAGATCCACCAGCATCTCCCGTTCAAGTGCTGGGGTTAGTACACATTTGTTTTTGAGGCAGTGTCTTGTTACATAGCTCATGCTGCCCTTGAGCTCACTGTGTGGTGTCACTGTGTGGTGTCACTGTGTGTGTGTTGTAGGCTAAACTCAAACTCCAAATGCCAGGCCTACAGGCTTGTGCCACCACACCCTGCCAGGTCTGGGTGCCCGGAAATGGAAAGCTTTCAGAGAGTATTTTACCCATATGCTTCTGTCTCGCCCTGAGTTGCACTGATTCCTTGAATCAGGGAAGTGGAGCCATTCTACTCTCCTGTAGAAGATCCCGCTAGCGTAAGTGATACCCAATTTGTATTTCTTTCTCCTCAGTCTTTACCATAAATCCTAGGATTCTCATCGTGCCAAGTCCGTTTTGGAGAATTTGACTGGCGTGATTTTTAAATCAGGGAGGCAAAAGTTAGAGTCAACAACAGAGGCATACCAGTTTGAAAAAAACTGCAGCCTGACACCGCATTGAGCCAGAGGACAGTGGGAAAATGAGGGTTCCATCATGGCCCACGCCTAAATCACCTGAGAGCAAAGGGCAGAGTATGACACCAGGTCACCATGAGTGTGAGCCATCTAGAAAAAGATGGCATGCAAAGAAGAGGAACTTCTAAATATGTCAAGCAGTGGTGCTTTGTTGGAAAGTGGCCTATACATTTGTTCAGTGTAATTGTTGGGGGAGGGGGCACGGCACATGTGCATACTAGGTGCATGGAGGAAGGAGAGGCAAGTTGTAACAAGTATTGAGGTCAGAGAACACGCTTGTGGAGTTAGTTCTTCCTTCCACAGGAGGTAGATTCTAGGCTTTCTCAACCAGGGACTTTACCCACTTGAGCCATCTAACTGGTCCGTAGCTTGAACCTTCTGATGGAAATACCACCTTCAGAATTAGAATAACTGTGATTTCTGGTTGTTGTCTCGTTATTGAAGACAGGAACACCAGAGTAGCTATCTTAGCTACTTGTTGCTGTGGTAAAATACACATCAAACAAAACTTGAGGGGTTAATTTGGGCTCATGGTTTGAGTACAGTAGGTGGTAGAAACTTGAAGCAAATGGTCACATTGGGCCCACAATCAGGAAGGAGAGGGCAATGGACACTTGTGCTCAGCTTCCTCCTTTTAATGCAGTGCAGGGAATGGTGCCAGTCTCCTTTCGCGTGGGTCTTCCCACCTCAGGGAACCTAACTTCCATCTCAGACTGTTCCAGTTCCTGTAAGGCAGCAGCCAGCACTGACCATCGAGTTTACCTCAAACTCAAAATCCTGCCTCAGTTTCCCAAGCACTGTTATAGCATGCAGTAACATGGCCACTAGAGGGGCTGGACAGTGAAAAGATGATTCTAGCAATCAGAAGCCAATTTAAGACAGGTAGCTCTGTTAGTGACCTAAAGCAGTGTGTGTACCAGAACAGAAAACCGAGACTTTAAAAAGCAAGTGATATTTGTTAACATTAAGTAAAAGTGCTCTTTTTTCTTTCTTTCTTTATACTTCAATAGACTATAAATCCAAGGAGAGTTCCAAGAAATTCGTTAAAAATTCATCATTACTAAAGTATAAAGGGAAATAGTTGAAGGAATCAATAAAATGATAATTAAAATCAAGATCAAGGAATACATCCAAGCTTAATACTGTATAGTATTATAGTGTGGAATCACCCAGAAGCCTTCCTGGTGGCGCAAAGTCGTCGGGTTTAAAGTCAGAGAAACCTCCCTGCCTTTGAGCGCTGTGGCTCCTTTGAGCCATAGGCACACCCAAGCTTCTTTACCGTAATCTATACAATAAGGGTACAGTCTCTGTGGGGCCGGGTAGATTTAAATAATGTCCTGCGAGTGCCTAGCATGATGCCTGGCAGACGGGTATTCCATAATTCGTGGTTATAAGACAGTGCCTGAGATCATGGGTTTGCGCTCTTCTGACTGAGACAGTGAGGCAAACTAATGGCACAGGGTCAACCTGTAATTACTGGAAAGCGTATGTACTCCGCCTGGTGATCTAGAATCCTCTGGAGAGAGTGTAAAACTGATAGACAACAGATTTTTTGTCGGGGTCCAGGAATGGCCTCCCACACCATTCAGATACTCATCTCAGTCAAAGAGGTATAGTTTATTGAACACATACACATATTGATCAATCAGTGACACAGGTTAGACTCAGGAGCAGCTTATAAAGGCAAAACCTGCAAAAGCTAATAACATCCATAAAAGCTCATACACGGATACAGGAAGTGCTCCTGGACAGTTGTGGAGGTTGGTTTGGGTCTAAGCTTATTGTTGCAAACTAGACAAAGCTGACCTTTATTGTGACTGGCTCTAAAGGCGGGTGAGGGTCTAGGGAACTTGCAAGAACATCAAAGAATAGAACTTAACAGGATATGGTTAATGGTCAACTCAGGCATGAGAAAGTTCCTCTAACAATGTAGGATTCTTGGCTACAGGCAGACAGCAAAATGGCGACGGTAATGTCAGAAAGGCAGTGGCTACCTAGGTCTTATGCAATGTGGCTGCCTCATGGTTTGGAAACATGGGAGTCTTCAAAGGCCCATGGCTCTGACAACCAAAGAGAGCAGGGCCGGAAACCTCCTCAAGATGGACGCTCCTCAGAAGTGACCATTTTTGACAGCTAAATTCTTCTCCATGAAAATCTTGTCCCAGTCCAACATGTAGACAGACAGTTGAAGCTCAAAAGTACTGTGTAATACTGTGTTTTAGCTACAGTTAGATTATCAGAAAAATTTTAAGGTAAACATTACTTTATCTTAAAGGCCACTGGTCTAACCATCAGGAACAGAAAATGAAGTGCCGTGAGACACCGAATCATGAGCAGTTCTGCTCTGGCAAATCTTCTGAATCAATCAGTTACAAGATGACGTACAAGAAAACAGAAAATGGATAAGAATGGAGGACAAATGCCCTGAAAGTATCCGAAACTGGTTTCAAGACCACACACAAACTGCACAGTATGCAGCAGTAGGGCTGAAATCAGAGTTTGAATACTTGCAGTAATGAGGTGTTCTAATTTTAATCCAGTACTCCATTAGGGCTCTTCTATAGACAATGTCTGAAGACATTTATCTTTTTAAAGTTACCTGCATATTATTCCTTAGGTGACTGCTTTTATTCATGGCAAGCGGGATTCAGGTCATTGATTTAGCATTAGGTGGTTTGCATGGTGAGACACTGTAAAGTGAAAATTTGAATTTAGAACTTAATTATATTAGAGAAGGGGGAGAAAAATGAGGGGAAAATGATCTTTATCCTGGAAAGTGTTCACACCTAGATGAAGGATCTGTGGGAGAAGACAGCAAGAGTGATATGTAAGAGCTGAAGATGAATTCAGTAGCCAACAGGTAAACTAAGAAGGTGTTTGTGAGATCGGAGGGCAGGGCAGGAGATCTTTATATTAGGTTCCTTTTACACTCCATATTTCATCCAAGGATTTAAGACACAAGGCAGTCAAGCCCACCTGGCCACCCCCTGTGTTCTACCACTGACATTTTACAATGCTTGTTTTCCTCATGTATTAGTTATCTCTATTTATTAATTTACCTATTTAAATTTATATGTTAAATTTAATGCTTCTCATGCATATCATACCTTGACTCTGATACTTAGTTTCATGTACAATTTGCATACCATAAATTGCACAGCTCTTAAGCCCTGAGTTTGCCATCTGCACTAACCTGTCTAATACAAATTTCTATCTATATATAGCCGATTACTATGAGCTCATCACCCCAGTAAATGTCCTCACGACTCTCCTGTCCATTTGCCCCACCCCTCTGGAGGAAGCCGCTCTTCCAACTCTCACTTCCCAGCATAGTTTGGTTTTGCTTATTCTTGGACTCCGCTAGTGTGACCTCCCTTAGGAAAATGTAAGGCTTTTGAATTTGATTTGAGTTGTTTTAACAAGTTTTACTAATTATGAAGAGAACAGAGATTCTGAGTGGAGAGTCAGGGGCTTCGAAGGCAGAATGAGAGAGGAGAAAATTCACATCACCTCACTATGTCGTAGGATATTGCTGAAACTTTGTACAGAACAGTTTCTTTGGCAAAAGGGTGATTCATGAATCAGGCAGCAGTTGGAGCCAGAACAGGTTCCGAGGGTTCACCCACTGCCGAGGTAGCAAGCTTATAGAGGCTGGAGGCACAAGCAGAGAGGTGCCGTGTGACACTGTTCTGGGGCAGCATAAATCAACTGCTACTCATTCCAGATAGGATGCTGGTGACAGACCAAACAGATACCACCACCAAAGTCCAACTTGAGCCAATGAGTTTGATTGTAGTTACTTAAGAAGCATGGGTGAGTGTTAACACAGGAGCAGAAATAACCCAGAGACGCAGCACTAAAACCCACCCAGCATGGTTGACAGCTCATGGAGGCTGGACACCCCGGAGCACTGTGCATGACTGGATGAAACACAGTTTATCTATTGAGCTTTTGTGAGTTCTACCTTTGATGTCACGTGTACCTGTTTTTATATGTTAGTAAACAATATGAAGAAGGACTTTAACTTCTTTAAATATACCACAGTTAACCTAGGACCTGCCCTTGCAACGTTTGTTTGTTTACTGTTGTGTGTAATATTAAATAAACCAGTCACACTATAACGCGGTCTCCCTGTCCCCATGGTCCCCAGGCGGCAGCTGCCCAACTCTTTCTCTTCCTGTGGAACCTGCTTACATTCCAGTCATCTGCCCCCTGAGGCTAGTTGTCACAAATTCCCATAACCCAGTTAAATCACAACTCTAGAGGCTTGTAATTTATCAGTCAGATTTATATCAGTAGATTCTGAACCCACAAAATGCCCACACATTGAACTCAGGGCCAATTGATAGTGATACAAGCTGCCCACCTAACTGGACAAACTGTCCTGTATTATTCTGTTCCTTCTATGATATTCATAGCTACCTGTGGCTATTTAAAGTCACGTGGATTGGGCTTGTCCTCTCCTTCCTCCACCTTCTCTGTCCTTCTCCCTCTCTATCCCTGTCTGTCCCATCTCGAAAATTCTCAGCCCACCTTCTTTTTCCACTGCCAGTCACAGGCTCTAGCCTTATCTAGTGCCTGCCCTCACCTGCATATAGATAGCAATCCACGGATGGTTGGTTTGGTTGCTTGGTTGGTTGGTTGGTTGTGTTGGTTTTTCTCTGTGTGGCCCTGCCTGTCCCAAAACTCACTCTGTAGACCAGACTGGTCTCAAACTCAGAGGTACACCTGTCTCTGACTCCTGAGTGATTAAAGGCAAGTGCCACCACTGTCCAGTGTCCTCACTATTTTTCACTGTTTTCATTATCTAACTGTTTACACACCTTAGGTTTGATTTTAGGACCATTTTTGTTGGGTTTTTTTCCTCAAGGTGGCCCTAAGTAAGAAAAGTGGTACCCAGATTTTGGATTTGGCTCCTGCCTCACCTTATATCTAAAGGTATCTCACACTCTGAGGCAGTTGGCAAATCTTTACAGAACGGGAGCCAGCCGTGGGAGAGGCATGACTAACAGCATGTGATCTGGGCTTGTTACATTGTCTCCATTTCTGCTGACATCACCTCTGCTCTGGCTGAAAGTGCCCTTTCAACACATTTGCAATACAGCCCTGGAAATCCTAAGTTTTCTTTATCAAGTATTCCGAGGCCTTTCTGTTTCCATTCTCCCTGTGGTTTGGTGGTCTCTTGTGGTTAGTTTGGCCTGAGGGCTGTGAGTGATACTGTGTATATTGATGCTCTGAGGGTTTCTTTTCTGACAGCAGTGCTCAGAATGACGGTTGTTCGTTACCTCTGACCTCTGAGTGACAGTTTACAGCATTTCTCTCTTAACCTTCCCGCAGCCCCTCCTGTGCACAGTGAAAGCTGGGGTTTTACGTGTGCTTGACAGGTGTACTGCCATGAGCTACAACCCCCTACTGGGTCAAAAGGGAGAAATGTTGTGAAGAATAAGGTGTCTTGTAGAACTGTCAACACCACGAAGACTTCAAAAGCTGGAAGTGTGTGAGTTTATCCACACGTACCAAACAAGCAAGTGAACTTTAGCTGAAGGGACATACTCTAACCAGAGCATCCTCTGATTCTACGGGTGGAGGGCTCAGTCTCCACAGCTGCCTCCCTAGTGTGGTCCACAAGTTCCAGTGCTTTTTACCTGCGCTTCTAGCCTTAAACCCCAGAGTTTCCACAACCTACAGTTTAAGTTCCAACAAACTGATGGGTCTTCTCTTCAAGTCAACAAAGCACTGAGCATCTTTACTAGTTGATTGGGAAGGATACTGCAAATGAACGAGGTGGAGTGATGCCCACGCGGGGCAAAGGGAAGGGCTCAGGGCTTCCCGCTCCTCGTTCTCGTGTGTTCATAAGCTCAGCTTATTGGAGCTCCCGACCCCTCTCCCTAATTCTTCTGGAGGTTGTGCACAGCACAGACACAGCTACTAGAGCCCGAGTGCTGCCTATTTGCCTTGGCCTCTCTATCCTCCCAGTGTATGGAGGACCCTGTGGTATCTCCTGGGACCTACTGTTTATCACTGGACAAGTGATCCAGAGAAGTTCTTTAGAGCTACAAGACAGAAATCTGAGGAGTTTTTATGTCATGGCTTGGGTGATGTTTGATCTTAGTTGTCAACATGACTATATTGAAATCAACTAAAACCCACAGGGCAGAAGACTCACCCTGAATCTGGGCCACACCTTCTGGTGGCAGCATAAAGGACAGGGGGAAAAAACACTTTTGTCTTCTGCCTGCTTGCCCTCATTCTCACCGCAGCTTAATCTGTCCTGCTGCTGAGACATTTCTGTATGCTGGAGACCACTGAGACATCCAGTCTTGTGGACTTAACAACAATTGGATCTCAAACATTCCATCAAGAGATAGCCACTGTGGGACTAGCTAGACCACAGCTTATAAGCCTCTCTAATAAAGTGTGTGTGGTGTGTGTGTGTGTGTGTGTGTTTTGACGCATGTGATTTATACATGTGGCAATGTGTGTATGATTATTTTGTGTGTGTGTAATGTATGTACAGTAGTTGGTGTGTATGTTTTGTGTGTGTATGTGTGTGTGTTGTGTGTTTTGTGTGTGTGCATGTGTGTATGTTTTATGTGTGTGCATATGCATGTGTGTGTTTTACGTATGTTGTGTGTGTGTGTTCATTCTATCAGTTCTGTTCCTCTAGAGAACGCTGACACAGATTACAAAGACAAATTAGTTCCTATGGCCTGCCTTAGCTAGGAAATCTAAGACGGGAAGCATAGTCAAACCCCTAAAGGCACCTATCATAATATCACAACATACTTGATTTTCACTAAATACTCTTTATGCCTCTCAGTTTGTACAGTACATGAGCTAACTTTGAAATTTTTGCCTTACTTATTTTACTTGAGACAGGCTTTTCCTATGTTGTCCATACTGCTCGTGGGTACCTGAGCTCAGGAGAGCACTTCCATGTTAGAATTGTAGGCATACACTACCATACCCAGCTGAGATAATTATTTTTTAACAAGTCAAGTAATTCTTTCTGTTTACAAACAGTCAAGGAGGCTGGAGGGACGGCTCCATGGCGTAGAGCATTTGTTGCTCTTGCAGAGCCCCAGGTCCGATTCTTGGAACCCATACGATATGCAGCAGCATCTGTAACTCCAGGTCCAGGGAATCCAGTGCCTTCTTCTGGCATCTGCTGGCTTCAGTCAGACACATGACAGATACATACATGCAGGCAAAACACTCACACATATAAAAGAAATAAATTATTAAAAAAATCTCAAAGCCTAAAATATTTTTTTTTAATTACATGTTCACCACCTTATTTCCATAGTGTCAAAAACCTGTGGTGCTAGTTTCAGAGTTCGTTGTAATAAACTTGTGGAGAGGGTTAAAGTTTAGCAATGTACTTAATACGTGTTCCCAAAACAGACATAATGGAGGCCTGACACGAACGTACCTGCTAAAACGTCGCTTTCCACTGGTTTAGAAAATCAAGCTGGGTACGTTGGCACACAGCTATAATCCAGTGCTTGGGAGGTAGAGGAAGGACGCTCATGTGTTACGTCATCCCAGGCTACATAACAAGCTGGAAACTCAGCCTGGGCTACATGTCTCAAAGTCAATGTAGCCTGTAGAGATTCCACAGTGTAAACTACAAGTGGGCAAAATGCTGAAATGCTTATGAGCTGTGAGCTTTCTAACTAGAGGAGTGTATCACTGCGTGGAACAGAAAACATCTAGTGCATAGTTGTCTCTTCGTTGCATGGGTTCTATAATTACGCTCTAGTCAACCACGGCTGCACACTTTAGGGAGAGTAACTGCTTCCGTACTGAAGTGGCACAGACTTCTCTTGTCATCATTCTCTAAATGTATCTGTGTGTATAACATTTGTACGTAACGTGTGCCTGATACAACTGTCAGGCACAGAAAGTCATCTAGAAGTGATTTAAAGTTTACAGGGCTGTGTGTAGAGGTTAGTTACACAATCTAAGCCATTTCACAGAAGGGACTTGAGCATGGTTTTAGTCTCTGCAGAGGTCTGAAGCTAATTCCTCATAGATTCCAAGAGACAGCTCTACATGGCCCCATCAGCAGCTAACACTGAAACCTGGTCACCCTGGGAGCCCGCCCTCCCCTTTTTTCTTAGGAGTAACACCTGTCTTATTTTGAAGTGTCTAACTTTAAACTACAGCACAAATTGTACCACGTCTGCCAACAGGAAGAGAATGTCTTCTTCAACTATGTACTGTGACCTTTCAAGCAATTCGGATCTTTTAAAAGGCAGCATTTGATTTTCTGGGTATTAATCTGATGTTCTTAAAACCTGAAGAAATTATTCTAGGTCAAGCTTATTGTCTGCCACAGAAGACCCTAGAAAAACCCTTGTGTAGAAAGCTATACCTGCCAAGTGATTAGATTTAACCTTTACATAATCCTCGCTTTCTTCCCTTTCTATTGCTTTGATTGGTCCTTTGGGAATTCTGTACAGTGAGTTTTGATTACTTTCACCTTCCCTCCCTCAACAATTCCCAGGTCTTCCCCTGCTTCCGTTCTCACCCAACCTTATGTTCCCGCCCCCAATCTAAACCATTTGTGCTTGCCCAGGTTTCTTGGATGTGGATAATTTATCAAAGACTACACTTTTTTTTTTTTTTTTTTTTTTTTTACTGTTATTGTTTTTTGAGTCAAGGTCTCTCTACATAGCTTTGGCTATCCTGGAACCCATTCAGTAGACAAGGCTGGCCCTGAGCTAACACCTGCTTCTGCCTTCTGAAGGGCTTCGCTCTTATAGAGAAGTGACCTCCCCTTTCAGGAGCTAACAGTTGCCCATAGTTCCTCGGTTGGGGTGGAACTTCATGCCCCACTCCCTTCTCCATGCTGGATTTGCTCTGGCGTGGGCTCGTACAGACAGGTCTGACGTATGTTGTCAATAGCCACCATGAGCAATATGTGTGGCTGCTCTGCGTGTCTAGGGACACTTTTCTGTGTAATCACCCACCACCTCTGGCTCTCTATAATCTCTCCATTCCCTCCTCCACAGTGACCCCTGGGCCTATGGAGGAGGGGTGGTATACAGATGTTCCCTGTAAGGCTGAATTTTCTACAGTCTCTTACTTTCTTCACCATTAGCCAGTTGTGGGACAATGTTGATCATATGATGTTTTAATAGTATGCCGATTTTTCAGAATAATAGTCAACTGGCTTTAACAGGCCCAAACATGGCAAGCTTAGCCTCCCCTCCCCTCCTCTCTCCTTTGCTAAACCACTAGACTTTCTTATCTAGCCACTTCCTCATTCCTGAAACTGGTCCACCAAGACCCGGCTCCTTATTTGGCCACTTCCTCATTCCTGAGACTGGCCACCAACGTCCAGCTATCAAAATTCCCTATCTAGCTACATTAACTAACATGTCCACTCAGGGTTCACCAGCTCATCCTAGCATAGACGTCTCATTTTCTCTCCTTAAAAGCCACCCCTGCCAAGCCACTTCCTGCTGTCTCTGATTCGGATTCAGCCATTGTATCTCCATCTTGCTTGACAAAGGATCTCTTTGTGTTGAAAATTGGTGTTTGAGGCATGATCTGTGACAAATCTGGGGTCTGGAAGAGAGCACTCCGAGATGCACAGGGCCCTTCAAGAGTAGTAGATTCTCTCTATGGCCTATGACCTGTCTGACCACAGGTTCTCAGCCTGCTAATAGTGCCAGGTAAGAGCTCCTTGTGGACCAAGCCTTAGAGAGTGGTTGGTTACTCCCATGACATGGGTGCCACTGTTTCATTAGTGGGTGTGTCTTCTTGTTCAGCCAGTTGTTACTGTGGCTCACGGGCTTTACAGCTGAGTGTGCTTTCTTTTCTCCTCTGGATAGCCAATAGGAATGACATTTCTAAGTGTTTACCACCTTGATTTCAACACATTCCATGATGTTAAGTATGTGGTGTCTCCAGCAGCAGAGTCTTACCACCAAGTTCTGGAGAATGACAAGCAGCACTATCGATAGCCCATGATGTTTGGGACCTCACTGGTCAGCAACTACATACATATACATACATACACACATACGTACATACATGCATACATACATACATACATATATACATGTCCAGAAAAAGACACTGGACTCCCAAGAACTGGAGTTTTACTTGTGCACTGAGCCATCTCTTCAGCCCCAGTTTCATTTTTCTTGGTAGCTTAGTAATATTCCATCATATAAATGTAGCCCATTTTTATCATCCATCCATCAGAGGATGGGCACCTAGACTGTTTGCACTTCCTGGCTATTATGAATAGCCTGTTAGCTATTATGAATGGGCATAAATGAGCAAGTGTCTCTGTAGTAACATATTGAGTGCGTTGAGTAGTACAGTACAGTACAGTACTGTCCAGGAGCAGTGTAAGTGGATCATGAGTTAGGTCTGTGTTAGCATTTAAGGAACCACCACACTGATTTTCCTAGTGGCTGCACTAGCTTGCATGCCCACCAACAATGAATAAGAACCCCCTTTCCCCATATCCATACCAATATTTGCCATCATTACATATGTATTTGTTTTTATCTTAAATATTTTGATTAGGAAAAGATGAATACTCAAAACAGTTTTAACTTGCATTTCCTTGATGGCTATGGATAATGAAATAATCTCATTTATATTTCATTTTTTGAGAACTCTGTTTAGTTCCATGCTCCATTTTAATTCCATTGTTTGTCTTCTTGATGCTTCATTTTTTTTTTATCTCTTTATATATTTTAGAGTAAAAACCTTTTGTCTAATGGATAACTGGTAAAAAAGAAATTCCATTCTGTGGACTTTCTCTTTGCTAGTGTTATGGTGTCCTTTTCTATATAGAAACTTTTTTGTTTCGTGAGGTACCACTTATTTTTTTTGTTTGTTTGGTTTTTTTGAGACAGGGTTTCTCTGTGTAGCCCTGGCTGTCCTGGAACTTACTCTGTAGACCAGGCTGGCCTTGAACTCAGAAATCCGCCTGCCTCTGCCTCCTAAGTGCTGGGATTAAAGGCGTGCACCACCACCGCCTATCTTCTTCCAAAATTTTATGATTAAAAAAAAAAACCATTGTGTATCTAGGGTAATTTGTTTTGAGACAAGGTCTTTCTGTGTCACTCAGGGTGACTTTAAATTTGAAATTTTCTTGCCCTTAGTCTCAGGAGTGCTGGAATAACAGGAGTATGCCTGGCTGCATTTAGTTTTTACATTTTCATATTTCCAGACAGGATAGTAAATAGCATGCTAGACACCTGGCAGCCTTAGTCATGAATAGACAGAAAGGGTCTCAGTTCACACTAGAACTGTTTTTATACAAAAACTGTATGAGATCTTTAATATTCAGGAACACTTTTGTAGGAGCCTTAGGTTCACACTGAAGAGTTCTATATAAAAATACAAAGTGAATACCCTACTTGTCTTTGAAGTATGCGTGTGCTTGAATTTGAATGTTTATTGTCTAGGTGAAATTTCAAAAGTTGCTAAAGTGGGGAGGGAAGGCTTGGGTAGTGGCTTGTTTTAATTTTTATTCACTGAACTCTCATTTGTCCGAATGCACGTCTGTTGGACCTGTCCCTGCACCTTTACCAGCACCTGGGCATCTCCATCCTTGATATTTTTGTATGCATTGCTTGAGCTCAAACCCAGAGGGTTTGAGACCAGCTTGATCGATGTCTTCTAAGGATGAAGGGATGCCCAGCCAGTCTCTCAGAGACCACAGCTGGGTGCACAAGCTTACAGATGGGATCTTTTTGACAATTTGTCGCAAGTCGTTTTGGAGACACTTGTGTCTCATGTGACTTGGCCTTTGGTTCATGTTTTCTTTCTGGGTTTTTCCTCAGCTTTGTTGAGTCTTTTGTCATTCTTGGCCAACCTCAGTGTCCCCTTCTTGTCTTTGAATGGTGCTGCAAAGCCTGAAGGGTGAGCACTGCAGCTTGGAATAGTCTTGAACTCCTGGGCTCATGTGATCCACTCACTTTGACTTCCTGGGTTAGTGAAACTACAGACACGTGCTATTAAATCTTTGAAACAAAATTTTAGATCCAGGCTTTGGCTTCCTATCCCATAAAGAGAGCATTTTCATTTTTTATATTTCTCAATGCCATACAAACTCACACACATACACCACTTCTCCTTCCAATATTGCCTAAATCTTAGCTAGATCACAACTGTTTATGTCACTGCATGCCAGCTACAGTGGAGGCTGTGATGAACTGTTACTATAAAAGTGTGCTGAAGGGGTGGTGACTGAAGCACCCATTCTTTGATTGTATGATTGAGATTTTTCTTTGAGACAGTCTCAACATTGTCTAGACTGGCCTGGAACTTGCTATATAGCCCAGGCTATACTTATCCTGTGATGTCAATCACTTGAAAAATTCAAAAGAAATAGTCACTATGATAAAGGAGTATTGCTGTATCCAGCTGATGGCAACACAGGACAAAGAGTGACTTCCTGAAGTGTGGAGGCCGGAAGACATCATTGGTTGCATATGATGAATCTTTGAATCTTACAGATGGAGATGGCCAAACACCAAGCTAATTAAGAGAAAAACTTCAAAAGGGGTTAATTAGGTCTGGGGCCTTCTAGTCTGAAGTGTCTGGCTACAGTGTACTATAAAGAGCCAGTTGTGGGTTTTCTGTATGGAGATAGTTGGAATTTGTTAAGCCATTCATGGAAAAGTGGCATAGGGACGGGTTAGAGATACAGGCCCTCCTGGAGGTGAAGGAGGGAGGCTGCTTACTAAAGAATATGGTGTAGAGGATTCGTCAAAGCCTTCTGGAAGTGGAATGATAATAACCTGTCTCCAGGCCAACCCCTCCTACCTTGGTAGAGGAAACAGAAATTCAGTGAGCCCTTCCTTTCCTTGGGGCTTTTCAAATCCTGCTGGCATGCCTAGTCCAAGCGTCAGACCCCGTGGGAGAAGCATCAGCCATAGTTGTCATCACTCTTGGAACCGAAAGAGCCTGGAGAGAGGAGGAAGAGAATCCCGTCAGACCACCCTACATGATGGCCGGTGGGAAGCCTAAGGACTCTAGGTCAGCTCTTCACACCGAGGGCACAGGGACCATCCATTTTACCACCACTAAATCCCCCACCTCCTCCCAGAGGAAGGACCCAGATCAAGGAGGCCTTGGACCAGGGTTTGGCCCTTACAGTAATAGTTTTAGGGTCAGTCTCGAAACTTCTTTTTCAGGACCAGACGATAGGGTATCTCCAGGGACAGATTCCACAAAGATTAGAGAGACCCACAAAGGCGCAACATCTGTTGGTTGCCAAGAGCACTGGCCTGTTTAAGGACTGCCCTCAATGTTGAAAGATACATCTGACCACCCTATCCATGTCCATTATCCCAAAACGCCACCGCGAGTATGAGAAGCTCTGTCCCTTCAACCATCCAGGCATGGGTGGACTCTGTCCGTGAGATGATGCCTTCCCACTTCTTCTGGAATGAGCCCTCTCTGACCTAGCATCCGTGTATCTCTCTGCTGTCCTGTTACAACTGCCACTAGGCTGCTCCACCTGTCACTCCCAGCCAGTGACAGGCCCACCCACATTGGCTGTGCCCTCCTTGGGCTCCAGATAGTGGTCTTCCATTTGAACATCTTGATACTGTCTGAGCAGGGGCCTTGCATTTACAGTTTGTGCTGGGAACCTGGATTTAAACGCAGGTGTGGTTGGCTGTGATGGAGATAGGTAAGGACATTGTAATGAATAAAGTTCTGTTCCAGATGACAATGAGTCTGCTAGGTCCACAGAGCGACCCACAGCATTTCCTGGTTTCAGAATTTATGTTTAAAACATTCTTGAGGATTGACATGCCTCTCTTCTTTCTTTTGTGTGTGGGGTAAAAGCTATCAGAGGGAAAACAGCCAAGTGGAAGGCTCTGAAGCCTATTATCTATCTACCCATCTATCTATCTATCTATCTATCTATCTATCTACTACCTATCTATCTTATTTACCTATAATCTATCATGTTTCTCTCTCACATACACTCACACTCATAACATACAGAGAGAGGGGTGGGAAATTAAAATATTGTATCATAGAGGGCTTGTCAAAATTTAGTGTCACACTAAAAACTTTTAAAAGGCAGAGGTAAGGGCGGGCTAGAGAGGTGGATCAGCAGCTACGAATATTGGCTACTCTTTCTGAGGACTTGGATTTGGTGTCTAGCACCCACATGGTGGCTCACAACCATCTGTAAGCCAGTTCCCAGGAGATCCAATGCCCTTTTTTGTTGGTATCCATGGGCATTGGTTGCATGGGATGCACAGACATATATACAGACAAAACCACATGTACATGTAAGATTAAAATTTCAAAACTTTAAAATGCAGAAGTACAGAACCCACAATATCACTTTGTAGTGTTTTATTCACTACAAACAAAAACAAAATCTAAAGAACAACAACGGATTAGTTAGAACTCAGCCCAGCCCAGGGTTGGGGGATGTAGCTTAACTACAGCCTGTGGGGGGCGCTCTTGGCTTCAATTCCCACACTGTATAAAACAACTGTGAGGAGCCTACCCTGCCATCTCCTCCAAGGCTTATCCTAAAAACCTTGGTTTCCAGATGATGGACTTTGAGTAGGTGATTAAGGGATTTGTAGATCAATGACACATCAGCTATGGATTCAGAACCGGGAGACACTATGGGGGTGGGGGAAGTGGGAAGTAGTTAGGGACTGGATTGGAAGAAGTAGATCTCTGGGGGTGTAACTTGTGCTCAGAACTTTGTCTGTCTAGCTACCCTCTGTTCACATTGAGATGAGCTGATTCACTCTCTCATATGTGCCTGGCACGATCATCTTCCTCAACAGGACCCCACTATAACGGAAGCGCAGACGGAAGCCTTTAAAACTGTGAGTCAAAATAAAACTTATCTCCTTTGAAACTGTCTCTTGTCAGTTTTTTTCACACGTGTGTGTGTGTGTGTGTGTGTGTGTGTGTGTGTGTGTCCAAAATCCAACCAAGAAGCAGCAAAGACTAGAGCTGGACTCCTTACTCGACCCTTTCAGTGTGGGATGGCACGTGGAGCCAAACTTCCATAGATAGACATGTAGAATCGCTCTGTGGGCGTTGCTACCTCATGGCTTCCTGGCTCAGGCCTTTCATCATGTAGGATGATTGGCTACTCCATGTGTTCAGTGTCCTCGCATTACCTCCTACACAACACCTCTAGCTCTTTGCTACAGCAATGTTTCTAGCTCTTTGTGTGTACGTCACAAGGTCACGTGTGGTCATGTGATTTGCATCTGCCGGGTGTGTTTGTGTGCTTGTCTGTTTGTTTCCTCTGCATAGCCATCAGTCTCACTTTGTATGTGACTGGTATCTTCTGCAGAAGCGCTCTGATATCTTGCCAATCCCTATTGCTCACCAGATCTCCCCATGCTGTCCTTACCATCCCCTGACACTTCTCCTATATCAGCTACCAGGGACTGGACTGCTAAATAAGCAGTACCTCGTTTCCCCCTCTTATTTCTTCCTCTGCTGTATTTATCTCATTACGGACTCATGGTATCTTATTTTAATAAAGAGTTAATGCTTGATTATTACTTATTTATGTGCATGCATGTATGCTACATGTGTGCATAAAAGTGCCTGCAGAGGCTTGAAGAAGGCAATGGATTTCATAAAGCTGTGGTCACAGGCAGTTGTCAACTGACCTGTTGTGGGTGCTGGATTTGAACTTGTGTCCTCTGGAAGATCATGAAGTTCTCTTACCCATTGTCTTAGTTAGGTTTTATTGCTGCAAACAGACATCATGACCAAAGCAACTCTTAGAAAGGACAACATATTTTTTTTTACTTTTTTTTTTATTGGAAATTCTATTTACATTTCAGATGTTCTCTCCTTACCCCATTCCTCCCTCCCTCCCAGGAACTCACTATCCCTTCCCCCCTCCTCCTGCCTCCACGTTGGTGTACCCCCACCCACCCTCCCCGTACCTCACCTCCCCACCCTCAAATATCCCCCCCCACAACGTCTAGCCTTCATGGGACCAAGGATCTCTTCTCCCACTTATATATAGCTCCCTTGCATATATAGCTGGAGCCATGGGTCCCTCCCTAAGCGTTCCTAGGCTGGTGGTTTAGACCCTGGGGGCTCTGGTTGGTTGGTATTGTTGCTTTCCTCATGGTGTCCAAATGAAAGGACAACATTTAATTGGGGCTGGCTTACAGGTTGTGAGGTTCAGTCCATTACCATCAAGGCGGGAGCATGGCAGCATCCAGGCAGGCATGGCATGGGAGGATCTAAAAGTTCTTGATCTGAATGAAGGCTGCGAGGAGAATTACTGTCTCCTGGGCAGCTAGGAGAACAGTCTCAAGCCCACCCCCACAGTGACACACTTCCTCCAACAAGGACACACCTACTCCAACAAGGCTACACTTCCTAATAGTGTCACTCCCTGGGCCAAGCATAAACAAACCACCACACTGACTGCGCCATCTCTCTAGCACCCCTCCCCATTCTTCTTTCTATTGTTCAAATTATTCTCAATTTGGTCAGGGCCGCTCATTCATAGGGCTCTAATATTCTTCTTCATGGCACCCTCATTTTTATTTTGTAGCACAAGAGACTGTTTCCTGGCCCCTCGCCCAAAGGAAAGCATCAAGATGTCTGGATGACATCTAGAGTAACCTTGGAAATAAGCCTCTTAGCATGTCTGTGACAACTTACCTAGATTAATCGAGGTGGGGAAAGCCAGCCTGTTATGGGCAGCAGCATTCCATGGGCTGGGCTCCTGGACATGATAAAAAGGGAGAAAGCCCTCTGTGTGTGAGCCTTCTCCTGGCCCTGCTTCCTGAGCGTGTGGGTCAATATGACCAGCTCCCCGAAGCTTCTACTACTGTGACTTCCCCCATGATGCACTGGGCCCTCGAACTGTGAGCCCAAAACAAACCCTTCCTTGAGTTTCTTTTCCCAGGCGTTTGCTGCAGCAATGAAACCGAGTTTTTAGCAAAGTCTCAAACGTTCTGAAAGGCCCTGGGGAGGGGAGACCCCTACTCAAGCCACGAGAACTCACGCCACCCAAAAGACTCAGAGACACCGATCTTGATACAACAGCAAAAGGTATATTTCAATCAGCGTGCTGAGGCTGAGACCCCGTAACCCACGCAGGGGCAGAGGAGCTCGACCCCTAGTGAGGGGAGTGTAGGATATTTAAAGGAGAAAACCACAAACCAGGGGGAGTCGGGAGGGGTAACTGTGGAAAGTGCCAGGATTCAGGGAACAATCATGGAGAAAGTGCCTGCCCATTACTCAGCATATGACAGGGTTCGAGGAACAATCATGGGGAAGTATAGGTTTTTTTCCTCAAGGCTCAATCTTATTCAACCATATCATTTACATCATCTACTTTGTGGTTAGCCAAGTTCTTGTTCTTGGAGCACAAAGCCTTAGAACTAGCCGACCTGCTCTCCTGGCTCTTTTTACTGTTAGTCTGCTAGAAGTGAAATGTCTGTTAACCTTCAGTTCGAGTTGGCCAGGTGAAAGCCTGCTAGCTCAGAGAGGCAGAGAAAGCCCCCAGCTGACCTTCCTCCTCAAGTCTGTGTCCCCAAAGGAAAGGTACTTCTCCTCCACACTGTCTCAGAACCCCACTGGAACTGAACATCCCTCTCTTCTCCTTTCTGTGCATTTACTCTGAATCTTAAACAGGAAGCCAGGAGGCCACCAAGAAGGAGGTAGCTGAGGGTATAACACAGAATGGATACGGGGCCCCTTCATTGTTTTAATTAGCATACAAAGTGACTTGCTTCACCCTGGCACGTTCCTATATACTTTGTTTTCCTCCTTACTCTGCAGTCCCTCCTTGTCAGTCACCCTGCCCCACCTTGTTTGTTTCTGCCCTGAATACCCTTTCCATTTCCTTGTCGCCTGTGTTCTGTCCCCCTCCCCACCCCCCCTTAAAATCTCTTTCTCCCTCTTGTGTTCCCGCTTCTAGTTTCATGGCCTGTCCGGAAACCAACTCCTCCATAAATACACGTACGTGACAAGTAGAAACTAATGTCTGCCTAGGAGAACAGAAGTGCAGTCTTTAGAGTCTGGGACTCCTCACTTAGCAATAATTTTTAAGATCCATCCATTTTCGTGCAAAGTTCCACATTTCATTTTCTTTTATGGCTGATTAAAACTCCATTGTGTATATGCCTACATTTCCAATTCATTATCAAGCACATTTGTATGTTCGTCATTATCAATTCATCAGATTATGGACATCTAGGGTGATTCTATTTCCTTGTTATCATGAATTAAATACCAATAAACATGAATGTGTAAGGCCCTAGCACAGTTCACAGAGTCCTTGGGTCTTCTGTCCTGGAGCGCTAGAGCTGGGCCATGTGGAACTTGGTACATTTTGAGAGACCTCCATGCTAATTTGACAGTGGCCGCCACACCAGTTTGCAGTCCCAGCAGTAGAAGAGGGCTGTTGGCTTCCCTCCCTCACCAGCGTTTGCTCCTTCTGTTTTCTGATGGCAGATATTCTGAGGGGGCTGAGATTTGAGGCCGTTTTAATTTGCATTTCCCCATTTCCCCGAGGGCTAAGAATATGGAATATTTTAAAAATATGTTATTGGAGGGGCTGGCCTGGGACTCATTGTGTAGATCAGGTTCTCCTTGAACTCACAGAAATCTTCTAGCTTCTGCCTCCTATTTTAAAAGAAGTTAGGTCTGTCTGATGAATTGTTGCCTTAATTAATGTATAGGGGCATTTTATCCTTTTAATAGTGGTTTGAGGTCTCTTTAATGAGATAGGAGAGCCACTGCCCCAGCTTGCTGACAGCATTCATTTTCTAGAAAGCTGGTTTCCAACATCCGTTTCTTTGCTCATTATGTGAATGTCTTAGGGACAGCAGAAAGTTACAGATTTTTATAAACCAGTCAGCCAATTTGCGTCTTCTCGCTGGAGACACGAATCTGCTTGATGCAAGCTTGTTGTTGCGAGCTTTGCTTGCCCCCATGGTTTGCTGGTTGCTCTTGGTTGGACCACTGGTTCTTTTCCTCACTGTCAGGAGGGGGGCTTTGCTGCTTTCCCATTTTGGACATAATTGACTCCTTCCCAGCTCCTCTCTGTTCATCTGATCCTCTCATAAAATGCATTCTTGACTGTTCTCCTGGGCTGACCTGTCTTCCTTTTTCCTTTGGTATAGTTTTCCTCTGAGAATCTTGTGGCACAGTGGCTTAGTGTTCAGGAGTTGCCTTGAATTGTGCTTGTCTTAAAATGTTATGTCTCCATCAATTTTGAGAGATAATTTTACTGAACACAACAATCCTGGTTGATAGTTATGTGCTTTCTTGGCTCCTAGGGTTGTTGGTAAGAGACCTGCTATAATTCTGTTTCTGTCTTTGTGGCTGAGTTAGCATTTCCTCTGTCTTAGTGTTCTATTGCTGTCAAGAGACACGGCAACCAAGGCAACTTATAAAAGAACCGTTTAATTGGGGGCTTGCTTGCAATTTCAGAGGGTTAGTTCATGATCATTATGGAGGGAAGCATGACAGCGGACAGGCAGGCATGGTGCTAGAGCAGAGGCAGAGAACTTACATCTTATCCACAGACAAAAGAGGCAGAGACAGACAGACAGCACAGAACAGAGAACACAGAATACACAGAGAGAGTTTGCTCATGGCTTGAAACTTCAAAGCCAGTGCCACTCTCAACAAGGCCCACCTCTAATCCTCAAACCCTGACACACCTCCTCCAACAAGGCCACACCTCCTAATCCTTCCCAAACATTTCCACCAATGAGGAACCAACTATCCAAATGTATGAGCCCACGGGGGCAATTCACATTCAAACCACCACATTCTCTCTTACAGTTTTTAGTATATTGTTCCTTTGTTTTGTATTTTAACATCTTGACTAGGTCAAATTCCTCTTGTATTTGGAGGTTTGGGGAGTTGATTTCTTTCTCTAGGTTTGGGGAATCATGACCATAATTTTATTGACTACATTAGTAACCCTTTAGACTTTACCTCAATCCCTTCCTTCACCCCATGGATTCTTAGGTTAGCTCTCCCACCTTCTAGAGTTCCTTGGGATCTGGTTCATTGTTATTCATCTTTTTTTTTTTCCTTTACGTATATCTATATGTATGCTTATCTCTCTGCCTGTCATGAAATCCATTCTTCTGCTTGGTTTTATCTGTTGAGATGATGCAAGAGTTAGGGAGAGAGATTTCACACTGCTGGACACTCAGGTAGGTGCCTGAAGTTGTCATGCCCAGGGAAGAGAGTGGAGACAGCAAATGCAGACCCAGCAACAGAAAGATGGCTAAAGGGTTTGGGCTGAGAGACATGAGTGTCCACCATCCCCTGTCCCTGTCACTTCCCAAAAGAAGCAACCGCACAGGACCATGATGAAGGAAACACAAAAATTGTGAAACTCTCGTCAGTCCTGAGCATCTAATGACCCCAAGCGGGTACTAGCTGTCAAAACAGCAGAAGTTAGTGATAGTATGGGCTCTAACCCATGAGAGGATTCAACATCCTAATTCCCACCCCAGCATCGCGGGGCGAGCTATACATGGATCCAAATCAAAGATCTATTGGTAACTGCTTCACGGTCCTACTGATAGAAATAGGCGCAAAGTAACATGGGAAATCAGATGCAGGCACTGGAGCAGCAAGGGCGGGTCTACAAACCCAAGCCCCCAGCTCAGAAGCCCATGACTAGCTCACCCTGCATCAGAAATAGCTGCAATTGTAACTGGGAAATCAGATATGGCATCTGCAGAAAGGGTTCTGGTCACAAAATCCTACAAGAGAAGAATATGCACAAAGTTTTGAACTACTGGGACTAGCAGATATCTCCAAGAGTTAGAGAGAGAAGAGAGAGAGAGAGAGAGAGAAGAGAGAAAGAGAAGAAGAGAGAAGAAGAGAGAGAGAAAGAAAGAAGAGAAAGAAGAAGAAAGAAAGAAAGAAAGAATATAAGGGGCTACAGAATGAGACCTTGTCTCAACAAAACAAAACAAACCTATTTTTGTAAGTCTAGTTAAAATTTGTCCTGGATGAGGAATACAGGTTAGAGGTAGAACCTGCATTTAGCATTGTGCAAAGTCCTCAGGTCAAAATATAGCAAAGAAATAAGGAAGCAGGGAAAGAGGAAGGGAAGGAGTGGGGAGGGAAGAAGAGGGGGAAGAGGATTAAGGGAAGAGAGGGAGAGATGGGGAACGGGGAGATGGAGAGAGAGGAGGAAGAGGAAAAGAGGGGAGAGGAGGCAAAGAAGGAGAAGGGGAGAGGGAGAGGGGAAAGGAGAGGAGAGAGGGAGGAGAAAGAAGAAAGAAGGAGGGGAGGAAGGGAGCAAAGGAAGTAGGAAAAGAGACAATAATTGTTTCAGACTAGAAAACCTGAACTTTGAGAGATTAATCTTTTACTTACAAAGGGGAGAATAAATCACTGTGGGTGCAGGAATACCCCTTGTGTGCTTCTACAAGGAAGGCATGGAGAGTCTGTAGCTCAGTCATAGGAAACCTAGATTAAAATGGAACTTTGAGGAGCAATTAGGAAATGTCTTCTCTAATTTCAATTTAAGCTTTCAAAAACCATTTTAGCCAAAAAGGTTATGTATGTATGTACATTTGCATGTATGTATTTTTAACTGTTATGTGTATTGGTGTTTCACCTGCATGCATGAATGTGTACTATGTACATGCTGTGCCTGTGTGGCCAGAAGAGGATGTCAGATCTTCTGAAACTAGAGTCATAAATGGTTGAGGGCTGCCTTGTGGCTGCCGGGAACAGAACTTGGATTTTCCAGGATGAGCAGCCAGTGCTCTTGACTGGGGAGCCATTGCTTCATCCCCTTAGTTAATAAGTTTTCTAAATATTAAATCAAAATTTTTGTATTATAGAAAACTTTTTAAGATGGAAAGTTGCAGATTTGCTGCTCTGACGTTATTATCACATATGTCCTTGATCATGATTCCCAGCACGGTGAGAGAAGGATTCCAATGAGTATAACTTGATAAATACGTACATTTTCCAGTCTGTATACTGGATGCTATCCTCAGAGATGGGACAGGGTGGGGGGAGGCTCTGAGGCTCTGACCCAGCAGGTGAAACACCTACCATCTTCTGGTATTGTAGGAATTTCAGGTCTCAGTTTAAAGTTAAAACGGAAAGAATCTCAGGTTTTGGTTTAAACTCAAAAATTAACTGCCCCAGGACATATCCTGGGAGGAACACATTCCAAAGACTAACACACACATTCCAGGGGAAGGGCCCAAGGTAATCAGGAAGCTGGGCCCTTAGTAATAAACCTGGGCAAACGGAAGCCACTTAGCTAACACTCATTGTTATAAAGATAATGTGCAAATCTGAGTTGCCTGGGAATGGCTTTTGAGGTCAGCCTTTGTGGTTATTGTTTAAGAGATAAAACTGCCCTCATGAACTCTGTATAAAAACTGCTCTCAGCTTTGGCTGGGGGAGGGGAGGTTCCTCTTGCCTGTGTGGGAGGGAACCCCAGTGCACTGGTTATCAATAAACCTCATGTTTTTGTAGTGAATCCTCTGTCTGTGAGTGTTTCTGTGGGAGTGCGTTCCCCAGTTTGGATCTTAGAGTCCAACAGTATGAGGTGCCAGGGCTTCCGAACCCATTCAACCTTACCAAGTTTCTTGGCACAGTCCACTGCCCCCACACACATTCACTCTTAGAAATTTGCTTCAATTGTGTAAATAATTCTACTTGCCATTGTGTACCGAGAAAGGTATTTAGGTTCCCGGCAAAGGCAATGTAGCCTCATTCATTACAAGGTTTATTATGGAATAATCATGAAACTAAATGATTTAAGTAGTTCTTGGCATAAAAGAAGGGTAAAAACGTGTTTCTCACTGATGCTCTTTCCTGTTTCTGTAAAGAATGAAAGCGTAAATAAGCAACTGCAAATAGAGAATACTGGCTAAGTTTGACCAGTTTTCAAACTCTCAAAGCATGCCTTCCATCTGAGAGGTCAGAAAGTCTAGCTGTGACCTGGAAGTGAAATCTAGTCTGCTTGTAATCCCAACTGTGTGGCAATATGTCTCCCCAGCCACACCAGCTTCATCCCTTCCAGTCGCTCTCAGCTGAGGCACAGACAGTCTCTTCACTGATGTCCATGCTCACTGACAAGAGGCTGTATCTATCCTGTCAAGTGTTCAGGGAGCAAATGAGAGACTAAAATAGTGGTGTGAGAATGTTTCCATGTTGGGCCCCATTTTGGCCCTGGTTTGGGCCTTGTGGACAAACCTGAGCCTGGCTCGAGTTTCTGCAACTGTGTGGGAGAGCCTAAGCCTGGCTTGAGTTTTGAGACCTATCTCAGTCACTTCCCTACTGGGTGACTCAGCAAGACCTGCTTGGTCCTGCCTCTGCCATGTCATTGCTGATGTAGAGCTTTGCCATTGGCCCTGTCAGTCACCCCATACCTTCTGTCACTCTTCCCGCCCCCTATGTCATCTCACCCCACCAAAACTCCTCCTCCCTATGCTCTGAGTTTATATAAGTGAGAAGCTGACACATTAAAGTTGAGTTCGTGCTTCAACAAGATTCCTGGCCGGGTGTGTTTCTTTTGGGCCCTTGACACTCACCATCCTGCTCAGCCCCAGAGAGACTGGGCTGGACGGGATCTCTCTCCTCTCCCTGGACCTGTCAGCGAGGAGCCAACATTTCTATCCTTGGGAAAAGATAGTTCTTTCATTAAGTATATCAATATTTTTGTTTTTTAAAAAAATCAGAGCATGCAGGTGAATTAAAAGAAGAAATTTGTAATCTTATTATCCGGAGAAAATACAGATGTCTGTTGTACAACTTTCCACACTGCTGTGTAATCTGATGTACCTCAGTAAAAATATTGGATAGAATACAAGGAAAAACTATTATAGAAACAGCATTAAATCCTGTTCCACATTTTGGGTTTTAATTCCAGAGACTGTGACATGAGCTGGTTTCAACTACACATACACCTGTGATTGGTTTTTGGTTGGGGGTTGGGGAAGTTGAGTTAGGGGTGGTGCTGAGATCAAACCCAAGACCTACACATGCTTACAAATCTATACAGACACAGCCTTGCTTCTCTTGCCTTTGGAAAGCAGAGCTTGTCCTGGTTTTTACCAGGCAATCAAGGGTAGCCGTCCTGCCAAAAGTCATCCTGCAGGGGAACTACAAGAAAGCCAGCAGCGGCAGCCAGTCCTGGCCTTGCCAGTTGGCAGCATCACACGACAAGTTTCTCTAGCCTCACCTTTGCCGGTGCCTTTGTTTCTAAAGATACACAAGTAGGAGCAAACCAAAGGCAGGGATAAGGATGCCTGAAACAGTAGACATATTGGCACTTTTCCTCTGACATTCCCTGAACAGTTCCTTCAACCATGTACAACACTCTCCTGTATCAATAATCTCAGAATCTAGTAGAAGGAATGCAGGGAAGAAAGGATGCTATCTTTTAAACCTGAGATAAGCAACAAAGTATTATGGACTGGACTGTGGCTCTGCCAAATTCATATGCCAAAAGGCCTTTAAAGAGGTGAGATTAGGTGATCATATGGGTGGGTCTATCCCAATAGGACTGGTACCTGCTAAGCACCCCAGTGGTATGCACACAAAGGGACTGTGAGAAGGGCTACCTGCAAGTCAAGGAGAGAGACCTCCAGGGACCCCAGATCTGCAAGGAACCCCGATTTTGGACTTCAGACCCTTCCCCTGAACCATGAGAAAATAAGATTATTCTCATTCAGACCACACAGTTTGTGGTTCCTCCGTACGGCAGCCTGGACAGACAAACATACAAGGTAGAAGAGAAAATGTTTCCCTGGAGAAATGGCTACATATATACACACACATCCCAGTTTAACAAAACATAAAAAAAAAAAAAAAAAAGGTGCGCCTGAAGTCCTGTAACCATCAAAAGATTAAATCCAGAGCTTGGCTGTTTACTATCAACGCTGTCTTTCAAAGGCTGTGTCTTAAAGGTCATGCCCGATATGCATGCGTTCTCCCTACTTGCTCTCTGGTAACTCGTTACAGTCATTTCCCAGCCAGCTCCATAATTGGCTTTATAGTTTCTAAATGTCAGTTTCTGATAGAAGTTGTTTTCAGCCTCACCGTTTCCAGTAGAGCAGGCAGAGGTGGCAGGGTACTGTTTCTAGGCAAGTCGTCTCTTGTTTTCCCTAGATACAGAGTGTGGCAGGAGAAAAGTCTGAAGGGATAAACTCTGGAAACAGAATGTGAAATACCAAGTGCGATGTGATATCGTGCGGGGGTCAGGGGGTGATCCGTGCGGGGTGATCAGGCATCGCTCTGCAGCTGGGAGCCAAGCTCCCTCTGAGTAAGGCACTTGGGAGTTAACTCCCAGCGAGACAGGGGAAGACTGCTTTTAGCACGGTAACTCTAGGGCCACAGAGAGAATCGGAAATTAGAAGGAAAAGAAATGGACCAGGCGCTTCAATCGTCAGTAAGCTAAGTGCAGAACTCGGGTGATAAAGGGGTCCCCGAGGGAGGCAGAGCAGTGGCAGATGTCTTGAGTTTCTCTGAGCTGTAACCTCAAGTGGGGCTTCTGACAGTTCTTTCTTTGGAACCCCTGGGTGTGATAATGAGATGCAAAGATAGCTAAGTCCTCTTGGCTAATTAATGCATCCGTGATGCCTTTTCTGTGGTGAGCACGGTTTGGTGCTACGGAGTTGCCATAATTTCTATCTAAAATGTCCCCCAAATGATTTTGCATTAAGTTTTGGACCCCTAGGTGGCGCCATTAGGAGACAGTAGAATGTGTACAAAGTGGGGCCTCGTGAGAGGTCTTCAAGTCACTAGGGGTGAAGCAAGGAATAATGGGGGCCCAACCTCTCATCTTTTGCTTCCAGGCTGTAAGGTCCACACTTATGGTGGACTACATAAGCCAACTGTAATGTGCTCCCCCCCCCCCACACACACACAAAAGGGATCACAACCTACAGGTTGAGAACCTCTGTAAAACCATAAGCCAAAATAAACATTCCTCTTTATAGGTTGATTGTCCCAGAGATTTGTCACTGATGGACACAACCGAACACAGCTAGCTCTACTAGGGAAGAGGAATACCCTTAGAACAAAATTCTCGAGCTTTCCGTTTCTAGGAAAGGAGAGAGAAAGTGCAGGTACACAGATTTCAAGCCCCAGCTGAATAACTCTATTAACTGTGGCATCACATCTCCAACACAACTTCAAATCTATGCCAAATCCTACACATCCCCAGCTATGGAGCAGACCACCCCTCAAGGCTGCGATCTTTGGAATGTGTGTTGGAAACACAGTCCCATAGCCTGCTAATGGCATTTGGAATCCAGTCCTTTGGACAGTAATTAGGATTCAGATCATGGTGAGGTCTCCGTGATGGCAGTGGTGGTTTGAACGAGAACAGCCCCCATAGGCTCAAATGAATGATTGGTTCACAGTCGATAGAACTGTTTGGGAAGGATTAGGAGGTGTGGGCTTCCTCGGGGAAGGTGGGCTTTGAGGTTTAAAAAACCCATGCCATTCCCGAGTACCTCTCTCTGACTTGTGCTTGTGGAGCAGATGTGAGCACTCAGATACTGCTCCAGTCATGCCTGCCGGCAGCTATGCTCAATGACCCAGCATCTAAAACTCTAAGTCCCTACCTCCAGACCCCTGAGCCAAACAAACTACTATCCTTTATAAGTAAACTGCTTTTTTAAAAATATGGTAATAGAACAGAAAAATTGCATATATATACATACATATGTATATACACATACTTTTTATATATAACATATTTTTATATAACAATATATAACTCTCTCTCTCTCTCTCTCTCTCTATATATATATATATATATATATATGTATATATATATATATCCAAATTCAAGATTTTTCTTTGAGAAATTTTTCTTAATCTATTCCTGTGGAAAAACAAACCCCGATAAGACAATATAGTTGCATCGATGCTTTGAGAAACAAGAGGGGCAAAGTAGTGAGAAAAAAATACTGCCAATGAGCTTGTAAAAGAGCACCCACAAGAACAAACATCCTGGTAAATTCATACCTAGGGCCTTTGTTATCTTCACTACATGAAAATGAAAATCTCTACATGAGCTCAACAAGCAAAACTAACACAGAATTGGAGAAGGATTATTGAAATTCCCCAAGACAAGGATTGGGTTTGAGGGCTCTGCGCTCCCTAATTTGGATCTTGGAATCTTGTAATTTAAGAAGTGCCACTATTTGAATATGGACTATCACCATTTAGCGAAGGCTTAACTCCTAGATGGTGGCATTATCAAGCAGCCACTGCTGTTCTTTTGCAGTTCTGGCCATGAACCCACGTGGTAGGTAAGTCTTACCACTGAGCTACATCCCCTAGCCGAGAACTATTTTAGAACCAAATAAGCCTGCAGGTGGTGTTTCTATTTAATCGACAGCTAAGCACTTGTTTTTCAGGCCTCGTCTGCTCACCTTGGCTGATCCCAGGAAGCCTTTCGACTTATCTTTGTGTTAGCCCATTTCATGGCAGGCCCAGTGAATTGTGCTTCCTCACCAGCATCTGCTCCCTCTGTGATATATGCCGCCTTCCCAGCTGAAATCTTCGAATCCATGAGTCAGCAGAAACCTTTTCTCTTTATAAGCTGATCACCTGTGGGGCTTTCTATAGTGGGGGAAAGCTGACTAACAGGCCTCCTCTGGAGACTGATCCTGGGACCTCTTTGACCAGTAAAATACAGTGAAGTTCTTGAGAGTCTCAACACAGGCAAAACCAATCCTCCTCTGGAGGATCCACTTCAGGGGACACTGGGCACTCTCTAAAAAGACAAGCTACCATGACCATAAGGACTGAGATAGCCCTGGCCTACTGCTTCCTGATATGTCAGAAACGTATATAAAGACACCATCTTGAGTGGCTTAGCCAGTAAATGAATCAAAGATTAGCCACACCTGCCAAACCTTATCCTATGTGTTTAATCTTTTGGCATTACAACACAGCATTTTAATCTACAAAGTTCGTGCAAAAAAATCCTGCAATCATGTTATGAACACATACATGCACAGACACAGACACACCATGTACACATACACACATGCACACACGCACACATCATATATAGATACACATGCATGCACACACATACCACCTATACACACACACACACACACACACGCACAGACACAGACACACCATGTACACATACACACATGCACACACACCACATATAGACATACATGCACACACACTTTTAGCAAGTTTACAAGTTTAGATCAGACCACTTTCATAACTACCTTTGGCCACACACACACACACAAACACACACACAGATACACATCAGACACACACAGACACACATGCATGCACACATACTTTCAGCAAGTTTACAAGTTTAGGTCAGACCACTCTCATCTCATAACAACCTTTGGCCCAGAGAATATTTGTTTCTCAAATTATAGAATTTTGAGTAAATAAATGCTGGTGGCCCAACCGTGGAGCATACCTAGTCTACACAGATCTACCTCCATGGGCTGAACCTAGGCCTCCCTGCACATATGTTGTAAATGTGCAGCTTGGTTTTCATGTAGGTCTCAAACATCTGGAGTGGGGGCTATCCCAAAACATGCAGCCTGTATATGGAGTATGGTCTTCTAAAAAAAAAAAAAAACAGTTGTTCAGTTATTCATGGAATATTATTTTTTTTATATCTCTTGTATTCAGTTTGCAACTACTTCAATGAGAATTTTTGTATGTATATTCATGAGGGATATTGGACTATAATTTATATATTTTTGTTGGGTCTACACTTGATTTCACTATTTCAATATTATTTGCTTTGTGAAGGAGCTTATTGTGGTTCTGAATTTTTTTAAACATAACTCAAAAAGTGTTGCTTGTTTGAAGGCCCTATAGAATTCTTGTATAAGTATATCTGACCCTTGGTATTTTGCTTGTTTGTTTATTTTCATTTTATTCTGTTTGAATGCTTTTTAAATTTTTTTTTGATTTGCTGAAAATAAAAATTAAAAAAATAAATAAATAAATAAATGCTGGTGGCCAAGGAAAACCAACACATCTGTTCCTGCCAAGTCATTTCAGTTGCTTCCTTCCAGACTTAGGTTAAACCACCTTCTCCGATGACTTACCCAACAAGCTCAGTGAAGATCGCATTATCTTAGAATTTGATCTGAAGTTTGCATTACACAGAGCCAGGCCTGCTCTTGTTCAGTTTTATATGTTAAACTGGTTAATACTGACCACTGTAAAGTAAGCTTAGTGTTTGGAGTATTATACCCATTTTCAGATGAAAACATTGAGTCACAGTGATTACGCAACTTATCCAAAGGTGGTTCTGTAAAAGTACACTTCTGAAAACACTCTCACTCTTCCTTGACAGAGAACTGTGCTCTAAGCACTAAGTGGTTTTGTTTAAAAATAAAAAAGATGCAGATGTGGAAAAGGACACTGCACACGTATTCCAGGCAAGGAAGGGGAAAGAGATCAAACTGAGACCTGTAAGCACCATATATGGTTGACAGGCACAGGAGCAGTAAGGTCGTGTAGACATGAGCACATTGATGGGGCTGAGTTTGTGACAGTGGACTTGTGGAGAGTTTGTATGAAGAATGGTTCTCCTCCCAGTGAGATGCATCTGAGCTACTTGACCGATTTTTCATCCCTTCTAATAAAAATAATTGTCTAGGACCTCCCCCAGCAGATCACATGTAGATGGCCAAAGGAGGCTGTCATACAAGAAAACATTTCAAAATACATTTACTGGCTACTCAGGAAAACATAGGTTTCCTGTTAAATTTCATATTAGGAGAGCAATGAAAGACCATGCCAGGAAGCATGGGGTTCTCAGGAGGTAATTTAGTTATAAACATATTTCCTTAATGGGATACAATTTGATTCTCTCATTACCTTTCGACAAGAACGGTAAGACACTGCTGGTTTAGTCAGTGAGTTGTGAAGCTTTCTCAGATGTTCAGTCTTATGGGGACACAGCAGCTGCCACCATCCCCCCTCATTCTGCTGATGGGACCCAGAAGGCTCGGAGACTGTCTGAAATCACGTCAGCAGCAGAAAGCTGGCTTGGTCTCCAGGTCCCTGGATCAGGCCTATGTCTACCTCTGTTTGCATCCATTGATAGTTTTGGTGGCTCACATAGATGTCAAGGAGACTTCTTTCTTGCTGTGCATTATATCCTGTCGAGGGCCCAGTGCTTTGGAGAGCATGATCATTGCTATTTCATGCTCAGTTAGGAAGCTCTTTAAGAACTAAGGTGTGTTAGCTGCGGCCTAGCACACAGGCAGACAACTGGGCAGTCATCCCTTACTTCTTGTGGTTATCCTAACACATTGGTCATAGCTTGCTTCGACTGTCTCTCTGCTCAGAGAGTAGTAAGGTCAGTGTAAGCCATATATTGCCCCTCCCCAAACTAAGAGGCTTGTCTACGTTTTGTATTCTTTGTGTGAAGAGTGTCTACATATATATTTGTATGTTCACATGTACCCACATACACCTGTGGAGGCCAGGGGTCAACAGAGGTGGCTTCTCTCAGTCAAGCCTTGCCTTATTTTTGGAGACAAGGTCTCTAACTGGTCCTAGAGCTTACTGGTTTGGCTAGACTGATTGAACAGGAAGCTTCAGAGATCGAGCAGTCTCTGCTATTGCCTGGATTATACCCAGCTTTCTACTTAGGTGTTGGAATCTCAGCTCAGGTCCTCATGCCTATGTGGAAAGCATTTAGCCAATGGAGCTGGCTCCTTAACTCCTTAAACTCTAACAAGAATTTAAATTTAAAAAAATAAAAACTAGAAATAAGTCCTAATATTAGTTCAAGTGGTACGTTGAGTTGAGGAAGTGGCACAGCCTGTAACCCTGCAGTTTCACAAATATAGCTAGTTGGTTGACTGAGGCAGGAGGATTACAAATAGGAGGCCAGTTTGGGTGACTTCGTGAGATTCTGTCTCAAAATAAAATCACTGAAAGAAGCAGAATAAAGGGCTGGAGAGCTAGATGTGGAAGTCACACCTTTAATCTCAGAATGAGGGAGGCAGAGGCAGGGGATCTCTGTGAGTTGGTGGCCAGCCCTTCACAGAGTGAGTTCCTGGACACCCAAAGCCACATAGTAGAGAAATCTTGTCTCAAAATTAAAATAAATAAATAAATAAATGTTTAAAACATTGTTTGGAGAGGTTAAGAGCACTGGCTGCTCTTGCAGAAGAGCTGGGTTCTGGTCCCAGTACCCACACAGGGGCTCACAATCACTTGTAACTCCAGTCCCATTGGATTCAGCTCCTCTTCTGGCCTCTGTGGGCATTGCACACATAGGCTGCACAAACATACATGCTGGCAAACCACACATACAAATAAAAATCAATAAATCTTTTAAGACCTGAGTATGTAGCTCATTTCTTATGCACACATCTACCATGCCCTGGTTCAATTCTTGGTACTGCAAACATAGATAAATAAACAAAATGAAAACCTCATTGATTTTGCAGGCTTGATATGGGAAGGTCACGTGGCTTTTCCCAGGGTTTTCTACTCTGCTCTCCAGCTGGCTCTGGCATCCTCCAACCACCTTGCATCAGTTCTATGACTTGGAGAACTCAAACAAACTCCAAAGAGGCTGTGTGTGGAGACACACTGGTTCCCTGCACTCAGAAGCTGCCTCTCTAAGTGCAGAGCCCACCAACCTCATGATCCCAGAGCAGCCTAGCAACCCTTTCATGGAAAGACTTGTAACTGCTTCTTACAGGAAGGCTATGGAGAGCTGGAGAGATGGCTCAGTGGTTAAGAGCACTGACTGCTTTTCCAGAGATCCTGAGTTCAATTCCCAGCAACCACATGGTGGCTCACAACCATCTGTAATGGGATCCAATGGCCTCTTCTGGTGTGTCTGAAGACAGAGACAGTGTACATATACATAAAATAATTAAATAATTCTTTTTTAAAAAAAGACTATGGAAAGAGAGTCACACCCTGACAGTGATGCTTCTCAGCCCATTTTTCCTCTTTTCTTATACCTTGACCTCAAATTGAGTGCAATAAAATTTTCTGGGCTGGAGAGATGGCTCAGAGGTTAAAAACCCATACTGTTCTTGCAGAAGACCCAAGTTCGATTCCCAGCAGCCATGTCAGGTGGCTCACAACTGTAACTCCAATACCAGGGAATTTAATACCTCTGACCTCTGTGGACACCTGAACTCTCATTCCCACACAGACACTTACTCACAATTTTAAAAATAAAATGAATCTTTTGGGAAATAATATTGAATGGGGTTCTGTTCATAGGAATCCTGAAAGCCTTTGGGTTTAATTTACATAAATCTAGAAGAGTCAACACAACTTAGTGTACTTCTTTGCATCAAAACAAAATTTTTCAGGACGGATCCAGCCTAAATTAAATTTATTTCTAAATGGGCCTAAGGGATTATTAGTTAAGATACAACCTGTGAGGGTCTATGGATTAGCCAGGAGGGTACAAGGACTTGCTGTCAAGCCTGATGACCTGAGGTGAGTCCTTGAGAACTATCTTTTGGAAGGAGAGAACTGACTTTTGCATGCACTGTGCTACATACACATACTTAGGCCAACACATAAACATACACACACAGACATATACACATAGGTACATAGACACATACACACATAGGCACATTACACATATATACAGACATAGACATATACATACATACACATCCATACATACACACATATACACATACACACAAACACATACACCCACACATAGACACATGCACACATAGGATTTTAAAAAAGAAAAAAAAAAAAAAACCCTTAGAATCCGTATATTTCTGCCTTAACCTCAGGATCTGTGTTATAATAATAATAAAAAAAAATTCTCCCCACTAACCAGACCTTTTCAGAGTGACTAACCAGACCCTTCCAGAGTGAGTTTCTCCCCGAGGCTCTCTCCTGGGAGCTTCTGGCCACCACTTACTCACTTCTGTCCTGATAGCCTGAAATGATTAGCGGTTAAATACTGGGCAAGGCTCTATCTCTAGTGCTAACAGCCAGGCTACCCGGCATCTGCATTCATTTCTTCCCCAACTCCCTTTTGTCAATGAGTTTGGCCCACGGGGAAATGACCTCTTTTGACCTTTATTAAAGCCACACAAGGCAACATTTTCTTGGTCCAAAGGTGCTAAGTAGGCTGTGCCTGGCCAATGTATTTGTTAAGAACCCTGATACAACTGTCGCTTTTGATCAGCTGATTTTTTTCCCATGTGGTGACATCCCAATCAATGGTGGCTGTCAAACAGCCTTCTTGGCCTCTGTCCCCTGCATGCCAACAGCAAATCCCACCCCCCACCTCCCTGCCTGGTAAACAGGCCCTGACTCAGGGTTCTTCACTTATTTCGGTTTTCTCTGGTTCTGTGATATATCCCATAATGACACTCCCCACTGAGATGCTCCTTTGTGAACTTAGTGGTATCAGCAAGTCGTCGTTCCCACTAAGCCACGTGGTCCACTCTCTACCAGGAATTACACTCTTCATTATACTAAATACACTTTGAACTTGCTAGTACTTCCAACCTCTGACAGGTTTAGTGAGATAAATTCCACATACACGTCAAGGGGAATCTGTAATGGCTCAAACATTGCAAACGTTCCCCCAGGGACCCCTGTGATCTAGGTCAGTAGTTCCCAACCTGTGGGTTGCCATCCCCTTGTGGAGGGGGAGGGGGATGTCGAACCACCCTTTCACAGGGATCACCAAAGATCATCAGAAAACACAGATATGTATATTATGATTCATAGCAGTAGCAAAGGATCAGTTATGAAATAGCAACAAGAATAATTGTATGGTTGGGGGTCACCACAACAGAAGGAACTGTACTAAAGGACCTCAGCATTAGGAAGGATGAGAACCATTGCTCTAGGTGGAACTATTCTGAGTTGCAGAGACGGCTAAGACTGGCCTCTTCCCAAGGATGTCCTGGATTCCCTGCTGAAGCCCGAATCTTTGCCTACCCTATCCATTTATGCAAAATAAAACCTAGAGATTAATGGTATATTTTAGTAAATACTTTCACACATTCTTTCAGTAACTCCTGACAGTAGCAGCATGGAGTCAGTACCTGCATGCATCACCCCACATAAGGAGAAACTGAGGCCAGTGGCTACCTAGAGAGTCAGCAGACAGCAAGGAATGCACAATTGTCATGAGAGCCATTATCTTAATTGGCAAACCCCTTCTGCCACTCTTTTGAAGATGATAACATTATTGGGTCAGGACTCATTACCTCAGATAAAACCCAAACAGGCTCTTTGGGTTTAATGGCTTTTGAAAACTTTGAGAGCCTGCCCAAGTTTTCATTTCATATTTTTACAAACACCGGGGGAGCAATAATCATCTGAACAGTTAAATTGATTTAGGGAAGTGAAAGCTACTTTTTTTTTTCAGTCTTGAAATTACTTCAAATCATTTGCCATTCGGAGTGGACTCCCGTCCCTCCAGCACCTAACTCCCATCGTCCCCCTGTGGCTTCCCAAGCCCCATTACCTGCTCTTAGATTTTCTTTTAATTTCCCAAACAAGATTGTATTTTACATTTCAGATATTACTCTGAAGAACAACAATGGGAACTGCCACGGCCAAAATGCTCAGGAGGAAATCAAGGGAGTCAAGGAAAGAAACAAGATGGGAAAGAAGAAACCGCAGGCACCTTCTAAACCCTTTGAAAAGCCACAGTGCCTTGCAAAATACCACGTTGGACTGCTAGTTAAAAAAAAAGAAATCTCTGGATGTGCCTCTTATGTGCTGGAAGACAGAGAGAAGGCCCAGCTTGCCTGAGCCCAGGGCCAAGACTTTTAGACTCAGGGTCTGGTACCAAGAGGATTTTTCAAATGGGAATCTCTCCACATTGTCCCAGATGGTCTAGAAGCTAAATCAGTATATCCTTCACTAATCAGGAGGCCACAGGGTAGAGCACCAGTGGGGAGTCCCCGGCACAGTCCCTGACTGTTTTTCTCCTGGTCAGAACTCATTACCCTAAAATATGGCACCGTGGCATTTGTGAGAACAGAAAGACAGGAAGGTGGCTCAGCTATCTTCTTGCTTTGTTCTCTGAAGAACGTTCTAAACTTTTTACTCAAGAAGTGCATTCTATACCTCAGGGAAAAAAATGTCTTCATCTCCCAAGACATGGGGATTCAAAAGATGATCTGAACATGCTGGGCTTGCTAATTCCTGCCCTAACTTCATTATCAGTACATCTTATCCCCACCCTCTCTTCTCCATGATGGCCTCCCCATCACACTTAGCATAAAAACCTATGATCCCAGCACTTAGCAAGCAGAGGCAGGGGGATGGCAAGTTGGAGGACAGCTGGTGAGGCCCTGTTTCAGAAACCAGAACTACATTTGCCATTTTTTCCCCCTTTGAGTCTTTATTTCTGAAGGAGCCCATGTCACAGGAAACTCCTATAGATAAATTGGTTTCCTTTCTCTTATTGATCTGTCCCTGTCCCCAGCCATGGACCCAGGATAGAATAGAAACAACTGTAGTGCAGGAGTTCTGGACACCACAGCTACCTGACTGCAAGCTCACGTGTGACCTTGACCGGATCTAACACAGGACAACATGGCTGCAGAGAATAAGATTAGATGATGAAATGGGGTTTACAATTGGAATCCAACTGCGACTCTCATAATTCAGGATGTACCACAGCACCAGGTACCAACGTTCCTGAAAAGACAGCCTGAGCCTGGGCCAGTGCCGCTTTGTGCTATGCCGACCACGTCAAAGACGGTGGGGAGATCTCTGGGTACAGGAGTATGAGAATTTTAACGCATTTTCCTTAGAGTTTGGTGATTTTCATACTAGAAATTGCAACCCTTTAGAAGTTAGTAAAATCAGTGTGGTGGCATACAAACAGTACTTTAAAGTCATAAACAAGTAAGGATAATATGTGACTCCACTTCAGGATTGGTCTGAAGTGTTAGCTGGGTGGTGTATCCAGGGAAATTTGCCCTTGACTCCTGCCAGGAGGGGCAACTAACATTAATTTTTAGCTCAAGATCTAACTAATCCAGTTGGAGTGGTGCTGGTGCACGCCCGTGGTCTCAGCACTCTTGAGGCTGAGGTGATGATGGTGAAGTGGGGGTCAGCTTGGGCTACAAAGTGGGGCTCGGTCTCAAAACAGACAGACAGACACATAAACCAGCAAAGCCAGTCTCCCTGATCTAGTTGTGACTAACCTTTCCCTGATGATCTAATTAATCTGTTTAGAACTATTTTACCAAGACCACAGCCTTCTCAATGCAGATGCAGATGGACACATGGGCTTGGGGCAGTTTTTCTAATACAGGTGCTCGGGAAAAGACGACTGTGTCAGTAGTCAAATAAGTGAGAAACACTCTATTTGGCTCTCTCTTATAGATTCCCAATGCCCTTTGCTAAAACCCATTAACAGTTTCACTACCCTTGGCCCAGACCTCAGCTGCTACCCTCTCCCACAGCTGGGGCTGTACCGAAGGCTGCGAGGAGGCCTCATCTGACTTGACAGGGACGTCCCAAGCAGAGGGGATGCCTTATTCTAGGCTAACTCCCACAGCTGCTGGTTGTGGAAATAAGTTGAACGGAGTCCAGCGTCTGGTCAGGTGCTCGCTGAGTAAAGCCTGCTTATTGGTTTAAAATGATTCTGTGTTCCCTTTTCTTTCTTCACGCGGGCACTGGGCTGCAAACCGTGACGGAGCACCTGCCTGTGTGTGCACAGCCTCACTAACTCAACATTCAGCCGCTTTCTTTCCATGTTTAAATAAGAGATAAGCCCCGCTGGCCAGGGCATGTGGACTCTTGAGGTCATTAGCTAACTGAAATTATATATCAGTTGCAACCCAGCCAACACTCCAGTCTGTCTGTTAGAAACAGGTGCCCGAGAGGAAGTGTTTAATTTCTCCAGGAGGCAAATGCTCCGGCAGACAATGTTTTCAACCAAACTGTGTCTGTTTATGGCGTAAAAGGAGACATGTTTTTTTGCTTCTTCTTTTTGCCCTGGGGTCTGTCTGGGTACTGGCTTGCACCCGACTACTACCCACACTCCTCCTTGGCCCTGCATCTTGACAGCAGTCTTGCCATTTTGGCAGTCCCTCTTCCAGGTGGAAGCCCTGTTCTAGTTCAGTCCAGAAAACATCTGGGTTGGGGTATTTGAAATTCTCCTTCCAAGGAACACTCTTCATTTTAGCAATGAATCCAGCTTCCCAGTGCTGAGGCCTTCGGAGTTTGTCGTCAGAGTCTATCTCCAGTGGTGCCAAGGAGACACCCCATTTCCAGAGTCACCCTTGTCAACGGCCTGTCTCTATTGCTGAAAGAAGTGTTGCCACGGCCCAGGCACTTCCGGTTCCGGTTCTCTCCATCTCCTTTCCGTAGTTCCCAACTTCTGCCTCTTTGCATTTCTGGGTATTTCCTCCTGCGTTTTATGGATAATGCCAGCACATTGCAGAATCAAATAGCTGTAATCTCACCAAATTCTGCAATTCCTCCAAAGGTTTTATCTGTTCATTCTGCCAAAAGTTTGGACCGTAGCTATGTATCAGAAAGTTCTAGTAGCATATTAACAACAACACAGTCCTGGCTTTTTGTGCTAATGAGGGAGATAGATCATAAATAAAACAATCAAGGAAGTGATAAATACACAAGCGAGAAAATAAAGGAGGGACGCTGTGGAAGAGCTGAGGCAGGCATGGCTCAGGGTCTCATGGTGGGGCTCAGGGTTCTCAAGGTTCCCTGAGGAATGAGAGACTGGGGAAACTGCTGGAGAAGCCAGTTCAAGCTGGTAGACTTCATGATGTGTCACCCCAAACACAAACAGAAGAAGCAGGAGCTCATTCTTACCCCACTCGTACTTCTCGCCAAAAGTAGATTCCAAAACCTAGAAGAATTTTCTGATCTTTATCCAGAGAGTCTAACACTCTTGTCTAAGAGGAATGGAACACCTTACCCTTAAGTGTAGACGCTGGCCGCTTATCAAGCTTAGCTCAGGACATCACCACGGCCTTTATAGCCCATGGTCCAGTCATATCTCACACAGCTGTCTACTTCTTCACCAAGACAAGACGAAAACGGCACATATCAACCCCTTTCTTTACGTCTTCATTTCCAGATGGCACTTACCACGTCATGTAACTTATGTTATATACTTGTATGACTTCAATCTCTCTGAGTTTTGGCCCTCGGCCATGATCCTAAGGTCAGGGAGGGTGGGGGATAAAATCTTTTCCTTATATAGACAAGAGGGAAGTTTATCTCAAGGTCCTGGGATGGAGATATGTTTCATAAAGCTAGCATAAGACTGCTGTGAACTAAGTGCTCCTGAAGTGCCTGGCATTTGGACAGCACTAATACTAGTGTGTCTGTCAGGTTTTTTTGTTGTTGTTGTTTTTTTGTTACTATAACAAATTGCTTGAGGAAGGTGTCTTATAAAAGGATAGGAGTTTATTTTAGTTCATAGTTCTGAAGGTGAAAAGTCTACGGACTACATCTGGTCATGTCCTTCTGGGTCATAAAAATCTCAAGGTGGCATGGAACATTATAAGGCAAGAGACAGGCAAGAGTATATCTATGTCTATGTACCTGGCCCATCTCTCCTCTTCTTATAAAGATCCCAGGAACCAATCTTGAGGGCCCTACTCTGATGGCATTGTTTGATCCTAAACGCCCTCAAAGGCCTCAGCTCTAAACATTCTAGGTAGGTTGTTTCCAGCCTCTTGATATCTTTAACAGTTGACTTTGGGGACCAAACTCCATGAGTTTTGGAGGTTGAGGGAGATGACACAGGCCAAATTTGCATCATAGCGGGAGACTATAATGATAGTTGTCTGTGAGGTGTAATCTCAGGGCTTGGGAAACTGAGGCAGGAGGACCATGAGTTTTACATAGATTGAGAAGGGGGTGGGGACAACACACATAATACCTGGCCAAGGAAACCTGAGTATATTCCGGCCTCAAGAGGAGTGGTTTATGGGGCTTCACAGATGGCTGACTGGCTAAAGTACTTGCCCTGTCAGTGAGAGGATATCATTAGATATCCTTCTTAGACAATTCCTGACTTTTTGTACAAATACACCTTTTCTTACTTTTTACTTTTTATTTGTGTGTGTGTGTGTGTGTATCGGTCACTAATTCACACTCTATGTTGGTTTTGAATGAGAGTGGCCCTCATAGGCTCATAGATTTGAATGACTGGTCCCCAATTGATGGAACTGTTTATAGAAGGAGGTATGTCACTGGGAGAGGCTTTGAGGTTTGAAAAAGCCCGTGCTCTCTCTGCCTCTTGCCTATGGATCAAGATATAAGCTCTAGATATGAGAACCATGCCTGCCTGCTACAGTGTTTCCCTGCCATGATGGTCATGGGCTCACCCTCTGAAACTATAAGCCTCCAATAAACCATTCTTTTTATAAATTGTCTTCATCATGGTGTCTCTTCCCAGCAATAGAAAAGTAACTAAGGCATACTCAAACTCTGACATAAAAAACACCTCAGTCAATGCTTCAGGCATGAATGCTCTACCCAACTCATTGTTTTTCAATCAGATGTCCTACCTAACCTCTGTCCTGATGCAGTGGAGGCTAATATTTCTCTTGGCCTGCTGTGCAGCTGCCAGCCTATGATCTCCACTTATTTCATCTACACAATATCTACCCTCCTCCTGTTTTATTTATTTTTCTGTTGCTGTGATTAAATATGATCAAAAATAATTTAAAAAGAAAAAAAATCATTTACTCTGGCATGCAGTTCTGGAGAAAGAGTCCACAGTAGTGGGGGTGGGAGGAGGCGTGGCTGCAGGGAGTAGATGGGAGGGGGTGGGGAGGAGGCGTGGCTGCAGGGAGTAGATGGGAGGGGAGGAGGCGTGGCTGCAGGGAGTAGATGGGAGGGGGGAGGAGGCGTGGCTGCAGGGAGTAGATGGAGGGGGTGGGGAGGAGGCGTTGGCTGCAGGGAGTAGATGGGAGGGGGGGGAGGCGTGGCTGCAGGGAGTAGATGGGAGGGGGTGGGGAGGAGGCGTGGCTGCAGGGAGTAGATGGGAGGGGGGAGGAGGCGTGGCTGCAGGGAGTAATGGAGGGGGTGGGGGAGGAGGCGTGGCTGCAGGGAGTAGATGGGAGGGGGTGAGGGGAGCATGGCTGCAGGGAGTAGAGAGGGGTGGGGAGAAGGGTGGCTGCAGGAGTAGTGGGAGGGGTGGGAAGCGAGTGCGGGAGTAGAGGGAGGGGTGAGGAGGAGGCATGGCTGCAGGGAGTAGATGGGAGAGGTTGGGAGAGGCGTGGTTGCGGGGTAGATGGGAGGGGTGAGGAGGAGGCATGGCTGCAGGGAGTTGATGGGAGTTGAGATCAGGTTTCCATCCAGGGGACTCTGAGAGTGAACTGAGTGGAGGCTGAAGATATAAACTCTCTACACCTGCCCCCAACGACATACTTCCCTCCAGGAAAGCGCTGCCCTCGAAGGCAGTGCTTCTCAACCTGTGGGTCGAAACTCCTTTTGGGAGTCGTATATCAGATATTCTGCCTATCAGGGATTTATATCATGATTCATAACAGTAGCAAGATTACAGGTACAAAGTAGTAATGGAATAATCATATGATTGGGGGAGGTCACCAGAACACAGGGAATTGCATTAAAGGGTTGCAGCATTAGGAAGGTTGAGAACCATTACTCTGAAGGTTTTACAACTGTGAGTCTGCCTTCTCTTTGAATAGGGTTTCAGATGGACCATGAGGTACAGCGGAAACGAGGACACCCTGGAATTAGCTAGCTTTGGGGAGACAGATCAACTTTATTCAGGGTGAATCAAGGGTTATGTCATTCTAGGGAAATGGGCAGGAATATCCAGGGTGGGTTGAAGTCTAAGGTGCTGAGACGCCTCATTAGCGTGGGGAGGCACTCCAGGAATCTCAGGTGCTTGCTGAACGGGTTTCTTATCTGGAGAAAGGACGCAGAAGCATCTCACCAAGGGTACATGACATTCCACAGATAGGAGTCAGAGCTCACCGGACTAGGTTAGAGCAGGAGAAGCCAGGATGATAAAGAGAGTACCCCATTTTATGCAGAGCTCAGAAGGCTGTCTGGACAATGTAGACTTCCACCTTAATTAGCAGGGCCCAACACACAATCTCCTTAAGCAAGGCCACCAACAAGTGTCCAGATACATGAACCCAAGGGGAACATTTCTTATGCAAACCACTGTGGGGGTGGAGTTTAGACAGAATGCAAACACTTCCCCATTTTGGTTTAATTAAAAAAGAAAAAATTAGAAAGAGTGACGGCAAGCAGGAATAGAGTTGTTGTGATATCTGGCTACTTCCTGCTGGCACTGGGGGTGACGTGTCTCTAGGGAACATAGAAGAATGCGTATGGGAGGTGTTTGTCCAGTCTTAGGAGAGTTGGCTGCTTCCTGCTGTCCAGGGTCTGTGGAGCCATCTGAGGATATGCCAGCAGAAGTGTCTGTGTCTGTGACAGGAGATTTCAAGGTTGCTTCTTTGGAGCTGTCCGGATGTAGAAAGTGTCGGATTTGACAAGATGTTGAAACACATTATTATAGGTAGGAAATAAGATCAGTATGTGGAGTTTAGACAGAATGCTAACAACCACACAACTCAGCGCGCTCTCTCTCCCTCTCTCTCTCTCTCTCTCTCTCTCTCTCTCTCTCTCTCTCTCTCTTTCTCTCTTTCTCTCCTTTCTTTCTATATCCCTTGTTAGTTAGGGTTATGCTGTGATGATGCACCATGACCAAAGCACGTTGTGGAGGAAAGGGTTTATTTATCTTGCATTTCCACATCACTGCTCATCCTTGAAGGAAGTCAGGACAGGAACTCACACATGGCAGGAAGCAGGAGCTGATGCAGAGACCATGGAAGGTGCAGCTTACTGGCTTGCTCCTTATGGCTTGCTCAGCCTGCTTTCTGACAGTACCAAGGATCTCTAGCCCAGGGATAGTCCTACCCACAATGGGCTGGGCCCTCCCTCATCAATCACTAATTCAGAAAATGCCCCAGAGGTTTACCTACAGCTTGATTTTATGGAGGCATTTTCTCAGTTGAGGCTCCCTTCTCTCCGATGACCCTAGCTAGTGTCAAGTTGACATAAAATTGGCAAACACAACAGGACACTCCCCTTTTCTCTCCTCCCCTCCTCCCCCTCCTCTTCTTCTTCCTCCTCCTCCTCCTTTTCCTTTCTTCTCTCTCTCTCTTCATACATATAATATGGATATATAGTTCCATGTATATATGTATATATACATATTAAACATGGATATATATATATATACATATATTATCCCTATCTTTTATTCTCCTTATCTCTATATTTCTATATCTGTCTCTCTACTCCCTGTCTGTCTCTGTCTCTGAGTCCTTCCCTTCTTTCTCGGCTTCCCACACCACCAAAACTTTCTGAGAATTCTTAAAGCTTCATTCCGTGTGCGCGTGCGTGCATGTGCATGCGTGTCCCTGTGTGTGCGCGCCGCTTGTGTGGTGTGTGGTGTGTACATGTGTTCTATGTTCACATCATCACAGGTGATGGTGATGGTGTGTTCAGCAGGGTGTAGCAATTCCAGATGGGAATTCGGTGGTCATGGCCCACCACGTCCCACAGAGACATTTGGTTAGACTGGTGTCTTGCCCTGGATGTTCTGCAGTTTCCCTTCTGTGCCGAGGGATGAAGGTTTGTCTCTGGAACTTGGCTCTGGATAGACTCCTCCATTCAGCTTCCTTAGTAACTTATTCTCTCTGTTCTCCTTTTCTTTTTTCATCTCTGCTTTTCATGTTAATTTTCTCTCCTGGGTGGCAATCCGTGGCTAACTGCTCACACTGAAGAATGACTGCACTGGCGTATGGTGACTATGAGTTTGGTGAACATGGATAGGACACGGGTCTTCGTGTGCTTCTCTCTGCTTTACTGGGGGCTCCTGTCAGTATCTGTGATGGTTTGAATGAGTATGAGCCATGTGAGAATGGCTCATACTCACATGTTTGACTGATTGGTCCCCGGTTGTTGAAACTATTTGGGAAGGATTAGGAAGTATGGCCATGTTAGCAGAGTTTGTCATTTAGGGCAAGCTTCGAGTTTCAAAGTCTGTGCTGTATCAGTCAGTTTCTCTCACCGTCTCTGTCTGTGTATGTGTGTGTCTCTCTCTGTGTATCTCTGCCTCTGCCTCTGTGGTGTGTGTGTGTGGTGCTCTTTTTCTCTCTGTTTCTCTCTCTGCGTATGTCTCTTTTACTCTGTCTCTCTCTGTATGTCTCTCTCTGACTCTGTCTCTTTCTGTATGTCTCTCTCTCTTTCTCTTACTCTGTTTCTCTCTAACTCTGTCTCTCTGTATGTCTCTCTCTCCTTCTGTTTCTCTATATGTCTGTCTCTGTCTGTCTGTCTCTGTCTCTGATGTCTTTCTCTCTCCCCCTTCCCCATGAATTTATCTCAAGATCTGGGCTCTCCGCTACTGCTTCAGTGCCATGCCTGCCTGCTTGCCTGTCTTCCACGCTTCCTTCCATGATGGTCATAGACTCTAACCCTCCAAAACCCTAAGCACCAAGTACGCTCTTTCTTCTATAAGTTGCCTTGGTTATGGTATCTTAACAGTGTAACAGAAAAGCACCTAAGACAACATCTTTAGGCCCTTTGCCCTGGGCAATCAGGCCCCAAAGATGAAACCTCTCATTTTCTTTCTGAGAAGGTTAAATGCAGCTATCAGTGTTTGGGGAGACAGTACAGAAGTTAGCAAGGGCCCAGGGAAACAATTTTCTGTAACCCACCCTCCTCTAATCTTTCCTTGCAGCAGTCCAGATAGCCTTCTGCCAGGAGTGGAGGCCACTCATCGTTCAGAAGGCAAGGCAGGGAGCCTGGGAACCTAACTGACCCTGATACAATCATATCCTTCTCCCTGGTTGTAGAGGAATTCGCCTTTTTCAATTGTTCAGGTCCTGGATACTCCTGAGGTGGAATTCACTTCTGGCTTAGGGTTTAGCTTTCTATGGCACTCCAAGTCAGTTTCCATTGGTTCATCCATTTTCAAATGGCCCAAATTATATGGCTATTGTCTCCTCCTCTGGCATACCGGGATCTTCTGGCAGGGCAGGAGAGGAGTGCTGGGGATTGAGTCCAGGATCTCAAGTGTGCTGAGTATATGTTCTATACCAAGCTGGTAGCCATACCTCAACGCTGTCTCTCTTGCTCCTGTTCTCCTTCAGTTTTGTGCTTCTTTGGGGAAAGAATAGTAGTAAATATTTCTGTTAACAAGTGAGGTTGAACTAGATCTTGGTGTTAGTTCAGATAATTGTAAGATTACTTTATAACATTTTCTAGTAGCTTCAATCAAGTTTTGGCATTTTAGTTTATTGACTAACAAAATGGTTGCCTCTCTCTCTCCTTCCTTCCTTCCTTCCTTCCTTCCTTCCTTCCTTTCCCTTCTCTTTTTCTTCTTAATAGTTCAAATAATGCAAGTAGCAGTAATTTCCTGTGTAGACCTTTAGATGGGACTGGTGGGGGGTTAAGTAACACAGCACTTGTCCCTGGGTGGTTTGATTCCCCAGACCAAGCTTCAGATTCAATTACTTTCTCAACATTAGACTTGTGTTCGTCTATTTGTCTGCTTTACAGGGCCCATGGGTCGATCGGCCCATCACTCGTAGTCTAGGCTAGCCTCTTACTCAGAATTCTCCTGCCCACCTCCCGAGTACTGGAACTACAGGCCTACAACCCTGACTGCTAGGAGAGTGTGGTTCTGTTTTTCCTCTTGTGCTTGGTTTTCCAGTCTCTTCTTGGTGATTGATCTGTGCTGGTTTTCTATCTTTCTTGCATCTATTTTATTACTTGTATTTTGCAAAAATTCACCCCATCTTCATTGGACATTTGATGCTTCAAGTTTTATGTTGCTTTCGCATAAAATTTCTTTGACCAGTATTTGTGCTCTGCTCTCTCTCATTCTAACTTGTAATATTATCTCTTCTCACCCCGTTCCCACACCCACTTTTAAGCTTGTAGCATTTGTTATAGCAATCTTTCGGAAGAGCTACCTCGTACTATCCCTTACATATGCATTTCTTAATGGATTATTTTCTGTGTACAATTTTCTTTTTCTTAATTTCCTTTCATTTTTTTTAATTGTTGCTTTTTCTAATATGTTAAAAGGAGGTCTTCCAATCTGTTGCCAGGCCATCATGGGGTATTGGGGCTTTAGATTGTATCTTAGATACTGTTATATTGCTGTAAAGAGACACCATGACTAAGGCGACTTATAGAAGAAAGCATTTAATTTCATTTAAGAGGCTTGTTTGTAGCTTCAGAAGGTTAGTTCGGTATGATCATGGTGGGAGCATGGCAGCAGGCAAGCAGGCTTGGGGATGGAAAAGTAGCTGAGAGCTACACCCTGATCTGCAGACAGCAGGTGGGAAAGTGTGAGACTGGCCCTGGCATTGGTGTTTGTGATCTAAAACCAACCCCACTCCTGGTACCACTTAAAGACCACCTCCAGTGAGTGACACACCTCCTCCAACAAGGCCACACCTCCTTGGGGACCAAGCATACAAATGTCCATAGGGAGTAGCACTGTTAGGAGCTGTGGCCTTATTGAAGGAGGTGTGGCCTTGTTGGAGGAGGATGTGTCACTGTTGAGGGTGTGGTTTGAGGTTTCCTATGCTCAAGCACTGCCCAGTGCAGAATCTAGTCTCCTCCTGGCTGACTTTGGATCTAGATGTAGAATTCATCACTTCTCTAGCATCATGTCTGCCTGGAAGCTGCCATGCTTCCCACTATGATGATAGTGACTGCACCTCTGAACCTGTAAGCCAGCCCCAAATGTTGCCTTATTAGAGTTGCCTTGAGCACGTTATCTTTTCACAGCATGAACCCCTGAGATACTGTGTAATCTAGCCTACTCTTGAATCCATGATCCACCTGCCTCAGCCTCCTGAGCACTGAGATACAGGTGAAACTGCAACACTCACAACACATCTGCTAAATTTAAATATAACATACTTGCTGGTTGATGTTGAGGTTTGGTCTTGCTGTCTATTGCAATGCTAAGTGCAACCTCAAGACCTAGAGTCTGCACATAGACCTAAGTCACATACGCGACCCTGCCCCCCAAGTTATTTCTCATTGATAAAAAAAAAAAAAAGATGCCAACAGCTAATAGTTGGGCAGAAGAGCCATTGGTATGTTTAAGTTTCCCAGGCTTGAGGTCAGAAGGGGACCACGAGGAGAAAGAAGAAGGTACAAGAGGAGAAAGAGAAGTTGCCATGGGTTAGGAATCAGAGAACATAGCCTAGGGGCTGGCCAACCGGAGTTAAAAGAAGTCCAGATGAAACATAGTAAGTAATAACTCGGATTATCAATAGGAAGGTAGATTCTAATAGCATAGAGGGTAGATATCTGCCCAGCTCTTGTGCTACTTAAGGCTTATTGTAAGGCTGTGTGTGTGTGTGTGTGTGGTGTGTGGCTCGCACACGCACGCATGTGTGTCTTTTATCTGGAACTAAATGGTCAAGGGTGGGGTAGAAACCCAGGATTGGGATTAAAAATTTCTAAAACAGGTTGAATACCCCTTGAGCTGACAATCTAATACGTCAAGATCTGAAACTTTTTGAGTACTTGTATCTAAAACAATACAAGTAGGGGAAAACCCCTCCATACTTAACCAAAAATGTTTTAACATCACTCTAGGCTATGTGTATACGTGTTTCTGGAACATCATCAAGAAGTCTGGATCCTCCCACTGGGATGCTCTATCTTCCTCCTCCCAGGCTTTCCCCAGCAAGCCACAGCTCTGAGCTCCTCTGTTTTCTCCTCCCTTTCTTGGACCCTTGAACTCTTGTCTATTTATCCCTCTTCAGTAAAAAGTGCACCAGCTTCTCTTTGGGGTTCTTATCCTCCTCCCTCAGAGACTCCTCCAGCACTAGTTTGCTGGGGCATGTTTTATTTTTGATTATTCTTTCTGGCTCCAAACACTCTGTGAATGGGACGCTGGTTTTACCATGCAAACTCATTAGATCTTGTGTATGGTGTTTGTGTGTTCTAAGTGGTGAAGAAATTTCAGCCCCACAGACTGAATTGTAGAAGCTGCCAGATCTGCCTAGCACATGTAGAAACCTACTATCCCTTAGTTCTATTCATGGAACCCAGTCCCACCCTCAGCTACTGTGTGGCTTCAGTAAGAAAATCCAGGCAGCCACACCAGAACTCTGCTGACTTTAACCCCATGAACCGACTCTTCTCAGAACTGTTGTCTCTCATGCTTCACCTTTTACACTGTTCCCTAGGAACTTGCTTAGCCCACTGGGAGAGGAAGCTCAAATTCTGTCTCCCGGGAAGCCATTGCTTTAGTTTGGATAAGGAATGTTTCTTCCGCCACGCCACCACAGCTCTTGCTTTGAGGGTTTTGCTCCCAGTCTGAGGAACTTTGGAAGTGCTGTAAGCTTCAGGGAGTGTAGCCTAGTGGTAGGAACTTAGGTCAGATGAGGCATGCTTTTGAAGGGCGTAGAGGTAAGAGGTTCGTGTGCAGATAATCCCAGGAAAACCTGGATGCTTAAAGACACATGCTTGTTTCTTGAAAAGAAGGAGATGTCTACCTGCGTCCACCCAGAATGCTGGGAAAGGATATAGTTTACAACCTGCTGAATACCCGAGGATATTATGTTTCTTTATCCAAGACTCCACCTTCTACCCCCACCCCCACCCCCATCAAATCTCGAGCATTGCTTCTCAGTTCATCAAGCCCACCCTTATGAAGGATGTTACTTATACTTACAACAGCCTAAGTGAGTTCCGTGTTATCTTAGGGCCAGGCCAATTCTGACTCCCACAGGCATTATGTTTACCTCTCTCTTTCTCCCTAGACCCTTACCTTAAACATTGTTTCTAAGTCAACGGAACCCACCTTTATGGAAGAAGCCATGTGTACCCAGTAAAGAGTTTCAATGTAAACATGCCTTAAACTTTGTTGTGCACTCGGAACTGAGTTAATTGTTACCAGAAAACCTTCACCTCCCCCCACAAAAGAATTTGTGCTGTGCTTAAATATAGCTACAATAAACCACCAAGTGTCAGACTACAGAAGCCCGAAGGGTGCCGGCAGCTAACTAAGTCGTATTGAACTGAGATTCGTTATTGACTCTCCATGGGTTGTTTTGCTGCCAGAAGAAAGGCTCGCAGGACCCACACAGAAGGGGATGTGGGGACTCTGACTCTCCTTTCTCTCTGTTTTGTTTCTCAGTCACCACAAAGCCATCAGCTTCCCCGCCATGTATTCTTGTCCTGTCTCATCACGCACCTGAACTCACAGGACCATGGACTAGAAAACTGTGAACCCGGAGGAATTTCCGTCTTTTTAAGGCGATTGGTTAGCCCAGACAGTTTCTTGCAGTTACAAAAGCTAACATTGCATCAAAGCCCCAGGTCGTACCAGTATCCAGCCAATCACAGTAAAGGGACAGTTAGTGTCCCTTTGACTTTAGAGAGATAGGACTTTGTGAGCCGGCGAAGGAAAGATGATTGTTAGAGGCTTAGAATCCATTTTTTTGTTCCTTTAAGTTATTTCTATAGCAGAAACCATTGGCTCAGTGTTTTGAGTGCTTGCTGCTCCTGCAGAGGACTGGAGTTTGGTATCCACCACCTACAGCAGGTAGCTCACAATCATTGTAACTCAAGTTTCGGGGACTAGAGCTCCACAGACATCTGACCTCCACTGGCACCCCAACCCCTGCCTGCTCCACGCCTCTCTCTCTCTCTCTCTCTCTCTCTCTCTCTCTCTCTCTCTCTCTTTAACACACACAACACACACACAACACACACACACACAAGCAATGACAACGCTAATAGACACAAAGGAGAAATATCAAGAGGCCCCACTCCCAAAGAACTAACTACAGGCCACTAACAAGTTCTGAGCCAGGATCACTTAGTCTTCTCCAGAGATGAGCTCTGATTGGTCATAAAACACACAAGTGGTCAGCCCTGAAATCACATAAACCAGATTCACAGGTTGTATTTTGTAATTTTGCGTGTATATGTAACAATAAAAATCAAAGGAAAAGAGGCCATGAATTTGAGGGTGGGGCATGGAAGAGACTGGAAAGGACACAGGAGATGTTAAAGGGAGATGATGTGGTTAATACTTTTAGTTTGTTTATTTATTTACACCCCAAATATTGCTCCCAGGGTCCCACCTCACAGAGTTCCTCCCCCTCCCCTCTGCCTCTGAGAGGACAGTCCCTCGGCAATCCACACCCTGGTGCTGCAGGATTAAGTGCATCCTCCCCACTGAGGCCGGATGTGGCAGCCCGTGTATGCTCTTTGGTTGGTGGCTTAGTCTCTGGGGCTCCCAGGGGTCCAGGTTAGAAGAAAGAGAGAGAGAGAGAGAGAGGAGAGAGAGAGAGAGAGAGAGAGGAAGGAAGGAAGAGAAGAGAAGAGAAGAGAAGAGAGAAGAGAAGAGAAGAGAAGAGAAGAGAGAGAAAAAAGAAAAGAGAGAAAGAGAAGAGAAGTGAAAGTCAGAGCTGATGGCAGCAGCTTGGTTTAATACTGGCATATAAGCTCTACCCATTCCCAAGTTCCAGGCTGATGCAAAGACAAATGCCAAGTATGCTGGGCCATGACACTGCCTTTCACTGTGGAAAAACCCTCCAGAATGGCTTAAAGATGCAAGTCTTTCCTAGTCCTGCTTTGTCTGGAGCTATCCACATCAGAGAGCTGGTTCTAGGAAGAAAGGTTGAGTGGGCATATTATTACCTACATGGAATTAGGTTTCTGTCTCAGAAAGATTCCCATTAAGACCGAAAGCAATCCAGCTACAGCGGCTCAGTTGTAACCACCCGCCACCCATTGGAAGATGAGCTTGGGTTACAGCTGCCTGTGTACCTGGTTATCACTTTGCAAAAGGCAGTAACTCGAGGTGGGCTTCTGGTCACTGTGCCCTTCGGGTGACAGCTACAAAGGAATCCTGGCTTGGATGTAATCAACACCCTGAGCGTGCCTTACTCAGGTATCAACACATAACAAGAGGCTGACAATGATTAATCAACTAATTATGAAGGCTGTTTCCACGTCACCGTGTGACTTGCTGGAGGCTTTTATGTTTTTCTATGAAGTTGTGGCTGAGAACATAGTTCAGCTGGTGGAGCGCCTGCCTTACACACATGAGACCCTGGGTTTGATTTCTAACACCACAGAGACAATAGAGCTAAACTCAATATTGATTTGTAAAGAGTGTGACAACCTGCATTCAAACTGTGCCCATCAAGGAGGGTAAATCCGTGTCACCTCTTCTTGAGCAATAACCACCAGGGCTTGCCACAATGGCTCACAGCACAAATTGGAGTGTCATTAATGAGGACTTCAATTCTTCTCTTTTGGAAGACCTAGGAAAGACATTGGACACTCACAGCCTATGGGCTCCAAGTTCCATCTGTTGGCTTAAAGAAAATTCCGCTTGGCTCATCCCAACAGCGACCTAGCAACAGCTTCCGTCATTATTCTGTCACCATTACTGAGGTGCCATGGGTGGGTGACCTGGCAGTGTATAAGAGAACTGCTTTCTACTCCAGCCTCCCCTCTCTGTCTCTGTCTCTATGCCCCATGGCCTCTCTTTCTCTCCTTCTCTGTCCTCACTTTTCCCCCTTCATGGCTCTGTTTGCCTCTCCCTTCCCGAGGTCCTCACATCTCTCCCTTCCCCCACAGTAAACTTTCCTTATTACTAGGTCTGTCGAAATGGCATGTTTCTCAGGGGGACACCCTGGCATGGCTTTGTCAAGTATCCCTTTACCTCTGCTACTCCCACGTTATGTTTCATAATACCATCAGCCCTCACCATCAACATTTAAAAGTTAGCATAAAAGTCTGGACTTTCTACTTTTTAAAATAATAATACAGACAAGAAGAAAGGAAGAAAGGAAGAAAGAAAGAAAGAAAGAAAGAAAGAAAGAAAGAAAGAAAGAGAGAGGAGGAAGGAAGAAGGAAGGAAGGGAAGAGAGAGAAGGGAGGGAGGGAGGGAAGGAAGGAAGGAAGGAAAGAAGGAAGGAAGAAAGAAAGAAAGAAAGAAAGAAAGAAAGAAAGAAAGAAGGAAAGAAAGAAAGAAAAAAAGAAGAAAAATTATGGGCCATCCTGGGCCTACATACACTCACACTGACTACCTGCAGATCAGAGTAGTACTGACTTTGTTAAGTGGGCAAGCATTTTCCCCAAGTCCTGGGAAGCCTGGGTACTTAACATTGTAATTTTAAGCCTGTATTTCGCATCATGAATTGGGAACAGGGAGGTGAAGCGGCTTCCCCACTGTGCTTTCCTACCTGTTTGCAAGAAGGAACAAAATGCAGGGCACACACTAGAGTCTCTATTGTCTAGAGGTAAACTGGGAGGAGCTGAAGAGCAAAGAGGTCACCAGGGCAGGGTGCCTGCCTTACAGACCAGACACCAGAGGAGTCTACAAGGACAACCCTAATCCTCTTCCTGTTTCTTAACAGCCAAGGAGTGGCAACCTCTCACCTCCTGGTTCCCCGACACTCAGTAGCTTGGAGCATAAAAAGAAGTTCTGAGAACATCAGGCGCCCATAGCCGGAGTCTCGAAGAACTTCCATCCCAATCAGAGTGCTGTGGTAAGAGACACAGCTTGGAAACTGGCCCATTGATTTGCAGATAATACTTGACTTGAATCTGCAGAGAAACTCATCACGGATTCTGCAGAGTTAACAGATCCAGGAGTCCCCTGTGCATTGTGTGAAAACACAAACTATGGCTCCATGGACCATGCTTCCGAGCTGCTAACAGCGCCTGCCTACACTGCTTGTCCCCGAGCTGTGCTGAGGGGCTGTGGGAGCACCCTTTGTCACTGCTCCCGTCATTGCTCACTCTCCCATATGGAGGCTCTGTGTGCCACCTCCTCCACATTTTGCTTTTGCCCTTTTCTATTCCTCCCTTCATCCCTCCTTTCTTCCCATCTCCCTCATTATCCCAACACACAGCCTACACTCTACAGGTCCAGCTCGATTCCAAGGTCACCATGACAACTGCATGGTAATCACTGGGGAGAAAAGCCTGGCATCCTGCCTGTATTTTATATCTGACTGTGTTCACACACAAACACACAACACACACACAAGAGAGAGAGAGAGAGAGAGAGAGAGGAGAGAGAGAGAGAGAGAGAGGAGAGTGCCTGAGTCGTCCCCCTGTCAGCTCTCACACTGTCCCACTCTATACACAGATGCTCCCAAAGGGACATGGAAGTCTGCAGTCACTCCTAACCCTATAGTCCTGTGGGATCCAGGAAAAGCAGAGTTCTGCAGATAGGTCACCTGATTGATGATTAGACTCACCCCTAAGCAGAAGCTGCCATCTCATAGAGACCTGCTGGTCCCAAGAAGTAAGGATCTCTTTGTGCCACCATGTAGAAATTGAGAGAGTGTGGACTGGATTTGACTGACCTCTTGCTTCTAGTTCCAGCTCTCCCTCTATTCAAACTCAAACCTCAGACTTAGGAGTCCCTGAACACTGTTCCTCTCCCCAGGTGTCTGGTCCATCAACTTTCTTTTTTCTGCCCTCCGACACTACTCATTTCTGTAACTGGAGTATTGAAACAAAGGATAAGCCTAGTTTGTCAGGATTTCTAGAGCTGGGCTTTGCTCTGAAACTCCAGTAACACTTAGACTTGTATCACTAAAGAAGTTTGGGAGCCTGGGGAGACAGCTTTGCCTGCAAAGCCCTTTTATACAAACATGAGGAAGTAAGTCCAGTCTCTAAGGCTCATGCAAAAAGTTGGGTGTAGTGACTATAGAAATAATATGGCTCACCAGTAAGAAACCACTCATGCAGAGGTGAAGGGGAGGCTCTTTAATAGGAGCTGGCCTCAAACAGATTTTACCAACTCCTCAGGCTTGTGCATCTCATACATACAAGCACTGTTGTCCTTAAATCTTAGGGTCTGGCCTCACGTTATACTTTGAACAACTTAAACAAAGACAAGAGACTACAAGTCTGGACAGTTGCAGATGAGAGATTAGCACAGCAAAGTTATTGCTAGCATTATTTCTGAAGTATCTTACCCATCTGGCAGAATTGTGCTTTTTCTCAAAAGAGAACTGAGGTGCTTTGTGTCAAGCTAGGACTTAACATACATTGTGTTGTGACCCTGTGCTGGCCCTTGAGCTGTCTGTTAGAGGCATGTTCTTTGGGGATGGGCTTAATGACTGGCAAGTTCTGAAAAGCATTTACATCATAATTATCCTTATCTTTAACAGGCCTGGTTACTTATCTTTGGGGTACTTGGGGGCAGCACTTCCTTAGCTAAGTTTTACTTTGTGTAATTTGATGTCTCCTAAGGAAGTGTATTAGTAAGTCCTTTATAACCCTCTACCTATTACTTTTGAGTTTCTTTTGCATCACAGACATGCCCTGTGACGCCTGTGAAGGGAGGCGGAGACAGGAGATGCTAACAGGTCGTTGTCTTGCCAGCATAGCTTGATTAGTGAGTTCCAAGTTCAGTGAGAGATTCCTGTCTCAAAAATGAGGTGGGTAATGATTGAGGAAGACATCTGATGTCAACGTTTGGTCTCCACAAACACATACCCATGTATGCACACTCATACACAGACACACACACACACACACACACACAACAGAGAGAGAGAGAGAGAGAGACAGAGAGACAGAGAGACAAGAGACAAGAGACAGACAGAGACAGACAGAGACAGAGAGACAGAGAGAGACAGAGAGAGACAGAGAAGAGAGAAAGAGAGAGCATTGAGATTAGTACTTGGGTCTGTCTGAGACAAAGTCTGCATCTTTTACCCTCTGTCATTCTTCTATGTGGTACAACAGCCTAGAAGTTGGCTGGTAGGTGTAGAGAGAATATCTTGTGTATTGTATGGATGCATCACCTGTCAATTAAAAAACCTGTGGCCTATAGGAAAGGGTAGAATAGAAGGTGGGATATCTGGGAGGCAGAAAGAATTCTGGGATGGAGCCAGGCTGGGGAGATTCACCTGGGAAGATGTGAGGAGACTACACATGGTACCTGAACACAGGTAACCAACCACGTGGCAGAAATGTAGATTAAAATAACTGAGTCAGAGAAGAATCTTGCTATATGGCCAAGGTATTTGTAAATATGTTTTGATTCTGAGTCTTATTTCTGGGAGCATGGGTCTGGAAGGAAGAACCAGACTGAACTTCTATAGGTAAGAATGGTTTGAGGGGAAGGAAATGGTGCACCACATTTGCACAGACATTTGTATTCCATGCACGTCACTGGACCTTGACTAGGGTGATGTTCCATAAAACATCTAGATGAGTCGGCAGTTAAGCTTCTCAGGAATGCCCAGATTAGCAGAACGGGTACCAGAATCAGGAAAGTCCAACCTAGCAAACACTGAAAGGAGTGAGTTGGCCTGAGCCAGGCTCACTCCACCACGGGCTGCAAACGAGCAGCTTTGGAGATCAGTACTGAATTTCTACTTCCCAGAACTGGGCAAGTCAGTTCTGGAACAGGCTTATGTCAAGAGGTACCCTTCGCCAGCTTGCAAAAGGACAGTTAGTCAAGCTTGCAGCCAAGAGGTCAAGAACTACCCGTCTTTGGCATGAAGCAAGAATACTTAGTCTGAATCATAGCATCACCCAGATCCTCCGAGATAGAATCACCAATCAAGATATAGATCACCTACCCCTCCCTAATGTTCCTCTTTTTGGCTTTAAGACTGAATCTGCAAATTCAGTGGGTGTCCTTTCATCTCGATGGAATTAAGGCCCTGCATGCAGGAATATACGCTCTTTGCTTTTGCAAAGTGATTTATTTGAGTCTGGGGTATCATTCTTTAGCGATTCACGGACCCTAACAACCTTCCAAATTCTCAGTGTAGATTTTGCCAGAGGATAAAATTACAATTTTTTTATTGTTTGTTTGTTTGTTGTTTTGAGAGAGGGTCTTACTTTGTAACTGGGGCTGTCCCGAAACGCACTTATAGACCAGGCTGGCCTCAGCCACAGAGATGCACCTGCCTCTCCTCCCCAGTGATAGAATCAAAGGCATGCGCCACTATGCCCAGCCTACAATTTCTTTTAAAGATCTGATTTTTAGTGTAGCATGAACAATATTTATTTGATAAAATACATTAAGTGTTCTGATGGGTTCAGGAGAAGAAAAAAAGTTATATCCCTCATATAGGGGGACAGCGAATCGGACAATTTTTTTTTTTTTAAAGGATCAATTAATAGCAGGTTATTCCAAATCACTTCTTTTGTGTAAAAGTTCAAACCAAGGTATCTTAATTGTCAGGTCAATTGGGAGATTTGACTGGAATTTCAAATTCTGGTTTCTGGGGAGGTCAGTTACATACCTTACCTGTGTCTTGACAACTCGATCTTTATTTAGCAGTGTTGACTCTGTGTTTATCTTCGATGCGGTCTGTTCAGGGGCTTGGTGGAAAACAACGGTTTTCAGTAATTCCTATATTTGACACCTGTGATCGGGCTACAACTATACACAGAGTTTGTTACAAAAAAGAAATATGAACGACCCAGGGCCCGAAGGATGCTGTGGGAATTCCTCCATTTCTCATGGGTCCGTCCTCAGTGGCTCCCTCCTCAGATTACTCATCTCCATGGTGATCTACAATCTTCAGGAGCTTTGCTGACCCTCTCCTGAAGCTGCGTTTTAATATTCATTCCTTGTAAATCTCCTTTTAATTCCTACCAAGTCTCAGCAAGACAGAGAGAAGGAGAAACACTTAGGGCTAGGAAAACTAACCCTGGAAAACTTAACTTGACTCACAAAAACTAAAACCATCTATATTCACTCAAAAGGAAAGGCAGTCAAACTTTAAAACAAGCAACATGCAGGAAAGTTGGAGACAGTATGGAACTGGGGGGAAGTTGGCTAAGCCTGGAGACTTCAGTTCTAAATCCTTTGCTGCTAACAGACGAAGCCACCTTGGCCAAGTGGTCGTTTTTCCTGATGCTGCTTTCTTCATTTTTTTCTTTTCCTCCCTCCCTTCTTTCTTCCACCCTCCTTCCCTCCCTGTCTCCCTCCCTCCCTCCCTTTCTTCCTTCCTTCCTTCCCTCCTTCCTGGCCAGAGAGACTCACTGCGCAACCTAGGCTGTCCTTGAACTCAGGAGCCTACATTGACACTCCAGCGGACCTCTGGTCCTGGCTTCCTCTGTAAAGTTGGAGGGCGAGAGTGAATGATCACTAAAATTCCTTTGATCCCTGCTCTCCAGTGTCTTCTCTAGTGCACCAGAAAGGTGAAAATAATTCTGCATTTAAACCAAAGTTTTTAAACACAAACTATATTGAGAGTCAGTGCAAGAAGATAATGTGACCAATAAATAATTACGGTTGGAATATAAGTTCAGAACACTCAGTGAAGACAGAAATGGCAGATACTCCAGTTTTCCTTAACAGATTTAAAATTCTCTCCACCATGATGGCCACCTAGAGATATCACTTCTCAAATATTCAATCAGGGCAATGCTTTGTGAGAGTTGGGATTCTAACTCAATCTGCACTGCGATCTGGCTGGGTTACCTTGGATAAATGATCAATGTTGTCAGCACCAATATCTTCATCTTCAAAGATAAGAAGGCTGGATTGAACATTTACACTAGTCCACAGTAAAGGAGAGAACACTACGCATATTTTTTACTACCGTATGTAGAGTAGTAAAATTCAACAACCTAAAATTGTTAAGGCCCAATAAAGGCATTGAATCATAAAGTCAACTGGCACCATCTTTATTCTAAACAACGGTAAATAGATTCAGAATATAATTAGAGCCAAACAAATTATTTCCTTCATGACAGGTTATAGAATTTAACATGCATGATATTTTCCATCTTTGAAGTTAACACAATTATGTTTGCTTTGGGTCAATTTATCTGACTCCAAACCTTTCCAGCTGAAAAGAAGGCCTGCTTGAAGCAGCCTTCCATGCTCGCACGCAAGCAGATGCCATGGGGCAGGCTGAGCACTGGACTCTTGAGGGCAGGAGCATGAGAACAAAGAAAGGATTTTTTGGTATTTTAGAGCTCACTCAGAATAAAACTACAAATCTTGCATGAATACTGTCCTCAGTCCTTTAACTGGGCTTGATTCAATATAGATGGAAAGAAACTGATTGATAATGATCAGAATAAGACTAAAAAAAGAAATTCAGTTAAGCCCTGTTGTGGTAAATATTATTTTGGTGGTTCCCCCCGACCCCCTTAGACCATATAGTTCCCAAATAAAAGACAACCCCCTACACACGAAACAAAACCTTTAAATTTGTAGTAAGCACTACAGCTGGGCACATATCAACCTTCTAAGCTATTTCCTCTACTCCCTGTCAATAATCCTGAGATATCACTTGCTGTGTTCCACCTCAGCTGCTCCTACTGCAACAGGCCTGGTCCTCATACGCTCATGATCCACCTACCCCATGGCAACGTCTTCTTCCTTCCTCTCTCCTCTCTGTTGAATGGCCCCTGCCTGATACTCCAAGTCCAGTAACTTTTGCTCTACCCCCACCCTCTTCTGCCCAGCCTTGGCTATAGCATCTTTAACCAATCAGGGATGACTTGGGTAAAGTTTACACAACAAAAACTGGTATGCTTGAGGCTCTCCTTGTCCTGAGGGTCTCCTGAAGGGGGTACAGGGCAACCAGATCTTGGGGCCCTGTATTTAGAATTTGAATACATAGCAGTACCACACCAAACCTACAAACCTTAGAATTTTTTTTTTGTAACAGTGTAAGGAATTTGCCTACCACATTTAGCTCCCAGAAACTTAATCTCTTCTAACAAGCCATCATTTATTTTCTGGGAGGGACACTTCATCAGCCCAAACCAAACATGAAAGAGGATGCTCCCACACCCTTGCCCAGGGTGTCTTGACCTGGAGAAGCACTTCTGTTACGATCTCCTTCCTGTCACTTTTGTAATGCCCACCATTTGTGGAGGTAATGGCCTCTCTGCTAAAGCCACAGCTGTGCTCTGGTTCATTAGCCTAGACCCCCTAGCTCAGCCTCTCATTGGCTGTTGAGAGAACACTTTTTTTTTCTTTTTATTAAGCGACAGTAACTGCTGGGTTTCTTGATACATACCTGTAATCCAAGCTACTGAGATCAAGGCAGGAAGACTGTGAGTTCATAGTCAGCGCCAGCAATTTAATGAGATCTTATCTCTATGTGAAAAAAAAAAAGGAACTGAGACTGGAGAGACATCTCAGCAGTTAACTGCTGTTGGAGAGAAGCCAGGCTTGGTTCCTGACACCCAGCTCACAACTGCCTGTAACTTCAGTCCTAGGGGAATCAGTGACTCTTAGCCTCAAAGGGCACCTGTACACTAGACTCAGGAAAGCATTCACACATATGCCTAATAAAAATAAAACAAATCTTAGTAAAATCAAAAGGAACTGAGGGACTAGAGATTTAGCTCATGGTAGAATTTTGCTAAGTAGACCAAGGCTCTTGTTTCAATCCTAAAAAAAACACCATTGTTTTAGTGAGTGTTCTATTGTTGTAAGAGACACCATGACCATGACAAGTCTTATAAAAGAAAGCATTTAATTGGGTCTGGCTTACAGTTTCAGGGTTAAGTCCATTATCATCATGGCAATGGTGACGTGCAGGCAGACCTGGTGCTGGAGAAGGAGCTGAGAGTTCTATATCTGGATCTGCAGGCAGCAGGAAGAGAGAGACTCTGGGTTTGGAAGGGGCTTTTTGAAACCTCAAAACCCAACCCCAGTGACACAAGGATCCAACAAGTCCCCACCTCCTGATCCTTTCAAATGGTGCCACTCCCTGGTGAGCAAACATTCAAACCTATAACCTATGAGGGCCATGCTCATTCCACAACTATCATCATAACAAATAGCAGCTATTAACCTGGAACCTGAAACCCATCATTTTGAAAGCCACTAAGAAATCCAGATTTTCTGAATCAATAACTAGATCAAGGGATAGGTTTAAGGGACATTCTCCTCCTGCCACCCTCCCTAACCACTAGGACCTATGTGCCTTTCTTCTTTATCAAAAGCAATAAAAATAAGACATGCCTGAAGCTATGGGTTGCAGACTGATCTAGGCCAATCTGACTACTCAGTAACAATCAAGTCCCTGCTCCAAACACTGAGACATATCTAAGAGCAAAAGAGAGTTGAGACTCCATTCCTTTCTACAATCTTTTGACCCTTGGTAGTTCATTACCAGGCCTAAAGCCAATCTTGGGACAGTTCTCATTAGCAAACAGGCACAGAACTTCCCTGTGCTCAATCATATTCTTAGATGTTAACAAGGACCTCTCTCATGAGGAAGAGGCAGGCACCAGGATATTTTGATAGCAGCTCAGGTAGGCTTACAAAAGGGTCAGACATCAAGGTTTCCATTCTTAGAAACATGAGTGATACCATTTTGTATGACACGGATAATGTAATGCTTGCTCCAATACGAGCCAACCCCAAGGTGGCATTGACATTTTAGGGAACTAGCTCTAAGCTGTGAGACCTGGTAGCACAAAACTAAAGCCTACTAGAATAATACAAAACTTGGGAAATTGGAAGCAATCATAGTTTCTTACCACAGTGCTCCAGACACACAGCAGCTCAAGCCTCTGCAGTGATCCCCATTGGCAAAGGGACTTGGAGACCCTGTAACTCTGGCTATTGCTGAGTTCTTACATGCCTACTTATCAGTGCTAGCCACTGGCCACAGACTCTCAAGGACCATCTGGAACCTCCAATGTGCCATCCTCCTGGCCTGCGACAGCTGACGGACCTCAAAGAGGATGCGGGTTGAGCTCACAAGCTCCCAGAGCGTTAGTACTGGAGAGGATTCCAAGGTGGAACATTACCTGCCTAATCAACCTTTCCCTGCTTGGTGAGATGTCTGTTTAATGAGATTACTGTCACCTTTATAATAACTTGGGATTGCAAAGAATATTTGTGTGAATAAACCAAGCATTCAAAAAGCAAACCTCATATAGACATACTAAATGCCACACACTTCACAAGCCACCAGCCATTCTCTCTTCACCCAGGTAGCACTGTGGCCTTGGAACTGTCCTCTCTGTGCATGATCTGCTGACCTGCTAAAGGTATTTATCCCATTTTCTGGCAAGGCCTCGGGGCAACCTCTTAATTTGGATCATCTTCATATCAGTTATGCTAATTGGCACACATCCTTTGGTTATAGATTCCTGTAACGATATTCTTAACTTTTTTTAGACAGGTGCGTGTTATATAGCCCAAGATAACTTCTAACAAATTAAGTACGCTAAGCAGGCTTCAAACTCATGGCAATCCTCCTGCCTCAGCCTCTTGAGTGGTGGAATTACAAATATATACCCTCAGTTTTAGAAGAATGCCTATCTAGTTGTGGATGGTAGCTTCCTGACAGGTTACAAAAAATACATCTGAAGAGGGAAGAAACAAAAACCAAGGTGGTAAACAAAGAGTTCACCACGGACCTAGAAACTCTTTTTTACTCAAATTATTTTAGTAAAGCAGAGTTCTAAACAGGACAATGAGAGAGGAGACAGGAAGAGTTGGGAGCAGGACGGCAGAGGCATCTACTCTGAGGTGCATTCTCTCTGCAGATCTCTTGCTAACGCAGTTTCATTCACATTCACTGCTGAAAGCAATGTTTGGAAGTGTCGCGGGTAAAGAACTGAGAGAAAAGAGCTGGTCAGCACATGGGTCTTATCCCCCACCAGTCACGAAGGGAGCAAACCGAGTGTTTTCTTCTTTTAAGAATGTTCTATTTCATTAATAGCCATTGTTATAGTCTCTCATGGGGCTCAGTGTATGTGTGGTGGGGGGGCGGGGTATGGTTTTCTTTCAAACTGAATTCATACCATTTACCCTTACATGTGCAGACAATTCAGGCCATTGTTTCCTGGCGTTAGGACAATGACTCACTCGATCAATACTCCTTCTCCTTATGATTATAATAACTCATGTTTTGATCCTTCTACTCACTGTTGACATTACTTGGATGATAACTGAGCAGATTAGAAAGGCAGTGTCGTTTCATGTGGCAAAACTGCAGCAGCGCCTTCTGCTGCACTGTAGCCTGTCATTCTACTGAATCGTCAGCTGACAGTGTTAAACTTCATCTCTGTACAGAAGGGAGTGGAACGGGCTGAGCAATGAATCATAAAAAAGAAACCCAGGTGCCTGTACAGAACTGGTAGATGTATAGCAGCCCGGTTTCCTTTCCAAGTTGTAGTGAAATCAGGTGACCTCTAACGTGTCTTTGGCAGCAGTCATTCCTTTAACAATTATTCACATCAAGAAGTGAGGGTGTGTGCCTGTTACCCCAGAGTCTCAGGAGTTCAGGGCCATTGTTGGCTACATAGCAAATTCAAGGTCAGTATTTACATGATACCCTGTAGGCTTAAACTTCACAAAACCTACCTTGATAAGTATACTTAAACACTTTAAACTCTCTTCTAGCCCAACACCACCAGAGGTAGTGGAAAGGGAAAGTTAATAGAGCAAAGGTGGATGTGGACCTGTTTAACAATAGCTTTTTGAGGTGAATCCAATATGTGTTGTCAGGATATCTTAAGTTCAGTTCACATCAAATCAGCAGCGGCAGCTTGATCCACTTGCAGATACTATTCACAAATCAGCAATGGCAGTTCGATCCAGAAAAAAAACAAGAGGCTCTGTCAATGGGCCCAAGTCTATGGAAGTGGCAAGAAGCTGTTGGAATATCAGGAGAAGTTCTTTGGTGCATTTCTCTCTGTGAAGTCACAACAAATAATGATCAGCAAAGAGTGGCAAGGTGTACCCATGCCACACAGTGTCATCCGCTGTCTGTCGGGTTATATTTCTATCCTTTCCAAACATCATGTGTTCTCTCAAGCGTCTGCTCTAGCAAAACATACATGCCCTTTTTTCAGGCAGCTTCCAGAAGAACAGCCAAGTGTCTGTTCTCAGCAAAACATCTTCCTGTGTGTCTGCTTCAGCAAAAACATCCTCTCATAAGACAGTTTCCAGAAAAACATCAAGTGACGCAACTGATTCTACAAAGAAACCAGAAATTTTTCCTTCAATATTCTGACACAAACCATCAAAAAAAAAAAAAAACAAAAAACCAAAAAGCACAGTTACTTACAGAGCATTTCCATGTTCTTGGCCTTTATCTATAGTATTCGATAGGGAATAAAGGATAAGTCTCCCACCTCGTGGAATCTGCATTCCAGTGTGGAAAGACAAATGATGAGTGCATCATACATAAAGCTTGGGATATCTGAAGAGGAAGCCTCTATTAGTCATTATATGGTCAGGCTCCCTAGAGGAACAGATCTGGTGGAATAAATAGATGTCATAGAGGGACTTATTCAGTTTACTAGACTAGCTGGGTAGTCCAACAATGGCTGTTTGCCTACTGGAGAACCCAGAATCTGTTAGCTTCTCCTCCCACAGGATCGGATGCTTCAGCTGGTCCAGTCTGGCACTAAAGATCTGGAGGACTCTAGCAGACAACTAGACTGGTCTTGGCACGCCCTGCAGTTACCATCAGATAAATCCCACATGTGTTGTGAGAGATGGATGTGGTCTTAAGGAGCTCACATCATTTCTGGCTTCTGGCTTTCTTGCTTTTGTGTGATGCACCTCACTTCCAGGTTACAGGGGAGGGACTGTGGCGTGAATAGGCATGAAACACGAGTGGCAAACTGCATGTGATTTCATGCATGTGGTGATGATATTATGCTTCATAAAATTGGAGTGCTCTTCTTGTTGGATTCTTCCTCTCCCTTGCTGACTGTATTGGTAACTTTTCTTGTGAAAACATATGTCTGTCAAGAGCAACTTAAGGGGGTTCAGGCTCAGTTTTGAGGGTGCAGTCCATCACAGCAGAGAACACGAGCATGTATTACAGTCAAGAAGAGACTGGTACTCACTGACTTTCTCCTTCTCGTTCAGTTTGGGATCCAAGCCCATGGGATGCTGCTGCCCATGTTTTACTCCATGCCTGAAGCTTTCCTTGCTGGATATCGGCACAGTTCTGGCATCCCGCACATACTGCTGCTTGGGTTCTCCTTTGTAGTCTCACACAAAGACCTCTCAAGGCTTCCGTCCAGGGAATCTGACCCTGCTACGTGCCTGGCCTGAGCATCTTTTCTGGAGCCTAGGTTGCAAGTCTTCATAAGTTTCGCATGCTTGCATATTTCATGCCTGTGAGAGAGTGCACATGAGTCAATGGGAAGTTCTGCTGCCAGCTCAGAGGGTAGCCTGACCCTGGGCCACATTGGCTCTGTGCTGAAGAAACGCTTCCCTTGAACCATTCGACCTTCTTAGTTCAGGATCTCTCCTTCTAAATGAAAGCTTGCTTGTTACAAGTTAGATCTTTCAAGGGACTTCCTCTTCAAGTCACTTTTCCTGTTGTCTTGGGACAAAGAATGATGTTTCTCTTCAGGGGGCAAATCCATTTAGTGATTACAGATGTCTCTTGTACTCTCCTTATTCATAACTTTGAAAAATCAAATGTATTGGTATCGTGGGTGCTACTTTCCCCTGTTATTGTGGGGCATGCATATATGTATGTCATGGCACAAATGTGGAGGCCAAGGGATAATTTTGTGAACAGCTTTTCTGTCTTAAATACCCTGCATCAACGCTGGAGAGATGGCCCTTCACTTGGTGCTCTTTCAGAGGACCTGAGTTCCATTCCAGCACCCCTGTCAGTTGGCCCCCACTCTCATCTAATTCTGGCTCCTGGGGATCCAATGCCTCTTTGGTTACACAGGCACCTGCACACGTTACTACCACACACTCAGTCACACACACACAATCACACACACACACCACATACACACACACATACACACATAACACACTATAAAATAATTTTTTTAATCTTAAAAGAATTCCCTACCAAACAAATTATTTCATTACTTTTGAGTGAAATAATTTGACCCTCACTTGGGTACTCAGGACATGGACAAACTAAAGGCGGACTCCTTGCCAGAATATTACATTAGTAGCTTCTAGCCTAGTTCCTGATACAGTTCTTGTTCCCTTCTGAACTCTGATGAGGCCTCTAGTGTCCCCAGTTCTCAACATTCTGGGTTTTTATATACCCACCAAAATGGCCCATGAGATCCTGCTTACCATGTCCCAATGGCCTCTCTAGCCTCCAGCTCCAAGCTCTACCACATTCCTCCCACAAGCCAGTTCCAAGGCCCCGAGAACAACATGGTTAGATGTTGTTCTGCGTAAGGGTATCCTGGTTCTTGGCTGGGCATGGGCCTAGAACCCGAGACTCCAAGGGAGAAACGGCAGGAGTTTGGCCACGCCCCAGAACCCAGGGTCCTAACAAGCAGTCTAATCTCCATAGACCTACATTGTTCAGTCACGAAGGCCATTACAGCCCCTCCCAAAGTGCACAGGTAGAGGGTGTAACTACAGGCCTCAGGCCCTAGAGATTTACATACTAATGAAGGTCAGAGGGTGGAGCCAACTAAACAATGCCCCCAGAACCTCCCCCTTTCTCCCTCCCTACTTAACCCAGGTCTGCCCTGAGTTTGGGGGGGGTACATCCAGATCCATCCACCATCCGCCATGACAATAAACCCTTTTGGAACCAAGGACTTCCTCGTGTCATTGGGGCCTGCCAGGCCTGTGGCCGCCGAAGCCTCCAGCCCATGGAACCTGGGACCTTCCTCCGGTATGTGAGACAGGCTGCCTGGAAGCCTCCCGGCAGCCTCCACCTTGCAGGTCCCGGGCCGATGCCACCTGGGCCCAGGGCCCGCCCCTGCGGGCCCCCCGGATCTCCCTAAATAATCTGTAGGTGCCTGTATTAACCCTCATTTTCAGGGCTCCTGCGCCCCCGTGATCGTTGTCCTCCAGGTTTATCTCTATGAAACTGAAGAACTCGCCTTACAGATGGGAGGAAGCTGAAAGAAGAGAGAGATCTTCATCCCTCTGCTCATTGGACTAGGCCTTGCTGCCTCACTTGGTGCTACTGGAACTGCTGGAGCAGCCCTTGTCCAAACACAGCATCTGGCCGGCGACTTCCAGGACAAGCTTGACCAGGCAATGGCCTCTACTACAGACAGCATTGAATCTCTTCAACGCCAGATAACCTCGTTAGCAGGAGTTGCTCTCCAAAACCGGAGGGCCCTAGACTTGTTAACTGCTGAACATGGGGGGACTTGTGTTTTGCTGGGGGAGGAATGTTGCTTCTATGTCAATGAGTCTGGGCTGGTAGAACAAGATGTACAAATGCTCAAAGAGCTCCGGGGAAACCTCTGGGCACGCTATACTCCCAATACCCCTACCCCTTGGTACTCTAACCCCTTGTGGCTTGGATTCTTCCCTCCTTGGCCCCATACTAGCCATTGGAACTTTACTTCTCCTGGCACCCTGCCTCATTCAGTTTTTAAAGCAGCAGATAAGTAGCATTGCAAGGTAACTACCAATCAGGTCTTGGTTCAGTATCAAACTCTTCCCAACATAGGAGATACTTATTCTGATGACACCTCTCCTTTATAAAAGAAAAAGGGGAAGTTGTGGGGTGGTGGGCTGTGGGAAGCAGCTGGGTGCCTGGTTGAGCAAGCCTTGAACCCTGGACCTTTATCAGGACGGCAAGTGTTCGGCGCTGCCCCCAGGCCCTGGTTCTTTTCATTCAGCTTCAGCCCTCCACAGCCTCTCCCAAAGGAGACTATCAGTCACGAGGAACAGTGCCTCAGGGCCTCCCACATGTAGATGAGGTATCTCTAAGCTCTCAGTCCAAGCCAATAGGCGTTATCTGATGTCAGACCCTAACCCACCTGAAACTGTATATAAGGGCTCTATTCAGGAGAAGTAAAGGTGTGTGTTCGAGAATCATCCTGGTGTCCGAGAGTTTCTGTCTCAAGAGCTGTAACACTTGGGGAGAGATCCGCTCTCCTGGAACCTTCCTGGGGCACCAAGCTGCTTCCTTGCCTGCTAGCCAGCTTCTATCAGCCCAGCCCGGACGGCTCAGCATGGAGAGACAGGTGCAGCACCTGGGAGTGATCGAGCTGTGACAGCGGAGACTTGAGCAGAGGCAGCAGCGGAGGCAGGCAATCTCTCCTCCCTGCTTGCACTCGCACCCTTTTGGCCCGGACATCTCATACCAGGCTGGGCTGAAGACCAACAGACAGTGGAGACGTGGGTAGAGGACCCTCCCTGCTCTCACTCTGTCCTCAGCCGGGAGATCATCGTGGGACACCCTCCAGAACTGGGGACCCACAGCTAGATTTGCCACCACTCTACTGTACACTGATTGTCTATATTAGTCCCTTTCCTCACTGCTGTGACATGGCAAGAGAAACTTCAGGAGGATAGTGTGCTAGTTACTTTTCTACTGCTTGTGATTAAAACGAAAACAGAGGCAAAAAAAAAAAAAATAAAAATAAAAATAAAACACCATGACCATGGCAACTTATAGAAAGAAGAGTTGATTTGAGGCTCACAGCTTCAGAGAGATAGTTCATTACCATCATGGCTGGGGACATGGCAACAGTAGGCAGGCATTCTGCTGGAGAGCAATAGCTGAGAGCTTACATCTTATCCATGGTTGGGGGCTGGCATGGGCTTTTGAAATCTCAAAGCACACCTTCAGTGACACAGTTCTTTCCACAAAGCCACACCTCCTAACTCTTCCCAAACAGTTCCACCAGCAAAGGGCCACCTATTCAAATGTGTAAGCCTCGGGGTGCCACTCTCATTCAAACTACCATGGAAGGACATATTTTGGCTTGTCCTTCGAGCTTACAGTCCATCATGCCTGGGAAGTCACTACTAGAAAAGCCGGCCATGTCAGTAATCCAAAATGGCAAAGAGCAATATTCCATAGGTGTTGAGGATCACGTCTGGCAAACAATCAACCCGCAACTGAACGTCTCCGTCCTATAACTGAGAATGAACCAGATGTACAAGTGCCCTAGCTCCACAGCTCTTAGTGGTTATTCCTGAGATATCAGTACAAGACCAAGGAGAAGTATGACAAAATAACCCGAGAAGGAGAACTAGAACAACACAGGCACATTTGAATGGCACTTGATTCTGATAAATAAAACAGGAAAGATGAGCAGGGGCAAGTGGCTTCTTCAGTATGTGATGTTAACAAGACATTCATATGGGAAACAGCAAAACTTTGCCCGTATCTTACTCTACATACACAACCAAGTCTGGTGAACTGTAAATGCAAATTTGAACAGTCAGTCAATGAAAATCTAGACAAAAACACAGAAGAACAATCTCATGGCTTTAAGGGTAGGCAAAGAGTTCATTTGTTTCCTTGCTTGTTTGTGTTTAATTCAGGCTGGCCTTGAACTAACAACCTTTCTGCCCCAACCTCCCAAGCTTTGCGACTATCGATGTGTGCCAGCACATCCAGCTAGCTGAAGATTTTTTAATGATTAACTACACAGCCTTAACTCTAAAGTAAGATTGACCAAATGGGTTGACAACCTGAAAGTTGGAAATTTTGTTTATAAAAGACACATTAAGAGAACAAACTATGGAGAGGAAGAAACTATTCATGACACTTATAAGGAAGCTCTTACACCCAGTTTACATAAAGTCTTACAGAGTAGTGAGTTAAAAACTGACACAGAAGAAAAGTGGACAAAAGACCTGAACAGACACATCACTAAAGAAATCTTAAGTGACTGTTCATATGTGGACATTGTCGAACCATTTTATCAGAAAATTAAAACCAAATGAGGTGTTTTTATATATCCACCCAAAGATGAGTACTTTGTGGGTCAAGTGTGGAATGTCCCCAAGGACATTGTGTGAACATTTGGTCTCTACTCAGTGTGTTTTGGAACGTGGTGGAATTAAGAGATGGAGCCTTGCGGGTCCCGTATAGTGGAAAACAGCTGTGGGGGGAGGAGGGGAAGGGAGTGAGGAAGGAGCGCTTTCCACAGCGATGGGTCCCAATAACTCGAGAAGTCCGTGGGTTCCAAGAGTTTTATTGTTCATGGTGTGTGCATATGGTCTAGGTACACACCCCAGTTAAGCCAGGGGAGAGCTGACTTAAATAGGGAGGGGGAAAAGAAGAGGGACTGGGAAAAAAGAATAACTTAATTAGCTATGTCCTCTGGCCTTTAGGTAACTCACGAATATGGAAATCTCTCGAGGCTGAAGCCTGAAGTCATGCCCTCTACCTGTAGGTGAATGGTGCCGCAAACCTACCTATCTGGGAGGGGCTGCTTAGCCAAACGTGACTGAAAGGTGAAAGTTAAATGGAGGTCTAGACTGCGTGTAGGAGCCTGGATTCTGGGGGCGAGGTCGAACACCTGCTGCTTCTTCATGGGAGTCGGGGTTCAAAGCCCATGCTCAGCCAAGAATCAAGATATTCTTCCACGGCCCAACAGGGCCTGGCTGGAGAAATGAGTCACAGCGGTGTGAACATTGAGCGCTATAACCAGGCCTCACTTCTGGCCCAAGTGTCTGCTTTCTGGTGTACCAAGATGCTGCAAGCTCCCAGCCACCACAGTTCCCCACCATAGGGCTGTGTCCCCCTCAAACCACGAGCAGACCCTTCCTCTCTTAAGTTGCTTCTGTTGGGTACGCTGCCATAGCAACAAGAGAAGGCGCTAACAGAGAGTGTACGATGCTGAGTCTCAGTACGAATGCGCAGCAACGGGTAAAAAGCCCCGGCAGTGTCTTTTCAGCAAAGCACACACTACCACATTACCAGAGCGCTTTCACGCTGAAGTCTATTCTTGACAGAAATGAGTTCCTTTAGTTGCTCAAAGACATGCACAGGAACGCCTCAGCGGGGCTGTTTGCGAAGGTTAAAAACTAGAAAAGAGCTCACTTGTCCATCAGCCACAGAATGATAAACAAAATTGGTTGAGTCATCAAATGAAATGAATGTTTGTCCAAGTAAACAAGCCACCAGTGTCCTCACTCGGCACTGGGGAATTTCACACGGACGGTGTCAGCCAAAGAAGCTTTTGTGGTGATGTGTGTGGTGGAGCAGAGCACTTTGGTTTTTAAGAGGCACCCTCGCTTTATATAAAACCCACATTCAAAGAGCTGCTAACATTTTGAAAGTCTGGATGATGCACAGGAGGACTCGGTAAACAGTCCTTTGTACCTTTTTAAAGTTGAAAATATATGTGTCCAACTCCAAACCCCCAAACAAGCCAGCACGTAGCATGCGGTCAGAGTTGAGTGGATGTCCATACCTAGCCCCATTTTTTTTCTGCAGCTCCTCTTCAAAAACAAAACAAAAACATACATCATAGGATTTAATATATCTTACCGATTATTTTGCCTTATTAGCACATTAGTCAATCCAGTCTGCTATAACACAATAATGAGTGTTTAACAGCAACCAATACATTCTTCACCACTCTGAAAGCTGGGGCGTCCAAGATCAAGGCACAAGAAGGTAGGCTTCTTTCTGAGGTTTCATTTCTTGGCTTCTAGACAAGCACCATTGTGCCATGTGCTCAGAGTTTCTTTGTGAAAATGAGCTCTCTGGTTTCTTCTTATAAAGGTGCTAATCTCATCGAGAAAACTCTTATGATCTCACCTAACGTTAATTACCTCCCAAAGGCCCCTTGTTCAAATGCCATCACACGAGGGGTTAGGGTTCTAACTTAGGGGTTTGGAGAGAATACACAGTTAGTCCATAACAACTGACTAATGTTTCATGTACACACACAGTCAGTCCATAACAACTGACTAATGCTTCATGTACACACACACTCAGTCCATAACAACTGACTAATGCTTCATGTACACACACAGTCAGTCCATAACAACTGACTAATGCTTCATGTACACACACAGTCAGTCCATAACAACTGCCTAATTGCAAGTTCAGATAATTGTACCAGAGCTACATCTCTCCAGTACTTCTGATGGCTGGTTCTTTGCATAATGAACAGCACATCTTAAAGTGGTGATACTCTAGTAAGCTGAGACTGATGGGTAGGAATAAATTTATTAATATCAGGCAAGGCAGTCAGTCATTGTTCCATGCCCCACTTCAGTCCCTTCGTGTGAATTCTCCTGTGCACTTTCATATAAATCTCATTTTCCCCTAAGGCTTTGTTCTAGTGAGCCTCAATAAATGTTTATTGAACAAATACATTACTTTAGGGTCTATCCTCACAAACTCACATACTTTTCCCGTAGGGCAGATGTAAACTATCTGAGCTGTGCACTGTCCACTGGCTATTGGCCATTTAGTCTTTAGAATGAACAAAGAAACGAAGAGTTCTGACAGGAGCAATTTTGAGCTCTTGGAATTTAAGGGCGGGTAATTTTGAGGATCCTGAGGGAAGACTTGAAGGCATCAAAGCATGATATTACCTCTTTCACAATTTTGTCTGGCACTCCAAAATGCCGGTGAGCAGGACAATAAAGTATAAAGACGTGGGTTAATCTTGTTCATATTATTTCATGGTATTGACCTGAGCAGGGACTGGTCAGTTCTCATCAAAGCTCATTTTGCTTATCCACTGCTCACCTGCAAAGCTGCCTGGCCTGGCTTCTTCCAATCTTTTTAGCTGTTCCAGGGTAAGAACTGAGAGTAGAAAAGAGGCAGAGCCAGAGAGCCTCTGAGGCTGTAAAAGGGGTCCCTGGACAGTCCTGTACTCTGTGTGTGATAATAGAACAGGCATCTGATAGCCTCTCGCTGCCTCTATCTACAGCAATTTCCCGGCATGTGTAAGCCCAGCTTCAAGGTTGGATTCAGGTGCTGCCTGCATGGTACAGGGCTGTCTAGAGCTGAAGAAGTAAAGGCTTCCCTAATTTGGACAAGAAGCACACACACACACACACACACACACACACACACACACACAATTCCCCAAGACTGGTACATATGTGAGAAACTCATTCCTAACAAGACACCCCCAAAAAACACGCAAGTTGGAATTCATGCCTAAAAGGATCTGGAACAAACAATAGCAGTGTCTTTTCTGTTAAAGGGAAGGAACCACCCATATCCCTGCTCAAAATTGCTTTGCTTGAGTCAAATCATAAAGAAACAATCAGGCAAACTCAAGCTGAAGGATGCTCCCCAAAAGTGGTAACCTTAAGGATCTTGTTGTGAACAATAAAAACTCTAGTAGCAGCAGCAGCAGTGGTCATCACGATGCTAGGAAGTGTAGAAACTCTAGAAAAACTCAATACAAAATAACCAAAGACTGTGATGAGATCCTGGCCCAAGGTACTTGCACGAGTATGTATGTATGTATACATCTATGTATGTATGTGTATATATATATATATATATATTATATATATATTGTGTGTGTGGTGTGTGTGTGTGTGTGTGTGTGTGTTGTGTGTATGTGTGTAAGTAGGTATGTATGTATGTGTTATGTATGTATTATGTATGTATTATGTATGTGTATGTATGTATGTATACATCTATGTATGTATGTGTGTGTATATGTATATATACATATATGTATATTATATGTGTGTGTGTGTGTGTGTGTGTGTATATGTAAGTATGGTATGTATGTATGTGTATGTATGCATTATGTATGTATGTATGTGTATGTATATGTATGTATGTATGTATTAGTAGAACTTTGTTAGGACAGTTGAGAGAATTTGAACGTGAACTGTGTATTAGAGAATACCATTTTATCAGTACTAATCTTTCAGAGGTAACATGGTACTGATTCATACCATCGTTATGGGTATTGATAAGCTATGGATCTCTTAGCAGTACTGAAGAAGTTAAATATTATAGATAATGTCATCTTAACTGACCATGAAATTCCTATATGAAACTTTATTTACAGATGAACATGTGAGGATCGATGTTTAATCTTGTCAGTGTGATTGGATTGAGAATTCCTAGGAAATCAGAGAGAGGCATATCTCACATCTGTGGGGTGCTTCTAGAGAAGTAATGGGGCAAGACTAACCCTGCACATGAGTGGATGTCATAGATGGCCCTTTCATAACCCTTTCATAGACGCCCAGATGGTGTAAAACACTAGGGCTTGGGAGAAAGCCAGCGTGTGGAGCCTGTCTCCTTCCATCTCCTCCCACACCTCCTGCCTGCCTCCCCTTCCCTCTCAGCCACACCCTCCCATTATGGTGGATGAAACCTTGAACCTGAAAGCAAAATAAATCCACCATTCCTTAACTTACTTGCCGCAGGTATTTTGACACAGGATGAAAAGAAATGAGATCACCACCTGACTCCAGAAAGCAGGCTGCCCAGGGGGTGGGCATCCCATAATCCTCTGAAGGCCGGGGGGGGGGGGGGGGGGGGGGGAGACAAAGGTGGAGGAAGGAGGGGCTTATTTGCTCCTTTCCTTGCTTCTTTGCCTTTTGTTTGTAATCATTAACATTTATTGATGAGATCAGTACAGATGGGGAGCCAGACTGACAGGAGACTATAAAGCAAATGTGATATCTTTGTTCCTTCTTTAAATTTTTCTTCTTTGCAGTGTTAGTAATTGAAGCCAGTGCCTTAATAATAATAGTAGTATTATCATTGTTTGGGCTTTTCATAACCATGGTATTTTAGAGTCTAAGTCAAACCTGAAAGTTAGGAAACCTTTCTCTTTTTAGGATAGCCTCTGTAACGGTCACTTACACAGTATCATTTATACAACAGGAGAAATCTCAAGGGTACCATCAAAGGCTGAGATGCTCCTAGGAGAGCAGAGGCAACCATGCCTGTGCTAAATCTGGGAGCTCTCCTCTCCTCTCCTCTTCCCCTGCCCTTGAGCTGGCATTGACACTGTTGACCCCTGGCTTGGTGTTTGAGCTTAGCCTGAGTTACCAGTTTTTCTTGATTTCCAACTTGTGAACTACAGATGGTGGGTCTATTCCAGCCTTGGAACTTAGCCAGCCAATTCTTCCCAGTAATGCCTCTCTATGTCTCTGTCCTCTGTGTATACACAAATAGACACAAGATAGAAGGAAGAAAATATGAGGTTTCTATTGATTGTGATTGTCTGGAGAACCCAGGCCCAAAGTGGTAGCTTACAGGCGATTCCAAGAGGCTCTTCTCAGGGACCTAGCAACAGCTTATGTTGTCATCATTATCACTAGCTGCCAGGTTGCATATAAAACAACTGCCTACCACTCCAGCATGCTCTCTTACTCTGGTCTTGGCGTTCTCTCCTGGAAGCTCCTTTCTCTCCCTATGCCCCCCACCCTGCCTTCATGGTTCACTTGCTGCTTCTACTTCTTCCCCAGTACCTCACTCTTCTCGCTCCCCTCCTCGAAGCCCTCTGTATACCGTATCTGTTGCATGAAAACTCGGGAACACCGTGGCATGGACCCGCCGTGTACACCCTCTATCCTTTATATTTCTTAACACATAGGGGCATGGTTTGAGGATGCAGGTACTGTACTAACCACAGCTCTACTCCCGCTTCCTTCAATGTATTTCATTTTTTTTTTTTTTTTAGTTTTAGTTAATTAATTTTATTTCTTTTAAATTTTCTAAAAGAAAATGTGACAATAACTAAAAGTATCACAGACCAAAGTTAACCAGACCTAATGCCTATACAACCAGTGAACAGATAGAATAGTAGTCAAAACAGAAGCTGGGGAGCTTCATATTAAGATTTACATTTTCACCGGGCGGTGGTGGCGCACCCCTTTAATCCCAGCACTTGGGAGGCAGAGGCAGGCGGATTTCTGAGTTCGAGGTCAGCCTGGTCTACAGAGTGAGTTCCAGGACAGCCAGGACTACACAGAGAAACCCTGTCTCGAAAAACAAAAACAAAAACAAAACAAAACAAAAAAGATTTACATTTTCACAGGACTGGAGTGATAGCTGGGCAATTAAGAGCACTGGATGCTCTTCCAGAGGACCTGGGTTCAAGTCCCAGCACTCACACATATGTAGCAAATCACAACCATCTGTAACTCCAGGTCCAGCAGACCTGACGCACTCCCCCAGCCTCCAAGAGTGGTACACACCCTCCCCCAGCCTCCAAGAGTGGTACACACTCCCAGCCTCCAAGGTGGTGCACACCTTCCCAGCCTCCAAGAGTGGTGCACACCCTCCCCCAGCCTCCAAGAGTGGTACACACCCTCCCCCAGCCTCCAAGACTGGTACACACCCTCCCCTAGCCTCCAAGAGTGCCAGGCATCCATGTGGTACACATGTGTACAAGCATGCAAAAAAGTCATACACATTTATTTAAATACATCTTTTAAAATAATTTTTACATTTTCAGTTTTGAATATGTTTTATTCACTTATATATGAGGAAGGACTTAGTGTAGTAAATGGACACACGTGACAAAAGAGGATGTTGTATAAACTGACAACATGACAGCTCCGTCTCCATGGGATGGTTACAGGGAAGGACTTTATTGTAATATGAGAGAGACAGAGAGACAGAGAGACAGAGAGAGAGAGAGAGAGAGAGAGAGAGAAGAGGAGAGAGAGAGAGAGACATGCAGGCAGCTAAACAGACAAACAGACAGACATAGAGTCATCTGGAACAGTCTAGAGCAAAGAGAGAGAGATAGAGACAGACAGAGAGAGACAGACAGACAGAAGAAGAGTGAAAGGGGTAGAGTGAGAATGGCCAGCAGACTGGACCTGTCCAGGAGAGAAGCAAGAGAAGAGCAGAGACAGAGAGTGAGCAGGGAAGATCAGGGAGACAGAGAAGAGGAGGGGGACAGAGAGAGGAAGACAAAGAGAGTGAGGGCAAAGGGGAGAGCAAAGGCACAGTGGCAGGGCTATGAGCAGAATGCTTAGCTGGTGGGAGGGGGAAGCCCACGAGCTGGAGAGGTTTAGTGGGGGCGTTGAGAAGGACTAGGATGTCAGCCTGGACTCTGACATGTGTAACAGGTGCTTGTGATAGTGAGGGAGACTGGAGGGCAGCGTAAGCTTTAGTGTGCTAACAGGCGCCACGGACAGCCATTGTCCCTTCTGCCAGTAGTAAGGAAATGGCTCCTTTTCTTAGAGATCTTGCTTCGTAAGTTCCCAGGGAATTTTGGTTTTTGTCTTTCTGCCTGAATTGAGAGTGGGTGGAATGGAGTTCTCTTCGGATCTGATAGATGCAAAGCTGACTGCTTTTCTGGTTCTAATTCTGTCAAGGATTTTTTTTTTTTTTTTTTTTTTTTTTTTTTTTTTTTGGTTTGCGTGGTGAATAAAGGTTTCCTTTCCTGTAAATCTGGAACACAATCCTGTTTTCACAGGCTTTGGTGAAGATGGAGTGAGATAGCCTGCCCTCACTTGGTGGTGACTTCACTGTCCCAGAGGATGAACAGAGCCCAGACAGGGAAAGCTTCCTTTCCTCAGCTTGATGCCCAGCTTCTTGTAGGCTTCCCCTTGTTCTTCTGGCTGGAGGCTGGCATTTAAAATGGATAGAGTCTGACCTAGGCCTGGGTACCCTGAGCCCACCAGCACATACCTGAAACAAAGAGAGTTAAATAGCAATGTGCTCCTCACCTCCCTGACGTGAGATCTCTTCCTTTGTTTCCTTCCCCATTCTTATCTTTCTCCATCTACAGGCGTAATCACAAGCATTGAACTTTTGTTCAACTTACAACTCATCATGAGCTACGGCGATTCATAAGGCCCTGGGGACAGTAAATCAGATTAAAGAAAGTTAGAATGTCTGTGAACTTTTCTGATTGATATCACAAGAGACAGTCACTCACATAATTTCCCAGAGGCAACGTAAGGTCAACAAACATTTATTGAGGATAGGCTGGGTGACCAAAAGCTGTGCAGGTATGACTATATGGGAACAGAGATGCCCAATGGCCAAAGGGCTTAGAGGAGGAGATTTGTGCAAATAATAAAACAGAAAGCATTCTTTGTATCAAGAGCAAACACTGTGTATGAGCCTTGGGATAGCCATAATGTTATGTGGAAGTGTCCTTGTGTTCTGTCAGTGATGTTCTGTGAATTCTACGAGTTCACTAATTTTTGTTCTCTGTATTCATCATCATGGATGGGAATACTAAATTGCTGTTAACATGTAATGCTCATGGGCTTCTATGTCAGACCTCAGACCTCTCAAGTCTGTTGAGCTAGGTTAGAAACTTGTGGCACACTTGGGAAGCTTTAGGCTGTTATTTAACAGGAAACTCTAACTCAATAAGAAGCATATTGTCTTCCTTGTGGTGTGTGAAGTGGAAGTTTCTGGTTGTGTCATGTGATGCAGACTCACGTGATGTTTACAGGACACGTGATATTTGGAGAGGGTATAAATAAGACCCAGCAAACAGCGACAGGGGCGGGGGCTTGCATAGCCAGCTGGGCAGCTCTTCATTGGTCACACATCCTCACAGATCTTCACTTTGTTAGAGGCTCCCACTGACTCAGGCCAATTTGGCAGACGTTTGACGGTTTCTGCTGGATCGTGTCACAGTTGCCGATTTGTGTTTGGTGACACTTTTGAACTGGACTGTCGGTATCCAGATACTACTGAACTGTACTGCTGGTACCTTGACAGACAGAAATTGGAATTGCCCCCAAAGAACTACTTCTAAACTGGCCCACATCTCCTTGTCCTGGTCACCATCTTTTCTCCCCTATCTTTGGATGGTGGGCTACAGTGGGGAGGGGAGGTGTGTTGAAGCATTTGAGAACCATTAATAAAGTAAGTTTTGAAAAATGTAAGCCTACAGGTGAGTACAGAATAGTAAGCTACTAGGGTTAGCTAGTTCTTTCCTTCTGTCACAGTACGATTCTTGACTCTCTGTCAGCTTCCCACTTGCTTCCCAGGATGCTACCTAGGTTCCAAGCGAAGCCAGCAAGTGTGGCAATGTCCATCTGTGACAGGAAAAGGACAGTTTCTTAGGAGCAAGTGGTCCCTGCTGAGGGTTTCTGTGCAGATCCTTTTCCTTGACAACTGATGGGCAGTCATGGGCAGTGGGTGGAGCCGCAGTGATTGACTGGCCTCCGTTGGATGTGACTTTGAGCTGGGATCCCATTACCCATGAGGAGAGGATCCCTTAGGGAGGCCACTAGCAGAGTCAGCTCCAGAAAGGCCGGAGGGAGGCCATTAGGATAAGCTTCATAAACAAGAACGCAAAATAGAATGTAAGAATAAAAATGCGTTTTATTGGCTTTTAGATTGTCTTTATGTCACAAAGCCAAAAGCTTCACAGTATCTGGTGTCTGCAGGTCACAGTGAGATTAGCCTGGTCTAGAATTTAGAAGTCAAGTACACAGTGTAGTGACAGGGGAGAGGCAGCTTATGAAGAACCTTGCTGGGCAAAGGGAAGTTCCTCTAACCATAGGAAACCTGGCTGCCTCTGTGGGTTCCTGATAGGGCATGGGTAAGGGAAGAGCGGTACTGGGAAAGGGGCTTGGCTGAATTGATCCAGCAATGACAGTATTGCAGAAAGTTCAATTCATGTTAATGCTGTCCCTGTTGATGGCAAGCCTAAAGGCACAGAACTTGGAGATGAAGTAGTTATCGTCTTTAAATCTGTCATGAAGGAAGGCTGGCCTGTCCAGCACTGTGGCTTGCAATAGGGAAGAGTTAGCACATACATTCTAGATTATTCCAGTGGAATGTCGAGTCTATTTGAATTCTGCTAAAGCAATGTGAAATATTTTTTTTCCTTTCTGGTGAGTCTGAGTTTCCAACAGGCCAGGAAAAAAAAAAAAAAAAACAATAATTTTCCCCATCCAGCATAAATAAGGTTACCAATGTTCATTGTAGCTTACTTCAGGAAGTGTACCTCGTCCCTCCCTTTCCTCTCGCTTTTTAAACTGCTTTATCACAATCTGTCCTTGGCAGGACCTTCTGCCCTCTGGGCAACCCAGAGAACTGCTAAGGCTCATGGGAAGCGCAGATGCCCTGGGCCTCTCTCAGTTCCTTCCTCTTCAGTCTTACTTTATGTCTCATTAGCCCACTAGGATTCAATGTAGGGCTAAATTCCCTGCACCCCACCACTCTCTGGGATGAATCTGCCAGGGCAGAAACTGTATTTGAAAGCAATTCTGCCAATTTCATAGATGCAAAAACCCATACATCGAGTATTTTCCCAGACTGCATGGTGGCAGGTGGGTTGGATGTGGGGTTCCCCGGTAGTTCAATTGCTGCATGAGATGCAGTCTAAAGAACAGAGCAGAGAGAGAGAGCCAGGTATGGTGGGACTAGCCTGCAGTCCCAGAATTTTGGAGACCAAAACGAGATGATAACAAGATGGAGATCAGCCTGGGCTAGATAGCAAGTTCCAGGTCAGCCTAGGCTGCCTAGTGATACCATGACCAAAGAAGCCAAAAGAACACAGTGCAAAGAAAAGTAGTCTGGACTTCTCGCCAGCTGTCGGAAACACATATGTTCTCACGGTAATCCTCCAGTTAGCCTCTTCGGTCCTAGTATGGCTCTAGGCTGTAGACAGCAATGGCTCCTTCTTGCTCCTGTTGAGCTGGTAGGGGGTTCCAAGCCAACTGTGAGTCAGCCTCACTAGTGCAGAATGCTGGAATATGGTTAAAGGAAGCATCAACAGTCCAGACTGGGGAGGGCTCACAAGTCCGCGCTCCCAGCTGAAGACCTATCAGCAGTTGATAGCTTCCAGCATCAACAGTCCAGCCTGGAGAGGGCGGGACTCACAAGTTCCTGCTCCCAGCTGAAGAGCTATGGGGCAGTTGATAGCTTCTGAGAGAGTCAGGTTTTTGCTTTATTTTGTTTTTCTATGTGAAGGATGCTTTGCCTGCAGGTATGTCTGCGCACCAAGCGTGTGTATGGTGTCCCCAGAGGTTGAAAGAAGGCATAATTGGAACCCCTGGAGCTGGAGTTGCAGGAGTTAGGAATCAAACCTGAGTCTTCTCAAAGAGCAGACCCTTAAATTTAGAGCCATCTCTTTACCCTTGAGTCAATACTTTTATTTTGTAAAGAATTATTTACTTTATGTATATGAGTACACTGTCATTGTCTTCAGACACAACAGTAGAGGACATCAGATCCCAATACAGATGGTTGTGAGCCACTATGTGGTTGCTGGGTTTTGAACTCAGGACCTCTGGAAGAGCAGTCAGTGTCCCACTACACAGGGACAGCTCTAGAAAACACCATATACTGTATTTCTCCACACTGTTCACTGGATAAGGACAACCTGAAAAAAACACCTTGTAGTGTACATCTCTACTGCCCACTGCACAGGCACTGGCTTGATGCCATGCTGAGAGACGAGAGAGGGGGCAGATGCTGGGTTTTGAGAGTCCGGTCAGAAAGGTGTTAGTGAATCCCACTCCAGCAGGGAGCATCCATATAGATTGTCTACACTGGGCCTTGGGTTGTCTACAGCGGGGGTTGGCTAGAGTATATTATAGTGTGTCCCAGAGCGTCAAAGAGACACCTCTGTCCATGCTAAATGTGTTCAGGACAAAGGCCTAGTGACAAAGAAGGATGGAGTGCCTGGCCCCTGTCTAGGACAGAAGCTACCTTTTTGAAAGGTTTTCATAATGTCCTATGGATCTGGGTTGCTTGTGCCTGTGTGTGTGCTCATGAATGCTTGCGATGTGTTGGGGGCGGCCATTGCTACTTCAGTTTCCTTGGCACAGGCTCAGCACACGAGTCAGAGTCAACTTAGAAAGTTCTAGCTGCTGTCTAGTGGGACAGATGGAGCCGGAAGTGCAGCTGGCAATGAAGGAACTGTTGGACAGGATGGAACCAAAGCTAATCATCCCTGGAGGAGTACAGATGGCCCCTGTATCTGAGAGGGGGATCTCAGGTCCCCAGGTGCCCAGATGCTACTGGCTGCACAGAGCAGCTGCACAGAACTCCATAGACACCGTCTGCCATATACTTTAGATTGCTTAGCTATTTTTGTCTAAATATCTTTGATCGGTGGTTGGTTGATTCAAGGCCATGAAACCAGCAATCTTGGAGGAGCAACTGTGATTAATTCTGATTTATTGAGGAGGAAACTGTGAGCCAATGAGAAGAGATTTTGTGGTTCCTTTGGGGAACCTTATTTTTTGAGACCAAGTCTTTGTAGCTCTGGCAGGCCTAGAGCTCCGTATATAGGCCAGACTGGCTTTAAACTTATGGTGATTCTCCTGCCTCAGCCTCCAAAATTCTAGAATTGCTGGAGTACCACCAAGACCTTTGAGAAATTCTTAACCGAGGCAGAGAGGCATACCTGACTTTAAATGGTGAGTGCAGTACAAAAAGACATTGGGTCGGGTTGTCAAGGGCCATGAATATTCCAGGACGTGGGCTGGGAAATGGAGCACAATGGAAGGAAAGATTAGACAAACAAACAAAATCTTCAATATTAAAAATAAAAGCATTGGCTCCGATGGGCTGGAGAGACGGCTCAGAGGTGGAGCAAGCAACCAGCTGACAGGAAGTGAACATAGGATTATTAAGAAAAAAACAGAGTAAGAGGGAGTCAGGAGGACAGAGAGATGGACAGGAAGTAGGAGGGAGGAACATTGAATTTGAAGGCGATTTTTGAGACAGTGTGAGACAGGGGCATTCCTTCTGGGACATTAGTTGAGGAGAAGGTCAGCTGGGGGCTTTCTCTGCCTCTCTGAGCTAGCAGGCTTTCACCCAGCATCTGACTCCCCCCACCCCAACCCCCATCTTCATTGGTAAAAATAAACGTTTGAGTGGTGTAGAAGAATATTTAGTCTCAATCTGGAGTTTCTACTCCGCCTTTGACCATCTAGTTCCTGGATAAAAGACACAAACCTTTATATTTATCATAAACCTAATCAACACAGAAGCTGGGCAGATACCTACCCTCTGTGCTGTTATGTCTATTTCCCAGCCAATAATGCCGTTATATAATTTTCCATGTTTTGTCGGGGATGCTCTTAACTCCAATTAGCCAATCCACATGGCCGTTATTTTATGACTCTTCCTCCATGATAGTTTCTTTCTCCACCTTCTTTTCCCCTCTCATGGTTCTCCTCTGAGGCCAAGCCTGGGAACCCTAAACCTTGCCTATGTCTCTTCTGCCCAGCTATTGGCTGTTGGCATCTTTATTCACCAATCAGGGATAACTTGGGAGGCAAGATCACATAAGCATCACCTGGGTCTACCTGAAAAAAACCATAAAAGCTCATATAAAGGTACAGGAAGTGTTGCCTAGTGGTTGGTTTGGTCCAAACTTATTGTGGCTAACTATACAAAGCAATTCTAACTGACTTCTATTGTGATTGGCTTCCAGAGCACCAAAGCACAGAACATAACAATATGTAATCAACTAGAACGTGAGAAAGTTTCCTAGTAACAGCACATAAGAAAGTTTCCTTTTAACAGTAATAACAGCATAAAATGGCTGGTTAGACAGGAAGCAGTTACCCAAGCCTTAACAATGCCAAAGTGGCAATTGGGGGGTGAGTAGTCTGTTCCCTGTAAAAGGCACCGCTAGATCTAACCCAGTTCATCTATCCTCTTCCTCTCCTTTGGGTACTGAACTTCCCTAGGGAGCGAATGCTGCAATTTCCACTGTCCCTCATTAGAAACAGTTTTGAAGATCTCTTGGAAAACTGGCTGTAGCAAATAAACTCAGTCTGCTGCCCAGGAGGGCACATCCTGAGCTCAGAGCAGGGCGAGCCCCGGCACACCCAGCAAAAGCAGCTTAGCACATCATGGAGCATCTTAGTCCAAGTGCCCCCCACAGCAGACAGGCATGGATAAAAATAAACTGCCAAGGATTACAAAGTATTCTTTCTCAGTAAGTTCCTGCCATGCCAGGCCTGGAAACTACTTGACTTCTTTATAGCTCTGTTTGCATGTTTCTCGTGAAGCCTCTGACTGGATGACCTCTAGAGTGAGGTTCTCTCCACTTCTCCAAGTGTTGGGATCAAATCCAGAGTCTTGCACATAAGATATTATCTGCCAGGGCCAGCAGTGGCACTGCTGCAGTCGCCCTCTCTGGAGTCCGAGGTGGCTGTCTCTCCCGAGTTTAAATCCCAGCCTGTGCCCTCATCACGGGGGGGGGGGGGGGATATTCGCCACTTCTTCCCTTCCTCTTCCTTCCTTCTCCTTCCTCCTTCCTTCCTCCTTCCTTCAAGTTTAAGTGGATGCCTTGCCATTCCAGGGAATGCTATGATAATACCATTCATTATCTACCCCCAAATAGCTGAAGACATGTGATACTGAATTAGTTTGGGAATGCTCAACTCTCGACTTTACACACAACACCCACATGGGCTCCCACTTGGAAGCAAATTCACCAAAAGACTGAGAAAGTGCAAGTTTCCAGGACCCATCCCTTCTACAACCCCCTCTGTACCTAATTTAGCATTTACAGTTTGTAATCTTTATCTTACGTAGGTCTCACAGTAACAAAATCTGCTTTTCTCCACCATACTCTTACAATAGAAAACACCAGCTGTGTGGAGGTTGTCTCCCCACATACCAAGAGCGCTCCAGCAGATGCCAGCTCAGTCCTGACACTGCCCACTTGGTGATAGCATCAGCTCCCACTGATGGCTGAGTACTCAGTCCCACAAGATTCCCTCCATTTCGGATGCCAACTACAAGCCGGGCTGATCAGCCGGCCATGACCCCCTCCACAGGCTTAGTTAATTTGCCACAGTGGTTCTTGGAACTCATGAAAGCATGTTGCTTATAACTGTCTAGTTGTAGAAATCATGTTGTGTTTAAAACAAAATCCCAAATGTTCAATCTACCAAATTCTGATGCTGAGAGGGCAGACAAACACCAGTTTACCTTCCTCCTCCACAGACGTCCCAGAAGGAAAAAGTCTTTTCTCCTTTCCACGATGTCTTAAATCCCTTCAGTTCAATGACCCTCTGTTCTGTTTACTTCACTCCCTGTCAGCTGGTTGCTTGCTCCGCCTCTTAACCCATGGTTGACTTTATTTAGCCTTTGAAGTGTTCAGTGTGTGCTAGGGCTGAGCCACACCACAACAAGTTTGTTCCGGTTCAGAATCTTGGGATTCACATGTGATCAAATATCCTGCAGTAAACATGCATGGGACAAAATACACAGGAAGGGCCAAAGAGCCAAGGATGGTCCAGCCCACATACACGTCACCATCCCTAGGCAGATGGGCCTGGGCTACGTTAAGAAACCTAGCTTATGTCTGGAGATAGGGAGCAAGAGCAAGGGGGTGAGCCGTGATCCAGGGGTGAGCTGTAAGCCAGGGGTCAAGCGTGATCCAGGGGTGGAGCCGAGATCCAGGCTGTGTGGTGAGCCTTGAGCCAGGGGTGAGCCTTGAGCCAGGGGTGAGCCTTAAGCCAGGGGTGAGCTGTAAGCAGCATCTCTCTGTAGTTTGGGTTCAGGTTTCTGCCCCGACTTCTCTCAATGGGTGGACGTGAACTCAAAGTGTAAGCCACGTAAATCCTCTTTTCTCCCTAAATTGTTTTCTGTCAGAGAATCTAGAACAGGACCTGTATGCCAGAAACTAGTAACAGAAAGCAAAAATAAACATTGCTTTTTTTGTTTGTTTGTTTGTTTGTTGTTTTTCGAGACGGGTTTCTCTATATAGCCCTGGCTGTCCTGGAACTCACTCTGAAGACCAGGCTGGCCTTGAACTCAGAAATCCACCTGCCTCTGCCTCCCAAGTGCTGGGATTAAAGGCGTGTGCTACCACTGGAAAATACATTTCATATTATAACACAATACCCCATAGGATCCCCTAAGTTATATTAAGTCTGATCCCCACATACCCTGGGTTGACCCCAGCTTCCATATATCTCTTTAACGGCCTGTGTGAGGAACTCTAAGAGACCTGTACTCTGAAAGAAACTGCTGGAAGCATTCCAGATACTTGCTTCCTGGTGATCTGGTGGTGGATTTTTGTTCCACCTGGGCTGCAATGACAGATCAAATCTCTCATTCCCACACACACCCACACCCTCGGATTTCCCCCCACCCCACCCCCCAGCCCCGGGTACTATCTAGCTTTCTATCTTCCCTGGTCAGTGGCTTCCCAGGTTAACAGCCTTACATCATAAGACAATCTCTCACCATGGCCTTAGTTTGATTGTGGTCATTTCTGATTGTGAATCTGCAGTTTCTTTCTGATCATTGCTAGGCTTGTGAATTTCCTGTTTCACGAGTCTTCAGCTATATTTTGCCCCTGGAGTATTGTCTGTCCTTTCTTGAGTTTTCCTTCAAATCAAGGCAGTTTGCTGTATACTCCAGTAATTAAATCACTTCTACATGACCCAAACTGCCTTCAATCACGTACCCTCAGTGGCGACTGAGTTCATTCAGGGTGCTGTGGCCATATACTTTCCTCCGTCCCATACAGTCTATTAACAGAAACCCTTGATTTGGTCTATGCAGAGCCTTCAATTTGTCATTTGATTTTCCCCTTTTCTTGCTTTTTCCTTCCTTTCCCTTTGTGTTGAGACGAAACCCAGGTTCTCATGAAGGCCAGGCAAGCACCCCACTACTGACAACTCTCCAGAGCTTGGTTTTAAGATTTTTTTTTTCTATCTGTCTCAGGCTACAATGTTTTTGTTTTGTTTTATATTAACTTACAATTTTTATATTTTCCAGTTAGGTCTAAAATTTGTTGAAAATAATTATCTTGCTACTGAGGGGGGAGTCTGTGGGTTCTTGTGTCTCAGCAGCAGGTTGTCTGTGCCTCGAGCAATGAGCTGGACAACACACAGAGAGAGGTAGTGAGAGACTTAGGTAGCGAGACGGACACGGGTGGCTTGGAGGTCATTCGTGATGAACCTCTCCCTCAGGGCCTGGACGGCAATGCTTCCTGTAGGTTCTAATGACTTGTGGGAAGGTAGGGGCATCTGATTAAGGCAAGCTACTTCCTCCTTGTCAAAAGGATAAACTTCTCAATTCTGCCTCCAGCCTTGGATGTAGACCTGACGTTAAAAAGGACTCCAAATATCACACACTACTGTCTCCTCATTCTCAGAGTTAATCCAGCTGGGCCCATCAATCGCTTAGCCAGGATTCCACAGCCCAGGAAAGCTGCTTCACCAGACGCCATGCTAGGAGAGGGGAGGCGTAACTATCTCCTTAAAGAGCTAGTGCACTTGGCCTAACCAGAAGCCCATTCCTCAGTGTAGAAACTTATGGAGTTCCCATCATGAAGCCCAGTAGTGCTTGCCCACTTCTTTGAATTCCTCCTCAAAAGAACATAGCTTTCTCTTTTTCTGCTTATGTCTTTCTCTTTCAGACACGTCAAAGCTACCTGGTTTCCCTGGCACTGAGGACTTCTGGGCTTCCTTACTCATTCTCCAAAGCCCTCCTGACCCTCCCCCTTGCCTCTGATTGGCTGGCCTCTTCCTCCAGGCAGCTGCCAAGATTTTACTGCCTGACTGCCCTGTCTCTCTCTCTCTCTCTCCCTCTCTCCCTCTCTTCTCTCTCTCTCCTCTCTCTCTCCTTTTCCTTCCTCCCTAATTAAATTGTCCTCAAATTTCCTTCCAAGTCCATTTTAAAATTAATTTAGTAATGAGACTAAGAACCCCAGAGGGAGCCCCAGTTTTCCGCAGGGGCATTAGTTGTTGTAGAATTATTGAGAGTGAAAGCGAAAGCTAAGAGTTTATCACACAGCACGAGTAGGGCTTGAGCAAGCCTGTGACTGAAGATCCCTGAATTCTTCTCAGGATGATTCTTTAGACCAGGCTAGGCAAAAGAGCAGCTGATCTGCAGGGGCAGGAATGGAGGGAGGACAAGCTTGATCCACAGCAGGCCTGCTGTCCTCATGGTAGTCAGGACTGAAGGAAGAAGAAGAGGAGGAGGAGGAAGAGGAGGAAGAGGAGGAGGAAAAAGAAGAGGAGGAGGAGGAAGAGGAGGAGGAAAGAAGAGGAGGAGGAGGAAGAGGGAGGAGGAGGAGGAAGAGGAGGAGGAGGAAGAAGAGAGAGAGAGGAGGAGGAAGAAGAGAGGAGGAAGAGGAGGAGGAAGAGGAGGAGAGGAAGAAGAGGAGGAGGACAAGGAGGTGGCAGCAGAGGCCAGGGTCTCAAAGAAGGGGCTAGGGTCTCTCAAGGGCACATTCCTCTCAACCTAATATCTCTGCATTACGAAGTTCCACCTCTTACAGATTCTACTGCTTCCCAATAGCACAGCAAGCTGCTGGCCTAAGCCTTAACCATGTGGACCATTAGGGAACATTCTAGATCCAAAATATACCACAGTTAAATGCAGACTAATCTACTCCAATGCCACATGAGAGACACTTCTGTACAGAGTTTCATTATCTGGACATTTCCTCTTTTTTATCCTACAATTTCAAGGGTTGACCTTGTGCCTGTGGAATTTTTTGGGGCATATCCAGAAAAGCATATCGAGGCTGAAGAGATGGCTTGTGGGAAAGAGCTGTATAGGCACAGGGACCTGTGCTTGACTTTCCAGCATCCACAGGAAAGGACTGGTGCCTGCAATCCTAGTCTTAAAGGGCAGCAGCAGGCAGGGGAGGAGTCAGCCTTGCTTTGGTCTAGGAAGTGAGGCAATGAAAAACCCATGCTCGCCAAAGAGGAAACAGCACAGAGGCTGTCATGGTTCACATCCCTGGAAGCCCGCCATGGGCTCTACAAACATAGAAGAGCCTTTCACTAGGCAAGACACAACAAAGGGCTGAGCAAGAGGACAGTGGATAATGCCTCACAGAAAGCTCCAGGCACAGCAGGGGGCAGAGAAGGCAGTCAAGCATCCTCAAGTGGCCTAGCACTCTAGACAATGCAGAGCCAGAGGAACCTGAGGCCATATTGAGAGAATGAGGCTCTGTGGGCTTGGTGACTGGGAGTCATGGGGTGACTGGGTTCATGAATGGCAGATGCTGGCAGATGACTGTGAAGACAGAACATGTTAATTTGGAAGGCAGACGAGAGTTGAGAGCCAAAAGCTCTGTCCCCTACAGCCTTGGTGCCTCTATGCTCATTTCCCACCCATTGGGACCAAGATGACCCCCAGAGAGAGGATAACCAGGTAGAGAGAAAAAAATCCAGAAATTCAGTTTGGGGTTGTTTTTTAGTTTGTTTTATTAGTTTGTTTGTTTTTTGATGTTTGAGACTGGGTTTCACTATGTAGCCTTGGCTAGCCTGGTGCTTGCTATGTAGACCAGGGTGGCCTCAAATATATAGAAATCTGCCAGTTTTTTGCCCCTGCCCCTGCCCCTCCCTTGACCTTCCCCTGCCTCTCTGTCCCCCTGTTGGACTCTAAGATCCAAAACCAGGGGACACATTCCCCCAGAAACACTCACGGACGGGATTCGCTGAAATAACATGAGGTTTATTGATGATAATAAGAACCAGTATACTGGGGTTCCCCTGTATGCAGACAAGAGGAACCTCGAGCCAAAGTTGGGAACAGTTTTTATACAGAGTTCATGAGGGAAACCAAAAAGGCTACCTTCCCAGGTGACTCAGATTTATAACAATGAGTGTCTTCCGTTTGCCCAGGTTTATTACATTAAGGTCCCAGCTTCCTGGAATGTATCTGTGTGCTCTGGGCCTTCCTCACCCACAAGTGTCCTCTGACTAAGGAATGTGCCTCTCCTGGGACGAGTCCTGGGACAGTGGGGTTCTTTCAATTTTAAGTTCAAACCAAGGCCCGAAAGTCCCACACCCCAAGCTCTGGGATTTAAATGTGTTGCTGCCAATGCTTAACTCAGGAAAGTATAAGTGTTAAGGCAAACATTATGTTGAGCTGATGGGTATTTTGTGGTAATAAATGGCTGCAGTTTATTTTAACTGAGATATTGTATACAGTATTGAATACATTTCATATCTATTATGAAATGTTTAGCTTCTGAAAAACTGGTTTTAAGCATTTTAAAAGGAAAAAATAGAGAGTGCTTGGTGTGCTACTCCAGTAAACAGATGTAGCACACTCATGCAGGTAAGAAATTAAGGCCTAATGAAATCACATTTTGCTCCCCTCGAAGAGAGTTAGAAGTGGGCAGCTGCAGACTTCTGGATGACCTTTGGCTCGGAAGGTGAGCAGGGATTTTGAGAGTGTTCTGGAACAACCCTCTGAGATCACAGCCCTGCTTCTCGGGCTCTTCTGGATCACAGAAGCTGAACCACAAATAGAGAACTTCCCAGGGTGACACCACTGCCACACAGGAAATGCATAACACCAACGGTGGCCTGGAACCTTATCGCCCGCTCTGTGAGTCTCTGAGTCAGATAGAGTCCAGCCCTTGTGCTGACCTGAGACAGGCATGGTGGTACTACTGCTGGAAGGTTTAGGCTTTGAGCCCCGGCAGCTCTAACAAGCTAGGCTGTTCACATACACCAACTAAATACACAAGTGACATTTATAGGAAAACAGGGGCTGGAGTGTTGCTCAATATGGGTCCAGGGGGGAGAGAAATAAATAAGGAGGCCCAGGGACTCCTAGTCCATGTCGGAGGCGTAGCTTAGCTTCCAAAGAGGACAGCAAGCGTGCAAAGCTTAGCAGCCCTAAAACAGCTGTGCTTCCCCCATCCCTGACCCACGGTTATCTTAATTCTAGTCCCTCCTGCCAAGCAGTCTGCTAACCTTGCAGAACTGTGTGAAAGCTCTTCCTGGAAACCAAGCTTGTCTCCTGATGGACACTTGGCTTCAGCCTTTTCTTTCCCAGAATGATTTCTGGGGAAATTACAATTCCTTGGGGATCCTTGTTTGGATCCTTGGATCCCTTGGTAGCCATGATCATGGTAGGGCATGAGTCTCTTTGTATCTTTGTTTCTCTCAGGATGCTTACAGTGTATAGCTATGACAGAGGCAAGAGGATTGAGATCCTAGACATGTGGTAAAAACCAATCTCAAATGAAAAAAATAATAATAAATAAATAAATAAATAAATTCAATCCTCTAAGGAAAGGCAGATTCTGCTTCCCAAAGGCTACACTCCAGTCTCTCTTGGTTCAGCAGAAGCTTTCTGCAAATCCAGTGAGGGTTAGCACACTCACAGTCCCCTCTCACCTAGTCTCTGAAAGCTTTAGCCACCCTAGAGGTAGGCAGTTCTGCTCTGGGGGCCTCAGGGCTGGCTGTCAGCTGGTTCTTCTGTGTGACCCTGCTCTACTTGCTAAGGGACTCCGTTCCATCCTGGCCTCTGGGCACTGGATCCAGGCAAGTCTCCAACCCAGCCTTCTCCCAATCCGACAACTTGCCACAAGCCTCTCTGACCTACCTTTTATGGTATGCACACGTTCTGGCTACATCATCCTTGGCATTTGTCTCAGTATTTGTTCCACAGGTGGCTCTGTACCCGACTGTCCATCCCACTTGGCCATTGTTGTTCTGGTATTCCATTGCCAAGGAGAATAGGAAACTCCAGGGGACTCAAATCAGCCCAGTAACTCATTCTGAACGGTAAACCCGTATTGATCTCAGTCACCAGTTCTACATCTGGTTCCCCAGTATTGAGGTGGATACAAAGCCACAGTCCCAGGCTATATCTGCTCTGATCCCTCCAGCTCACAAAGCGGGAAACGATTTCTACATTTATAAATGACCGAGAAGACATCAAAATAAAAATCATCAGGGGCACACAAAAAGTAAAGGATTGGAGAGATGGCTTAACAGTTAAGAGCACTGACCACTCTTACAGAGGACGAGGTTCAGTTGCTAGCATCATGTGGTAGCTCACCACTGTCCCTTAGAGCTGACTCCCTCTTCTGCTCTGTGGTCACTGCAGCAACACGGTACACAGTCATACATGCAGGCAAACTCTCAAATACATCAAATAAAAACTCTTTTTTGTAAAGTTCAATTTTCTATGTCCATAAGAGTCCATGAGAACAGTCGGGTGTATTCCTTTGACTGTTTTAATGCTTCCATAGCAGAAATGAATAGCTCCAACAGAGACTTGAAGCCTACAACACTGAAAATGTTTATTGATTGCCTTCTGCAGGAAAAAGTTGTTGATCAACCTCTGGGCCAGGTTAATCCCTCCCTGGCCTGATGAGTATGTGTCTCAAAGGTGAGTGCCATTCAGAATGGCAGGGGTGGGGGGAAGCAACTGGACCAACTTCTTACCAGGAGCTAAGCAGCCTACAGAGTTGGGCCATTGGTTTTTCAACTCTGATCTAGCACAGTATCCTTGGCTTCTCTTTTCTCTAGGACTGGAACTGTTTTCTCCTTTCTTGTGACTACTTGTCCGGAGCTTCAAGGTTTAACACTCAGTTTAAACATATAATTCCTAAACATACATGTATAACAACAATTAATGAAGAGACCATGAATTTGAAAGATAGCGCCGAGGGGTGGGTTTATAGGAGTGCTTGGAGGGAAGAAAGGAAGGGGAAATTATGTAATTACGATTATTTCAAGAAATAGAAGAAATAATTTAAAGTCCTCTAAAAATAAGTCCCCTCATGGCTTTGCCATGCCCCCCGTGGTCTCAGCTATCAATGTCCTCGTTTCTGGCATCCTGTCCAAGCTTTTTGTTACTTGATGAAATTTCCCAGAAAGAAATGGAACTAACTGTCTTTTGCATCTAAGTGTGTTGGGTTATGAGTTAAGCAAATGGCTGACTTCTGAACAGGCAGGGTCACACGGGGCAGAGAATAACCCGAAGCTGCCCTTTGGGCTTCCCCTAGTAGGGTGTGGGAATGACAGGAAATGAGAATAATTTGCTTACTATGCAGAGATGCATGTAAGATTAATACTATGCATAAATTCACTGGGTCAAGCTTGAGAGTGAAGATGGAAATAAAAAAGACAAAGTGAGTAGTGAGTAGCACTGGAGTCAAGAGAGCCAGGGCTGAGTTGTCACTTGCTGGTGAAACACTTGGCTAGCATGAGTTCCTAGTTTCCAATCCCCAGTATCACATCCATTCACCCACAAAACAAAGAAAAAGGAAGGAAAGAAGGAGGAGGAAGAAGGGGAAGGAAGGAGGAGGGAAGGAAGGGAGAGAGAAAGAAAGATGGATGGATGAAAGAGACTCAAGGAAACCTGTTGCTAGCAGGCTTGTTTTTGCAGCGGTAGCCAGGAAGGCGATATGGCTACAGAAGTCAGCAGCAGTAGGCTATGTGTTGTATCCAGGGGTTTCATAGAAGTAGGTAGGCAGGAAAACAGGTGGCGCATACTTAATATACCAAGAACCAGTGAATGAATACATGTCTCGTCCTGGGGGGATATGTTCGACACCTAGAAGGCAAAGCAATTATAGCTAGTCAGGTTCTTCAAACTGAAGAAAAAATGTAATGCTGGTGGGGGAAAATGGGAGAGGAGAGAGAGAGGGAGGAGAGGGAGAGGAAGAGGGAGGAGAGGGAGAGGAAAGAGGGAGGAGAGAGAGGGGAGGTGATGGAGGGAGAGGGAGGAGGGAATATTCTAGGGACAATATTAAAGTCAACAGAAAGAATCAGGATCAGTAGACCAATAGTGGTACAGACAACTTGAGACTGCCCCGCCCACAACATGCTTCTCACCTGAGCACTACGGGAAAGTCTGCAGTGCAGGAAAACCCACACCCAGGTAAGAGGCGGGAAGAGAACACAAGAGTGAGCACTTGCAGAAACTCTGCAGATGACTCCAGTTGACCTTGACACTGCGTTTAGCAGGAATGCTGGGAGGAAAGTGAGGGACTTGGTCAGCAAAACCAAAGTGCTCTTGATCTGTTGAATGACTTCCCCTGGATCTGAAACTATCTGTACAGGGAGGGGGGGCATAAGGAAACCCAGAGAGTTAAATCCCTTACTCGCAGCCTACAGGCTGAGTTGTCTGTCAGCCCATCTATGGTAAAACCAAAGGGGGCATCATTGGGTTACACTCTACCTGGGGAAGCCAGTTAGCTAAGAGACCCACCTACCCTGGGAGCTAGGAAGACATGAAGCATAAGGCCTAGAGCTGATTCTCCCTTCTGTGTCAAACAGTGGCACTGTGGGAGTCTCTTACACTGAGTTTTTAGATGTCTAAACTACTTCTGTTGCCTCTGAGTGTAAAAGTTATTTAGGTGGTTGTTCTTGTTGCCATAGATATCTTTAGCCAGAGTCAAGAGAAGAAGTTTGGCTAATTATCTAAATAAGGCTAGGAAGGACTTTTCATTGGTAGAATTTGTGGTCTGTGAAATGGGCTTCAACTGTTGGTGGTATTCTTGGCAAATTCAAGGCTATACCTCTTCTCAGTCTGCCTGTGCTCTTGTGTAAGCTAGGGATAAGATTTTGCCAGTCTTTTTCATAACATCAGACATATGGCTCTAAATGTGTCTTACATTCAGTCATAAATCCGGACAATTCTGGTTATGGTGTTGATATCTGCTCTTGAGACTGTTCTTCCACATCTGTAAAGAGAACCATTGTTAAAGAATGAATAGAGAGATGAGCATGATGGCATAGGCCTTCGACCCCAGCCTGGAGGTGAGCGTGATGGCATAGGCCTTCGACCCCAGCACTGGAGGTAGGGGCAGAAGGATCTCTGCCAGTTTGAGGCCAGCCTGGTCTAGATATCAAGTTGTAGGACAACCAGGACTCAAACAATAACAACGCGCACCTCAAAGGCTAGCGAGTCAGTGTCCCTTTGGCACACTGTTTGAGGGATAGCCTGTCCCCGGTGGGGCCATAGGAGGTAGCATAAGGGTAGGTTGTCGTACTGAGACTGGAGCATGAGACAGCGTTCAGTTAGCTTTCTCCCTTTTCCTTCCCGTTTAGTCTGAGATTTTTCCTTAGCAGTTAAAACTTCAGAAACATCCTCCCAAATACACCCACAGCATGTTTCTAGGTGATTCTAAATCCAGTAAAGTTGACAATGATCATCACTACTTGATAGTAAGTATCATGGGGAAATGGGACCAGATCCTACCTGATCTTGGCCAGAAATAGCCGATCCCAGTGACGGAGGAGTAGAATGTTCTCTGGGCAGCATTCATTCACTCATTACATATGGCAACTATTCCACGCGCCTGGTGTGTACTTGATAATGAAGTTTGTGCAGAAGGCTGATGTGATCTCCTCCCTCTGGAAGTTTACAGACAGAGAACTTTGTAACAAAGCAATAGCAATCCGTGTTGAGTATTATGGTGGGAGAAATACTGAGGAGTGGGGGTCAGGGCCAGGCAGAGTATTCAAGAGTGGAAGGTTAACGCCAATTTTTGCCTGACTGGAAAATTTTCAAGGGCTAGAATTTATTGCACAAGCCAAATGCCGAAGGGACCCTGTGTCCCCTCCCCCCTCCCCTCTTCCCCCCCCCGTGACCCTATTACAGAATTTATAGCTCAAGGACATCTTTGAGATCCCATGGCCACCGTTCTTATATCAGTTTGAGATCAGCTGACACCTGGTCCTCTCCTATTTTTATCCCAGAGGGCAGGGAGGTTCAAACCCACACAGTACAGTTGGCAGACTTCATTCCCCAGAGACTAAACAGGGAGAGGCTCAGTGACTTGCCCAAGGACATTTATTGAGTCAACAGTTGAAATGGGAACAGAATGCAATTACCAGATGCTGGGACCAGGTGACTCCCCTTCCCTCAGTGTCTGCTAAGGGGCAATCATCTTGTGAAGTATCAAATGTCTCTAGTCTTCTGATGAGTGTGCAAATCAAAGAGCAAATGAGAAGGGTGGGTGTCGAATTTCCCTTGACGTAACCCCTTGAAACGATGCAGCAACCGACGTGAGAAGAATGTGACCTAAGTTGTACTAAAAGCAACATTTTTTTTAAAAAAATCCTTTCAGAGAACTAGTAAACAGGAAGGCTGGCTGAGTGTCAGCCTAACAGAGCAGAAGAAGAATCAACAGTGTACTAGCTTAGATAGTCGAAATGACTGTCTGCAAGTCACACTTTTTATATTTAGTGCCCTGTGTCTTTAGTCATGGAGGGGTGGGAGACAGATGCTTTCATTGGTTATTACTGTTAGTGATATGCTGAATGAGCTGGAGATGGAACCCAGGATCTCAGTCCTGCTAGGCAAGGGCTTGTGGTAACTGAGCCACAGCCCCATTCTGAGAGGTATGTCTTAAGCACAGATCATTAAGATAGTCCATTTGGGACTTTAGTAAGCTGCCAATAGCACATGCTGGATGAATCCTGGCTGCCTGGATTCCTGCTGATATAACAAAAGGTGAAAATTCCTATTCAAAAGATGTTCTGTGATTCACTTCACCATGTGGCAAAGACAACATGGCCTGGATGCTGCAAGTCTACCTAGCCCTTGCTAGAGTTTGGATTTGATATATCTCCAAAGACCTCTGTGTCAAAGGCATGGTCCTCAGGCAATGCTATTGTGGGGTGAGGTGGGATCTAGCAGAGAAGTCCTAGATCACTGGACGTGCCCCAGAAGAGGCACACATCCTCTCATGGTACCCACTCTTTTCTCTTTTGCTTCTGGCCACGGTATGAGGTATTTGCTCACACATGATTAAAGGTAGACTTTGCCTCCAGAAACCTCACCAAAGGCTTGCCAGAAATTGGTCTTTTTGCTTATGGAGTAGAACCTTTAAAACCATGAGCTGGAAAACCTTTCCTCTTTGTAAGTTGATTGTCTCGTGCATTTTGTTACAGTGACAGAAGGATGATTTAAATACCCCACTTACCAACATCCATGGGAATGACAAAGGAATAGACTGTTTACATTGAGGATCCCTGAGAAGAATGACATTGCCTGAAGAATTCCACATTTATCTTCTTTCAGATGGAATTTCTAAAAAGACTGTGGCTCCTTGGCTCTGGAGAATGATCATGTGGCTTTTCTCTCCATGCTGCTCTGCTCCACACCAAAACAATGTGTCATCTGCTTCCCTGTCCTTCTCTTCCCCGTGGCCAGGCACAGCCTGGATGAGGTCCTTCCAGTTATTCTTTAATAAAACAAAGCAGGGATGGTTTGTGATGGTTTCCTTTGTCACTTTGACTAGGGTGCAGAATACCCAGATAGACAGAGAAAATACTATTTCTGCGTTTGCTACAGATGTTTCTGGAAGACCTTAACACTTAAATTTGCAGACTGAATGAAAGATAGGGGTGTCTGTAGTGTAGTTGGACATGATCTAATCTCTTGAAGGAACAAATAGCACAGAAGAGGTGGAGAAAGGATGAGCTTTACCATTTGTTTGAGCTGGGGAGCCCCTCTCTCCCTGTCTTTGCATATCAGTCCTGACTTGAGGGCCCTCCAGCTCATACTGGGGTTCACACCCCTGGGCTTCCTTGTTCTTTATCCTGCAGATGGCAGACTGGAGAGGGCTTCTTGGACTCTACATGATGAGGCAGTCTCTAATAAAGTTACACATGTGCTCTGTTAGTCTGCCTCTCTGAAGAGCACAAACACAGTTCCCTTAACATCTTTCTGCTTCTAAGAGAAAGGGACACTGCTGAGGGAAAGATTATTTGTTGATCATTTAATCTACTCGTAGACTCTGTGCTGAAACCTCCTCCAGACTTGCTTTTGAAAATGCACAAAGCACAGTATCAATATCACAAACCATGAAACACCAGCACCCCCGAGCAACGTGCACTAGAAAACTGCCAACCTCGGTGAGCTCCTTCCTCATCTAACATGTGGTTAATAGATGGGCTGTGTTGAGAAGAAGTGTGCCCAAAGCCTGGAGCCTTTTCCCAGTGTTCCAAAAGGTTTATAACATGAAGTCAGGTCTTTCTAGAACAAACTGTTTAGGAAGAAAATTTAATGAAAGAAGTTCCTCTTGGCCAGGTGTGGTGGGGCACGTCTTTGATTCCAGAACTTGTAGGGCAGAGACTGGCAGATTTCAGAGTTTGAGGCCAGCATGGTCTATAGCCAGGGCTACACAGAGAAACCTTTTCTCAAAGAAGAAGGAGAAGGAGGAAGAAGAGGAGGAGGAGAAAGAGAAGAAGAAGAAGGAGAAGGAAGAGGAGGAGGAGGAGGAAGAGGAGAAGGAGGAGGAGGAGGAGGAGGAGGAGGAGGAGGAGGAGGAGGAGGAGGAGGAAGAAGAAGAAGAAGGAAGAAGAAAAGAAGAAGAAGAAAGAAGAAGAAGAAGAAACAGACATTCTATCAGGCTGTAGGAGAACCTAGAAGTTAGTTCACAGAGAATGGAATAGAATCTCTTCTCTGAGTTCTAGGCTGGCACATCCAGTGCCCACTGGACATTGCCCCTTAGCTGCATTCTCAGAACCCACGTCTCCGTTCCCACACTGCCAACCTCCACTGCTGCAGTGTTCCTTCAATGATGCCAGCATTTTTATTTTCAAGCAAACATCCAGTCTAGAAACAAGGGAAACATTCTTAAACCTTTCTCCCACCTCCTCCACCACCATCCCATCAAGTCCTGGTACCCAGCCTCCTAAAGACTGAGTGTATTTGTCCATCCTGCCCACCACAACCATGACTGAGGCCACCAGTCTCACTTCAGGCCTCCAATTCTTCCTTGCCTCTGTTTCCTCATGAGTGTGGAATAATCCTTCCAAAACGCAGATTGGATCCAGTCACGTGCCAGCCTCAGGCAGGGAGTCCCAAAGTGGCTCTGGTGGGGAACAGAGGCCAAATGAAGCTTACAAAGAGCGCCCTTGCTTGACCTGTTTCCTCTGACCCCTCCTCCATCTTGAGCTATGAAAATGTTGAGGTCCTGGGTGAGTCAGTCACGTGACTGACTGCTGACCCCCCCAGACCTCAGCTCAGAAGCTCTATTCCACCTTACATACTCCATAGCATAGCTCCGTCTTTTCCAGAGCTCTTCCCTACGCGCTGGTGAAAATTCCTACTTCATTATTTGGTTGTAGCTCCTGCGGAAATGTATGTTCCTCATTACCTTACAAAAAAACCAAAAGCATAGCGACAGAAATGGGATCAGTTGTTGTCAGTGGCTTGGCGGATGGGGGAAGGAAGGGCAAATGTGTGAAGCGACTCTCGAGTGACAAAATGTTCTGTGTCTTGATTTGGGTGAAGGCTGTACTAACGTATACTGTTGTCAGAACATACCATGCACACTTTGAACGGGTAAATTGGGGGCTGGTGGGATGGCTCAGCAGGTAAAGGCACCTGCCACCAAGCCCAAGGATCCAATCCAAGGACCTAAATGACGGAGAGGGAACTGGCTATTCCAAGTTACCCTCTGTCCTCCGTACTCTCACAGAGCATGCACATGCCTACACCGCCCCCCCCCAAGAACTAAATAAAGTGGGCGGAACTTCCTATGTAGGACGAATACCTCAAGAAAGGTAGTTTAAAGAAAAAGTTATAAATGTTCCTTGAAGGCAGACTCAATATTTAGGGGAGTGCTTGATCCGCAAAATGCTTGTAGTAGATAGCTGTTAAATGAGTGGAGATTAGTTCCCTTCTCATAATGTTTCGTATAACGGACATTACTTTTTTTTTTTTTCAAAAGTGGTACAAACCTTAGCACCCCATCGACAGGACTCAAACTTTCTCCAATGACACATGCGAACCTGAGCGCGTCCTGTGGAGGAAATGCTTTGTGGGTAACTCAGGGAAAGGAAGAGCTATTACATTGACAGGTGACAGCGGCTGTACTTGCCATGCGTGGGGGAGGGGAAGGCTGAATGCCCGTGGGTGGGGATTCCATGAGGGAGGATTTGAGGCCCTCTGTCCTGAGCTTTCTTTTCTAGAACCTTGGAGCTCTTTACATAGCATGTCCTGGAAGCATCAAAGACCACGTGATCCTGGTTCGTTATGCTGTTCTTTCTCCATCATTGTCCCCAGTACCAGGCAGCTCAAGCCAGGCCGGGGCTCCTGATCAGACATTTGAGCCAATGCTGGGACGCCATCGATGCAGAGAGACAGACTGGAACGAGTCTCTGACTCTGCCCAAACCATCTCTAACCACAGGCGAAGGCTGGCCTCTCTCACACTGACCCAGCTATTCAGGTTGAGAATCCTTTATGGAAATTTGCACTGACACTCCCTGTCAAGAACAAAAGACTGTCTTGAGCTGGGAAGGAACAGCGGAGGTGAAACGGGGCAGAGATGAGGCTGGCTACAAGAAGAAAGGCTGGGACTGAGGACCAGCTGTAACTTCGTCCCTGGGCTCCCCAACTGGTTCTTTCATGCTAAAGTTCCAGTTAAGAATTGTATCCTATCAATACAACAGCTGTGACTACTTGCGAGGGACCCTAGAGATCAGGGTTAGTAACCTTCCTGCATGAAAGGTGTGGGGAGGGTCACTGGACCCTCACCTGGGATTCTTAACCACTCTCTCCTACACTTCCAAGCCCACTCATGTGGCACCTGCCCTACTGTGTGTGGCACCTGCCCTACTGCGTGCGGCATTGTGATCTAGAGAGCTGCAGTACACTCAGATGGTGGACGGCCAAGGGAATGCCTTCCCCACTTTGGAGAAGTTGTTCTCAGTGCTGGGGCGAGACGGCTGCTTTGGGGTCCCCTGCACCTGTAAGTAACCCTCAACCCTGCTCTGTAAATAGGCCAAATAAAGTCATCGGCTCCCCCACCTGGGGACTGGGCCTTCTGGTTTATCCTTGGTGCTCTGTAAAGGAGTAAATGTTTGTCTATATTCCCAGGATAAGTGTTCTGTGAACCTTGTGCTGTGTGGAAAATGTATTACTCTCAAGGCCCTGTTGGCTTAGCCCGTTTTAGAAAACTAAACTTGTGTGATCGAAAATTTAAAATTACAAAATTCAGTGTTTCTTTTAAAAATTCCCATTGGACAAATGAAAAAAAAAAAAAAACAAATACACAAACAAACAAACAAAAAACCCTGCATGGATCAGTTTCCTGAAGATCATGCAAGTCATGCCATCATGTCCTATGAAAGGTGGCGGTTTCTCTCCCACTTTTCCAGACACACACAGTCACGCTGTGCTGCTTAACATCGCTGCTTTCCTGTTGTGCACCTGGTGGAGACTGTTGACGAATATGCAGAAAGCCTCTTGATAATTTAGTGGCTGGCAACCCTGAATATACTTTCCAAAGGAAATGACATCATAAGAGGCTTTGGGCTTCCTGGGGCTGCTGGCAAAGCCTAATTAACCAAGCACACCACTGAGAAGCTATGAATTTTCTGAAAGAAATAAATGGAGAAAGGAGCAACTATGACGGTCATGAAAAAAACGGAAAACCTGAACAAGACAAGCTCGCTTGCCTGGAGCAGACCTTAGCTCGCCTCAGCCTTCACCCCTAAGTGATCACGACCTGAAATTAGTGACTTCCTCTGCTAACAGTCAACTCTGACAGCTGCTCAAGTCAGCCAGGCACACATGGCTTTCATCTATCACAAACAGCCTCTCTGAAGTCAGTGACATCTCCACGGCAACCAGATCAAGTTTTTCCACTGATGCTGGGATAAAAAGGGAGAAGAAATTGACGGGTTTTGTTAAGGAGGCTGAATCCTGAGCTATCAGGGGGAAGGGAGATGAGAGGTTCCAGGTACTGCCCTCTATTTTTTGATGAGCTCCTGGGTTTTGCCCTGTGAAAGCGGGGAAATAACAGTTTTTACTACTCACGGAGGAAGAGAAATCTTTCTTGGATGATGAATGAATGACAAGAGGGAGCAGGGTTAGGGAGCACAGCGCACACCAAGGCCTGTGCTCCCAAGCGTCTATGTGCAATGGAATCACACTTAACTCTCACTCACTGTGAGTGCCGGCCCTGGGCCACACATGGCAGAGATTATTTACAGCAGGAGACTGCAGACTGAAGAGAGGTGTCACAAACATCACAGAGAGGGCAGGAAGAGGGGCAAAGCAGGAGTCCAGAGAGAGTCCAGTCCTGTCCCCAGAGCTGAGACAGCCGTGGCTTATAGCCAGCTTCACCCGTATTCCTTCTGCTGGGTAATGTTAGGTAGCATCTTGCATTCACAGCAGGTCAGACTGAATCAACAGTTTGTTGACAGTTCATGAGTACAGCAGTCCCCAGGTTCTTATACCTAGAGACTCAAAGAGTTTCCACCCTTCAGGAGCAACACCCCTCCTCCACCAAGGGTCAACTTGACCTACCTGACTGGGATCTGATCCACTCCCCAGTTCTAGACTGGGCCTTGTTCATTGCATCTGCCTCCGTCACAGTTTCATTACCCTAGGAGCATTCCTGTTCTCCAGAAACAGCTGAGAAACATCCTTCTAGCACATCTGACTTGATTTCCAACTAGCTTGCGGCTCTTGTACTGTCTCCCTGCCCCAGCAGGAAACTGAGCCCTCTAGCTTCCTTGAATGACTGTTGTCTGTGTGGGCTCCTGAAGATAGGACCTTAGGCTACTAAAACTTCTTCGTGTGACTGTCCCCAAAACCCTGTCAGTTTTGAGCAGCAAGTTCTTCATTTTTATAGACCAAGGATGCTTCCAAAACAAGAAAAACTACCTCCTTCCCAAGCCCAAGTGGGCTATAATAACATCAGCATCTGAAATGGGTCTTTAAAGCTATCCAGTGTGGAGAAGAAAGTACATTGTCAAGACCAGGGCATAGGGGGCTAACATCTTTCCCCTTACTCAGCCTTCAGGAAGGTCGCCCTGGCTATTCAATGGTACAGGCCATCCCAGTTGGACAAATAAGTTCTCTCTGAGCCACTGGCAGGTTTGTACACCAGATCCTCGTGGAGCTGCATTGTGTAAATACAACCAATACCCTCCTAAGGCTCTTAAAGTGAACAGATTAAAACTAACATTTACTAAACATAGCCACTCATTATTTGCAAAATAAACGAGGCAGAAGGGGTACACAGGGCGAGACATGACCAGCGCTTGGAGGAGCTTGGGACTTTTGAAAAAGAGATGATGTTGAGCTGTTAAACTGTTTTAAGCAGAGGCAGGATGTAATCAGATGGAACTTTAGGAAAACCACTGTGCTGTTGAAGGGCCCGAGGAGGGAAGGCTCAGACACCGAACAGGTCAAGAGGCTACACTGCTCAGTAGTTCCACGAGAAACACTGGTTTGAAGGCATCCGGATATTTAAAAGTCAACTCAAGAATCAGGAGTTGACACTCAATAAAAACTGATTAAGCTGGTCACCTTGGTGAGTGGTGAAGAGGCAAAGGCAGGAGAATCACAAGTTGGAGGCCACCTTGAGGCTACATGCTTGTAGTTAGTGAGATGGCTCAGCAGCTGAAGGTGACGGCCAAGAGTCTTGACAACCTGAGTTACATCCCTGGTGGAAAAAGAGAACCAGGTCCTGAAGTTGGTCCTCTGAGTTTGGCATGTACACAATGTCATTCCTGTGTGTGTGCACACATTATAAAAGGGTTGGGTTTTTTGTTTGTTTTTTAATTTTTTTTTAAGGTGATTAGGTCATGGGGTTTCTGCCTGTGTGAACTAGTTAATGCTAACATAGGAATAGATTGGTTGTGTTGAAAGTAGGCTTTTAAAAGTAAAATCAATTCTCTTGTATTTCTTTTATTATTTTATTTATTTACTTACTTATTTTTGAGACAAGGTCCTTCTACATAGCCCTGGCCATCCCAGAACTCACTGTGTAGTTGGCCTACAGAGATCTTCCTGCCTCTTCCTCGTAAGTGCTGGGGTTAGAGGGTTATGCTGACACCCAGCCACTCTTGGATTCTTGCTATGGACTCTTGCCATCCTACTTTCTGCTTCGGATGACACATATGAAGACCCTCACCAGGTCATGCTGGCAAAATGCTCTTGAGATTTCCCAGCCTCCAGAACCATTAGCTATTAAATAGATGTCTGTTGTCTATGAAGTACCCTGATGGGGGCATTCTGTTACAGCCACAGAGGAGGAAGACAAGGGGCAAGCAGCCTCACAGGCTGCAGGAGCTCAGTACACAGGGACCTGCTTCTGGGTCTCCCCCACCCACACGATCTACTCTTCCTTTACTTTCTGCTGACTTCTCCCCTCTGCTGTCTCCCCCCTTTTAGAGGCATCTCTGCACACCATGTTTCCTGGTTGTCCAGTTTCCCCTGTACTTTAGTACTGTGCCTTCCGCTTCTCTTGTCCTGATTCCTGCTCTAGCTTGCAATGAGGGTGGGGAGCCTCTTGTTTTGCCCCAAGAAACCTCCACTACCAGTTTTAAGAGAAAGGATTGGTCCTAGAATGGTAAGTCTTCCTCCTGTCTTTTGGAAAAAGTGGACAGATTCTGCCATCACAGAAACAGAAGACCAAAGGCTTCTGGCTCTACCTGGGGCTCAACAGAAGTGTCTATATGAGTTTATTACCCATCCCCCCCATTCAGTTTGCAATATTCTGGAAGCTTTTCTTGACCCTCCTTTAACCTAAAATGACTCCTCTCCTGGTGCCCGAAAGCCCACCCATTAAGCTAGTCATTTCTCTGTGTTAATCATTACTTTTGCCTAATGATCCCTCTTTGAACATCAAAATGCTCCAGGAAAGGATGAAAAGCTTGTCGGCTTTCTAAACAAAGGATGGAGGGGAAGCACAGAAAAATTTCAAACTCTCCCGGCGAGATTAATTTTGACAGGTTATGAATTAACAATATAAGGAAAAAAAGGAATATGGTTATCAATGTAATTACTTTCTTATTTCATCTTTTTCTAGTTTTTTTTTTTATAGAACAGAGAGGATGCATTTTAATAACTTTTTCTTTTTCTTTTACATTTTAAAAATGTTTAGTTATCTATGTGAATGGGGATTTTGTCTCTATGTATATCAGCAAGAGCCTGATACCCCGGAGGTCACAAGTGGGTGTTAGATCCCCTGGGACTAGAATTAGAGATGATTGTGAGCTGCCATTTAGGTGCTGGGAACCCGGATCCTCTGGATGAACAGCCATGGGCTTTTAACTGCTGAGCCATCTCTGCAGTTCCTAATGACTTTTTCTATGGACAGACAACCCTGAAACTCTAGCCGTGTGGATTCAATGTTACAGTCCTCTAGCCATGTGGATTCAATGTTACAGTCCTCTAGCCATGTGGATTCAATGTTACAGTCCTCTAGCTGTGTGGATTCAACGTTATAGTCCTCTAGCAGTAGATTCAATGTTATATCCTCTAGGAAGCTCTCACTTCTGCTGCCATAGTTGAATTTTGTCTGTTCTTCCTTTCATATAAATGGTGTTGTGTGGGGTCCTAATTGCTTTGGCTTAATACAATTCTTTCCTGTATGTATGTATGTGTGTATGTATGGGCATATGTACCAGCAACCTGTCCATTTCTAATGCTGTAAGAATTATATGAATGGATTACAATTTCTTTATCTTTTTTTTACTGAATAACATTTGGGCCATTTTTAGTTTTGGAATATTTTAACTAAAGCTTCTTTGAATGTTCTAGTACAAGATGTTTATGTATTTATGAACTATTTTTCCCCTTGAGTAATATACCTAAAAATATGATTATTAAATTGTATACATACATTTAATTTTCCTAAAATCTGCCAGCGATCCAACAGGATGGTACTGTTTGCTGTCTACTGAAACAAGGCTAACTTTAAAGTGGCCATCCACCTGCCTTGGCTTCCTTCCTGGGTGCTTGTTTTTATATTACCAGCAGCAAATGTGTGACTACCATAGACATTTTCATATCTTTGAAAACAGTGGGTGCTTTAGTGTTTTCAATTTTAGCTTTCCTAGTAGACAAACATTTTTTTAAAATATCTTTATCTTCTCAGAGGAGTGACTTATCAAGCCAGGGGTCCTGGTAGGAGAATGGAGGCCTCATGAGTGGCAGCTGAGACAGGGGAGTGCCAACAAAGTCTTTTTGCCCTAACAATAAACTGGGGGCTAGAAAACTATAGACATATTTTATGTAAGTGTCAACTAAAAGAAAGCTAGTGTTCTGGACTATACCACCAGGGGAGGGAGCTAACCTAGCTAATTCTGGAATACTCTGGATGGTGTACATTTGTAGACAACACTGTAAGCTAATATCTGATGGTCCTGCAGGAAAAGGATCTCGTATGAAGATTCTTGGTTGCAAGTGACAGAATGGAAAAACAATGTATTGAAAGGTATGTAGTTACTGAAAGAATTTAGAGAGTAAAGTGCCAGTTCCAGTGTTAGCATTCTGTCTAAACTCCATCCCACTGTTACCTGGCAACAGTCAAGTATGCTCCTCCCCACAGTTACCTGGCAACAGCCAGGTAGGCCTGGCCTACTATAAAGGGGTCTGCTTGCCCCCCTCCTGCTCTCTTGATCTCCTGCTCTCTTGCCCTCTTGGGCTCTTCCCTCCCCCTCTCTCCACGTGGTCATGGCTGACCTCTACTTCTCTACTCTCTCTCTGCCTCTCTCTGCCTCTACTACCCTCTTAACTCCCCTCCCCATGCCCTGAATAAACTCTATTCTATATCAACGTGTGGCTGATCCCTTAGGGGGAAGAGATACCTTGGCATGGGCCCACTGAGCCATCCCCTTCCCACATACCTCAGCACACACCCATAGATCATATTCTCTTTCTCTTTATTGTTTTATGACCACATCATTGATGCCAAGACTCGATGTAGAAACTCTACAGGTTTGCATCCCACCCCAGCTACCACAAGAGATCCATGCTCACTAGCCTAGAACTGGTAAGCCCCCTCCATCCCCCACTGGTCAGAGTAACTATCTGCGTGGTCTCAGGGAAGATTTCTTGAGCTTGGAGCTAACCCTGTGCTGCCCCAACTCTCATTCTAGGACTCCTTAAGGCCCTTGGGGAAGATTTTCCTCTCTCCTTTTGAGACAGTTTCTTTCTCACTGCTGAGAACCCCAGGCCAGGCCTGGACAAACTACTCTTTCAGGAACATCGGTGTCAAGAGCTAGAGACTAGCACACGAGAAGCCTTCCTGACAACTGCCTCCGAAGTCCTCTGTTACTTGTTCATGACTGAAGGATCCAGAAAACCTCAGCAAACCTCAGATCTAGAAGAGGCAGAGCTCCTAGGGGGAAGGGGGGGGGGATCAGGCACTTGAACAGATACCGTGTAACATACACCAGAAAAGGAATTCTCTAAAATCCAATACTGTCAGGAAGGCAGAACAAATGTAGACAAAAAAAATTGGCACATATGCATGATAGCCCTGGTTGTGACAGCTGCAAGTTCACACTAACATAGTAATAGGAGACAGGGAAGAGAACTGACCCACAGGGTGAGCAATGGAATTTGATCTGACAATAAAACTTCAAAAGGACTTCATTAATAAGATTATACAATGCTAGGGGTGTGGCTCAGTGGCAGGCCGTTCAGGGTAGGGGATGGTGTGCCCAAAGTTTTCTAATTTGTCATTCTTAGTAAGTCCTCACTACTCCAGGATCTCACAGGATAGTGAGAGAAGCTTGTCCCAGGAAGTCCAGGGTGAAGGCAGTAGAAGCCGGGAACTTCAGAGGGAAGACAATCAGAGCCCTAGCAGTCCACTCCCTCTCAGGTGCCTGTCCACCTGTCCATCCTTGTGTCATTCCATCCGGTCCCATCCCATCCCCCAGCCCCCATCTCCTGTCCCTACCGCCCAACCCCCAGTTAAACATAGGGAACACTGTGCCTAGAACCTTGGAGCTTCTCTAAGGCCAGTGACTATATTTAAGGGTGGGGGATTTTTTTAAGTGGTCATTCAATATGGAGACACCCTTTTCTCACTTTTTGGTGGCAACTCCGTCTCCAGCTAACAAATCTGGTTTTTTGTTTTGTTTTGTTTTGTTATTTTTGACCCTACTGTTCCCAAAGCCAAGTCATCAGGAAAACCTGAGAATGATCATGAGTAAGCAAGAAAGTAAGTCCAGGGACAAGCGATTGCATGGCACACTGGTAGATCCAGAAGAGTTGATGAAAATATCTGCGTCAGCTGAAATGGGCCAGCTTGCTTTGGGGTGGAGGACATGCATTTTTGTACGAAGGGAAGAAAGCTGTTCTGGGGTTGTCATGAATGCATTATTGTATGACCTCAGGCAAGTCACAACCCTTAATCCTTATTTCTCCGTCTATAACATGAAGGGGATTGGCTGGAGGAGCACAGAAAGCTGGTCCATTCTGTGATCCCATTCTTACGGAGATTCATACATGTCAGCCTCCCCAACACAGCTTCCCTAATGCTCTACTGAGCCCTGGGCATGTATTTAAAAAAAAAAAAAAAAAAACCTCATCCAAATGACTGTTCTCAGTGTTCAAACTATGCAGCCTGTGATTAGCAGAATCTACTCTGCCATAATTGAGCAGTGTAGTTCTAGGAAAGAAATTATACAAAATTTCCACTAAATGGGCATTCATTTGAAACAAGAGCTTCACAAGGCTAACCAGACCTTGGGGACTGGCATACTGCACCGATTACATAATACAAGTCCCTTCAATTGCCTCCCATTGTAGGGGAACTGGCTTTCTGGTCACCCATCCACAGCCCACTATAATTTATTTTCTTTGTGGTAAATGGCAAACATGTCTAAATTAGTTAAATGGATTTAATATGTGGCTGCTTTTGAGGATCAAAAATTCGTGACCACTCCTTCCAGGAGACATCAGCCCGCATGTGGACCTAATCTCCATTTTTGTTTCTTCCAAATGACTTCATTTTTTTTGTTGCTGAGGCCAAATGATTTTCCTAAGTGATCGCTTGTGCTTATATTCTGAGCAAGCGCTTTGCATCATTTTGCATCCCTCCGCTAGCCACCACAGCTGCCGTCCACTGCAGATGGAGGAATGGCGAGTTGATCCTGCCCATAGCTGACCAAACGAGGTCCTCGTCGTCTCACCAGTGTCCCAGTCAAAAATAAAAATCGTGATCAATGTCCTTCTCAGAGAAAGCCGGGCAAGCCATGCTGCTAATCCACACGAACATAACCTGAGCAGTTTAATAACGCAGAAGCACGTCATTAGCACTGTGGGGAAACAGTGCCTTCCCATCGGTGTTGGAAATGCTCTAAAGTCATGATGTAATTACTCTTTCCACTATTGACTGGGAATGCATTTGGCACAGCAAGACTTACAAGAGTCATGACAGTCCAGACTACACAAAAAGGATGTGTGACATAACTCTATTAAAATAAGAAAGAGACCAAGGCAGAAGGAAGAAAATTCTTCCCAAATAAGACAAGAAGAATTAAAGGAATGTGTGATAGATTGGGTTACACAAACCTTTTCAAGTTCCCGGCTAAAAGTCCAAGCAGTGGACCAACAGACAAAAGGTTACCATCTATAACTTGCCTCCAAGTCCATAAGAGACCAGCCATTCAACAGGGCCAACAATTGATACACAAAACCAACAACCCCTGGAGGAAAAATGCAGAGCTCAGATTCTTGTAGCAGTTTCAAATTGAAGCACCATGACAGTTTTCATCTGAGGGACAAACAGAAGAAATAAATAAAGGAACCAGAACGTAATGCCATATATATTTGTTTGTTTAATTTTTTTCCCCTCGAACAAATAATTCTGCTAAGAACACCCGGGTGTACAGACTTCTTAGAAAATAATACATGTTATATAACGTAGGTATCATAAACAATGAGGTAAATTTTATGTGCTTTTTAAAAAGGGGGAAGTTCTGCCAGCTTAGTCTCCTAAAATACCGCACAGTATCATCTGTCCATGTTAGCTATACGAGCTGTCCACCACTGTCATGCAAATATGGTTTACTCTCTCTGAAGACTCTGCTGAAACTGAATCTATAGTGAGGGTGAACATTTACTCTCACTACGGTGCTTAGAGGCAGGGCCTTGGGAGTTGATGGGTGAGACAAAGACACCACAATTGAATACTTGTGGCTTTCCAAGAGGGGCATCAGAATAGCACGTAAGAATAGACACGTGCCTAGGTGTACCCAGGTGTGCATGTGCCAACATACAAAGACACCGCATGGTGTCCTAAGCCATCTCAGGTTTCCACTACCAAGATCATAAACGTGTCATGCCAGAACTGTGAGCCAACATAATTCTTTCCTTGTGTCTTACTTAGTCTGCTGTACTGGGTTATTAGCAACAGAAAACAGATAAGACATTCTCTTTAATCACACAACTACTATACAACCTCAAAATTATATTCTTGGATATTTATCTCAGAAAAATAAAAACCATAACTGTGTCCACACAAAATATGTATGGGAATGTTCACAGCATTCTTTTTCCCAATGACTCCAAATTTAAAACAATCCATATGTTTGCAAAGAGTTGACTGTCCAAGCTGTGGTGACTCTACAGAGTAGAGCAGGACACTGCAGCAATATCAACATTGATGAACAGGAATTCGGTAAACCCTAGTGACATTATGATAAATGAAAAGCCAATTCTAAAAGTATGCAAACGACACGATTCCATTTAGTTAACGTTTCTGAGATGACTAAGGTGTGCAAATGGAGAAGAGATGAGGGGCAAGGGAAGAGGCAGAAGAAAAAGTAGAGGTGGCTATAGAAGAATTATAGATATAGTGCTATATAGAATATACAGCATTAGGTTCTAGGTGATGGTCTTGCTCGTCTCGACCAAGATGGCCAATATGCATATCTCTTCAGGTGATAAAAAAAAATGTATAGCATTAAGCACACAATGCGCATATGGACAAATATGTTTTTAAAACAACAGAGAAAGCCTGGAGATGAATGGATCAGATCAGTATCAGTAATATTCCCCTGTGAAGCTATCCTGAAGATTTTCAAGATGCTGCCATTGGGTTTGGGAGAGTAGATCCTTTGGTAGAATGCTTGTCTAGCATGCAGAAAGCCCTCGGTTTGATTCCCAGCATAAACCAGGCATCATGCTTAGAATCCTGGTAGGGATACGAGGCAGGTGGGACAGAGGTTAAAGGCCATCTTCAACTATAAGGTGAATTCAAGGCCAGTCCAGAACTTGAGAGACCTTGTCCAAAAAAAAACATCATCATCATCAACAATAACAACAACAAAACATGCTACCATTGAAGGGACCTGGGACCTGCAGAAACAGTACAGAGGGTCTTTGTCATTTCTTACATGTACCTTCTAAATATACTGATAATCTCACCACAAATAGTGTAATAAAAAGTATGAAAAATGATCCATGTGGTATAACATGGAGTCTACAATGAGACTGCATCTAAAACTGTGTCACAAAATAATAGAAACAGAATTATTCTACTTGTGGTGAACAAAGACAGATTCAAATGTAGCCAAATAGAGGAAGATGGAGAAAGACTTGAACTTTAGTCTGCATTCCCCCAGTTTGCAGCGGTCTATGACCAATATGTCTTACTTTGTGATTAAGTTTCTTTTTAAAAGGAAAGACTCGGTGTGCAATAATGAAGGCTGCTCCATCTCTCTCTTTGGGGTAATGAATAATGTCCCACACAAGCTAGAACCAAAGAGGCAAAGTAAAGGGGGTCTGTTCAGGGAAACTTAGAGGATAAAATACAGAAGGTTGACACCCAGAAGGAAGTTGATGCATGGTGAACAGAATAAAGTATGGTTTCTATTTTATCTCTGGGATTAAAATGATGCGGAAGTGACCATATTGGTCCCAGTCACTACAACAGTCCTTAGGGAACCAACATGGGGACCTGACAGTTACTAGGCCTGGCTTTTCACGCCATACATTCATATGTTCTAGGAAAGGCAATCACATGGGTTTTGGGTTTCACGGGACTCCTGCCCTATTAGCTGAATTCAAGCAAAACTCTACTATCATCAGAACTCCACAGCCATTATTCTTAAAGTCAAGTCCAGGTAGCATTTCTAGCTGCTTTCCTTTCCCCAGCCCACTGGTCACCCTGAGAAATACCCACTGGTCTCGCTAATCTGTGGAAACTCACAGGAGCTCACCTCAGAGAGCTGGGAATCTGAACTGGCTGGGTCTGGGAGGTGGACAAGGAGCCGTGCATTCCCTCTAGGGAACTTCAGCCAAACTCTCTGTGTGCATAAAACACTCATCTGTTAGCTCAGTTCATGTCTAGGGACATGATAATCAGTTACCTGTTGCCACAGACCCTTGCATTTTCCTCTTTGCATGATGAGTATATATATAACATATTTGCCATTGTATGTATGGTCCCATTAAGACCAGCAAAGCCAGTTCCACTGCAGTAACACCATATCTTCTCTGGTGACAGGAGAATCACCTCAGAGCTTCTCTTGGACCTGGCACTCCTCTAACTATCCACTTTTCCTGCCTTGCTAATGCGCTCTTCAGATCCCACTGAAGAGGCTGTGAACAGCAACCTTGGCTTCACTTTCTGTGCTGGGTTCTCTCGCTCCTTTCGCTCACTGTGGTTTACAGACAAGCAGTACCTTGGGATCTCCTAAGCACAGCAGATCATCAGGCACTGAGGGAGAACTTCTAAATCAGAACCTGCATCTTAACCAGATCCTCAGGAGATGTTGAAGCCTGTGGGCGTTGGCTTCATAGTTGTGTGAGCCCAAACTACTGCACATACAAGTTTGCTTTGGTTTGGTTTGTTTTATACTGTGCAAACTATTTATTTTGAAAGAACAGAGCCTTGGGCCTCACCCCAAGAGTTTGCTTTTTTATTTTTCTTCCAGAAAGAGGGCTTAAGAGTCTAGCTCTCAGCCTCAGCCAGTGTCTCTCATCAGAATTAGAAACCTGGTTGGCTTTAATTGACTCTACAAGCAATGTTTGGCACCAAACCCTTGTTGTTAACAGTAACGACTGTAGATTGTTGGAAAACTCTCAAGGTTACCAACGGCTGCTGGACTCCACATGGATGAAGTTCAACATCTATTCATAGTTCTTAACATGCCTTGCTGCTCAGGCGTGCTCTCTGGAGCATTAAAAGGAATCTAGGTGACTCTGCTACCGTTGACAGAGCAATCAGGGCGCACAATGTCTTGTCTCCTGTTTACTCTGCATCCCATGCAGTGACAACTGATAGTTTTCTTTAAAGTGACAGTACTACATTCAGGTTGATGTCATTTTCCATGCTTCAAACCTCCCTGTTCCCCACAAGATTATTCTTGAGCTCTGAAGCTCAATCAACCACCCCCAGATTCCATTTTGAGGGTCTGTTCATTGATTTAGCTTCCAATGTTAGTTACCTGACTAGAGTACCAGCAAGAAGCAGGGATACACTATTCATAATAGGGTAGAGGGAGAAAGAAGGAAGGAGAAAGAGAGAGAGAGAGAGAGAGAGAGAGAGAGAGAGAGAGAGAGAGAGAGAGAACCAGGAGCTAATAGAAGTTGAGAATTACTACTGCAGACATGAGGGGGAGGATTATGTGGCGAAGGTCCCATAAAGAGAAGCAGTGACTTTAGCCCAGGGACTTAGCCTGTGGCAAATTCGTCAAGGGGAAGCTAAACAGAGAAGCATCTGGCCTCACTATTCCCAGGTTCCATCCTTCTCCAAAGATCCCCAGTGGACAAACCTGGAGGGAAGCCAGTAAAGCCAGTAACCAAAATACCTTCTCGGGTAACAAGTGGGTTTGGAAGAGAAAACAAGAAACAAACAAAAAAGTACAAAACTCTTCAGCCCAGTAAGAATGGCCATAGGCCTAGTTCTGAACAAACTAAAGACGGTGTGTTCTTGTCCAGCAGGTCTTCGGATGACTGGACAGGTCACGGGCTGGGCTACTGTATGAACTTGGAAGCTCTCAGCACAGAGGAGGTCAGGAGGCGTGACACTAGAATGAGAGGAAGATAAGCCCGAAGGTTCCAAACTGTAAAGGTCAGAGCTGGAGTGCGGAGCTGCACATTGGCAACTCCAGCGTTTGGGAGGTGGAGGCAGGAGGATCAGACGTTCTTAGCTACAAAGTGAGTTTGAGGCCATCCTGGTCTTAAGATAAATAAGTAAATAAATGTCAACAACTGTTTTTCTGGTTTTTTTTTTTTTTTTTTTTTTTTTTTTTAAAAAAACAAAATCTCAAGAGTTTGATTTTACCAATGAAGACTTGGGAGACAGATGCTAGGGTGAAAGCCTGCTAGCTCAGGGAGGCAGAGAAAGCTCCCAGCTGGCCTTTCTCCTCAGCTGACATCCCACTGAGAATCATAGTCTAAAAAAACTCCTCCAAGCCGAACGTCCCTCCCTTCTACTTCCTGTGCATCTCTCTGTCCTCCTGACTCCCTCTTACTCTCTCTGGTTTTTTTTGTTTTCCCTTAATAATCTTATGTTCACTTCCTGCCAACTGGCTGCTTGTTCTTCCTCTTGACCTGTGGTTGACTTTATTGATCCTGTTTGCAATATTCAAGCAGAAAGCCCTTGGATTAAAGGTGTGTACAAGGCTGAGCCCCACCACAGCTAAACACAGGTTTTTCCAGTTAATAACATAGTCCCAGGGTTCACAGTGACCAAATGTCCTGCAACAAGTAACACAGAAAAACAGGAAGGAGGGAGAACCCCAGGAGGGTATGATAGCTTGAGTTCCAAAAAAAAACCCTAGATTTGAGGCTAGGAAGCTAGCTTAGTCAAGAAAGTTCCAGCAAGAGGACCTGAGTTTGATTCCCTTGTGAAAAACAGATGTGGCTTGATATTGTAATCCCGGAGCTAGGTGGTACAGATAGACTAATGCTCCTTGGGCTCAGTGGACTGCCAGCCTACCCTAGCATACCCTAACTGAGGGACCGCAGCTCCTCGAGGGATATCTTGTCTCAATAAAAAACCCCCCAAAATGAAAAACAAACAAAACAAAAACAATAACAACAAAAACGCCAAAAGATGGAAGGGGCCAGAGAGAGAACTTAGTGACTAAGAGCACTGGATCTCTTCTAGGGGACCTAGCCCGTCTGTTCCCAGCACATACACATGGCGGCTCCCAAGTGTCCTTAACTCCAGTTTCAAGGGATCCAATGGCCTCGTTTGGCTCTGCAGGCATCGGGCACATACACATGGTTCACAGACATTTATGCAACCAAAATAGTCATACACATAAAATAAAATAAATACATCTTTTTAAAAATGTTAAATATGGATGGTTCCTAAGAAATTACATCCAACTTTAGTCTCCACATGAACCTGCTGCACACACATGTGCACACACACACACACACACACACACGCACACATGAGTACCCACCATCACCACCCCAAAGAAGAGATAATCAACATCGCTGGAGTCTGTTAAGAAACCCAAAATAGGAAGAGCAAGGATTGCCACAAGACTTAGGGCCCTGGAGGTCACTGGGTACTTGGAAAGGGACAGTATTGATGAAGGAGTAGGAGACAAAGCCAGCTGGAGGAGCTGGTAAGTCAAGGCAAGCCATGGATGTGCCTGGCTCATCCTGTCAGCTTAGAGTGAAGAGGGAGAAAGAGAAAGCTCAAAAGAAATGTTGGCCTCCAGGATGGATTCGAGACTGTTTGTTTTCCAGAGCGGAAGTATTGGAGCATTCTTACATGCTCATGAAAAGAACTCACCAAAGATGGACAGGTCAGAGATGGGAAGGATAATTAGTAACATATTTTAGGTTGAAATCTATCTTAAGTCACTACTGTTTTATTGCTGTGAAGAGACAGCATAACCAAGGCAGCTCTTATAGAGGAAAGCATTTAATCAGTGGCTCGTTTACACTTCCAGAGATTTAGTCCATTGTCTAAACCTCTGACACAGGAAGCATGGTGGCAGGCAGGGGTGGTGCTGGAGCAATAGCTGACAGTTACATCCTGATCTGCAGGCAGAGAGAGAGCCTGATTGGGCTTCTGAAACCTCAAAGCCCATCCCCCAGTGACACACGTTCTCCATCAAAGCTATGCTTCCTAATTGGTCTCAAATAGTCACTCCATGGTTACTAAGCATTCAAAACTATGAGCTATGGGGGTCATACGTATTCAAAACACCATAGTCCAATCCCTGGCCCAGATAGGCTTACAGCCATATAATGCAAAATGCATTTAGTTCAATGTTGTAGTGGTTTGAATATGCTCGGCCCATGGAAAATGGCACTATTAGGAAGTGTGGCCTTGTTGAAGGAAGTCTGTCACTGTGGGTGTGGACTTTGAGGTCCTATGCTTAAGCTCCACCCAGTGAAGAAGAGAGTCTTCTCCTGGCTACCTTTGGTTTAAGATATAGAACACTTAGATCCTTCTAGAGCACTAGGTCTGCCTGCATGCTGCCATGCTTACACAATAAGGATAATAGACTGAACCTCTGAAACTGTAAGCCAGCCCCAGTTAAATGTTTTCCTTTATAAAAGTTGCCTTGGTTATTGTGTCTCTTCACAGCAATAAAACTCTAATTAAGATAGAACTTAGTGCCAGGGACCAAGGTATTGCTGTGATAAGCCTAACCATACTTATATTTGGAAGAGTATGGATTTTGGGACTTTGAATTTGGAAAGCAGTGGAATGCTTTAAGTGGGATTTAATGAGCCACACTAGTAGATGAGTAGAAGACAGTGGTGCTGAGGGTGATTTGAACTGTGGGCCTGACTCTAGATATTTCAGAGCAGAAGAATTTTATCATGTGGCCTAGAGACTTTTCTTGTAATATTTTGGTGAAGAATGTGGCTGCTTTTTGCCCTTGTCTGAAGAGTCTGCCTGAGGCTAAGGTGAAGAGATGCAGATTAATTACATTGACAAAGGAATCTCAAATCAATCAAGTTTAGATTCTGTTCTGTAGTTCACTCTTATGAGGAGCGTTTTGATCAAGCATAGCAAACTTAGACAGAAAAAAACACAAAATGTATGGTTCAAGTATTAAAGGGGCACCAGGAAGTGCAATGCAGCTGAATCCTGTGTTCAAGGAGACAAACAGATTAAAGGATTGGTGACCTCAGGGCAAGATCCCACTCAGCTAAGATCATTGTTTATGTGTTCAAAGTTGAACAAGGGATCATTATATCTAGGCATTATTATGACCTGGTTGTTGTTTTCATTTGGACATAAAGAGATATGATCGTTTGTCAAATTGACAAGGGATGAATTGTGATGGCTATTCTCAGTTGTCAACTTGACTACATGTGGAATGAACTACAATCTAGAACTTAGAGATCTTGTGAAAAGGTAAAGAAAGGCTAAGGTCCAGGAGCGATGGTTCACTCATTTAATCCAAGCACTCAGGAGACAGAGGCTTGCAGATCTCTGAGTTCAAGGTCAGTCTACAGAGCAAGTTCCAGGACAGCCAAGCTTAGGCAGTGAAGGAAACCATTGGAAAAGAGAAAGCTGGTAACAGTGTAATAAAACAAGGGGATCATGTTCCAATCACTTAACTATAACCCCTGTAAAATAAAAATAAAAAGTAGATTACATACCAATAGCACAAAGTATATATTACCATTCCAAAGGGAAGGAAAGGGAACGTGGTGAGGAAATCCTGGACCAAAGCAAGACTGAAAGCCAGTGAAGCAAACTCCAAATTCTGCATCTCCGTGTCTGATGTCAAAACTCTCTTCAGGTCTCCAACTCCTTTCAGCTGTGTTGACTGCAACACACTTGTCTCTCTTGGGCTGGTTCCACTCCCTGTTAGCAGCTTTTCTCAACAGATACCCTCAACTCTGACAGCTTGGGACCGCCAATAAATCTGGGCTTCACCTTCACAACTTCACACAATGGCCTCTCTAGGTATCCATAAATGGACACCATGACATATATCTGACCTCAACAGCTTTCCATGGAGGGAGATTCCACAACCCCTATCTTGTATCACATGGTCAAAGCTGCCAAGTTCTGCTGCTTGTTGAGGCTGGAACTTAGTCCCCTCATTCAAGTACATTTTCATCAACTTTCTGTTTTTTGATGACTGCCCTCGCTTCTTAAACCTTTCTTTAACTCCTTTTCACAAGTTTGAAGCTTAACTGGGTGGGGTTGTGTCCTGAGGTCACCACTCTCTGTAGTCCATGTAACATGAGGCTTTTCTCTGGCAAGGAGAGAGAGTAGCAGGCCAAGTGCTTGGGTTTCAGAGGGCAAGGCCATGTGACAGCAATGTCCTGAAGCTGCATCAGCACCCTATGAGACAACACCTCTGCTTCCTGATCTTGGTACACAACACCAGGCTACAAGAAAAAAAAATGTCTGATAGGTAAGGACAGCTTCAACACAGGCAAGGAGACAAGGTACTAGAAGAGATAAATTTCAGAGTGAGCTATCAGTGCTCCTGATGTAAGCAGAGACAGCAAAACGGTCAGAGTATGTGGGGCCATGGGAGTGTGTGCAGGCCACGGGTTGTGAAAAGAAACACTAATTGAATGGTTTTAGACTCAATGTCTATGTTCAGAAGGCATGGTTCCTGCTTCACAAAGATAGGTGTCCTTCACATGCTTGGTGACACTATGCAGTCTGGCTCCAGAGAACAATGCCTACCCAGCAGGATTTTCTCCACACTCAGGGCTGACCTTGGCTTTCTTTCAGCTTCTGTTTGCTAAACCTGGCATGATATTTACTTTTGACTCTTTATTTCTTAGTTTGGCAAACACTGTGGTTTGAAAAGAATCCCTACAACTGCCACCACCTACCACCAGTACCACCACCATCTACTACCAAGACCACCATTACCACCACCACCACCATCCACACCATTACCACCACAAGCCACCACCACCATCACCAGAGATTGTCAATGTCATTTGACATTGAAGTTAGTATTACTGTCCTCCAGTAGTTTTCTCTGTGCCCCTTCACCTCACTTTTCTGGGGATTTCTAGTGTTTTCCACCCATGCTAAGCACATCTGGGCAATGAATGGACTTGATAAACAGCTGGGATGTCTCCAAGGTCACCAGGTATGTGCAGTGTAACTGATATCTGCTAGTAATAAAACTGATGGTACAGAGCTTCCAAGACTTCCAATAACACCAGTGATAAACCAATTCTGCAGCTAACAGTAAAAGAAACAAAAGCATAATAAAACCACGGCTCAGAAAAGGACATGTTGGTGTGTAGAAAGGAGAAGAGAAAGAAGCTGGCCTGTAAATGGTACAAAGAATTGACCAGTTCTTCCTTCAGCTTCCTCCAAAGTCTTTTATGTTCTCATCATAACATGGTTGCTAATTCTTAGACTGTGAGCTGTTCTCTGTCCTTGAACAACTATCGAGTGTCTGCCATTATTTTGTTTCCCTCATTCTCCAGGAAGTATGGTTACACTGCAGAGCAGAACTTAGAATGCAACTCCAACTGGGCATGAAAAACACAGAACTGTTTCCTCTAGCAGAAACGGGTTGGTCTAGATTAGTTGTGTAAGAAGTCATCCCCGTCTGGAGACTCTTCAACCAATACTCCACTCACCATTCCCAGCTTGTCAAAATCAGGGTCTCATCCTCCAGTTTGTACTATTGTTGCTTTAAATTTTGTTGTTGTTAGAGCCCTGGGTACTTTGTAGGTGATGTTGTGGGTACACTAAGACCATGTTTTACTATCTATTCAATATCTATCTATCATCTATCTCTATCAATCTATCTATCTATCTATCTATCTATCTATCTATCTATCTATCTATCTATATCATCTAGCTAGCTACCTAGCTATCATCTACCTATCTATCTACCTACCTATCTGTTTTTAATTAATTGATTTTTAAAGACTGGGTTTCACCGTGTAGCCCAGGTTGACCAGAAACTCACCAAGTTGTCCAGACTGGATGGCTTAGAACTTTTATTCTCCCAGTCATTGGTATTATCAATGGGTACCACCATGACCAGCTATAGACACCATGTTTAAGATCACCATAAAATGCTTACGAGCTGCCTCAGCATACAGATTGCTGCCTGGAAGATCTCAACTTGTTATGAGGAATTAGAAAAACATCCAGTAGTAGAGAAAGCCCCATAGTGCAGACTGTCTCAAGAATGGCTCCATGGACTTGCCCATGAGTACTTAGTGATGAAATAAATGGTAATGTAACTCACCATTACTGAAGGGGGTTTCTTTCTCAATTACAAAATAAAGAATGCCTGACCAATGCCCCCACCATCGCAAGCCCCATTTTAGAGCTAGGCACACACACTGACATAAGGTCTTCCACTAGATCTAGGATCCTACTAGATCTAGGATCGTTTTGCTAGCATCTACGATTTTGCTTGTTTGTTTGTTTCCCCCCCCCCGGATAGCTCAAATTAAGTAAGCACAAACGATTAAAGTGAAGCCTTTATTTTCCGTAATTATGGGAAGAGCCTTCTCTAGCATGTTTCTCCATGTTTCTTTGCAAACAAACATTAAGTCTTTCATGGACTTAATATTTACTGGATGAATAGTTGAAGCTAAAGTCTTGCTTAAGGATTGACTCATCCTTGAACTAGTCTGTGTGGTTCTACTTCCTGTTACCTAACTAGTCAGTCCGTGTAGTTCTGTTTCCTGTTCCCTAACTATTCTGTCCGTGTGATTCTACTTCCTGTTCCCTAACTATTCTGTATGTGTGATTCTACTTCCTGTTCCCTAACTATTCTGTCCGTGTGATTCTACCTCCTATTCCCTAACTATTCTGTCCGTTGATTCTATTTCCTGTTCCCTAACTATTCTGTCCGGTAGTTCTTTTTCTTGTTCCCCAGTTTTGTTTGTTGTGTCCTCAAGTGGTGGTGACTGAACAAACACCTCCCCCCTACCACCAGCTATCTCTCTAATCCTGTTGACTTTTTATTTGGGGACTTATTTACTTATTGTTTTATAAATTTAAAAATATTTTTATGTATTACTAAATCGCCTAGGCTGGCCTTGACTTCACACCATAGCCCAGGCATTCCAAGTTCAGCTTCCTGAGTAGCTGGTATCCTAGGCATGCACCATTAGCCACGTAATTTAGAATAGATGATCTTTCTGGAAAGTGTTTTTTTAATGTGTGTTAATGAGAGGTAAAAGAAAAGAAAGAAAAGTTGGGTGTGTCTGTCTTCTGATTGCAATCAATAGAAAACTTACCATGATTTTTAACTAAAATCTGTATTTATACAATGACCTAGGTGAAAATTCATGATAGGACTGGCTCCCTGGAATAACTGGACTCAGACAGTATTATCAGAACACATGTATGCATATGTGTATACATATATATAGTCATATGCATATGCCTATGCATAGGCATATGTATAGGCATAGGTATATGTATGTGTATAGTATGCTTGTGCATGTGTTTGTATGTGTATGTATGTATATGCATATAGGTATGTGCATGTGTATGTGTATAGTATGTGTGTATATGTGTGTGTTTATGTGTATGTCTGTGTATATATGCATTTTCATAGGTATAGGTATGTATATAGTATGCGTGTGTGTGTGTGTGTATGTATATGTAGATAGATATAGACATTAGAAAATAATGGGTTTGATTTTGATATTTTCATACATGCACAAGTTTGTTTTATTCATATTTGAGACAGGATCTCATTGAACAGTACTGACTGTCCTGGAACTCACAAAGTAAGTCAGGCTGGCCTTGAAGTCACAGGTCTTCTGCCTTTCCCCCCTAGAGTGCGGGGATCGGAGGTATGTACCACTGCTCCTAGCTGGTGCAAAGATTTAGTTGTTTTCATTCCAGCTTTCAGCTCTGGCTACTGGATGGTTAGAATTCATGTTGGCTTCCTATGGCCCTTAAGAAACAAGAAGAGATGCTCACATCCTCCCAGGTACCCAACAGAAATGGGGGAGAAAAAAAAATATCACCATCTCTCATAGGCTCTGTCTAGACCAATCATATGGCCATGAAATGGGATGAAATGATTGGCTTAGGCAGCGCCCAGATGCTCCACCCACATTCAGAGGAGTTCAATTACACCTCTGGCCTGTGGGTAAAGGGGTCATTCTCTGATGACAATCTTGGTTCCTAGTTACTAGAAGGGCTGAGGTACATTGATGCAGAAACTGCAACAGCTCATTTAAAGGGATGTGGAGGAGAAGGGAGCTGGGGTACCAGGAGGGAGTTAAATGTGCATACATCAGAGAGCTCCACAGCCTACAGAAGAAATGCTGACTTTCCCCCATCAGTCCCTGGGCTTGGGCTGCAGGAAGCAGGTGCCAGGCTGGATCAGTGCTTCGTGGATAGTGTGCTTGGGGACCTGCCGTGAGTGAAATCCATGAAACTTAGATGCCACAGCGGTATCTTTCAAAGGTATCAGGTGCAGAACGGCTTTTAATGTGGAATCCAGACCTCCAATTAGAGGCTTGTTCTACTTGCTAAATTTGGTTTATATTAAATGCCCACTGACCCCTTGTCCCTATAGCGTTTCATTGCTGGGATGAATATGTGGGAACCCTTCCCCCACTAATGGCACACAATCTCTATACCATTAAAAAGTCTGAGTTCTTTCTCAGATAAACTACAGAACCTTCTCCTGATCCTTCCATTAGTGAGGAAGCAATCCAAAGGGGGGAAGAAAAAAAAAAAAAAAGAAGCCAATGACAAAAGTAGCAATGGCCCGAATGTTTGTGTGCCTAAAGTCTCCATGGTTCCGAACACATTTGAAGTGGGTAAGGATACTGTCCCTCTTTCCCCACCCAACAAGTGAGAGAAAACAGGGGACTCCAGAGACTTCTGTAAGGTGCCCTGGGAGCCTCCCTATCTGCTCAGTCCTATTGGCTGTGCCTAGAACTTTCAACTAGAACAGATAGCTTTAAGTAGCCCAGAAAAAACTTGCCTTCATCATAAAGAGAAATGTCCGTTGCTACATATGGTGGTACATACCTGTAATGTCAGAATTTAGGAGACTGAAGCAGGAGGATTGCCATGTTTGAGTTACAAGGCTGGCTTGGGTTACAGGATGAGTTCTAGGACAGTCAGAACAGCTGCATAGCGAAAGCTTGTATTAAAGAAAATTAGATCTGGGCATGGCAGCACATGTACTAGGGAGACAAAGACAAGCATGTCTCTGAGTTCAAGGCCAGCCTGGTCTACAGAGTGAGTTCTAGGACAGCCCGGGCTACACAGAGAAACCCCATCCTAAACAAAACAAAAAAAGGAGAAAAAAAAGAAGAAGAAATGAAGAAAAATTAATTAATTAAAACCATCTGTGTCCATGCCTTTCAGTATCATAATATCTTACAATAATACACACACTTGTGCACATGTACCCAAAGTTTAAGGGTTAAAGATGTCTCTCAATACAGGCCCTGGATTCAGTCCCCAGCACCAAAAAGAAGAGTTCAGACCAGAGTTTAATGATTCCTTCAAAGGATTTGATGGAGAATAATTAGCCGGGAAATTGTTGCTCAGGGAATGGTAGTCTTGGTCTCTCAAAATGAGTACATAATAAAAGGAAAATAACGTTTGTTTTGTTTTTTTTTTTTTTTTCAATCCTAGGCACAGCGTGGACCCGGAGAATGCTAAGCAAGCCCTCTAGTGCCAGAACTTCACTCCTGGCTTCCAAAATACGTTTTTAAAAAGGGGTGGGAGGGAGGGGCCCGGGGGGAGGAGGCTGAGGGAGGGTGCCATTGGGATCTGAAGTAAATTAATTAATTAGTTAATTAATTAATTAACTAATGGGAAAAATGTGTTTAAATGGAGCATGCGGATGCCTCCAGGATGGTTAAAGAATTCCTCTCAGCCCCCGTTATGACTTAAGAATAAACCTCCAGTCCTTTAAGGCTTTAATTCATTGATTCCTGGGTGGTTTTGTTTTTTGGGAGTTGTTTGTTTACGACTTGACCCAGCTCACATCCCTCCCTATTCCTGGAAGCTGCGATCTTCTGAGAGAACCCCGACTCCAGGAACCAAAACTCTTCACTTTCTCTGTCGCCCACTGCCTGCAGGACACCTGCTGCTGACCTTTCTTAGGTCTGTTTCCCGGTAAGGTTACTAGCCAGGTGCGGTGATCCTCGGTGTGCCGGGAAGTGGCCTCGCACAGTTCCTGTGACCCACTGTCTGGAAGCCGCAGGCTTCTTTCATTACCCACACTCTCCTTGGAGGTCCAGTTACCAACACTGTCCACTGCCAGAGCCACATCGGAACTGGTCTAACCAGTTTTCTTCTCTCCCTGGGCTGTTCCAAGGCAGACACACTAAAGCCTGACAAAAACACTGAGAGTTTCTGTTCCCAGGATGGAGACCCGCCACAACAAGCCTGTCTGTTGTTTAACTCCGAGTCTGCTTTCCTCCCCCAACTCCGTCTTCTCTCTCTACCCCCTCCTGCCTTTGCCACGAGGCTATGCACCATCAAGTTTGAATGCCGCGTTGAGTTGTTGATTAAAACACCATGCTGTTTTCGGAATATCAAACAACATATGACAATAAGTGGGTATAAAATATCGGGGAAACAAACGGGTGGTTTCTGCACTGGATGCAGAGGCAGAACTGGCTGGCTTTTAAAAGCCTCCACGTTCACGAGAAGTCCTGGAGTACTAAAATTGATGATGGTGATTAGGTTGCTTTTCAAAGCAGAAAAAAAAAAAAAAAAAATGTGTCTAACTGAATCCTCATGGGCTTAGCCGGTTTCAGCCCGGGCATATTAACTTGTCTGGCCGTGACGCTGCTATTGTATACACAAGTATTTAACCGTGAGTGCAGCGGGTCCCAAATTAAAACCATATTTTGTTAACACCACATGTTCCAGCTCTGACAACATTTATCAAAGGGGAAGCTGCTGGATTTATTGAAGGAAATGAACTTGGCTGGGGTCTGCCAGACTCAACCCCTACAGAGAAGGCTGAACGGGACTGGGACTGCGGCTATTGGCTCCAAGCCGCTCCTTGGCTTTGGCAGGGTGGGCTCTGGACACCTCCCCCTCTCCCCCCACAGCTAGGCGTCAGGGGAGGTTGACAGCTCCAGGCCATTCTTGCTTCAAAGATCTGTTTGTATTCCCTTCTTTGTGAAGTCTTTGCTTCCTCTACCCATGGTTCTTTCTTCATCTTCTGAAAGCTGCTACCTCAGTCTGGGGACCTTGTAGAGATGAGGAGAACTTCTAAAACCTGCCCCACACCTTCTGATCTACATTTCAGCAGACCCCCAGGGGGATCCTGGGCTGGTGGAAGTTTGTTCTACATCACCCCCATCCTCCACTCTCCACCCCTTACCCACCTCCCACCCTTCCCCTACCTCACCCACACCTCTACCCATACCCCCTACCTCTTACCTCTTTTACCAGTACTTCTCATTAGGAGCCTTGTTACCCACTCCAAATGGATATGGATTTTCCTGGTTGTCACAGTGCTGGGATGGAGTCCTGCTGGTATCAGTGACAGCAATGATACTGGACAGCTTGCAGAAGAGAGTAGCACATATGTCCCAGAAACATTTTTTTCAGTTGAGAGTCCTTCCTTCTTAAATGACTAACGACTAGCACAGAATTCTGCCTGCAGCTTAGCTCAGTGTAATGCATGGTATCTTAGTCTGTTTAGGCTGTTCACAGCCCTGGAAGCTTGTTTGTTTTGTAGACCTCAGGATATAATCTGCTTACAGATTACCTGGAACCACTACAATATGAAGATTTGATTTCCGGGGTGTAAGTGGTATCTGACTTTATTGGAATTTATTGGAAATTTTATTTACATTTCAGATGTTCTCTCCTTACCCCATTTCCCCCCCTCCCTCCCAAGAACTCACTATCCCTTCCCCCCTCCTCCTGCCTCCACGTTGGTGTACCTCCACCCACCCTCCCCCGTACCTCACCCTCCTCACCCTCAAATATCCCCCCCCACGACGCCCAGCCTTCATGGGACCAAGGATCTCTTCTCCCACTTATATATAGCTCCCTTGCATATATAGCTGGAGCCATGGGTCCCTCCCTAAGCGCTCCCAGGCTGGTGGTTTAGACCCTGGGGGTTCTGGTTGGTTGGTATTGTTGCTTTCCTCATGGTGTCACGAATCCTTTCAACTCCTTCAGCCTTCACTCTATCTTCTCCATTGGGAACCCCATCATCAGAAAATTGGACATATCACTACCTGAGGACCCAGCTATACCACTCCTGGGTATATATCCAGAAGATGCTCTAACACATAACAAGGACATATGCTCCACTATGTTCATAGCAGCTTTATTTTAATAGCCAGAAACTGGAAAGAACCCAGATGCCCTTCAACAGAGGAATGGATACAAAAAATGTGGTACATTTATACAATGGAATATTACTCAGCTATTAAAAACAATGAATTTGATAAATTCTTATGTAAATGGATGGAACTAGAAAATATCATCCTGAGTGAAGTAACCCAATCACAAAAGAACATACATGGTATTCATTCACTGATCATTGGATTTTACCCCAGAAGCTTGAAATACCCAAGATTCAATTCACAGACCACATAAAGCTCATGAAAAATTCCGACCAAGTAGGGGGGGCTTCAGTCCTTCTTAGAAGGAGTAACAAAATACTCAAGGGTGCAAATATGGAGACACAGTGCAGGACAGAAACTGAAGGAGGGGCCGTCTACAGACCATTCCACCTGGATATCCATCCCATGTGCAGTCACCAAAGGTAGACGTTGATGTGGATGTCAGGAGTCAGTATATTCTAACAAGCTCCAAATGATGCACTCAGCTAGATGTCTGCTTTTAAAATCAAGAAGTGTGAGCCAGGCCTGGTGGTATATGCCTGTAACTCTAGCTACCTTGGAGTCTGAGGCAGGAGGATCAGAAATCCAGGATAAACGTGGAGCACAGAGTGAGTTTAAGGCTAGTTTGGGCAACTTAGTGAGGCCTTAACAGGAAAGGTGAAGAGAGCTGAGGACACACTAAGTGATAAAGAGCCTAACAGGCTCAGTCCCCAAAACCTGGGGTCGGGGGAGATGGGGCACAGATGCGAGATATATTTCTTCCCAAGTCACATGGTCTATATTGCTTTGTTCTAACAACCAAGACAGACTAAAACAACGTGAATTTCTTGGAACAAATCTTCTAAGTGTAGCCTATTTAATCATAGTTAATAAATAACAATGTGCAGTCACATTGTTTTTTATGTACAGAACCTTGGTGTCACCCTGGCAACAGTTTGGATAGGCCGTTTTACAACTCCAGTGGAAAGAGATGAACTCTTTTGATGGTTCTCAAACTTGAGTGTTTGGGGGAATGTTTTCTTTTCTTTCTTTCTTTCTTTTTAATATACAATTCAGTGGAGTTACCTGCTCCAAACATGTTCGAAGATTCTGAGATAGGGAACCAGCCAGGTACCAGAGAGCTCAAGATACAGTGGGCATTCCAATAGATCAGCAAGTTTGTCTTGTAGACCTCAGGATATAAGCTGCTTACAGATACCTGGGACCACTACAAGATGAAGATTTGATTTCCGGGGTGCGAGCGGTATCTGCGAGTCAGCATATTCTAACAAGCTCCAAATGATGCCGACACCGTTGATCTGTGAACCACATTCTCCACAGCAGAGAATGAAGATTTGTAACGTCTCATTCACCTAAGTATTCCTGAATAACTGCTACCAAGTTACACTGTTTAAGATGACCTGTTAGAAAAAGACCGGCTCTGTGTAGGGTGATCTTGCTGAGACGAGTGGACATGCTCAAGTATGGAATCGTTTCCTTTAGTTATAAATTAGAGGCAATTAAAAAATAATCTATATTTTAATTCTAGGTAACCAGAGTCCTAGGCCTGAGGCCTACCTCAGGGGTTCCAACATGTCAAGTCCAGAAGTTCACCCTCCAAAAAGCTAATATAAATAACGGTGCAAAGACAGGGAAGGAGTTTAAGCAATGAGGCCGTTTGGGAGAGATGAGGAAAGCGTTTCAGCCCATCGTTGGTGGCTCATCGTGAGCTTTAGGTTGAAATGGAGGCAGAATCAGGACAGGAGGCAAGAGCTCTGCATAATTAAGCAGTCTTGGTCAGAATGTGGTCCGATCGATCGTTATCTCAGGTCTGGTTCTGCAAGACAGCTTGAAAAACGTCTGTATTGTTTGAGGAGGCAATCTGATTCCCAGGAGACGGTTGCTCAGGCTTGGCGGATGAGCTCACCGACAGCCTGATCTGCCTGACAAGCTCTGCTTTTTCTGGATTCTAAGGTGACAGCAGGACAGTCAGTGTTCAGGACGGAGACTAGGAGACTTTCAGGCACCTTTAGGGGTGCCTGAAATGCGGGCAGACGCATGCCTACGTTACTCCCACCTATGTACCGCTCAGCAGGGAAGGCAGGCAGATACATTGTGTCACTAGACAGACCTCCTGAGCGGTTTACACTGCGCATGCTCAGGGAAGGAGGCGTCTGACCCAAGGTTTTAAGAGGAAGGAGGCAGATACCAATGGAAAGCGGGAATGCCAGGTTTTCGTCCACGCTGTTTTACGCAGCCTGGCAGCCCAAGTGAGGGGCCAGGTAGGGCTTTTTACTTAGTGCCTGTGCCCATTCTAAATACACTATTAAAAGGAGCCAAAACAAAACAAAATAGACAGGATAACAAACTAACAGGAAAGTAAACAAATGACAGGCCATTTTGACCGTTCAGCAAACTTTGAATTTGATCTCTCGGTGGCACGGGAACTTTAATGGGCTCTCTAAACTTCTATTCGCCTGCCTCTCTTTTTCATGCTATTCAACCCCATTGCCTGCCATAGCCCTGATATTCCTTTAGCAGGGGATAGACCCTTTCACTCACTGTATACTGTGACAACACCTGAGAAGGAGCAAAGCCATTGCTTATATCCTGGTGTGATAAGGAAGACGGAAAGGTGCCATTGGTGGAGAGCGTTAGTAGGAAAGAGCTGTGGTCAGGGCTGGGGTGGAGACGAACAGGGTGCTTCAGAACAGGAAGCTGGGGATGAAGCACGTGCCCTGCTTTATAACTTTGTCCAAAGAAAGACTCCTGAGACTCAAACAAGATCACCAAACTGCCTTCCTGGACACAAGACCCTTACCTGTTCCTTTATTCTGTGGATCGAATGTCTGTGACCCTCTAATACTCATGCTGGCTCTTAATCTTCTAGGTCAATGTATTAAAAAGTCGTGCCTTTAAGGAGTGAGTAGACCATGACGACTATCATGAATGGGATTAAAGGTCTTACAAAAGAAGTATTGCTCTCGACCCTGCCACTTTCCGATGTGATGACACCGTTCCAAGTGTCTTCTCGCTCACAGCAGGCCTCGGCAGACACCAAACCTATCATAGCTTGGTTCTGGATTTCCCAGACATCAGAATTATGAGAAATAAGTTTTCATTGTTTATTCATTGTTCAGCATCCAGTGTTTGCATATAGAAGTAGAATGCTGTTCATCTCTCACTGTCAGCTGAGAGGCCCTCAGGTGCTCACATTCCTGAGGCCTTATGAGAACAGTTTCCTCACACATTCACACAGACAAGTAGGAATGTAGAAGGGGGTAACCATAGTCGGGTGGAGGATCATCTATGGGACATGAGCTGGCCACAGTGGCTGGAGACGGAGGAGGGGGAGTCTTACGGAAGAACTACAGTGGACCCTTGGAATGAGAAAAGAAGCTGAAGAAAACCCTGGAGAAGGAGCCATCCCTGGGCGCGGCTTCCTTCTATCACTTGCATTCAGCAAAGCCTTCTCCTCATTTCTGAAACTCACCAAGTGCGGTGGTTTAAATATGCTTGGCCCAGGGGATGTGGCACTGTTAGGAGGTGTGACTTTGTTGGAGGAAGTGCGTCACTGTGTAGACAGGCTTTGAGGGCTCCTGGTGCTCAAACTCCACCCAGTGTGGTAGAGACCCTCTGCCTGGATGCCTCCAGAAGACAATCTCCTTCTGGATGTCTTCAGATCAAGATGTAGAGCTCTCAGCTCCTCCTCCAGCCCATGTCTGCCTGCATGCTGCCATGCTTCCCACCATGATGACAATGGACTGAACCTCTGAAACTGTAAGCCAGCCCTAAATGAAATGTTTTCCTTTTAAGAGTTGCCTTGGTCATGGTGTCTCTTCACAGCAAGGGAAACCCTAGCTAAGACACCAAGTTATCGGGACTATGGGTCTGAGATTCATACACAAGCTTGAGCTTTGTCTCCCTCCCAATAGCCTCGATGCTCGGCTCCTGGGCCAGCTTGGGACAGAGCGGCAGGAGGAGCAGCTTTCTGTGGAGCCACTGCCTGGGCTCTATTCACCTCTGGGTGCAGAGTGATTCTCAAAGCAGGAGTGGAATGGACATCGACAGTACATTGAAGCTGATTATTCCTTAGTTACTTTGCCTGAAAAGGGAGGTGGTAGGGCTGGAGGGAGCACATACACGAGGCGAGAGGAAATGAGTTCCGCCTTAAATTATGTCTAAACGTGTGTAACCCACACAGCCCTCTGAATGTCACTGGACCTGCATCCACAAACTCGAGTGCTTAGTTAAACTAGTGTGGAGGTAAAGGAAATGTGCAGTTACACTGAAGCCTGCAGGGTCATTCAGGCTGGCTACTAGAAATGAGTGGAAGGATTCTTGTCACTGGTGATTCAGGACAAATGGACTCAGGACAAAGGTTCTCTGTTGTACCTGGAGAATAAGGTCCATTTATGCATGAGAGGAAAGGAAGGACTTAATTTTGTTGACTTCAGAGGACTTAATAACCAACCAGAGTCATACAACCTAAGAAATTGGGCAGTAAAAGGGAATTCAGACCATTTAATTTATACTCGTAAGTTTGCTGTTTTTAATTTTCTGTGTATATATCATATAGGCAAGTGTATTTTATGTATATATCATATAGGTGTGTGTATATGTGTACCCCTTGTATGAGAGTGCATGGTAAAGCCAGAGGTTGACATCAGGTGTCATTCAATCTCTACCTTGTAGTCTCTCACTGACCCTGGGGCCCACTCCTTAGCTGAACAGCAAGCCCCAGGGATCTTCCTACTTATGCCTCCTCGGCACTAAGATTGTAAGTGTGCACAGATTACACCTGGCCTTGTGCACGTAGCTCGGGAGTCCTCTTTCATATTTGGCAAGCATTTTACAGACTGAGTCATCTCCCGGGCATTCGACAAGATAAAGAAGCTGATGTCAAGAAAGGAAGAGGATTTTTAAAAATTCTTTTGTTATGACAAAATATCAAAAGAAAAATTGGTTCATGCTTCTAAAAGTCCGTGTTTGAAAGTCCCAATGTCAGAAGCACATAGTGGAGGAGAGCCACTTATATCATGACAGCCAAGATGTAAGAGTCAGACGAAGGGGCAAGGTCCCAAATTACCCTTTAAAAGCACCTATCCCCAGGGACCTACTTCCTGGAATTAGGCTCCCACCAATGGTTTAATCCAATGGCTCTCAACCTTCCTAATGCTGTGACCCTTTCATACAGTTCCTCATGTTGTGTGTGACCCCGCAACCATAAAATCATTTTTGTTGCTACTTCATAACTGTACTTATGTGCCTGTTATGAATCATAGTGTAAACTTTTGATATACAGGATATCTGATATATGATCCCTGTGAGAGGATTCTTTGACCTCCAAAGAGGTTACGACCCACAAGTTGAGACCTCTGGTTTCATCTATTGAAGAGATTAGTAGCTGCCTGATCTAACCATCTCTCAAGGCCCGCCCCACACTGCACTGAAGACCGGTGATTGAATAGGTTTGGCCCCCATAGACTTACGTGTTTGAATGCTTGTCCCACAGGAAGTGATATTACTAGGAAGCGTGGCCCTGTTGGAGGAAGTGTGTCACTGTGGGGGTGGGCTTTGAGGCCCTATGCTGATATTCCATCCAATGCAGAAGAGAGCCTCTTCCTGGCTGCCTGCAGAGTCCAGTCTTCTGCCTGCGTTTGGATCAAGATGCAAAACACTCATCTCCTTCTCAATCACCACGTCTGCCTGGATCCTGCCATGCTTCCCACCACGATGATAATGGACTGAACCTCGGAAACTGTATGCCAGCCCCAATTAAATGTTGTCCCTTGAGTTACCTTGGTCATGGCATTTCTTCACAGCAATGAAACCCAAACTAAGACAGAGACCAGGCTCCAGTTCATGGGTCATTGGAAGAGACATCATTTCTAAACCAGAATGCCTTATAAACTCTTGGTGCCACTCAGTCAAGCATCTAACTGTCTCCCAGGGCTTTCCTCCTGCCTTCTGTCTGCCACCTCCCTTCCCTCACCCTCGGACTCAAACTCCAGTGGCATCAGAATCCTTATGGAGGGCTGAGAGGAACTCATCTCACGAATGTGAACAACTGCATAAGAACTCCATTCCTAGGCTACGGGAGAGACAGAAACTGTCAATGGACTCAACTAAGCATTCATTCAGCCCATGCAGAGTCCAGCAGGCACGGGGATCCTCATCTTCCTGATGCTGCAATCCTTTAGTACAATTTCTCTTGTTCTGCTGACTCCCAACCATAAAATTATTTTGTTGGTACTTCATAACTGTAATTTTGTTCCTCTTATGAATTGTAACAGAAATATGATATGCAGGGTATCTGATATGTGACCCTCAATAGAGTCATGACCCACAGGTTTCAAACCACTGCTATAATAGAAAAGACAAGTATCCTCCTGTGGTTGAAAACAGAGGGGGTATACATCCCACCTGAGAATGTTGCTATCAAATGGATTCATTACAGTAAAAGCTGGTTTCAGGGCAAGCGTGATGGTGCGTGCTTGTAGTCTCTGTACTAGGGAGACAAGCACAGAGTCAAGAACAGCTAGGGCTACACAGCTAAACCCTGAACCTCTTGTCTCACAAAACAAGTTTCTCCAGACCAAATTTCATCAAATACCAGGGCCCTTATTTAATAAAGTCTGAAAACACCTCCAGGAGTTAGAAGAGACTCTTCTTTGTCTCTTCTTCCTACAAATTCTGTGCCCTTAAGCTAAAACTAGCAGACATACCCAAGAAAAAGGAACTGCTTCATTTTAGACCCACGATGATTTAGGGAGTCTCCTCTCCCTTCCTTGGGCATCATTTTCTGTGGTGGACCCCTGTTACAGAGGACAGGCAATATGTCTGCTCAATGTCCTTCATCACATTCCAGACCTCTCCTTAGTACCCAGGATCCCTGAGTTCCCTGTGCCCTGAACCCTCTTCAGGGTTTTTTCATTCTTGAGCTCTAAAGACGGATGTCCCTTGGCTGTTTCAGTCCTAGGCCTGAGACATGACCTGCAGATAGCTGTATATACAGAATGAAATATCCACACAGGGGTGTTTTAGTGCATGGTACAGTTTTGGGGGAGAGCAGGCACAGTGGTTTGAACTTAAAAATGTCCCCAAAAGGTTGGACCCCAATGGACAGTGTCCAGAGGTAGAGCCTCTGGGGATACTTGGATTCTGAGGGGCCTAATCCACTGATGAATTCATAGATTAATGGGCTGTCAGGAGGCAGGGAGGCAGAGCTAGCTGAAGAAAGTAAGTCTTTGTAGTGGACCCTTGAAGGGTATTTCTCACTGTCTCTCTGGCTGCCTCTGCTAGGTAGTGCCCCACTGCTGATTCATGTTGCTATCCCGACTCTACGAACTTGACTGCTGGTGTATCCATGAAGTGTCTGCAAGTGGATCGAGCTGTTGCTCTGACCTGTGAACTGAATTGCAGATTTCCAGACAACAGATGGGAGTTTCTCCAAAGAACCTTTCTAAACAGGTCCGCTTCTCCCATATCCCTTCTTTCCCACTACCTCTGGTGGGTGGTGCGCTAAAAGGGAGGTTAAAGCATTTAAAAAAAATCATGAAAAATAGGTTTTGAAAAAAAATAAAGTTACACTCCCGGTCTCCCTCTGGTTTCAGTCTGTCTCTTAGTCTATCTTTCTGCCTGTCTGTCTGTCTTCTCTATCTGTCTCTGTTGTTCTGTTTCTTCTCTCTGTATCTCTCTGTCTCTCTGTGTGTCTCTGTCTGTCTCGTCTCTCTGTCTCTCTGTCTCTCTCTCTCCTGGCAACTTTGTTCCAGCAGATGTTCACACCAGTGTTCTGCTTGAGCATAAGAGGAGCCAAGTGACCATCATCTGAACCCTCTGAAGCCCTGAGTCACACCCAGTCTTTGCTTCTTTCAGTTGACTTCCTCAGGTGTGTTTCACCACAACAAAAATTTCACAAAGCAGAGAAGGGCCTCTGCGGAAAGTAGTAAACTTAAAGAGTTGAAGAATTCTATATTCAAACTTGCTATTCTGGGTTTTCCTGAAGATATATTTTTCAAGGCAATAGGACATAACATATTTTATATTACAGCTTCTAGCTAGATGCAGAGCTTTTTAAAATGTAGACATATGGTATGCAAGCCTCCATTTGCACTCTTACTCAGTCTGCAAATGTTGGGCAGGCTTTCTTAAGCAAATATAGACATGGATTCCTCTGACTAGAGAGTAGGCAACAAGCAGGAGGTGGCCTTATACTTTGTGACATCTCATCAGTGAGCTCGACCCCTGTAAACTTACATCAATGACATAATTTTGGGGGAAGTGGGGTTCAAGACACGGTTTCTCTGTGTAGCTCTGGCTGTCCTGGAACTCACTTTGTAAACCAGGCTGGCCTGAACTCATAGAGATTCACCTGCCTCTGCCTCCTGAGTGCTGGGATTAAAGGCACCCACCCGCTGCCCAGTCTGATGACACCATTATTAAGAATGCTAACTTCTTTTAAAAGACAGTCTTGTGTAGCCAAAGAGGCCTTGAACTTGCACACCCGCTTACATTCCAACTTTACCTTTTACCGTGCTGGTTGATCTTCATCGTTCACTTGACTGGATTTAGAATCACCTTGGAGACAGCAGTTGGGCAAGTCATGAGGAGCAAGTATGGCCTCTGCATCAGCTCCTGGCTTCACATCCTTCATTGATGGACAGTTACTGGAAGTGTAATATGAAATAGACTCTTTACTCCTCAAGTTGCTTTTGGTCATGGTGTTCATCACAGCAACATAAGACGTGTCTAGATGGTTGCTGAGACGTTCCGTTAATGAGGGAAAGACACATTCTAGAGGCAGGTAGCACCATAATATGGGCTGGGGTTCTGTACCAAGTAAAAACGAAAGAAGGGAAGCCGCATCATTCTCTCCTCTTTGCTTCCTTACAGAGTCTGCAGTGTGACCAGAAACCATGCACCTGGCTGCCATACCCTCCCACCACATCGACCTATTCCCTAAAACTGTGAACCAAAATAAATCCTTCCCTCCAATTGCTTTTGATGGAGTATTTCATCACACTAATGGAGAAAATAACTAATATACTTATCCTTGGATGGAAATTAGACCTGTGGGATTTATGAACCTCTTCCAGTTACACATGGATTCTACTAAATCAGTAATTACTTCTACTACTTTAAATGCAAATAAGACATGACGTGATGATCTGGTATTTTAGCTGTTAACTTGCTCTAGAGAGTAGGGGTAGATAGTCAGGGTCCTGGAGACATGGTTTATGGATAATGAAAGAGCTTTCTGTGCAGAGCCTGAGAACCAGCACTCAGATCCCCACAACCTATGTAAACATCAAATAAACACTCTAACACACAAAGACCGAGACATAATTCCCAAGCAAGCTGACAAGCCAGAGTAGCTGAAACAGGAAGTTCCTGGTTCAGCAAGAGACCCTGCCTCACTTTTAAGGTGGAGAGCAATGGAAGGAGACACCTAATGTCATCTTTGGGCACACATACATACATACATGCATATGTGCATACATACATACATACAATGCACCCACATGTGTGAATACACATATGCATGCACACCATACATATACACATGCAAAACAAAAAAGAGAATACACTAGGATTCATTGCTCGCATGAATCCCATTTCCATGTAATGAAAGTATAGACAATTACAGATACAGCACAACACAACATCAACCCTCAGGTCCTCTCTTTGCTCCTAAACTGAAAGTAACAAGCATGGTAATTGTGTCCTCAGGTCCCAGGTGCCAGAACCAGAGGCCATGAAGCACCCAGAGCAATTAGGTACCAGGTAATCTTTTTTCCTTTCTCTTTCTTTCTGTCCATGTTTTCATTCTTCCTTTCATTTCTTTTATCTTTCTTTTGAGACCGGGTCTCAGGCAGCCAAGGCTGACCTTGAACTTTCGAGGTAGCCTAGGCCAGTCTTGAACTCCTGGCCTTCCTGCCTCCACGTGCTAAATGACAGGTGTGACCCTATTGTGCCTAATTACGTGGTACTAAGGATGGGACTTGAGGCTTCCTGTACAGTAGGCAAGCACTCTGCCAACGGAGGTGTAGCCACACCCACCTTATCCCCTCGACTCCTTCTTCCCACCCCATTGCCTCTCTTTTCTTCACTATATAAACCAGCTTCGCCTTGAGCTCAGGCTCCTCCTGCCAGCATCTGAGAGCTGGATTACAGGCACAGGCCCCTCCTCTTGGCTAGATACCTTTCTTTCACTCAGCAAGCCACTTACTCCAGGCCTATGTCCAGGTTTGGGGTTCCAAGATACTTAATGGCACAATATTTACATAATCTTTCTTTTACTCGGTGCCAGTTCTCCATGCTAAACAATTCTTCTTTATCTGCTCTTGAGTTACAAGACCTGAGAACTTTCAATTGACATTTGTGTAGGGGCTTTCCGTGGACAGGCCCAGCCCTGACAACCATGTGCTGGTTTCCGGCTCTTTACTCTGCACGCAAACTTGAGATTAATAATCAATGTTTCCTGGCATCCCAGGAACAGTGGCAGTCCAGCGCTGAGCCCCAAGGCAGGGTCAGAATAAAAACTTGTGACATAAAAAAAAAAGAAAAGAAATCTCTGGGTTCACTGGGTGGGACATGAACCCATAACTCTACCATTCGGAGGTAGAGGCCAGAAGAATGCTCCAAGTTCAAAACTATCCAGGACTACAAAGTAAGAACACCCCCACACACATACTGCATAGAAATAATCTAGGAATATTATTCAAAATTCTTTAAAGACTATTAGAACCCCAGGCAAATGGCCTAACAAATAAACAAACCTTTAACACTAGAGAGTATTGGCTCTAAATCAAGGCCCATACTAAATACTTTTCTATATCCCCACTGAATTTCAGTCTTTATTTCACCAAAGAGTTAAATTTTTCTCTAGATCAACCATAGTCATTTCTTTGCTGGGGCAATAAGAGCTAAGGTGCATTTTTGCAGCAGCCTTTGTCCACACTGAAATGGTATTGGATGATGTCATCGCTGTCTCCTTACCCTGGACAGGTGGCAGCTGAGCCATCCCACCTTAAGTCCATTAAACAACCGCTGTTCCTCTTGCTTTCAGGGCATTCATCTGAGACATGTGACCCTGCCTTTAAGAAGACTTTAAAAGCTGGGTGTGGTGGCATACACCTGAACTCTCAGCACTAATGAGTCTGAGAACCCTTGGGTCACTTAGACTCTCTCAAAAAGTCTAACAGAGACTGAAGAATCCCCTAAGGACTGTGTGGAGTTCTCATTTTCTCTCTGTCCTATCCCAGAGACTAGAGACAGGAACTGCAAATGGGACATAATATATTGTCCTGAATCTCTTGCATAAGTCATAACCCTTCACCTACTGGCCTTTAGAAACTCAAATGGTGTTTGTCCACCATTCACTCGGGCACAGAGCGAGGCTCAGTGGAGCAAGATGAGAAGTAGAAGAGATTAAGAAAGAAACATAACAGAAGAAACACTAGCAAGGATTTTTAAATAAGCCGTGGGTGTGTGTGGTGGTGGGTGGTAGTGGTGGGCACACGCCTTTGATTCTAGCACTCAGGAGGCAGAAGCAAGCGTATTTCTGCAAGTCAAAGCCAGCCTGGTCTACAGAGGGAGTTCTAAGACATCCAGGGCTACATAGAGAAATCCTGTCTTGTGAGGGGAGGGGTAAAAAGAAAAAAAGAATATCCAAGTACAATATTAGCAGAATGTAAGATGTTCATCAGGCTGTCTGTGCGATTGTCTTTCTAAAATACAGAGATGAATGATGGATGGATAATCATCCATGGAGTCTACATGGTCTTCAATGGTGGAATAAGAATTGTTTCCTTGGGAGACATGAAGTGCTAGGAGCAGAGATTATTCGGCTGAGAGCTTCACTATTTGTATAGGTGAAGAAATTATTTATGAGATAGAAGCATTAGCTCCTGGGAACAATACCCACAATTCCTAAAGCGTTTCTAAAACCTAGCTCAGACCTCTACTCTAAAATTAAAAAAAAAAAAAAAAAAAAAAAAAAAAAACCACCAGAAAAAACTCTAACCAAATTGTGAAGTCCTGCTCCATATCTTAAATGAATTATTCTTATCTCTTGCTCTAATGACTGTTCTGAGCCAGCTAATAACAAGAGCAACATTAAAGAAGATGATAAGGACAGTGTGCACACCTGGAGTCACAGGATCTGAGAAGCGGAGGCAGGAGATCATAAGCTAACCCAGCCTGGACTACAGAGTGAGACTCTGTCTAAACAAAAGTTAATTAAAATCATGATAATAATGTGGGCAGTTTCAACTCTGGCTGGCGTTCACCGAACATCTCCAGGTTATCTGACTCATTTCCCTCGTCAGGTCTGGGGCTCTGTTTCTCAAATTTGGCTTGAGCGCTTCCATCAAGAAGTCACCCTCATGTTTGTGATTTATTCTGATCCTGTATGGCTTGTGTGGGTAGCACAGACCTTGTCTATTACAGTCCTAGGTGTAGATGACACTTCCTCCTGGAATTATAAACTCCCTGGTACAGATCTGAACCCTGACGCGTCTTGTTTCATGCAGTACAATGGTCTGCATGAAGAGGGACCTTCGCTTCTGCAGTTTGGTTCCTGGAGCTCTACCTGTGCTTGTAGGTATCAATTATCAGCCAATCAGTGACACGGCCAAGGTTTCTAAGTGAGTCTTTCAGACTTCCACTGCTAAGAAAGGCGACACACTCTACTTTCCTTGCAGAGAATTTCCATAGAGGCCTGTGGTCATAGTCACTGGCAGGCGAGCCTGGGGTTTTTGACACTTTCAACTCTGACCTGGAAACAGGAACTCACTTGTTCTGAATTAGGTGCTCTTCTGCATTGCTTTTTGCCTGAAGGCACAGCAGTCAGAGAATGTGGTTGTAATACTGGCAACAACAAGGGCAAATAAATATGCATAGACTCATTGGCAGAGCATCCATCCATAGTACTGCTGGGAGCTAAGCTGCTTCACCCTCTGGGACAAACACACTCTCTGAAGCTGTGCTCACCTAAGTGGACCCCAGGTATGGCCAGGGAGTTAAGTATGTGCCCCATCCCCCTACCCTCCATCCCCTACCTACTCCCCAGCCCCCAACCCTCGAATACACCCTCAACCTCCCACTCAACCCTACCCACTCCCTAATCTCCAACCCCCACCCACTCCTCAACCCCTCACCCCTCCCTACTCCCAACCCCCTCCCAACTTCCCCTACTCCTGTCTTTCACCCAGCACCTACTTTCTGGCTCTGAGCCTAAGAAACCAGCATCTCCTGTCCCCTGCTCTAGATGGATAGCTACCTGGGCAGCCTGGTCCTGGGAAATGTCACCGGCTTCTTTTCCTCCCTAGCTACCACTCTCTCCCCACCTTTACCCTGACCTGGTGTGACCCTTTATCAGCACCCACTTTGTTGGTCCTGGGGAGGACCTGCATCACACTGGGGTTAGGCATGCAGGTTTTGGAACAAGATAGGTTGTTACATTTTTACTTCATCTCCACTAATTATTTGTCTTGGCCGAAACTCAGGTTTGCCATCCATAAATGGACAATAAAAAGCACACCTTACAGAGCTACGAGGACTGGGCCGCACTGTAGGTAATAGCCGAGGGACCTTGAGGGTGCCATTCAGTGCTTAATATACCCATCTCTGGAAACCACTCTAGCTGCATGTCCTCCTAGATGACTGGGGTACCTAGAAGCCCTTGCCTTCCTCTGTCCCTTGCAGGCAGGTCACTGTTGCCATACATGCTACAAAAGTACCTCTGGACGCAAGTCACCTGCATCTGAGGAATGTAGTCTTCGTGGAGCAGGAGAAATGCAGAAAACGGGTTGAACATTATAGTCTCCGTGCCTGTTCTGAGGCAGATAGCCAAGATGACGGGGTCCTGAGGTTAGGGAGACGTGCCAAAGCCTCCAGGTGTGAATGGAACACTGGTGGGTGGGAGACCTTGGAGACCCTCCCACTGTGAAAGGACTCTGACAGATGTTGCCCTTGACTCTGGGTTCAGTGTACCAGATGGCGCCTCATCAAGGCTTCCAAGTTTTCCCTTACCCAGGGCTCTGCCTCCATCCCTAAAAGCTCCGCCCAGCATCTCTATGTACTTATTCACATGCATCAAATACCAGCTATAACACACCTCAGTACTTATTTAAATCTAGCTGGCTCCTTCCTTTCTCACCCTCCCATTCCTTCCGCCCACTCACCCCAGCCTTCTCAAGGGAAATCCTGTCTCAGTGTTGAGACCACCTGTGATGGAACCCTACTGCCAGTCAAACTAATGGCAGTAGGCACCAGAGCTATGGTTTCTGCTCCTCCTAGCAGGGCCAGGCATAGCGGTTTCTGATGACTTGACATCTTCACTGGCATTACAGTGAGAAAAGACCATCCACAAGAAGCCTTCACATGTGTCTCAGGAGGCTGGAGGGACAATTCTTACCTCGTTGTGGGCCAGGAGGAGATAGGTTATGGGGATCCCTACTGGACAGGATGAATGTCCGAAGTTAGGAAGTCAGAGAAAGACCACTAACAAAGCCACATTAACCTCTGACCCAATCCTATGTGCCTTATGGGTACCAAATCATCAGTATTAATCCTGGGGCTTATGCTGCTACTATTCTGCCAGCTTCCGCACAGACAAGAACATCCAGGCTCAAGAGCTGGAGCAAAGAACGCACTTGCCTTTCAAGGGCGAGATGCTGGGCACGCACATGCAGATCCTCAGAGCAAAATGGCTCCATCGCTCGCCCGTAGTCACACAGCCTCAAGTGGGATGAGAGTGACTCACAGCGTCTTCTTCCCCTCAATCCCCCCACCCCGGGCATTGGGTAACTGTTCCCCAGGCCCGTTCTGGAAGCGGGAATAAGTTTGATTCCAGATCCAGAGCTAGACTGAGTGGAGTCCAGTCAGCTCTGATGCTTAGGAGGCTGGCTCCGGGACACAAATGGGAGTTTCCGGGGAAACAGGAAGAGGCCTCAGAACCTACCAGCAACATCTTTAAAAACTTACAAGAACTTGTCTGTTGTGAGCTGCTGGTGCATTTAAGGGCTGGAAGAGAACTCTAATTCCCTTCTGCTGCACTCAAATTTTCGGTGAAAGCAGGCCAGATATGCTACCATCACCCACCACACCATTAATGAGCAGAAGGTAAGTGTTGTCTGGGGAACATATGGAGATAGGGTCTACGCAAGGGAAGCAGGGTAAACGAAAAACTGTGCTTTGAGTGGAAAGTTAAAACATGGTACCAACCAAGAATTTGATCTCAGCAGGAACTGTGGGGTGAGAAAACTTGGAAATGGGAATGTTCTGGCAGTCTCAGATGGAGACTGCAGCTGTATGACTTGGATATTACATAAAATCATAATAACTCTTAGGAGGTATAGCTCAGTAAGAGAGGGCTTGACCACATACATATACGAGGTCCTAGGTTCAATTCCCAGTAGTGGCAAAATAAATAATAAAGCATAGTAAAAAGTTAGCTGCTCTATAAGCACCAGATATTAATCTTCAGCCCCAACAACTCCTGTAATTCCAACAACCATACCATGAAGGGATTTTATTTTATTTTTTTTTTTTGCATAGATGAGCAAGCCAAGCTTTGTAAGAGTTGGACCCCCATCTACAACCAAGCCAGGGCCATACCACAGCCTGTGTTTGTCTCTCTCTGTTCTAAGATATGCTTTCCTATAGGACTCTGTCCTGCTAGCAACCTCTGCCCATGGCTGTGAAGGCCTCACTGGGAAATCTTTCCAGCTAATTAGATCTTACCTTATCCTCCTTTCCTGCCATCTAACTTTCTCCTTGAGGAAATGAGGTGTTCAAAAGTCCTGGCTGCAGTCAGTTGGTACAGGTCTCTATCCTGAACTTCATAGATTACAGGAAGGATCAAATGGAGGCGTGGTTAGCACACTAGTAACTCTCAGGGTAAATGACTGACTATTATTGTTTTGCTTGGATTAATGGACATAGATTATTTTCCTCAGATTCTAGAAACCATAACAGAAAGACCTCAAGGTAAGTATAATATACATATACTATTATAAGAAGGGCCTGGAAAGATGGCTCAGTGGCTAAGAGCACTTCCAGAAGACCCAGGTTTTATTCCCAGCACCCACATGGCAGCTCACAATCATCTGTAACTCCAGTTCCAGAGATGTCCTCTTCTAGTCTCCCAGGGAACTGCATGTTCATGGTACACAGACATATATGATAATCTAAGAGAAAAAAGTATCATAAGTAAAGTACAAGGATTTTAAAAGAAAGAGTATACCTCAGCACACAGTTTTCTGATTTTCAGAATAAATTTACATTTTTAAGATGTGCTGCTAAAAATGTATAACCTATTTATTAAATGAGCTGATAACTACATAAATACAATTGACTAAGCAGGGTGGTGGTGGTGCATACCTGAAAGGCAGAGGCAGGAGGATGTCTGAGTTAGAGGCCAGCTTGGTCTATAGAGTGAGTTCCAGGACAGCCAGAGCTATACAGAGAAACGCTGTCTTGAAAAAAACAAACAAAAACAAAAAAGCAATCAACTACAACTATTATTAGCTGCCTGTATATATTTATATGTTAACAGTTTTTGGCACATTTTAAGATTAATAACATGTATCTGTAATGACAAATGTCAAGTTGTTTATTGTAGAATACTGTAGAATAAAAAACTGTAGAAGAGGAAATAAAGATCACCCGTGCTCACACCATTTAGAGGTGATTAACATTAACATTTTAATTTATTGACATCTATTCTTTTATAAAATTACTTAATTCTCAATGGAGATTACTCTAGACCAGGAATATAGTTTAGGGGCAGAAGACCTCTCTCTCTCATGTATGAAGCTCTGAATGTTTTCCTCAGCTGCTCAAACAATCCCTGAATATAACATTTTATAATGAGAAAATTACATCTCGTTGTTCCTTAAGATACACTGGTACTTATATGTGGGGCAAGTGAAACTGTGCCACCTGACAGAAGAAATGGTAAGGTCAAGCAGATTTTTAAAAACCCTGGTAAATCTTATAATTGAGAATAGTAGGTGTTCAAATCACCTCCCAACCAGGTTCCTGTCTTGGAGCACGTTACCATGACATCCCACAGAGAGGACCATGCCAACTGGTCATGTAGCATGGAGACCCAGAGTTCTCCATGCTAATGAGGTACCTAGATAGGCTCAGGTATCTAGCCAATAAGCTTCCCTTCCTGGGCATCCCTTCTTGCAAAAGGTATTTCATCTCTGGTTCGCCCTGAGAAAATCATGTGTATCCTTGTCCACTGTGAACAAACATTTGGACAAGCAAGGACTGCCTTCTTCATCAAGGACCTCCAAAGGGAGGAGTCTTCTTCCTACAGCTGCACCTAAGTCTCCCGCAGAAGGCAGAAAGCCTCTCCACACTCCTAGCACTCACCCTAAGCTAAACCAGATGTCAGAAGGTGATTTCCCCACTCCAGCCCCACCCCGCAACACTGCTGCTTTCTACCAATCCCTCTAGGAAGGATTAATACTCTTCCCAAAGCCTGCACTCTGCCTCCAGCATTTACAAAGCCCATTTACTCCAGATAGGACCCGCAGAGGATGGGAGCCTGAAGCAAGGGGCTCTAATATCCAAGGCAAGCTTTGGATGACATAGTGAGACCTTACTTAAAGTGACAACAATAATAACAAAAGTCTGAGCCTGGTGGCTCACATCTATAATCCTGGTCCATGGGAAGCTGAAGCAGGGGGATTCCTGTGAGTTTCAGACCAGGCTGGGCTACAGAGTAAGACAGCAGCAGGAAAAAAAAAAATATGGCAAAAGGAGCTACAATGTATATCACACAGAATGTTCTACAACATACAGAGACTGTTCATTACAGTCACATTTTGCTACAAGGGTTGCAGAACAGGCTCCGGTCTGACTACTGCATACCCTGTACCTTTTCTGACTAAAAGTTCCCTTGTCTTTGGAGTTCAAGTTTAGGTCCTGGGTCAGGGCTGGGCTGGGCAGATTTCCTACTCTATTTTGAATATGTCTCCCAAAGTTCCCAGACTAGACACTAACTCCTCAACACAGCAGTGTGGGGAAGTGGGGACTATAAAGAGAGCTGTTAGGCCATGAGAGCTATGCTCCCAATGCTAGCCTCAGCGTCACAGGCTAGTCACCTGGAGAATAGGCTGGCTTCTTTTGAAGTCAAGTTCAGCTATCTCTTGTTCCGTGGCTCCAGACTTTCTCACCACGTATCACTATACCATGGTAAACAGCAAGAAGTTCATCCCCAGCTGTAGTCCCTTGCTCTTGGGCCTCCCAGGGCGCAAAGCCCTGAGCTAACAAATTTCTATTTATTAATTACCCAGTCTCAGGTATTCTGCCATAGTGTGGAAAATTGACTTAGATCTGTTATTTCTCCTGGTTGCTCTGTTACTGTCTCCAGGAGACCTCGGATCAAAGGTTCTTTTTCATGGATTTGGTTCCCTAAGTAAATAGGTAAAGGAAAATGGAAGAGCTCATGGCCTTAGTGCTTATGACCAGCTACGTTACAGAGTCTTTTCAAAAATAGATGAAACAGCCAACTTAAGCTAAGTGGTAAGGCTTCGTTAGGACATCAACAGTCTCATTCAGAAAAGTTTTACTGACTCTGGAGTTTAATTTAAAAGAATTTTGTTACCTAAGGAAGGTGCTTACCATCTCTCATTCCCCCATCACCTAACACAAGATGTGTGCGTGATACTCAGCTTGGCCTGACTCCTACATTTGCTTGGAGCAGTTTCAGTTACAGGATAGCCAAGGATGGTCATGAGGCTACGACAGAGCTTGAAGGGAGCTAACATCCCCTACAGTCACCAACCTGTGACAGGAGAGGACAGGAAGGACTGCATTCACAGTAGGCGGATGTCTTTATCTGTAAATTAAGCAAGGGATGCCAACTTGACAAGGGAGAAGCTATGTTGGCTTTGCACCATGACAACCAAGCTAAACAGGAACTATGTTTTCAAGAGCTGTTTTCTCTGTATTACTTTCAGGTTAGGGTTTGGCCAAAGACATCTTTCCATCAGATCTGGTGAGAAGGATAAATTAGCTATGCTCTCCGTGCTCTAGAGGAAGCATGGAGTTGCCAACACTGCAGCAGCCAGTGTAGAGAAAGCGTGAGAATGTAGACATGCAGCAACCAGTAAAAACTTGCTAGCCGGCTGGTGTGGGGCAGCACCCAGACTCACAGAACCCCAGCACCTACCACAGTTCCCCCAGTGAGCTCTGAATTCCAGTCCAAGTGTAAGGGAAGCTCCCTATCAAGGAATGCCAGCCTCTCCTGTGGCCACTGCAGAACTGAGGTCAGGGTTGATGAGGGAGACGCTTAGGTCAGTCATAGATTCCCCGTGTGCTCGCGGGTTCTGGAAATGTCATTCATCTCCTGTCCACAGTCAAGCCCCCCTTCTCAACTTTCCAGCTGGCTGACCCAAGAGGACTTCAGACTCAACCCTCAACATCCCAGGGCAAGGAGCCCTATAGATAGCCATCAGCTTTCTCAAGAGCCAGGCAAAAGCCCACATCCTGTATTCAGTGTCACTCACAGTGGTTCTGCATCTTACTGAATTCTGGGTAATATGAAATTACCTATTGATTGTGTTTCAGAAAAGCTATAACCACCTGAACTTGCATTTGTTGATTGAAAAGGAGATCAAATCTTAACTGTGTGTTGACTGACTTGTAGAAGATGAGCAATTTGTAAACATGCTTTGAGATGATGCATTGAAATACAGATTTTTCTGATTTAGAAAGCAAACACTATTGAAAAGTTCTGAAGTTCAAGTATCCTGTGTGTTCTTCAATAAGAATCTTAGCAAATGTACAAATGTAATTACTTAGTACTAATTTGACCAGGCAGGTGTTGTTTTTCTATCAGATATATCTCTCTATACACTATCCTCTAGCTATGTGTTGAGCGGTTTTGCTTAGGCATTTTCCTTCCTTTAACACGAACTCCAATCTTTTTCCACTCCTATCTCTCAATCTCTAAATTCTTAATTTGGAGCCCTTGAGTCATATCCCTGCCTTCAAATCCCCACTGCATTTCCTGGCTGTCCATACACAATTGTACGTGAACCTCAGTCCTCCTGTTCCTTGGCCTGGCATAGTCCTTCAGGCTCATATTCTCTTTTGAAGCAGGGTGCGGTGGCACCGGGGAGGCTGAGGTAGGGGAGTCATGAGTTCAAGGTCAGCTTGAGCTACATAATGAGGCTCTGCTGACAACGGACCAGTAGGCCAACACACAGTGCATGGTACCTGATACACATTTATCTTCACTTCTACCTGCCGAGTGTGTGCTGCGACAGCTCTGCTCGGTCTATCCTGCTGCATGTGTGCTGAGACGCCTCAGCTCGGTCTATCCTGCTACATGTGTGCTTGGTCTATCCTGGATTGCTCCTCCCCCTCCACTTTTCCCTAAGCTGAGTTCCATCTGTGTTTTCTGCCTTTTACTTTCTCTGTTGTAGCCATTGAGCCTAGTGATTCATAAAGGACTGAAAGCACTTCTTCCTTGGGAGGGGAAGAGGAGAGCCAACTGGGCTGACCATTCTGGCATTATTTGGGTTATCTAAGAAAGGGGAGAAGCCTAAAGGCATTACCACAGTGAGTGCCCTCCACTGGTAAGGATAATGGAACCTGGTGCATACCCACAGTGGGAACAGGAAGCCCCACCCTAAGACACAAATAAGTCCAACGCCACGAACTCCTAAAATCTTCAGATTTCAACCATCTTCTGCTGGCTGATGAGAATAAACATGCTAGATAGCACACAAGCTTTTAAATTGAAATTCAGCAAAAGAAAACCTGAATAAAATTATCAAATAAGAATAAGCTCATAAATTATTAATAACTTGTACAAGTGCATTTCTTCTCTTTAGCAATGTGGAGTAAGTGTAAATAATGGACACCTCACATTAGATCATCTGCAAGAGATTCATATAAAAGAACTTCCTTCGCATATAAAAGCTGTACCTTAAGCCTCGCATGGGAAAACATCATATAATTTACCTCAGAAATCTTAGGCACTACGTCAGCTCTTATGGTCACGCTACCACTCCAGTGTCTTTAAGGTCAGGTTTTATTTTGACAGAGACTCTCTATTATGTAGCTCTGCCTGTCTCAGAACTTGCTTTGTAGACCAAACTGACCAGGGATCCACCTGCCACGGCCTCCTGAGAGCTGGGATTAAAGGTGTGGCCCTAAGACTTCCTTTTAAGCACAATTAATTTAAATTCATGAAAATCTTGTTTGTTTTTTAATTTTTATGTATTTACTTTCATGTATATGTGTATGATAGGACAATCTTTTGGAGATGCTCTTCTTGTGTAAGTGACCAAACTCATGTCACGTTTGATGTGAGTGCTGTTACATGCCATCTTAGTGCCTAAATCATTTTTGTGTGTGTGTGTAATTGTATATAGACCTGCTGGCTAGGCCAAGTATGGGGAAGGAACTCTTAGAGAAGATGCTCTGTCTCTGAAGAGAAACTCAGGTCAATGCTCTGTGGGACTCCAGTTAGCATTTAGGGCCCCTAACATTTTGTACACACCAACCATGTAGAGAGTATCTTAGACTAGCTAGCAGCCTGAAGGAGCCTCCTGAGATGACACTGGGCTCGTGAAAGACTTCCAAAGAGGCTTACGATTGCTGATATTGTTTACTAGGACATGTTAAAAGCCAAAATGAGTGTGGGATAGACACAGCCCTAAGCCTGCCTTTCACCGTAGCTCCTTCCAAAGCAGTTTACACATTTTTTTCTGTAGCCCAATCAAGCTACTGTCACCCCTCCCCTCCCTCCCTTTCTTCCTCCCCCTACTCCTCCACTTTACCACATCTTCTCTTCCTCTCCTTATCCTCTTCTCCCTCTCCTCCTCCTCCTCTCCTCCCTCTCCTCTCCTCCTCCTTCTCCTTCTCCTTCTCCTCTTCCTCTCCTCCTCCTCCTCTCTCCTCCTCCTCCTTCCTCTCTTCTTTCTCTCCTCTCTCCTTCTCCTCTCCTTCCTCCTCTCCCTTCTCCTTCTTCTTCTTTTTTTTTTGGAGACAGGGTTTCTCTGTGTAGTCCTGGCTGTCCTGGAACTCACTCTGTAGACCAGGCTGGCCTCGAAGTCAGAGATCCCCCTGCCTCTGCCTCCTGAGTGCTGGTATTAAAGGTGTGCGCCACAACCACTGGCTAGACATCTTTGTGATATCCTTATGAGTATCCAGAGAAAAAAAATGATGGTGATAACCAACATACATACACACATACACAGAAACAAATATATACATATACCACACCACAGAAACGAATACATACACATATATTGACACATATACACACACACATAACACACATACATACACATATATATGTACACACACATACACATATGCACACACACACACATCTCTAGAATGATATAGTGTGAATTCTTATGACACAGCAGCGTTCCCTGGTTACCTGTTACTCTAAGCATCTTCACTGGGCCAAGAGTTAAGTTTTCTGCCTATTTGTTTTTTAATAAAGAAACAGTCACAGACTACTCACATCGCTGATTTTTTTATTAATTCTGTGTGTGTGGAGAGAGTCACCAATTTTCTTAGCACTTCAGTTTCCCTTTCTGAAAGTTGGATGTTATAAAGCGAGGTTTCCATGATTATTAAATAAAAGCAGATAGAAAGAGCAGCTGTCTCAGAGTGCTAGCAAGCAGGAATTCATGGTGGAAAAAAGATGAGCTTGACTCAAACAGACGCCTCCAAACAGTGGAAAGTGGAGTTGGGAGAAAGATGGCAGCTGCCAGTCTTTGAGCCCACATGCCTGCTTGCCTGCCTGCCTGCTGCCTGCTGCCTGCTGCCTGCTGCCTGCCTGCCTGCCTGCTGCCTGCTGCCTGCTGCCTGCTGCCTGCCTGCCTGCCTGCTGCCTGCTGCCTGCTGCTGCCTGCTGCCTGCTGCCTGCTGCCTGCTGCCTGCTGCCTGCTGCCTGCCTGCCGCCTGCCAGCCTGCTGCCTGCCTGCCTGCCTGCTGCCTGCTGCCTGCTGCCTGCTGCCTGCTGCCTGCTGCCTGCTGCTGCCTGCCTGCCTGCTGCCTGCTGCCTGCCTGCTGCCTGCTGCCTGCTGCCTGCTGCCTGCCTGCCTGCTGCCTGCTGCCTGCTGCTTGCCTGCCTGCCTTGCCTGCCTGCCAGGCCTCACTTTGAAATCTCGGACTCTTAGAAGCTTCTGTACAGAGACTGGCAGACAAAATACCACTGCTTAGAGCATGGTCTCCAAGGAGGTCTGAAGGCACCAAGGCTTGCTGAAATTCTCGGGGATCTCCTTTGGAGTCCTCCCACCTTACACCAAGGAACTGCTACAAACTTAAGAAAAAGAGGAAACTGTATCGCCAGCCAGTCCAGTATGTCCCCGGGGGAGCAGTTGCCTCTGGGCATGCTCTGCTCCACTGGCCTGGACTACAAACCAGACCATTGACTACACAAGTTCAGAAGGATTTGCCGCTGGCTTTGGTAAATCACACCAGTATTCAACCATGAAAATATTCACTTGTTTACCTCATAAGTGTCTCCTGCCAGCATGCCTGCAATCCCAGCAGCACCCGGGCCTGAGGCAGGAGGATCACACATTCCAGGCTAACTTGGGCCATATAGTGAGACCCTGTCTACAATAAACACAGGAGCATCCAGAGGAATGAAGAATGATCAGAGACATGATGACAGGGAATAGATGTGAGCAAAGTACAATGATATCTATCTGGGTACAGACGCCATGATAATTAATACCCACTATTTTGCACATGAATAAAAAAAAAAAATCAATAAAAAAGTCTCTTGCCATTAATTTTTTTACATTGGAGAAAGTTTGTATAAATTTTAATTCTTGATTAATGAAGACTTTGTAAGTTCATTGATAATTATAAAAGCTTGCAATACAGCAATACAGGAAAGCAGTCGATGGCACCCTGATAGGTCATTATTCACTACAGGGAAAAAAAAAACAACACAACCACACAGAAATAAGCCATCAGGTTGATTCATTCTTGGGAGTCTGAGGTGGGAGCATTCACTGAGTTTGAGTCCCCAAAAAGCAAAACCAAAAAGCTCCTTTTCTTCATCTGTAAGGACTGACACGCCTTCCACTGGCTTTGGAATTAAGAGAAGAATTACAAGACTTAGAACAAACAAGGCAGAGGCCTGGCACTTGCAGCACATGCTGGCCTCCGCCTGTGGTTTCTGTCCCTTCAAAGGAACGGGGATTAGCTGCCCTAACACAGGAATGCAGCTCTGATTATTTTGGTGTCTGTTTTCACAGGCATTGAACCTGAACCCTGTAGCCAGTGAGACCTGACTGGGCCTCTCTCCCTCTCATGTAAAAGTAGGCAGGCCCAGCTGAGCTGATACCGGATACCACAGTAATCCAGTCCCTACCAGATGCCACTTCCATTAAATCCCATCTTGTTGTTCACTGGGTGTGTGGCGTTGGTTAACCACAAACCCTCAGAAACGCCTCAGATCAGCTGAAAGTCTTTGCTTTTTAGTCAGCCTCTTGAGCTATAATGAGAAGAGTTACTTAGAATGTTAAGGTATTGCATTCCTACAGACAGGACTGAAACCAATGGGACACAGTGGTGAGATGGCTGGTCCTTAATACTTCATTCCTGACAAAAGAGACGTTACCTGGTATCTTCCCATGGCACAGTGTAGAGAACACCATGGGGTTCTAGAGCCTTCTAGTTAACCGAGGTGCTCTGAGCAGGTAGCCAAGGAAGAAGGCAATATTTAAAGGGGCAGTTGGTGTTCAGAAAGAAAAGGAAGTATCTTAATTCTTCACACTGTCCCTGACCCCAGCCTCCGTTCCATAAATAGGCCAGGATACCATTTGCTGCCAGAGGAAGTATTCAGATCCTTCTAAAAGGCCACGAATGATTCACACTCGAGGTCAATAATTAACTTACCCGGGAATGTGTTCAATTAATTGCACAACTACTCTTAACTCTTGAAATCTCAGAAGATGTTCTCCCCAGCTTGGCAAGAGATAACAACTGAAACAGAGCAGAGTCCATACGGATCTGTGATGCTTCAGGGAATGAGATGTCTTCAGTCTACCACATGGGAAAGGCTGAGGACTGGATGGTTCCCATCTTGGCAGCTATTATTTTCAGGACGAAATTAACATGCTTTATTCATCAGGGAGCTAATCTCATGACTTTTATCCTATCCCAGTTCTAAACTAGGGGTGGAGTGATCAGGGAGGAGGTGTTGGTATCAGGCTTGAACCCAGTGATGTCACATCTAGGCGACCTCCACATCATTGCCAAGGCAACCGCCATACGCTCCCCAAATCCACCTGGCTACCTCACCTTTACCTGGGAAAAGGCTATGTCACCACCCATATAAAACAGGCAGAACTCCCTGACCTCGCTCTCTTCCTCCACATCTTCTCCTATTTCTCTCCCCCCACCTTTGCCCTATCTCCTGAATAAACCACAACCCACCCACCCACCCCTAACCTTTTGGTCTGGTGTTGTCTGTTCAAGCTGTGCGCTTACATCTAACAGGAGGGATGTGTCCTATCTCTGACTAGCCTCCCTCAAGAATCCCCTAAATGGAGACTTTGGTAAATGAGTAGAGCAATGGTGGTTTCAGATTATTCTAGAAGGAGAAACCAACCACCATTGGTTTGGGGAAGGGAAGTTGTTCCTGGTCTGTGGGAGGTGCCCATCACCATGAGCTAGCCAGTCTTGTCAAGGAGGCAACCCTAACGGCTCTCTAAGAACTGGCAATGTAAGTCGTGCATGGGTGAAGAGAAAAAAAAATCCAGCCGGGGCATGGGCAGCCTGTCAGGTGAAGATGGGCTTAGGCCTCAGATGGCTTGTGGGTGAGGAATGGGAAACCTCAGAGAGAGACAACAACTTCCTTCACATCACTGGGCCACAAACAACTCTCTGCTGACTCCCAGTTCCATGTGCCTTCCGGCAGGTACACTAGTGAGAGAACTGCACCCACTGTGGCTAAATCATGTCCCTCAAAGTTCATATGCTGAAGGCTTAACCCTCACACCTCAGACGACACTGGCTGGATTTGGGCAGAGGATCTTTAAGAATTAAAAAGACTAAGAGGATCATTTAACGGCTGGAGAGCCTTAAAGATGCTGTTCCCAGAGCTGAGTTCATTCCCACAACCACATGGGCCACAACCATCTGTAGCTCAATGCCTTTTCTGTGGTCCTGAAGATAGTGAGTAATTACATAAAACAAAAATCTAAAAAAAAAAAAAAAAAAAAAAAAAGAGGATCATTTAAGTTAAAATGGGGCCACAAGGATGTGTCCTAACAATGTGTCCTTATGAAAGAAATATAAACACGGGAAGGAATACCAGGCCCTGCACACAGAGATCATGTGAGAGGCATAGCCAGGACAGTGACCCATAGTGACCTTCTACACATCTTGATCTCACACCTTCAGCCTCTAGAACTGCAAGATTGTGTCCTAGTCAGGGTCACTAGGGCTATGCTGAAACACTATGACCAAAAGGAAGTTGTGGAGGAAAGGGTATATTTCACTCACAGTTCCATAGAACAGTTAGTTCCTCACCAAAAGTTGTGAGGGCAGGAACCTGGAAGCAGGAGCTGATGCAGAGGCCAAGGAGGAGTGCTGTTGTCAGGCTTGCTCATCATAGCTTGCTCTGGCCTGCTTTCTTAAAGAAGCCAGGACTACCAGTCCAGAGATGGCATGACTCACAATGGGCTGGACCATCCCCCATCAATCACTAATTAAGAAAATGCCTTACAGGCTTGCCTATAGCCTGATCTTGGGAGGCATTTTCTCAGTTGAACCTCCTCCCTCCTTTCTAGTTTGTGTCTCCCTCCATTGACATAAAACTGCCCAGCACAAATGGTGTCTGCTATTCAGTCCCCTAGCCTAAGACATTCTGATAGAGAGTCAACTCGGGTCTTTTAAGGAGGACAGACAACAAAGTATTTCATTGATACATTAAGGACAGCCATGGAGGGCACTGGAAAGGGTGAGTTCCTTTGAGAAAACATATCAAGATCAGGTAGGAGAGAGTGGGAAAGCAGGCCAACAGAGCTTCTTCCACTGTGGAATTCTGGGAAACAAGGTTGATGCCCCAGAACAGCAGGTGACACAGTTTCCTGGAATGGACAGAAGTATCTAGGCCTTGATCTTGAAGACAAGACCAAACTATTATAGGTTTTTAAGTGGACAAGGGACCCTAGGGGATCAATAATTCAAGAATGTTTTCTTCCAGCATATTCTAAGGGACAGAGGCTTTGAGACACAATGTGTGTAAGGGAGGAGGGTTAGACAGAAGTGGGAGCAGGCAGCTAAGGATGCATAAACATCTTAATCAAAGGGCGGGGCTTGGTGGTGGAAAATTCCTTTTGAGTTGTTTTGTCCCTGTAGCTGCTAGTCTGGGTGCTCATGACCTGTAGGATGGATGCGCCCTTGGTGGACGGGTCTCTAAAGTCAAGTGGTTGTCATGGCAACCAGCTTCATGCCAAGGGCGTGGAGACCAAATGGCTCTCCTCTCATAGCCTCCCCTCCTCATCTGTGTGGGACCTTATCACAGACTACACCATGAGCCTCTTCAGAACCCTGCAGGGAAAACGGCTGATAGCTTTATGCCTCGGTTGAAAATGCTACCTGGAAACTGTCCATAAAGCCGCACTTCACCTTTCTCTCTGAAGCTCTGCTGGATTCTGGTTGTCTTTTCAACTGTTCACAGTTAGAGGGGAAAGGAGAGACGCAGGTAAAGGGCATTATCTTCAAAGCGACTGAACTTCTCACACATCTGTCCTCCTCCGAGGGGATTCTACTGTCTGATTGACCGAAGCGGACCAACTGTGGCTCAGATCTGCTGGGAAGGAAATGGTGATATGGAAAAACGTGGGGCTAAAGTTCCTGATCACCTGCTGGTAGCCAAAGCTCACTGACTCAGAAATTTCCAGAAACAGAATCCCAGTAGATCCCAGGCTATCTGTGGTGAATGGAACTTGTCGCCAAGGTTAAAAAGCAATAATGTGAAGATTGCAGTCGGGGAAACCTTGGTCCTATGAGCCAAACCTTCCTCCACTTGTCACCGCTGAAGCTCCCGGTGAGACACCACAGAGGGCCAGCTCCTCATCCTACAGTATTATGCCGGGCTTAGTTTTCATTAGCCAGCAGTTGCTCGTTATTTTGGAAATATTAGATTAGAGGCACTGCTCTCTAAGAGACCTATGTTTGAAGCACTAGGCGGAAGCTAACATAAGCACATGTAGAAGAAATAAAACGCAGGCTGAAAAGTCCTGGCCTGGCTGCTGCCTCTAAATGTATTATCTAAACAACGGGGTGTTGGAGGTGTTCAGCGCAGATCATTTCAACAAACTATTAGTTGGTGGCTAGTCGAGGTTACTAATTTATTGCGGTTATTTTGCTTTTGTTTTTAAACCTCTTTTAGAACAAGAAAGCGTCAGGATCCTCACGCACTAAGCTTATTTTGTTTTCAAGGTGTGGTCCGAGAACCGGCTGCATTGGCACCGCCCAAGAACATGATTGACGTGCAGAACCTCCAATCAGAGCCTCCCCTCCAACCAGCTCACTGGAGGCTTTGCGTGCTTGTTGAAGTTTCAGAAGCAAAGCTTAAGAGCATCGGGACAAAAGGGTTGAAGGAAGTTGGGTGAGTGGGTTTAGAAGTGTAAGAGTCGGGGGGAAAGCCAGGACACACTTCTCGATGTGCAGGTCTTAGCCCTCAGTCACAGGGTTTGGAAAAGTAAGGATGGGGAGGGGAGGGGCATGGAGAAAGAGGGCTAGTCTTCTCTCCTGAACGTAAAGGACAGTGCTCCTCCCTCCTAGGTACTCTTGCTCATCCTCAGCCCAGCTCACTGAATAGTAGATTTTGCAAACTATAATAGTGTAAAAGAAAGATTTGTCTTTCCAATTAACGAGTAAAGGGCACTTTGTACAAACTGCTCGATAGTGTATACCACTTGAACAACTTGTCTATTGGTTACATTTCCAAAGAGGCTGCTCTAGATTAGCCAAGATTATGACTCTGCTAGCCAGCTGGCTGAGTAGCAATTGTTCATGGTACATATCAGCCTTTGAAATCCATCCACTGCATGTCCCAAAACAGAGGGAGAGGGAGAAGAAGATGGAGAGAGATTTGGGGGTACACAATGCTATGGTTAATCCTGGCTAGCTGACTTTCCATGTGACCCTGAGAAAGTGCCTATTTCACGAGACAAAGATAAACTATAAAATCCCCATCACTCTTTACACATTAGTGGGAAGTACAAGCAGACACACTTACCCAGCTTGACTGACGAAGATGTCATTGTTAATTCTGATTACAAGCTATGACACTAAAGCTCAGACAAAGCATGACTCAATGCCACAGAGTCAGAAACCGACAGACCTGGACTGCTGGGTAGCACACCTATCCCTCGAAAAGTCCAGATGATGAAACCTGATCCTTCCCGGTGACCTTAACTGACGCTCCTATCGTTTAAGACAGGATTAAAAGGAACCTGAGTCACAAGAATGCTGTCCACCTGAGTTTATGTTAGGAGAGCAAAAGTGTTGGCATGGTTCATCAACCCTTCACAGTGCTGAAGCCATTGCTGACATTTTAAACTGTGACCTGGTCGGAGTTCTTTCTCCTTTTCTTCTGAGCCACTTAATCGGTACATCCCCCCCAAACCTAACTGTCAATATGAAAAAAAACAACCTCGAAGTGAGAGGTGAAAGGAACAGCCCATCGACTCAGAGACTGCAGTTAAGCAGCCGTGGCCTCCCCTCCCCAGCCCTCCCCACCCCTCCCAACCCCTCCCCATCCCTGCTTCAGGCTCCCTCCCTCCCAGGCCGCAGGCTCCAGTGAAACAGAGAAGACCGAAACTAGAAGAGCGAACAGATTTGAATTGATACAACTTTCTCTCAAACAAAAGGATTTAAAAAGAGTTTGGCAAAGGTTAGGCACACACAGAAAACTTCATTTCCTGGTGTCTTCTGATAGCCTGGGAGATAATCAGTGATGATGGGAGGATATCAGAGAAACAACCACATTCCTGCAAACACACAGGAAGCACAGAGCCCAGAATCCGGGTGTTATCACCTCCCCCACTCCCACCTCCCTTGGCTCTCCTGGAGTCACCACCTCCCCCAACTCCCTCCTCCCCTGGTTCTCCAGCTTCCTTGACTTGTGTAAATTACTCCCCAGGCTCAAGTGACATCAGGATGACCCCAGGGTTAGGTGACCTGCAAGCTCTAGGCTTTGCTTTACTATAACAGCGCTTTGCTGGGTGAGAACTGTGTCATCCGTATTTCAGGCAGAAGCCTCTGGCAAGCACAGGGCTCAGAGCTTCCCAGCCGGCAGTTCCTGTATTAGGTTCATTTTGCTAAGGAAATGACATCCAGACAGATTTAGTAAATGTTGACAGCACACATGATTTCTGAGCCGGAATTGACCTGGACTTGCCTGACTTCGAGGCAAAATTATAACAAGAAGAAACAGGTTTCCATTTTCCCCTGGTTTTACACCTACATTTCCACAACACTGGACAGCACAGGGAAGCAGAAATCACCAGAACAAAAAGGTTATGTGTATTCTCAGCGCCCACTAAATTCTGTTTGACCCTCTAACTGCCCAACTGACTAAGCCATGACTACCAGAATATTCTACCAACACCGGTTTCTTTTATTTTCCCCTAGACTGTAAATGTTCTCTCTCTCTCTCTCTCTCTCCTCTCTCTCTCTCTCTCTCTCTCTCTCTCTCGTGTGTGTGTGCACTACATGTGTGTGCTCATTGTGTGTGTGTGTGCACGTGCATGTGCTGTGAGGTGCCCTTGTGCACATACGTATGGAAGCCACAGTCAACTTTGGATGTAACTCCTGCAGTGCACACTGAATTTGAGACAGGGTCTTTCACTGGGACCTGGGCCTCACTGTTTTAGGCTAAGCTGGCTTGCTACTGAGCTCCTGGGCTCCTCCTGTCTTCACCTCCCGTGCTCCTGGACTACAAGGGCATGCCACAATACCTGGTTTGGTATGTGGATGCTGGAGATGAAACTCAAGTCCCTGTAAAGCAAGCACTTTCCCAACTGGACTGTCGCTTCCGTTAACCACCTGGTACGTGACCTCTGACCTCTTCCATATCTTGTCACATGCTACTAACCAATCGTGGAACTCTGACTTACTATGACCAAAGAGTCTCTGCATATTTTGCTGACATTTGAGACGACTAGCAAGCAAGGTAAGAAGTGTTTTCTTTCCTCATAGCCCAGCCCTTCACTAACACAGTTCCATTAAGAAAATGCACCAGAAAACAGATATCAGGACACAAAAAGATTCCCTGCAAGACGGCTTTCCTATGTGAGTCACTCCTCTGCATCCTTCTAGCCAGCAACCCTGAAGTCATAACTAGTTACAGTCAATTAAAAAAAAAAAATTAAACTAGTGTCTATGGTGAAGGACTAACCCAGCACTCAGAGGCAGGGAATACACATAGACCCTGTAAACAAACAAACAAACAAACAAACAAGAGCTTTATGCTCTCTCTTTAGCTGTCTTGCATCAGTGTATGTATAAAAATGCAAAACACAAGGCACTTCTCGGTAATAGAAACTTCCTGCGAAGTTAGTGAAAGTGTTAAGTTTCAACTGCCAAAATCAGAAGCAAAGCAGCTCTGGGAAAAAAGTACCCTGCTAACAGCTAGGAGACACATCCACAGCGAGGTAGATTGGGCTTCAAAGGGGATCATTTGAATATCAAAGGACTGAGCTGAAGCCCTGGGGGGGGGGCAGGAAACGTGAGAAAAAGGCCCTGAAGTATTTTCTCAGAGAAATGATCTTGTTCATGTATGTACTGTGGAAACCAAACATGAAGGAAAGGATCGCATGACAGCCCCAGCCAGGTCTGTCGCAAAACAATTATGGCAAGAAAAACAAAGCTATACTTGTCAGGGCTGGAGAGAGGTCTATGGGCAAGTGCTTGCAGCACAACGAGTTGGGAGCCCTAGCAGCCTCAGAGAAGGTCAGGGGCATCGGCACTGTGACCTCAGCACCTAGCCAAAAGAGGGGGCTATAATAGGTTTAATGAGAGACACTGCCTCAAAAAAGTACGTCAGAAAGTGATGAAGACACAGACTTAAACTTCTATCCTCCACACATGTGCAACACACACACACACACACACACACACGACACTCTCTCATGCACACACACACATACACATATGCGTCACACACACACACACCAGTCAACATCTCTTGGGTTGCTCTAACAATCAGGGAAAGGTGTGATAATCACTTTGGTTCAAGACAAAATAAAAATGAAGTTGCACTCATTGCTCCGTAGGAGATGAATCTGAAGGTTTTACTTTTGAGCACAGGGCTGCCATTGAAACTCCCTAATGGCTCCTGAGGTAGAAGAGGCGATGCCCTGGTTTTAAGAGAATAAGTTCGCAGCAGGCTCCCGGCCACTAAGAGCTTCCTGCGACAACCAGATAGATCATTAAGGCTCGGGTTTTCCAGGAAAGGACGCGCTGGAGAGCACAGAGTCTCTTGTTTCACAGGTGCAGTAACTGTTCTGCCCTTTAGATGATTCCCTGAGGACGCTGAGCCCTGAATGAGTCAGAGGGCTGATCATTAAGACCATTAACAAGTACCACCTACCCATGGACTTGAAAGAGAAGAGGCCTTGAGGAGGCAGCCCTAACAGTCTCCTAAGCCCTCACATCACTCCGGGGGGCCTTGGTACCCTCCTCTTCCCTAGAAGTCTTGTTTCTCCATTGTGCTTTGACTCTCAAGGGGAGCCTGAACATCCTATCTCCTGGCCTGCCCCCTCACATTGTCCAGCGTATTCCTTTTCCTCAGTCCTCTGAAACTGACCTACTCCCTGTTCTTGTACCCAGCCACCCCCATCTTTTGCCAGGAGAGTAGCAGCTGTTAGCCCAGCAGGTTGACCACAGCCATAGACAGATGCTTGTATGACAGGTAGTCAGATTGTCATCCTGATCAGATTAAGACATGTTTTAAGGCATTATTAGAACGCATCTTTGGTTATGGCTGTTTCCAGGGAGGATAACTGAGAGATTTAAACCTGTCCTGAAGGTGGATATCCCCATTCCGGGGGCAGAAGCCCCAAACTGAAGAAAACAGAAAAGGAGGATGTGAAGCAACACTGTACTGTCTCTGCTTCTTGATCAGCAGTCTCCTGCCACCAAGTCTGCCCGCCATGATGGGCTCCAGCCCCTTACCGTGAGGTAAAGCAAACCTTTGCTCCCTGGAGTTGTTTGTTATCAGGTATTGAGAAGGTAACCATTGCAGTGATCTAATCCAGAAAAGATGAGGGAGAGGAAGACACAACCAGGCAGAAGGCAGGGTTGAAGGGTGCAGAGGCTTCACCCCTGCTTAGCATGGAGTCTAAGGGGGAAATCTGCAATCATTTCAGGGAGTTTTGCAGGGAGGCGGAGAGTGTGAGGTAAAATGGAAAAGAAGAGAAAAAAATAGTCAAAACATCTTTACTAAAGAAACTTGAGAGAGTCAACAATTTGTTTACATCACACAGCAAATTAGAGCCATACTCAGAGTGAGAGACACAGAAAGATTATGTATGGGCTTATCATGTCCTGGGTCATGTCTGTGACCTGCATACAGTATTCACTTCTAAGGAATCATGGGAATGGGAACACAGGTCAGTTTGCATAGTAGAATTTCATAAAGAATTCAAATAAAAGAAACTGGTGAGGTGGCCTAGTGGTTAAAGGAGCTTGCAGACAAGCCTGGTGATCTGAGTCCCATCCCTGGAACTCACAAAGGCAGGAAGAAAGCCAAATGCTGCAAGCTGTCCCTGTGACCTCCCCAGGCATACTGTGGCACCAACATGCACGTGAGCAAGCATGCACATGTGCTCATGCTCACGCACACACATACCCACACACCATACACACAGACATATACATGCACGATAGATAAATGTAAATAATTTTTAAAACTTAAAGTCATGTGTCCCAGTTTCTAGCTCATCATATATTTCTGTCACATCTCCTAAGATGTTAGAAGTAAAAGTTATTTTTGTTTTATATTACTATTATTTCAAGACAGGGTTTCTTTCTATCGCTGTGGCTGTCCTAGAACTAGCTCTGTAGACCAGGCTGGCCTTGAACTCACAGAGATCCACCTGCCTTTGTCTCCAGAATTCTGAGACTAAAGGCCTGCAACACCACTGCCCATCTAGGTTTGGGTTGTTTGTTTGTCTGTCTGTTTTTGGAAGTAAAAGTTAAATGTGCCGTTTAGCTGTGGGCTCCCGGGTGGTTACTGCAAACTGTTTAAAACTGTGGCCCTTGAGGGGACAGAAGTAAGTGAAGTTGCACAGCTTGCTGTGTGGACATGGTTTGTGAGCAGAATTCTCTGAGCCTCTGTTGCCTCATCCACAAAACGCAGATCAGAATGTTGTGAGGCTCAACTCCCCTATTGTGTGCCAAGTACCAGGGGTAAGATTCATTCAGAAAGAGACAAGAGTCACAGGAGCTTGCTGGGTAACCAGAGTGCCCATCCCCTGTGAGCCCTGCCAGCCCTCGCCCTCGAGCTCTCTCAGAAGGCCTTCCCTAGGCTCTATGGGAGTGAGCCTCTTAAAGGGATCTTGCTCCAAATTCCATTTCTAAAGAGCCTCATCTCCAAGACAGCTCCCACAAACATATTAGCACTACCTGAGGACCCGGAATGGAGCTTTGGGCTTCAGTTGGGAGTCACATCCCTTTCCTCAAGGCAAGAAAAGAGCCGCCAGGTGAGACTGCATTCTGGGCTCTGGCTGCTCTTCAGTCCAGTGCTGGCCTGGCAGCCCAAGTAGAGGCAGACGGGGCCAGGGATGGGATGTGGGGGAGGGGGAAAAGATGACAAGGTCATCTCTTCCACTAGGCTCTTTGAAAGAGAGCACTCTGGGTGATGTTAAATGTGTGTGTGTGTGTGTGTGTGTGTGTGTGTGTGTGTGTGTGTGTAAGAGAGAGAGAGAGAGAGAGATTCTGATGTCTATGCATATGGTGTGCATGTATGATGTCTTTGTGTATAGTGTATTTGTATGATGTCTATGTGTGTGGTGTGTATGTCTATGTGTACGGTGTATTTGTCCATGTGTATGGGTGTATGTCTATGATGTCTTTGTGTATGGTGTGTTTGTATGTCTTTGTGTATGGTATATGTTTATGATGTGTTTGTTTATAGTATGTCTATGTGTAGTGTGTGTGTGTGTATAATGTCTATGTGTATGATATGTGTATGTGTGTGTTCATGAGTGTGCTAAGGCCAGACAACAACGTCAGATGTCTTCTTTATTGTCTATCACCTTATTTTTTTTTTTATTTTAATTTTACTCTATGTATGTGAGTGTTCTGCCCACATGCATGTCTATACACCAGATGTGTGCCTCAACCCAGCAGAGGCCAGAAAAGAACATCAGATCTCCTGGAACTGGAGTTATACATGGTGGTGAGTCACCATATGAGTGCTGGGAATCGAACCTGGGTCTTCTAAAAGAACAGCAAGCGTTCTTAACTGCTGAGCCATCTCTAGCCCCGGCTCCAGTTTATTTTTTGAGACAGGTTTTCTCACTAATCGGGAATTCAGCTATTCAGCTAGTCTGACTGGCCAGACAAGTCCCAGGATCTGTGCAGGTACACACTGCTGCATTCGTGTTTGTCACATAGGTGCAGGGACACAACCTCTGGTCCTCAATCTTACATAGAGAGCACATTACCCACTGGGCTACCTCCCAGCCCTCACTTGACTTTCAGTTCTCATTCGTGTGCACTGCAGTTTTGCACACAATGTCATCATAGTGCTTATGAATGCTGGAGTGTGTTTGCTTTTCTTGGTTCGTCATTGTCTCATTTTGATTTCAAATGGTAGATATCAACAAGTATAGCCCATATCACTAAAGCTCTCTAAGGCCAGCAATCATTTGTAAGAGCTGTAAGGGGCACTGGAGCCAAGTGACTGTTGTGAAGAGACCCCTACTCCACGGCCCCCGTCAAAGAGCGTTGCACCTGGTGCAGGCCAACACGATGCCTTCCGGCAGCACTTCTCAGGAAGGGGTCCTGTTTCCTCTTGCTTCTAGAATATTCTGTTATCAAAAACACCTGAGTGTGGGCTACCTGGAAGAAACGTGGCAAAGTTGTTGCTGTGGGAGTGGAGTGGTGAGTGTCCCCGGCTCAGGTGGCAGCAGCCAGGTAGAACAGTGGGGCAGTTGTGTCTATGTGTATGATGTGTGTATGTCTATGTGTATGTGTGTGTGTGTTGTGTGATGGTGTGTGTTCATGTGTACAGTGTGTGTATGTGTGTATGATGTCTATATGTATGATGTGTGTGTCTATGTGTATGATGTGTGTGTCTATGATGTGTGTGTCATGTGTATGGTGTGTGTGTGTGTATGATGTCTATGTGTTATGGTGTGTGTATCTATGTGCATGATGTGTGTGTCTATGATGTGTGTGTCATGTGTACAGTGTGTGTATGTGTGTATGATGTCTATGTGTTATGGTGTGTGTGTATGATGTGTGTGACATGTGTACAGTGTGTGTATGTGTGTATGATGTCTATGTGTTATGGTGTGTGTGTATGATGTGTGTGTCATGTGTACGGTGTGTGTGTGTGGTATGCTGTCTATGTGTTATGGTGTCTGTGTATGATGTGTGTGTATATGATGTGTGTGTCTATGTCTATGATGTGTGTGTCTATGTGTATGATGTGTAATGTATCTATGCGCATGATGTATGTGTCTATGATGTGTGTGTCATGTGTACAGTGTGTGTATGTGTGTGATGTCTAATGTATGATTGTGTGTCTATGTGTATGATGTGTGGTTATGATGTGTGTGTCATGTGTATGGTGTGTGTGTGTGTATGCTGTCTATGGTTACGGTGTGGTATGTGTGTGTTTCTATGTGTATGGTTGTGTGTGTGTATGATGTCTATGTGTTATGGTGTGTGTGTATGATGTGTGTGTCATGTGTATGGTTGTGTGGTGTATGATGTCTATGTGTTATGGTGTGTGTCTATGATGTGTGTGTCATGTGTATGGTGTGTGTGTGTGTGTATGCTGTCTATGTGTTATGGTGTGTGTATGATGTGTGTGTCTATGTCTATGATGTGTTTGTTATCTATGTGTATGGTGTGTGTGTGTGTGTTGTGTGGTGTGATGTGTTGAAGAGGTCGTCAGCTCAGGAACTTTGGAACACTTGTCCCTCCAGAAGAGAGAGGCTAATGAACATTCCTCAGACCACAGGGGGTGGAATCCTACCTGGGGTGGGGGAGCCCAGAGCACATGTACACATTCAATGGGATGGACCGTTGGCCACCCACAGACAAGGGAGGCCCTGCCACCTCATTCCCTAAAGACCAATCAATTTAAAAGTCACACTGTTCTGCCAATCATAGCGTGCCTAGTTGCGTTTCTCTATGCTACCCCTGGAAACTTTATAAAGGTCTGCCAAACGAGCTGCCGGGGGTTGTCGCCTCTCCTTTTGGATGCAGCATGACCCCAGCATGCTGGAACAATAAAATTCCTCTTGTTTTTGCATCCATCCCTGGCTCCGCGTGGTTCACTCAGGGGGTCTCCGGTTAGCTAAGGCTCACCAGAGTCTTACAGTGTGTGTCTATGTGTACGGTGTGTCTATGATGTGTGTGCTATGTGTATGGTGTGTGTGTGTGATATCTTTGTGTGTGGTGTATGTGTATGAATCAGAGACTGGCTGGATGTGCAGTCAGAGACATACAGAAACAGAGGCTGGCTGGGAGGGCCAGAGCTTAGGAAAACTGACCGGGGCCTTTCACGTACAGTTCTTCTTTCTAGTAGACTAACCCCAGGCTCTAGTGGACCCTCTGAGCCAGTTTAACCCTTTCCAGATCCCCCTGCTACCCCTGTTTCTCAAGCCTTTCCCCCTCCTCCAGTTTCCTCAACTTAATGATCCAACAGGAGTGAAATTTGAATTGTGTGTGCAATTTAAAATTTTTCTAGTGACAAAATAGATGAAGTTAATCATTTTATAAATTAACTTAGTATTACACATCCAAAATACTACAAAATATATAATTAATAAAAAAAATCAATAATGATTTTTTTCTTAACAAATTTAGATTTTTCTAGAGTATCAAGTTTACACGTGACATTTTTTTGTTAAAGACTTGATCTGAACACAGATGTCGTGAGTCTTACACTGGAAAAAGTAGATTCACATTCCCAGGTGGTTCCAAACATGTTCAAAACTGTCCCAAAAACTGAATCAATCATTTAAATATTCATTTTTAATTTTAAAATTATTTAAGTTTAGCTTAGGAGTTGATCTCTTGGCTGCAATGGTCACAGCTCTCTGGCTAAACAGTCACATGTGGCTAGCAGCTGACAGCCTGGAAGATGGGGTGGTGGGAGGAGGGATGCAGTTCTTTTCAAGCCCCACCCACTGCTTTACTTAGCTGGGTCCTCATGCCCCACCCAGTGTTTGTAGTTAACTGGGGGCTGTTTGTTGTGGTGAGTCTGTGGTGCTAAAGAGCAAATCTGGGACCCAAACCAGGCGAAAGCTCTGTCACAGAGTCACCTCCCCCCCACACACACCGCTAGCGGTATTCCTTATTAAAATAAATATGAAATAAAACATCAAACATTCACTATTCAAAATTCAAATACTAGAGAAATGTAAACAACAGAACACAAGATGTCCAGCTCTCCCGCCTTACGGGCAACTGCTGTCAACAACTTGGCCCAGATTTTCCACACGTCTTTTCTCTATTATATCCTTACGTTCTCTATGATTAATATTAATTTTTATAAAATGAGACGATTCTTTCTAGTCTTTGTTTCAGTTAAACACACATGCATCGGATAACACCAGGAGGGGGTGAACAGACTAATACGGTTTTGTTCTGTGAGACCCACACTCAACTGAAGCAATAAAATAAACCAAACCAGAGAACAAATGTTCGGAACTTCAAAGTTATGAACACTTTGAAGGAAATGAACAAAGACGAATGACCTCGGGGCGATTCGGAGAGTATGGTAAGTGGAGTTGAAAGTCCTCGGGACCTAATCACATCCCCCAAGACCTCAGCTCTTAATGCCACCACAGTGGAGGCCGGCAGACAGGGGACTCTGAGCACAAAGTGAAAAGGTCTGTCCTTGCCACCCCAGAAGCAGACTTTCCATCTTCCTGGGATTTCTTCCCAAGACAGCTGTGTCCCCAGAAGGCCTTCTGGGGGTGATGCCTGCTGTCACCTGTTTCTATTACATCTGAGCAAGGTTCCCTGTCATTTCTAATCCATACCCTGACCCAATTAATTGGTTCCCCGCTGAAGAACACCTGAGTAATCTACATTCTTTGCAAACCCCAAACCATGCTGTGCTATCTATTGTGATGCTGAGGTCCTGTGTTCAAGAGTGTGTGTCCCTACACCCTTGTTGACATCTCTGAATGGACTGAGATGTACCTCAAAGGTAGACCATGAGATCTGAGCTTCAGTAGGCATTGATACATCAAAAATAAAAGAGAAATGAAGATTAAAAGTCTTTGTAAGTCCTTTCTTAAAGGAATTGTAAAACCTTAAACATATATATGTCCTTTGATCCCAGTACTAAGATGGCAGAGACAGGTGGGTCTCTGCTTCTTTAAGTTGGTAGCCTGGTCTACTTGGTGAGTTACAGGCTAGCCAGAGTTACATGGTAAGACTGTCTCAACACACACACACACACACACACACACACACACACACACACACACACGGAGGCCATACGATACTTTGCACAGTGTCAGTCCTGGAGTGTTGGGGTCTAGAACCCTAGGGACAGCATCTATTCCAGCCACGTAGGCCCCTGTGCACCTGGAACAGCCGTTTCCACAGTGTGAGGTCCATTCTCCCTCCATGACCGCAGAGGGCACATTACAGAATAAATCCTGCATAAGACCCCAGTGTCCTTCCAGACACCACCGCCCAGGTAATGTGCACTGATATGATTTTTCAATACAGTAAGCCTCTTTTGAAGATTCTGGGTTAAAATGTGCCCTTCTTGCAATTTTTTTCTACATGTTGAGAAGGTGGCAGCAGAAAGAAATGGTTTCACCATGTAAAATTTAACCACCCGTTTCTTCAGGACTCCAATTAAGTAACATCAGCTCTGACAATCGGAGCATCTTTGGGTGCCTTCAGCATCCGAATTTTACACCCTGGGTTAAGCTTTCCTGTACTTATGCTGCCTTGACAACTTTACTTCTTATCTGAGCCTATCCCTCATTCCTTCCTACTGCCTCCACATCTTTAGCCTCATAGCCTAAAACCAAGTATCTAAAATGGGCTTCTTATCCAATCCCCGATCTCCCTATTCCCTTGTGTTTCCCTGTGTTCCTTGTGTTTGTTTGAACCATAATCTACCTGACTCCTGAACATGCTCCACCTCCATCATTTCCAGTATCCTTCATCTGTGTGCAACGAGCCTACACGACACATCATTACCAAATGGTTACCAATGCCACTAGTAGTTTACCTTTGGGGTCAAACCCTGTTTTATTTGCTAACTATATAACAGTACCTCTGCAGCATTGCAACACTGTATAGAATAGTTTCATTCTCCTAACAAGTCTCTTATTCTCTTCCTATTTCTTCTTCCCTGCCTCTCACATAACCCCTGACAACCATTCTTTTTTTTTTTTTTTTTCTTTTTGGTTTTGTTTTACTATTTCCTTTTATAGTCTTTCCCGGAGTGTCACATTGTTGCAATGCGTGTAACCTTTTCAAATTGGTCTCTTAGACTTGGTAATGAGAATGTCAGTTTTCTCTTTACCTTTTCCTGGATGACAACCCGTTTCCCTTTAGCGTTTTTTATTCAGCACCCACTGTCTAATGTACCACAGTTTATTTATCAGTTCACCTGCTGAAAGACACTGTGGTGTTTCCAACTCAGCAACTATGAATGAAGCCGCTGTAATCATCGAGGATTGGGGTTTGATTCTTTCAGGTAAACAAGTAAGACATTTTCTCTTTAAGAAAGTGCTAAAGGGTCTTTTAAAGTGGCTGTGCCATTCTGCATTTTTATTGGCCCTGAATATGAATTCCTGCTCCCTCATACCTTTGCCAGTCTCTGGTGGTGTCTGCGGTTTACATTTTGACAGGGTCTCACTATATGTCACTATATAGCCCTGGCTGTCCTGGTACTCACTCTGTAGACCAGGCTGGCCTGGAATTCACAGAGATCCACCTGTCTCTGCCTCCTAAGTGCTGGAATTAAAGACATATGTCACGATACCCAACTTTCTCTCTTTATCAATTTATTTTTCTTTTCCTCCTCCTTCCTTCCTTTCTCTCTTCTTATTTCTTCTTCTTTTTCTTCATCCTTCTGCTCCTCTCCCTCCTGAGAAGTTCTCATGCTGAGTTTCGAATTGCAGCCCTGGTTAAACTAGAGCTTGCTATGTGAACCAGGATGGCCTTGTGAACTCAAACTTGCTATCATCCTGCCTCTGTCCCCCAAGTTCTGATATTACAGGCATGCACTCCAAGCACTGTTGTGGATAGCCCTGTTGTTACTTGTATTTTGATGCTATTCCACTCTCCTGGGAGGGGCTGCGGACAAGTAGTGAATCACGTACACAAGTGACTTCTTGTGAACCTTCTCCCCACCTTATCTTGTAAAGTAAAGGCTAGAGCCAGTGATTGGACAGTGGAAGGGAAGGTGGAGCTGAGAAGTTTGGGAAGAAGGAGGAGAGACAAAGAGACAGGTAGAGGAGAGAAGGAAGGAAGGAAGATGGAGGAAGAACAATGATTCAGATTCCACGTGGCTTTGAATAGCCACAGGTAGTTATGAATATCTTATAAGGGATGAATAATTACAGGACAATTTGTCTTATCTAGGTGGGCAATTTATATCATTATCAATTGGTTCTGAAATTATTGTGTGGGCATCTTGTGAATTGAGAATTGATTGATATGTAAATCTGACTGATTAATTATAAGCTTCTAGAGTTTTGATTTACTGGGTTAAGGGGATTTGTGACCGCCGACCACAGGAGGTGGATGGCTGAGAAGGTACAGACGGCTCTGAGGCAGGCAAACCAGAGAAGGGAAGACTGCCGACTGGGGCTAGCCAGGAGGTGGCGAGACCACCCGGCAGAGAGTAGCTGGGTGTAATGTGGGAACGTCCCGTTCTTTTTAATATTTCCCGCAACGGAGCACCTTTTCATTTGCCAGTCACCTATCAAGTGTCTGCCAAGATCTTCCCTCCAGTTTTAGTCGGGCCACTGTTGCCTTGCTGTTTAGGGTTAAGAAGTTTGTGTGTGTCTTACATGCAGACCTCCATCACAAACTCCTGTTTTGGGTTGTTTTCTCTTGTCTTCTTATTCACTTGACAGGGTCTCTTCTCAGAGCTGAAATATTTTACTTTTATGAAGTCCGGTTCTTTTTCCTTGATATCTGTCCTTTTAAAACTTGAACCTGCGACTTCAACAACCTGGTTTGGTACAAAGACAGAGGCAGTGAGCGTTCGGTTGTCACCTTGATAGCACTGACCACACTTTCCAGGACCTTTCGGGTTCTCAGAAGACGGATTGGTTATTTCTCTCATTATTGTGACCAAATACTGAAACACAACTTAAGAATGATTTCTTCCGTTTCAATGGTTTGAGGGAGAGCCCATCGATAAATCCGAGGTGGCAGGAGCAGCTCACAGCAGGGGTCAGGGAGCAGAGAGCTAGGACCAGGCTGTAACATTCCTCAACCTCCTGCCCCCACCACCCACTTCCACCGGTGTCCCGCCCCCAACCTAAAGACTCCACAGCCTCCCATAACAGCGCTCCTGGCTGTGGATAACTGTTCAAATCATGAGCCTGGCAGGACGGGGCGGGGGTAGGGGGTAGGATGGAGCATTTTACATCCCAGTGGTCTCCGGTGTAACTTCATGGAGTCTCCCCTTCAGTGTGTGATCTATGCACTGTATTACATGAAACCCATTTGCCCTGTGTGAACTTGCACTCAGTCTCCCTTTCTCAGTGGGAGGATGACAGGAAGAAACGTAGGCGCTGCCCTACATAAAACCCTGGAGACCAGATGCCCTACCGAGGACTTACACTCAGCCTTTCTCAGTGCCAGGATGTTCCGAGGAATTTACCCTTCGTGAAAAGCTCAAAGTTATCCTGTCCCCTGGTACCATGTCACAACCTGTACAGGCAACATTTTAGCCGTAAACACCCTTAAACATAAACAAACTATCCGAATCAGCAAGGTATTTAGCCCCCAAGTCAGCATCCTATCACAGGCAACCAGCCTCCTGGGTTATCCATTCACATAAACAAACAAATAAGTAACAAGCATTATCTTCCCAGTAAAGAATGATCCCCACCCTCTTCCTTTTGTGTCTTACTTGGAAAAGCTGGTTGGTTTTGTTTGTCTGTTTGTTTGGTTTGGTTTGGGGTTTTTTTTTTGTTTGTTTGTTTTTTATAAAAATAAAATGAAACTAAAGTTGTCAGCTGGTAGATATCTTGGATCTATGCTTTGAAGCTGAGGTAACAGGCCTTGAGCTGCGTACTGAAATAAAAGGCCAGGGGCAAAGTCAAGAGGAGTTCTGCATAGATTCTCCCTTAGTTCTGCCCGACACGGCTTTCACTTCAGATGGTTAACAGCTAATCAATCTGATTATAGTGCCATTAGCCCCGCTTCCAAATCTGATTAGCCACTCTGGTTCTGTTACTTTGAAAGATCAGTTTCAGGACTTTTTTTTTTTCTTTCTCTCTCTCAATTAGGACTAAATGTTAGCCAAAATGCAGTACATGAAAAGTATCATTAACATCATCATAAGAGTGTGTGTGCTCCCTCTACATGCAAGCACGGAACACATTTGGCTACAATGTGTGGCTAAAATCCCTTCCTTTCTAACCTAAGGGAAATATGTGAGCACTGAATAAGGAGGTAGAGTGGTACATTCTGTCAGAGATTTCTTTCTTCCTTCCTTTCTCTCTCTCTCTCTTTTTTTTTTTTTTTTTTTTTTTTTTTTGCAAATGCTCTAAATTTATGCAAAACCAAATTTATCTGCACAGAATTACATTTAAACTGGTTCAAGTCCACACAGCTGAATAAGATACAGATTCAAACTCCCCTGAGAACCAACTTTTGGAAACAGCCGCTGGGTGCCTACACGTTGAACAGTTGATGCCCTTCATGAATTAGCAATAAGATTTGACAGGACTGGTTTTCCTTGGGAATTATTAGACGTTCTGGTTTTAACCGGAAGTTTAGAAAAAGCGATGAGATCAATGATTTATACTGAATCTTCGTAAGACCCCACAAGAATGCCCTTATCAAAGGAAGCAGTGAGATGGCCAAGATGAAGGCAGACTGAGGAAAACCCCTAAAATTCTCATTAGATAATAGTTTCCCTGTAATACCCTAGTGTCCATGTGTCTGGCGTCTGTGTGTCTGGTGAAAAGAGAAAAGGAGGCCATGGCAATAATTCCAGCCCTTAGGAAGCAGAGGCAGGGAGATCAGGAGCTAGCCTTGACTACATAGTACATTTGAGGACAACCTTGACTACATGAGATCCAGTCTCCAGAAGGCAGAAAGGAAAACAGAAGAGAAGAAAAATAAATAACAAACACGGCTTCCGTAAGCCCAGCACGAGCCTGGAGGAAGTGCCTAGTTGATTGTCCAGAAGCTAACATTAACATTTATATTCAGAACTGTTTCTTGAAATCAAACCTTAAGGATGCTTCAGTTTACATCTTAGAAGATGAAGAAAACTATCAAGAAAAAAAAATACAACCCAGGAATCTAGAAATAATGACCGCTATCATTTGTATTGCTTCTACCCAGCACTTTTTTTTTAAAGAGATAGACCCTGTATGACTGTATATGCTTATGTGTAGGAATATCTACAGATGTACCTATTTATAATTTTCTTTTTTTAAAAGATATTTATTTATTTTATGCATATGAGTATACCACCATTGCTCTCTTCAGACACACCAGAAGAGGGTATCAGACCCCATTACAGATGGTTGTGAGCCACCATGTGGTTGCTGGGAAGTGAACTCAGGACCTCTGGATGAGTAGTTGGTGCTCTTAACCGCTGAGCCATCTTCTCCAGCCCTATTTATAATTTTCATATTGAGACAGGATCTGATTATGTTACCCAGACTGGGTTCAAATACATAGAATCCTCCTGCCTCAGCCTCCTTACTAGTTGAGTTTGTAGGCACACACTACCATACCCAATTCATGTGTGATTTTTTTTTTAACAAACAAATTTTTGGTCCCACCACATATAAAGATAGGAGAAGCTAGCCTACCCCCTAATACTGATGGATGCCAGCAACCAGCACAAAGCTGCAGTATGAAAATGCCCTCTACCTATCTGTCCATAACAGGAGACTAATGAGGTGAAACAAGGCGAAGGTCTGGTGTCCAGCTAGGAATGGTTCATGCCTATAATCCCAGCTCTTAAGAGGCTGAGACCTGAGGATCAAGAGTTTAGTGTCAGAGGCCTGGAGAGATCTCTCAATGGTATAGATAACTTGCTGTTCTTGCAGAGGACCAGGTTCAGTTCCTAACACCCACATGTAGCTCACGACCACCACGACTCCAGTTCCAGGGCATTCAATGCCTTCTTTGACCACCTCGGCACCAGGCATGTCCCACATGCATGTAATATAAGAGAACCATTTTTAAAAATTGGTTTAAGGCTAGCCTGGGCTACAGCGTGAGTTCAAGACCAAACATCTTTTTTTTTTTGGTTTTTTGAAACAGGGTTTCTCTATATAGCCCTGGCTGTCCTGGAACTCACTCTGTAGACCAGGCTGGCCTTGAACTCAGAAATCCGCCTGCCTCTGCCTCCCAAGTGCTGGGATTAAAGGCGTGTGCCACCACCGCCCGGCTAAGACCAAACTTCTAAAAGTTAAAGTGATACAAGTATGTGCCACCATTCCAGGCTGGACACCAACTTCTGCATTTGCTTCATCCTATATGATAAGGCTGTTTCTTAAAAAAAAGGACAGAGATTCTCGGTGGTTGAGCATTTGTCTGGAAGAAGTGGGGTGGGGAATGGGGCTAGAGAAAGGGTTTCAAAGGTGAAAGTTAAAGATATTTGGGGAGTTGGCTGCTTCATGAGGCTTTCCATCCACTAGAATTGGCAACGTCTGTCCCTAGAGGAATGAACATCTGATACATGAAGAAACACTGTGGCCACACCTTTTAGAATCTTCCTAGCCTCTCTGTAACTCTCAGGACCCTGACCCAGAGACAAGAGCATCAGCCCAAGTAACACTCACTGAATCCTGAGCTGTCTGCTCTGTTGATGTCATACTTCCTAAACTTTAAAACAAAAACAAAACAAACACTCCAGGTGCTAACAGAAGTGTAGAGGCAAAGGGGTGGGCCGGGCAGGAACAGGTAGGTTGTATATCGATTTCCTTGGGGCTGAATGAATTATCACAGATTTCATGGTTTAACCAAAGAAAAGCATATTTTCTCATAAATCTGGACACCAGGAGTTTAAAATCAAAGCACTAATGGAGGCACTATAGTGCCCTACAAAGACAGTAGAAGAGACTCTTCCACACCTCCTCAGCATCTAATGGCTGTCAGCATTTCTGGGCCTACATCATATGGCTCGCCTACACCATCTGGCTGGCGTCATCCCCTCTTCCTCCATCATCCTCTACCTCTGTCACTCTTTTATAAAGTTGCTGTCATTTCATCCAGGGCCCATCCTAATTATTCAAAATGGCCTTGATATCCATGATATAATCATATCTGGAGATGCGGACCCGCAGTTTCACACTCATATTTCAAGGGTACATTTGTGCATCATGTTGTAAAAAATAATCTGCATGGATACAGTGTAAATAGCTCAACATGGACATGGTAATACTGGTTTGTTTGTTCTAGGATTGTTCCCTAGACCAGGTGACGCCACGAAAGGACTGCAAAGCTCCGTGGTTTTGGGAGTATGCAAACTTAGCTGCTAGAGACAATGGTTAGGGTAGAGTTCAGGAAACATAAGAAGAGAAGCACCAATGTCATCAGAGGCAGACTCAACCCTGACCTGAGGTTCAAGACTGACCTCTCCAGTGTCTGCCTGCCTCTGCTCTCGCTCCCCGTATTTAGCCTGCTGGTGGGTCTCTTCTAGGATGACTAGCTGTCTGAACAAAGCTAAGTTTATAGATCAATCCCTGTTTCTCTTCAGCAGTCCTTGAGTACAAGCAGCTGAAACTCCCTTATTCTGGTAAAGCAGAGCGTTTCTGCAAATAACTCTCCTCCAGCCTCCGTGGACACCAGGCACGCATGCGATGCACACATATGCATGCAAGCGAAACACACATGTAAATTTAAATAAATAAATCTAAAAGGAAAATTTGAAGAATTCTAGTAGCATAAACTTCATTATCAAAAGTGCGCTCCAATCTGTCAGTGTATTCCTACTGTGTCCTAATGTCACCCCAGACCACCTGCCCACCTACATCCTTGGTTCAGCTGGATTGTTCCTTTTGCATTTTCTAACATGCACTGTACAGGGCCACCCTGTACACACACAATGTACTCTGCTGGCTTCTGCTTCCATTTCCATCTTCCATTTCCATCCCTCTTCTCCAGAGCAAGAACTAATGCATCCCCATGTTTCCATCCACAAGGTCTGGTAGTTCCTGTCAGTACTTACTGAGTGAGTGAGTGAATGAATGATGAATGAATGAATGAATGAGTGAATGAAGATCTTATGTTACACACACTTGGAATGCTGCCCTGTCACTCAGAATAAACATTTAGTCTCAAAGGGCTTGTTTTAACCTAGAGAAAGTGAAACGTATATTACAAACAAACCTAAGAATGTGCTTATCCTGAAGACTGGAAATAGAATAAAAAACGAGCTTTGCTTGCTACAGCCAATCAGAACGCTTAGAGGAAGGAGGCCTGACTCCTGGTTCTAGGCTTGCCCTCAGCTGTGTGACTCAGACAAGTCTGTCCACCTCCCCAGGATCTAGTCTCTAGTGAGTCACACTGAGTAGTAAGAGGAAGAAAGTCGTTGGGATAGAAATGAATGTCCTTGCTCAGTCACTCCAGGCTTTACTTGGTGTCCTGGGGAAAACCTGGAGTTATAATTACTCATTTAAATCCCTGTCTTGCTCTGAGGCAAAACATCTGCTCTCAAATCTGTAGGCCAGCTGTCCCCAACAATCCAAGCACTTCTGGATGTCCATGTGGAGTCCGTGAGCCCTGAGAACTTCCTTCTCTGTGGTTCTCACTACCTAATAACCTCATTTGGTTTTACAAAAGCCTTTGAACTTCCTCTAACTCTTCTATTGAAACCCTCTGCAAAGGAGAAGAGAAGGAACAATGAGTTATTCTAAGAAAGACTGAGCAGTCCCCAGAGCTGCCTTTAGGGGCCAGAAAAAATCACTGAAATTTTATGTTTGTCATTGGTGGGTTTGTTTTGTTTTGTTTACTGAGATACTATGTAGCCTAGGCTGGCCTCAAACTCCCCAGATGGGCCCCTCACATAGTCCCTTCCCATAACCCCTATCCCCTTCTCCTCTGAGAGTGTGAAGGGCACCCCTCTGTATCCACCAACCTGGTACATCAAGTGTCTGCAGAGTTAGACACGCCATCTCCCCCTAAGGCCAGACACGGCAACCTAGTTAGAGGACCGTATTCCACAGACAGGCAACAGCTTTAGGGACAGCCCCTTCTCCAGTTGTTGAGGGACCAACATAGAGACTAAGATGCACATCTGCTATATATGTGCAGGGGACCTAGGTCCAGCCCATGAATGCTCTTTGGTTGGTGGTCAAGTCTCTGAGAGCCCCAAGGTGAAGGTTAGGTGATTCTGTTGGTCTTCCTGTGGAGTTCCTATCCCCTTTGGGGCCCTTCAATCCTTCCCCCAACTCTTCCATAAGAATCCCCAAGCTCCTCCAATGTTTGGCTGTGGGTCTCTGCATCTGTCTCAGTCAGCTGCTGGGTGGAGCATCTCAGAGGACAGTTATGCTGGGCTCCTGTCTGCAAGCATGACAGTATCATTAATAGTGTCAGGAATTGGTGCTTGTTCATGGGATGGACCGGTTATTGGTTGGCTATTTCCTCAGTCTCTGCTCCATCCCTGTCCCTGCATTTCTTGTAGACAGGATTTGGCCTCAAACTCTTAATCCCCCTCCTCCATCCTCTTGAATTCTGGGATTACAGGCACAATTCACATATAACTAGAAATTTACTTTTAGCTCTACATGGCATTTAACATTCACATGTATTATGTATTCACATGTATGTTCTGTTCATATGTATGCTCTATTCACATTCACATGTATGCTCTGTTCACATGTATGTTCTGTTCACATGTATGCTCTGTTCACATGTATGCTCTGTTCACATGCTCTGTTCATGTGTATGCTCTATTCACATTCATATGTATGCTCTGTTCACATGTATGCTCTGTTCACATGTATGGTCTGTTCACATGCTCTGTTCATATGTATGCTTTATTCACATGCTCTATTCAAATGTATGCTCTGTTCACATGTATGCTCTGTCCACATGTATCCTCTATTAACATGTATGCTCTGTTCACGTGTATGCTCTGTTCACGTGTATGCTCTGTTCACATGCTCTGTTCATGTGTATGCTCTATTCACATTCATATGTATGTTCTGTTCACATGTATGCTCTGTTCACATGTATGCTCTGTTCACATGCTCTGTTCATATGTATGCTCTATTCACATGCTCTATTCACATGTATGCTCTGTTTGAATGCTCTATTCACATGCTCTATTCACATGTATGCTCTGTTCACATGTATGCTCTGTCCACATGTATCCTCTATTAACATGTATGCTCTGTTCACATGTATGCTGTATTCCACTCCTTCATGAGTCTACCTATTTTAAAAATGGGATTTCCTCCCAAAACCTTTGAGTGAAAAGAAACTTTTGCTCACTATTTCTTTGGGTTGGACACTCTGGGTGGCCCTTGTACCACTGAGGCGTGAAAGAGTGTGCTTGCTGGAGGTGGGAGGTAGACTAACTTCACCCCTAATAAAAACAGAGCCCAGGAGGACACTCACAGGTGGACGAGACCCACAGAACCAGTAAGCCTAGCTCCTTCTGTGTCCCCTTGTCACCATTATGCTTTGCTTTGATAAGCTAAACTTGAGGGAACTTTGGGGAAACATTGCTGAGCATTAGAGAGGCAAAGGGAAATAAACACAGAGAACAAGGAGACACAGTCGGCTTGGGAGAAGTGATCAGACTATAGCCAGTTTGTTGTGGGCCTTGGTCTGTTCTAGCTCCATGGTCAGCTTCGGCCATTTTGGTCCCAGATGAAAGCCTCAGACCTGGTAGCCCAGGCTGGCCTCAAAGCCTCCAGAGCAAAACTGTAGAGAATTTCAAAAACCTCCTTTTATTGGCCTGGTCTTTCAGCTCTTCCTCAGCGCTCTCTCACAGGACTACACTAGGTCACAGTGAGACGGAAGAGGCTTCAGAGCAACATCATAATGGGCCTGTTCTCTGAGCAGTGATCAAAGCTCCAGACTGCAGGCTGGAAACACAGCTGAGAGTCAGGGGTGCATGGCTGTGCATGCGTGCGCACACAGTGTCTCTCTTAATAACTTCTCTTTAAAGGCAGGTTCTCTCGCTGAACCCGGAGCTCATTGGTTTGGGTAGGCTGGCTAGCCAGTGAGTTTCAAGGCTTCGCAGCTCTGGGGGCTAGAGACACTAGCAACATGTGCTAGTGACCATCCATCGATTTACATTGGTGATAGGGATCCAAACTCAGGTCTCAACACTTGCATACAGGCACTTTACTGATCGTCTCTGCAGTTCCTAGATAGTCAACTCCTGGTGGACTGTCTTTCAGGAATTGGGAAGTTTTCCAGTGATTAGAAAGAGACTGACTCTGGCACACAAAACCTCTGGCTAAGGTGTGCTTCCCCCTCCAGCTGTGGGCGCAGTTCTGCTAGGGCAGAGCAGGGTAGATCTCTGCAGCAGATGCTCTGAAGCTTCAGGCACCTCTGCACAAGCGCAGAGCAGAGAAGGCACCATCTCGGAGAGAGGCAGCTTCCTGGTGCCTCTGAGATCCCACAGCGTGGCAGGCGTCTTTTCTCGTCTTCTCTACAGGGCGCGCTCTGGCATCCTTGGAAAGTTTCTCCGGTTACTATAAAACCTTTAGGGCAGAGAAAATCTCTTCTGCCTACTTCTCAGACACAGCAAAAGCAAGCTTACATCCATTCCTTCCCTCCCATGGTACCGGCTGAAAACGAGTTTCTCACATCGCTCTTGCTCCCCACCCCCACTCCACCCCACCCCACCCCAGTCCATCCCCCTCCTTTTTTTCTTCCTAGAAACTTCTTATCTCTTGCCATCCCTAAGTGTTTCTCTGAGGGAAGGAGAGCCTGCTTTCACTTTTGGGCGGCTACCAAACCTTCTCAATGTCACGTGGGTGTGTCTCCTTGGGAACCGTAGGGGGTGGGAGGGGCTGCCGTCTCACTTGGGGGCCTTAGGAAGGGACAGGCCTTTCCTGGCGAAGACTAACTGGGTTGGGGAAAGTCCTTGGCCCCAGAAAGTTCTTCCAGATGAGTCTCATCATTGCCATAGTTACCCGAGGCTGTTTCTTCAGCAATGATTTGTATAAACTAAACTGCCAAATGCTGGTTTGAATTCCAAATGAGGACGAACATTCCTGTACTACCTTACCAAAGGCAAATATCACCTGACAAATACAAGGGCTAAGACAATAAGAAATTCTTGTACCCTGACCCATTTACGACCTTAGGTTTGGTTGGAGCTTGGGCAACTTCCATAGATTAAAAATCAGATAAATTACTGAATGTTCAGTCGTTCTAAGACAATGCTTTACAACGATTTACAAAGCGGAAACTTGAAAGAATCCTTGCTTGCCTTAAAATGTAAACTCTATGCCTTTCGTGAAGAATGCTTTACTCCCCTTTAAACTGTTTGGTAAGAAAAGCTTGACTTCTGAATTAGAAACCAGAGAGGAGAAAGGACTTAAGGTAACGACATTGAAAATCAAATTTATAAAAGATTACACAGGATGACAGACTTGCTCCCTACGCAAGTACTTTATAAACTGCTTTTTAACAATCTGCAGAAAAACCTGATATCCTTTGCCTAATTAGATTAACTTGAAGTTTTATTTTGAGACAGTATTAGCTGTGCGGCTCAGGCTGGGTATGTGCCATCATGCCTGGTCTGTCTTTCAATGAACTCTGGAAAGAGGAATGTGGAACTCTATGCCCGGCCCTTTTTTTTTTTTTTAAACATTTAAAGAAGTTGTGACTAAATCGTACGAAACACCCTTGATAAAAACATTTTGACAACAGGCAAAATGAATGAGTCAAGCAGTTGGATCAATACCAACAGCTCAGTAAACAGAAAGCTAGAGAACATTACCAGCCCTCTTTCCGTAATATTTCAGGCAGCTGCAATTATAACTGACATATGTTTTAGGAATAATTGCAAAAAAAAAAAAAAAAAATCAAGGAACTGAAAAGCATGGGATTCAGGATGAAGATTGCTATAGGTGGGGTAGGAGCGAGGGAACCCTACAGTTGAGTGCGGTTATAAAGGTCTTTTGTTTTTAATAATATCTTCTTAACAGTTGTAAAATTTAAATAGACAAAGCAACAAAGAAAAAGGAAAAGATTGGCAAAGTCTAGAAATATAAATGTATAAAATACACTGGATTTTTAGCTCTCTCCCTGAATAGCTACTTCCTCAACCCTGCCACGAGTCTCATACCGCAACCTCAGCCTGCGTATGGGGACATTAGACAAGACGTGGAGGAAAGAGGAAATTATACCCTTAGAGTCTACAGAAGAGGAACGCATTATCTGGTCACTGGAACTCTGGTCCATCCCCTCCGTGCCACTTCCCCACATCTGGACCGCCACTGTGTCTTCGGTGAGCAATAGCTTTCACTGCATTTCACCCCACGTCTGCACCGGAACAAGGCGTCCACTGCTAAATGTGTTTAGAAATAAAGCTGGCTCCATACGGCAAAACTACTAAAGTGGGTTACTTTTCCTAAGGCAAACACGGTTGCTATGGTCAGGTTCAGGCTACCCTTGTGAAACCACCAGATAGCCGATTTGGGAAGTGACGTCAGCGCTCAGGAGGCGGACTGCGCCCACACCCTCACACCACTACCCAAAATGTTTTCCTTAGACTTTATTATTACTTTCCTGAAGAGATCTAGAATTGGCCAGCATTTTTCGTGCATGCTTGTTTCTTCAGTTTCAAAAATGGTAAATTAAGACCCACTCCTCCAGTTTAGAATAGGAACCGAAGTGCAGGTCATAGAGCTTCTTAATCCTGTCGTCTGCCTTGTCTCGCATCCATCAGCTACGCTTCCGTCAGCCCCTTCCCTCTCTCACATGTGTATCTTTATTCCTCTTCCTTGTTGTAAAGGCGTGATCCCACCAGAGGGCCCAAGCCCAGGGAAGCTGCCCTTGGAGTGTGGGAACGACAGAGATACACTCCTGGTGGTGGTGAGACTGGAGTGTGCAATTGATGCCAACCTGGAACACACAGCAAGAGAGGGAGGGAGGGAGGAGGAAAGGAGGGAAGGAAGACTCTACACCATTGAGGTCCGCCATGCACAGTTCCACAGTAAAGGCCTCTGTTTGTGCTTAGCAGCTCCACCTAGGTAACAGGTCCTTCTTGGTGACAGACCCTACTCAACAGTGAGCCCTAGATCATGAAGGAATGGCAGTGGCTGCGGCACTCTCTTCTACCATAGATACAATGAGCATCAGGTAGATTTTATGAGTCTGTTTCCCTTCCCAGTGGGAGACATGTCTGCAGGAATGTGCAGGGCTAGTTCAGAACCTTTGACTCCCACCTGTTAGCCTTTAGCTAACTGTACATCTATAAAGTGTAGGTCCTGTGTTAACAAATGAAAGACATGGGAGATCTTAAAACTGTCCCTACTCTTCCTCCCCCAATAATTAAGTTACACCTCGTTTTCTTCAGAGGCACGTTTCTAGAAAGGATGGTAAGCCTTGCTTCCTCTCTCTCTAGCATGGCTCTGGCAGAAACTACCCAAGATTTTGAGCTGGTTCTAAATACATCTCTGCCAATGTTGACATTTCTTTAAGGAGATGGTCACACTCCCACTGAGAATCAGACATAATAAGCCACTTTGAGGGAGCCCACTGTGGTAACAAATGATGAGTTATCACGGCCAGGTTACGTTAGAGTAAACTACATTTCTTTCTTGGATTACTTGTATGGAGTAAGTAGTTCTTCCAAGGACCCCATAGAGGAAGAGCGGAGGTCTCCTACCACCAGACATATTAGAAATGCACCCTCAGGCTGCTGTGAACACTTCACACTCTAACTTGAGTGACAACTTAAACACATACACCCCTGTGAGAGGCCTCAGCCTGAACCGTTTCTGATGCTTGACCCCCAAAGTCTGTGAGAATTACAGACCTATGTGGTTTTGAGCTGCTCTGTTCTGGGGTAATGGTGATAGAACCATGTATCATTGACATGGCTTTCCAGACAGCAGATCTAATGGCCTCATTTCCACCCCTGCCTAAACTAAAGTTAGGGTGTTCATGTCACCCCTTTACTTGTTCTCTGTTTCCTTGCAGAGTCACAGGCCGCTCGTCTCCCTTCACTTGGACAGGGTCCCAGGGTCCCCTTTGTCACCCTGCTCTGTCCATCTCTTGGATCCCAGTCTATGTTGTACTCTCTTATCTGTTATCATGGTTTGTATTTATACTCATATTCCTTTGATGGAGTGTTAACTCAAACTCTCAGAGGCAAATGGAGAAAATATTGCCTTGTATTGAGAAATACCACCTGGAGTGATCCTCAAAATTCCTCACAGATCGGTAAGACTTTGGACCCAATGTAGCACTGCCCCGACAGTCTAATTATTCCCTCTACTTCTTGTTTCTGCTCACTTTGGTTTCTTTGTTTGCTGAACACCTTTCCCCTATAACTAGATTCCATCCACACACGGGAGAGGGTGGAACCACGAGTCTTGGTCCCACCAGCACAACATTAAGTAGCAGAGAAGTCGTTCTCCAAAAGAGAAGATGATGGTTGGACAGTGTGGGTCTCCCTTCTCCCCGGGGATCGCTGGCCACTGGCACTAGAGGACAGGGGCCAGAGGGGGTCAGCAGGGTTTGGGTGGCTGTGGGTGTGACAAATGGACTTGCAGAGACCGCTGACAGCACTTTATTGTTCCAGGATTAGAGTATACAAGGGCTTTTAGGGGTAAGTGGAAAGGGCTAATTGGTCACAATACAGTACCTAACCATCATGCAGGCGGGAAGCCAGAGCGGGACTTGTGTGCCGAGCTAAGCAGCTCAGCACAAGGTCATTCTTCAGATAAGGCCAGGCATCTGTGTTCAGGAATGCTCTCCAGACAAGGTCAGGCAGAGAAAGGAAGCCCTTCAGAGAATGGGAGTCCCCCATTTTGTACCAAGGTCAGAGAACCATCCGGTCAAGGGCAACTGTGACTGTGATAGAGGAGTTCTCCAACAGATAGACATGGCATACATCCACCATACTGTTGTGGACAGTCAGCTCTCCCACTGACCCTCCTGCTTCTCCCTGGCAGTGTGCCTGTATAGCAAAGCTCCTCTACTAGACAGCTCCTGCTGGAGACCTGGGCATTGTGTTTGGTGGGAAGGGCTGCAGTAGGAAAGAATCATTCACCATATATCATATGATGTAGGATAATGAAATTATTCTCATAGTTTTAGAGGCCAGAGGTTCAAAACTAAGGTCAAGGCTTGGTTGCTGTGGGAGGATCTGTGGCAGCCTTGCTCTTGCTTCCGGCAGTTCCTCTGTTGGTGGATGCTCCATCTGGTCATGCCCCTCCCCCCCCCCCCCCCCCCGGCTCTGCCCCCATCCTCACACAATGCTCTCCTTGTGTGCATGATTATCTCTGCATTCAAATTTTTTCAAATCTCCCCATTTGTGTCAAGGTACAGCCCACCCTGTATACACCTCAGCTTCGTTACAGCTGCAAAGACCTTGCTTTCAAGTTAGAGCTCTTTCTAAGGGATTGATCACTAGCCTATCAACATGAATGAGATAAAGTGGGGGAAAGTCAGCCCCTCCCAGGCCCTGTAAGAACACTAACAGAATCTATTAAACCCATTGGTGTTTCCTGGTCTTATCATTCCCTTTGTTCCCCAGACTGGCTCCTTTCCTTATAGATCTTATCTCAGTCACACACACTGAGTGCTCTATCATCCAAAGCTGGACTTTCTTTGTTCTTATCTATCCAGTCATTCAGTGAAGTCCACAGAGCTACGTCATAACTGTTCATTAAATGGGTCTCCTTCCTTCCAACCCAGTGTCACACTACTTGCTCTCAGGTTCCTAGAGTTTTATATCTGGGTGTTATGAGCACCTCCTAAATGCTCTGATAGTCTCCATCGGTCGTTTGCTGGATAGTCACTACAACGTCTTCCTCCTCCACCTGCCCATCAAATTGTGTGATCTTTCAAAACCTCAAAGGTTTCCTGATAATTCGGTAAGTTCTTCATTAAACTTGACCAACTTCCAGAGCATAGAGTTCCTGATAATGCCCACCCCACCCCACCACACAAGGCACTTCATAGCCTCTCTTCTGGGGTAGTCCTGAAAGTTCTACAGCTCTCCTTTGGGTCCCCATCATCCTGACTGTCAAGAGTCCCCTCACTCTCAAAACTCAGCCAAGGGACTTCCTCAGTGACGTCCTCGTCATCTGGACTCCCCCTGCCCTGCTCACAGCCTCTCTAAAGTCACCAGTACCAAAACTGTGCTTCTTTCTAAGATCTTAACAACTCTGTCATCAACTACCGTCCTATTGTAGAGGCATCTGAACAAAATTTCCTGCAGATCTCTTCTTGGCACGTGAAGCTCCCTTCTGCTTTGAGAGGGTCTTTGAAGTGTCCCTGTGGACCCCCATGTGGACCCTCAGATTCCAAAGGCTTCACACAGCCAGGCACGGGCTTTCCTAGGCAGCAGTGTATGGCACTCATAGAAAGAGAAGTCCAGTGTCTCAGTTCTCAACATCAAACCAAAGCCACCAGAGCAGCAACTTTGACTCACCAGAACAGATCTGTGATGGAGCTAGGCTTGCAATCTCAGCATTTGGGGGCAGGGACTACAAAAGGAACAAGACCATGGAGTTCAGGCCAGCCTGGCTCCATAGTGAGTTCTAGGCCACCCTTGGGCCACAGACTGGGAAGACAAACTATCCCAACGCCAAACAAACAGAAAACAACCACCACCAAGAGAAACTGTGACAGAACTGCTTCACATGTATGCCACCGTCAGGGGTTGAACTGTCCTCCTAAAGAAGACCTGTCGAAGTCAATACCTTAAAATGTAACTCAGTTGGGAAACACAGTATTTATAAAACTAATCAAATTAAAATGAGGTTCTCAAGGTTAAGTCCAAATCCCTATATACCTAGGAAAGAGATGGGCACATGAAGATGAAGGTAGAGATAAGGTAATATACTTAATACAGTGATTTATTTAAAGTTCCCAGATTAAACTCCCCCAAATAAACCGAATAAAGAGAACTGGAGTTTTATTAAAAGACCTCATGTTGGGAGCGTGGAGGTCCTGCGCCCACGGCTCTCCAGGGAAACCATTGAACACACAGGATTGTCCTCTCGAGGGAAAGGAAATAAAAACCTGTTCTTCGATCCAGAATGCTGGCAATTGGAGGTGACTCAGTCTGGTGATCTGTATTATCTGTTGGCCAAGCCATACCAAGCACCTACAACTAGCACCAAAAGTGGCTAGTAATCTGAATGACCCTAACATTACCTGGAGAGCAAGGGTCTCCCCTATGCTCCCACAACCAGGATCAGAAGTAGCCAATAGCCCTAATGTCCTTTATGCTATCTGTGTGCCCAAGGCCACGTCAGATACTTCCCAAGGCCCCTACGCTAATACAGATAGCCTATCTCTAGAACTCATCTTCCTGGAAGAAATGACATGTACTTTAAGATAAATTTCAATGTAATTATGCCTCCCGGTGCACTGGGTATTGTGTTACACCAGGAAACCTTTTTTTCCCAAGTTGTACTATATTTAAATATGCTGGTAATAAACCACCTGATGTCAGACTCTCCGGAAGTCTGATTCAGCCTGACTAAGTTGGATTGAACTGAGTTTCCATTTGTACTTCTTGGAAGATCATGTCCCTGCCTGCCATGACACCTACAGGGACCCCGGCAACCCCACACCAATAAATAAGAAGGCTAACTCCTTTTCAAAGTATGCAAGCATACTTGTTTATAAGCAGTGCCACCACTAATCACTACTAGCTAAAGAATCTTGTCAGGAGACCCATCGTTCCAGGAGAGCATCCTCAAACTTTCTGTCTGGTAAAAGAACCCGTGACGGGGGCTGATGAGATGCCCCTGTGAAAAAGGGCACATGCCACACAAGCCTGGTGACAAAGTTCCATCCCCAAGACCCACACAAAGGCGGAAGAAAAGAGCAACTCCACGAAGTTATCCTCATCCTACCACATATGTGTTTGGCATTAGCTTATCCTAACACACACACACACACACAAGGAGAGAGAGAGAGAGAGAGGAGAGGAGAGAGAGAGAGAGAGGAGAGAGAAAGCATTAATTAGTTAATAAGACCAGAGGTGAAACTTGGCCTCTCCAAAAGTTTGTTTTTTTGTTTTTTTGTTTTTTTTAAGTAATGAGGGTCTAGAAAGATTGTTCTATAGGCAAAGTACCTACCTTGCAACCCAGAAAACCCAGGACCCACATAAAAGCAAGGTGACCCACACTTGCAGTTTCAGCTCTGGGGAAGCAGAGACAGGAGGATTCCGGGGCTTACACTGGAATAGTTGGTGTGCTCCAGGCCAGTGAGAGCGCCTATCTCAAAAGAAGGATGTGGACAATGCTTGAGGAATGTCATCAGAAGGTGACCTCGGGCCTCAACACTCATAAGCACACGGGTACACAGTCACTTGCACATACACATGTACCCGCATAAACATTTACCTGCCTTAAAAGGCTTGAGTGGAGCGTTTAAATGTCTTTGTGTGTATGCTTCCGTTTCCCCATAATTACCATCTGCTTTATTCACTGATGACTGCCCAGTTATACTGCTAATTGGAGAAATATTTACCTCAGCTTTAGTCAATATTTGACTTTTTTTTTTTTTTTTTAGTAAATGTTATACTATTAAGCTGCTTAAACATTTATCAAGCAGTTAAAATTGAGTCCTTACCTCATTTAATATTTATTTTTGAACAGACCTGGTACAGCATAGAGATAGCCATAGAAGAATTCAGAACTTATTTTCTGTTTTCTTAAGCAAAAGCTAATCTGTGTACCTGCAAAGTGTTTTAAGCACAGTTATTCCACAAAGAAAACTCGTCCTAAACACAACAAGAAAACCAATTTATAAGATGCTCCAGCTACAAACTGTAAGGGAAGAAAACAGCTGATCTTTCATGGAAAATTCAGATTTAACTTTTAAAAATCTTTTTTTTTGTTTTTGTTTTGTTTTGTTTTTCGAGACAGGGTTTCTCTGTGTAGCCCTAGAACTCACTCTGTAGACCAGGCTGGCCTCGAACTCAGAAATCCTCCTGCCTCTGCCTCCCAAGTGCTGGGATTAAAGGCGTGCGCCACCACCGCCGGCGTTTAAAAATCTTGAACAGAAAGCCAAGCATTATTGATGTGAATCATATACCTTGGATAGTTCTCTACATCTACGTTGTTTTCTGTCCCTCTCATATTTATTTTTCATTGGGTCAAATTCTTGAAATCCAGATTGATTGTTCCTACTATAATTAATCACAGTGGGTCAGCTACTGAATGACTAAAGCAAGTGGGCAAGAGAAGGAGAGGAGAGACTGGCCTGCTGGACACCAGAGCTTCAACCCCACTGAGAACAGGACAGGAAGACATTCTCTTGAGCAGCCGTGATTCTAGAATTCAAGGGCCTTTATCCTGTGACCCACTATGGACCATGTTACATGGTAGCTGCCATGCCCAATGCTGAGTTATGAGAGTTAACAAGACAGATTAGATTACTGATGCCTTTGGGAGAGACAGAAAATAGGCAATCCGAGGAAGATGTCAGAAGTTGATCATTACAAGAAACTTCATGCAGAATAATTTGAAATTTTAAGTCTCTTAACTTTTAAGGTTAGAAGAATTCAGCCATGGCAAAGGCCATTGGTGGAAAGGCTCCAAGGGGACAGGATGAGCAGATTCTAGAAATACAGAGTCCATTTTCCTCCTCAAAAGTGTGCACAATGAGACAGGGAGATGGCTCCATGCATAAAGGCACTAGCTATATGAGTTCATTCCCCCAAAACCACATTTAAAAAAAAAAAAGGCAGATGTGATGGCAGCTTCTGTAGTCCCAACACTCCTATGGAGAGATGGGAGAATCATCCAGAAGCTTATGGGTCAGCCAGTCTGAAGAACTGAAGTTCACAGTGCAGCAGCCGTAGCACTAGATCCTGTCTTCACAAGGCAGAAGCCAAGGGAGAAAGTTGATCTCTATCATGTACTCTTGAGATGAGATGGAAACATATGAAACACACACACACATACATATACCATACACATAGGCACACACACAAAAACACAGTCATTCATTTCAAAAGCAATTTTATGTATATGTGTGTGCGTGTATGTATGTGCATATATATATATATATATATATATAATATATATATATATATATATATATATAAAAATTTGTTTATGGAAGAGTGTTTGAGGCGATCAGATGACAACTTGTGGGAGTCAGTTCTCCCACCATGTGAGTTCTGGACTCAGACTCAGGTCATCAGGCTTGGCTTGGTGGCAAGTGCTTTTACTCACTGAACCATCTTGCTGGCTTTAAAATGTAAGTAAATAAATAGCACCATGACCAAGTATTGTTTTATAATAAAATTGATGTTTGTGGGGAAAGTTTATATTCTTTATACTTCTGACATCAGTCTTAGTAAAACTCAGAATGCAGAAAGATACTTCTAGCATACCGAGAGTCACAGTAGCAGCAATAAAAAGTAAGAAAAGATGTAATGGCTTACATCTGTAATCCCATCAGAAAGTCAATGTAGGGGAATTTCGAGTTCAAGGCCAGCCTGGGCTACATAACAAGAGACTGTCTCAAAAGAAGAACCAAAAACTAGAAGACTTGAAGCAGTATGGTCACAGGTTCAAGGCCAGAGTGGACAGTTAAGGGAAACACTGTCTCAAAATAAAAATAGTGAAACAAGGTTGGATGCCGTTCTCAATGGCAGAGCACTTGGTTGCCATGTACAGGCCCTGGATTTACTCCCCAGTACTGGTAGAAATAATTGAGAATAAATGGAAATAACATAGATGTCAAGCAACAGGTGAGTGATTTATAATGTTCAGCTTATCCATCCGCTGGGCATACATGACTAATGAAGTTCTCACCGCCTTTGAGATTGTCCCGGAAGAAAATAAACAAAATATAAAATTAGCCATATAGAAATAAAACACAGGACAGATAAAAGGAAATAGAAATCTTTCAAATAGAAAGAGTATAGCCTTCTTTCTCAGCACAAAGCCTGTTCAACCCTGTCATCAGCCTGCTGTAGACACTACTGTGGCCATGTAGCCATGGCAACTAGGTGAGAACTGTACAGAGGTAGCTAGGCCTGTAGTAAAAGTAACACAATCACTGACACCTCCTAGTAGAAGGAGAGGAGGGTCTCGGGACTCACATCTAGAGCCACAGCCATTATCCCCTCCTGCCCACCCCAGCTGCAAGTGATCTTGGGAACCGTTAGAGTTCGTTAGAGTTCGTAGGAAGTAGAAGCTTATCTGAAGAGGGCTGGCACAATATGGTGGGCTTGGGAGCGGTGCAGTTGCTCGGGGCTTATTCTTGCTCCTGTAAGTCCATCCCTCCTGGGTGCCTGATAAGTCAGCCCAATAACTGTATGGACCTGAGTGGAACTACACCTTAGTCTGTTAGTGAACAGGCATTTGCTCACACCTCCTGAAGAACTGTTAATTCGGCAGCAGGTGTAATTAATTTCAACCTTTTTCTTATCTTCCAAATTCCCTAAACTCTGCTCAAATCAGTCTTACAATTAAAAAATAAAGAAAAACCCCCAAACCTTGAATCTTTCAATAAAAGACTCTTCCTAAGCTCGTTGCTCTGGTGCTGCCCTGATCGTTTCCTCTTTCTTCACTGTCACCTGAGTTCAGGAGGGTGTTTAAGAGTGACTTACTTCAGAGTGACTGCACACAGGCAGATCTGTAAGTAGGCCGTGTGTCCAGCTCAGTTGGCCTTTCCACCTCCAGTATCCACTAGAACTCAGGCTGGAGGATGAAGAGGTCAAAGTCAGAGGCATACAGAAAGGAGCAATGTTTGCTCCAATCTGAAAGACCAACAGTATGGCATGGTGAGGCTCGGCAGTGAACAACCAGTGAGCAGTCAGTCCCTCTCTTTTGGGAATTCTGAGGAGCAGGAAGGAAGAGACAGTGCCGTAGTCAAGGATGAGAGATCAGAAAAGCAAGAGACAGATCATGAGACACTCAGAGTAGTGTGTAAATGTTCCTGGTGGTTCTGGTGAAAACTTCAAGCAGGCCTGGAAAGAAAATCGGCAGCATTTGAAACGTTGGCAGAGGGTCATCAGAAGAACAGAGACAATGTGGAGAACATAGGTTTAGCCACAGAATCTGCAAAAAGAGTAAATATGCCATACATTCAGATTTCTTGAGATGTGTCTTAGTTACTTCTCTATTGCTCTAGTAAAGACATCATGACCAAGGTAACTTAGAGAAGAAAGAGCGTACCGAGGGTTCATGGTTTCAGAGGGTTAGAGTCTATAATCATGGCAGAAGGCATGACAGTAGGCAGGCAGGCAAGGGGCTGGAGCAGAAGCTGAGAGCTTTATCCATAAGCATGAGGGAGAGAGGGGGCAAGGGGAGGGGAACTCTAATACTCTAACAGGGAATGAGGAAGGCTTTTGAAATCTCAAAGCTCTTCTCCAACAAGGCCACACCTCCCAATCCTTCTCAAAGAGTTCCACCCACTGGAGACCAAGCATTCAAACATAAAATGAGCCTCTGAGAGATGAGAGCCATTCTCATTCAAGCTGCCCCAGTGAGGAGAAATGTTTTCCTTCTCCATGACTAAGGCTTATGAATTAAACTGAGAGGAGAAAGAACACACAAATTTTATCTGTGCCCAGAGGTAAGGATTTACCCAAGAGTGAATATAGGGTATATATCATCTTAATGAAGAACAATAAACTTGTGGAGAATTGACAAGATAAAGAAGACGGGTTTGGCTTTAAGATGTGATAAATTGTGGAAAGTTAAGTGTGTGAGGAAAATAATGATAGATAAGAGAGGTGTTTGTGGAGTACGTTAGTGCAGACCCATCTCTGCATGGATTTTCTGTCTCTAGTATTACAAGTTATTCCTTTCCCAGGCAGGAGAGAGGAAAGGAATATCTTCACAAAGGGAAATTTATGGCTCACTTTTAGGCAGATAAAACAAAACCACTGAGATTTTTCTGTTTCTTAATTCTGCTTTAGCACAAAACAATCCTTGTGACACGTGGCATCTTCCCATCCCCTCTAATATTCGAATCTGTGCTTATAAGGAGAACCGGGAACCATGTTCAAGTCTCTGAGTTGGAGTCCAGGAGGGAAATGGTAGTAGTCACAAATGCAGGAAAGAAAGGAAGTAGGCAAGTATGAACCCGGGAGGGCACGTGCAGACACGAGAGAGGCAGAAAGTGTGAGCTGGAGTTTCAGGCGGCTCAGACATGTACTCAAAGAGTGTTGTGCTCCTGGCTCCAGCATCCAGAATGTCCTCTTGGTATCAAGACAAGACGATGAGACTTTGTGGGAAGGAGTAGGTCTGGGGACTGAGGGTTATGAGCTGCAGGTGGCTCATCTCCAGTGATGTGTGGACGTGAAGCCTTCCTTCCGGGCACCACCGCTTCTGTCTGTAACTCACACAGCAAGTCAGCTTTGTCTCCCAGCTTCTGTCATCTCAACAATCTGTGAACATTCCTTTCACATAACTCACATTCCTGATGGCAATGCCAAACAGACCCGAGCCAAGCACTTGCCATGAACGCGCTTGGAGCACCCCAAATACCCTTTTATTATCAAGTATTTATTAATTTCTTAATTTCCTCATTTATTATTTTATGTGTGTGAGTGCGTTGCCTGTATGGACATATGTTTACTGTGTGTGTGTGTGTGTGTGTGTGTGTGTGTGTGTGTCTGTGTGTGTGTGTCTGTGTGTGTTTCTGTGTGTGTGTCTGTGTGTGTGTCTGTGTTGTGTGTCTGTGTGTGTGTGTGTGTCTGTGTGTGTGTGTCTGTGTGTGTGTGTCTGTGGTGTGTTTCTGTGTGTGTGTCTGTGTGTCTGTGTATGTGTGTCTCTGTGTGTGTCTGTATATGTCTGTATGTGTGTCTGTGTGTGTCTGTGTGTGTGTCTGTGTGTGTGTGTGTCTGTGTATGTCTGTTTGTGTGTCTGTGTGTGTGTGTGTGTGTCTGTGTGTCTGTGTATGTCTGTATGTGTGTGTGTATGTCTGTGCCTGTGTGTGTGTCTGTGTATGTGTCTGTGTGTCTATGTGTATGTGTGTGTGTATGTGTGTATGTGTCTGTGTGTCTGTGTGTGTGTGTCTGTGTGTATATGTCTGTGTGTATGTCTGTGTGTGTCTGTGTGTGTAGCCCATAGAGGCCAGAAAAGAGAATTGGGCTTACATAGCTGATCATGAGCTGCCATGTTGGTGCTGGGAACTGAACCCAGGTCTCATGTAGAAACAGCTATTGTTCTTAACCACTGAGCCGTCTTTCCAGTCCCACAAATCCCTTTATTGAGCTTGTTTAATTTGTTAGAGTCTGGCTTACGGAGTTTCACATTTATGGGTTCATGATGAGGTGTACAGAGGAGAGTAGATAGAGTGAGTGAGGTGTGAGGACAGTTGCTGAGCTCCCGCCCCCTTCGTGCTGCTCGGCCCTCTAGGAGTCTCCACACTTTCTGCTGTCTGCAAGTGTTCCATCGCCTGCCCTGTAAGTGCTTATGGAGATTGCATCCCTCCAGTGTAACCGAGCAAGGACACCGTCTACACCCTATAGAAATGTGAGCATACAACATGAGTGTGACCCGAAAATAACAGAGTCAGGGAACCCAGGGAGGCCTGTCCAGACTGTCCTCAACCTCTCTTTGCAGCATTCCTCCATCCAAACTGTAGGACAATCTCCATTATAAAGTGGATTTCTTGTGAGTTATCATTGAAAAATGTAAGACTGAGAAGATTTGAGTTTCTATGACCAGAATTGGGAAATAGAAATCGTCATTATTTTAATGGCCTAGATTAGGGGCAGAGCGATGAACTAGAAACCACAGCTGATATGCAGACAAGATGGTTCAGCATGTGTCTTAGTTAGGTTTTTCGGTTTTGGTTTTTGGTTTATTTATTTATTTATTTATTTATTTATTTATTTTTCCTTTGAGGAGTCCAAGTGACCAAGGCAACTCTTATAAGGGACAGCATTTAATTGGGGCTGGCTTACTGGTTCAGAAGTTCAGTCCACTATCATCATGGTGGAAAGCATGGTAGCTTCCAGGCAGACTTGTTGCTGGAAAAGGAGTTGTTGAGAGGTCTACATCTTGATCCAAAGGCAACCAGAAGACTCTCTTCCACAGGATGCCAGGAAGAGGCTTTCTTCTGCACTAGACGGAACTTGAGCATAGGATTTCAAAGCCCACTCCAACAAGGTCATACTTCCTAATGATGCCACTTCCCGTGGGTCAAGCATATTCAAACCACCACAGCATGTAAAAAACATTTGCCACCCAAGCCTGATGACGACTTGAGTTCAATTCTCAGATCATATGGTAGAAGAAGAGAATCAACTCACAAAAGTTACCCTCTGACCTCCACATATGCTCTGGCACACACACACACACACACACACACACACACACACCACGTCCTCTCTGCCCATCTCAGCACTGAAGAGCTGTGCAAAAGCCTTGTCGTGTAAGACTCATAGACTCATTTTAGATTTCCCAGATGTTTCAGTTCCAGGGCGCAGCCTTCAACACACAGGGAATACCCTTCAAATCCTCTTTAGTCAGCTCTCCCAGAGGCCTGCCCTGAAGTCTGGTGTCCCACATCCCTTTCATCTTCCCCCACACTCTGACTCTGCCCTCTCCTTTCCCTCAGTGGTTCCCTGTCCTGTGGATCCCTGGCTGACACTCCCCTCTGCTGCAGCCAAGCAGTTCAAAGCAGCCCACGGCTCAGCTTTGAAGATGCATTAAAGGAAATGTGGATGCTTAATTTTCCCCCAGTGAGACTGTAGCTTCCAGCAGCTGCTGCCTGAAGCTCTATGCCCTATGCCCGCTGCCCCTGGGAAGCCAGCAAGAGATAAAGATCTTTATCACAGTCTTTGTCTATCCGTCCCATTTAGTCCCCTGGAGAGTGTGCTGACCCCTAGAAAGTATCTGGTCTCGGAAATTGGGGTTCTTGGCTCCCCACTGAAGCCCCCTTATGCCTTCCTCTTCCCTAACCACTGTTCCCCAAGTCTGCATGCCCACACTGAGGAGAGGCTCCGACGTTATTCAGTAAAGGATGCCGTGAATGTTTCTGTGTACTATAGGCTTCCAGGAACTCAAGGGAGCCGTGGCTTAAGTGAACCCAGCAAAAGCTTGCCCTTTCTCAGTCTAAGCAGACGGTGTTTCCTACATTCCAGCACTCACAGACCTTCAATAAAATGAGATCTCTGGAGATCACAGGTCGAGTCCTCTGCCTTTCCTCCTAGGCAGCAGAAGCTGTGCGCTGCACCCTCTGCCCCCCAGGCGTGCACTGGCAGAATAATTCTCTCAAGGGCACACAGTTGGAGGAGATGTGAACCAGATCCTTCCCTAGCCCGGGGCTCTCAGTAAGTCCGTGTTCTTCAGAAAGTTCCACCTGCCTTTGGACGTTGTTCAGTTCAGAGTTGGAAAAAGCAATCGTTGATTTCCCTCAAGGAATTTGTGTCAGCTCAAACCCAAGCTGCTTAAACCATACAGCTACGTCTACAAACCGGTGACAACCTAGGCAACGGGACAAAGCGGACTCCACTCATCCCGAGACACACAAACAACCCATTAGGAAGGAAAGAAGAAAAAAGGCATTTAACAACCACAGAAAGACTTTGAATGAGCTAAAAGTATTCTCAAAAACAAAAAACAAAAAACAAATCCCAGAAGGAGAAGCAGAAGTAGTCTCTCAGCCTCCCAGAAAGCAAGCATGAGCAGCACTGAGTACTGATGAGGAAATGTGAGTGATTCCATGAAATAAACAAAAAGGAAAGCCCAGGTCAGAAAGATCTCGCCTTCAAGGAATTGGAGATGGAAATCTCCCTTCCTGTTGGTCTCTCTGGCTCTCAAGCAGATGCATGCTCCCTCCTCTCGGATGCATGTGAACACCACGTGCGTGGTGGACACTGTATAGACAGCACAAAGTCACACAATCACAATCATAATCGAATCTCAAGGCTGCTTGAGTCGGACAGTTTCAACTCCAACTCAAAACTTCAGACAACTTCGCTTTTCTACTTCTTGTCTGTACACTCAATCAAAATGTCCCTTTTCTTTGTCTTCCTCCCATGAAGCAGTCACAAAGCCATTATCGGGTCTAAGACCCTGGACTGCTGTGTGTCAGATCAGTAGCTGACATCTGACTGGACCCTGAAAAACAAGAAAACACGACATCAGAAATTTGCTCTCTCAGTGCCTCTCTCCAGAGGTCCAGGACTGTGTGGCCCACAGTGCCCAGCTCCAGGACTGTGCGGCCCACGGTGCCCGGCTCCATTTGTCACATCTCCACCCTTCTCAGAATTATGCTTCACTATGTGAGAATCTTCACAGTGGACAGAACTTTGGGCAGTACACATGGTATTACAGTTTGTTTGGAAGAAGGAATAGTCAGATGTTCCATTGTTCACTGATTCAGGGGCTGTAGCCAATGGATTGGCTGGATGGCCCAGGACTTGAAAAGATCACGATTGGAAAATTGGTGAGAAAGGCACCTGGGGAAAAAGTAAGTGGATTGATCTCTCCAAATGTGAAGACAGTCGTGTCCCATGTAAATGCTCACCAAACGGTGACTTTAGCTGAGGAGGGGAGTTCAGTAATCACGTGGATAAGATGACCCATTCTATGGACAGCCAGTCTCTGTCCCCAGCCGTCCCTGTCAAGGCTCGATGGGCACATGAACAAAGTGACCGTGGTGGCCGAGATGGGAGTTACGTTTGGGCTCAACAACACAGTCTTGCACTCACCAAGGCTGATAAGAGCTCTGTGGGGTGTTCTGTAGGAGCTTGGAAGATAATGTTGAGAACAGTGCAAATGATGGAGGCCTGGCTTGTGAAATTTCAGAGAAGATTAAAGACTCTTATCAGGGCCATTGCTGTTTTGATTGTGAAGATTCTGTTTTTAGTTAGTTGGGGACTGAAGAATCAGCTGTGATTAATAAGATACCAGAACTACGAAAGTGAAACCTTTGCGTTACTGGGACAATTGATGCTGGTTAGCTGGAGCCAAGAAATCAGCCGTGATTAAGAAGAGACTGGCATCACTAAGGTGTCCCAGAGGCAGCCATGGTTATACCTTGTGTTGGCAGCCAGACTTGGTAATGTATAAGAGTCACCCAGGTGGTACTGGTTTTGAAACATGAAGGGGTAGCAGCTGAAGCTTGGCATTGTGAGAGGCCCAGAGAGGCCATTGGTGAAGGTGCAGCCGAAGTGGCAGTTGAATGCCCAGGACTGAAGGGGTCATGCAGAGAAGCTGAGGTTTAGCACCATGAAAAGAGCCTATGAGAGGCTATTTGTGAAAGTGCAGTCCAGTTGCAGCGGAAGACAGCAGTGTTTTGGAGATATCAGTACCATGAGATGACGACCAAGAACAGCAGCAGCAGTGGAGTACAGGCAGCTGGAACCTAGAAGACCAGGTGTGTGATACAAAGAGCAGGGCTGGAGAAGTGACCCAAGCCCTTGGAGGAGCCCAGGGGATTGTGAGTGGATCTCAGACATTGGAAGGTTAGAGTTTGATTTTGCTTTTGATTATGACTGTGCCCTGATATTTTTCCCTTTTAAAGTAAGAAAGTATTTTAGGGGAACCCACAGTTAAGAGACTTCGAACTGTAAAAAAGACTTTGAATTTCAGAAAAGATTGGATTATTTTAAAGGGATTGAAATCTTAATATGTAAGAATTTATAAAGACTGTGGAACTTTTGAAGTTATTTAGATCTTGGGGATGAATAAGAAAGTAAGGGGCGAGGCTTAATAGTGATGTGTTTGTGTGTCAAGTTGACAAGGGTCAGTTGTACTGACTGGTTTTGTGTGTCAACTTGACACAGGTAGAGTTATCACAGAGAAAGGAGCCTCCCTAGAGGAAATGCCTCCATGAGATCCAGCTATAAGACATTGTCTCAATTAGTAATCAAGGGTGGGAGGGCCCATTGTGGGTGGTGCCATCCCTGGGCTGGTAGTCCTGGATTCTATAAGAAAGCAAGCTGAGCAAGCCAGAGGAAGCAAGCCAGTAAGCAGCACCCTTCCATGGCCTCTGCATCTGCTCCTGCCTCCTTCCCTATTTGAGTTCTTGTCCTGACTTTGGTGATGAACAGCAATGTGGAAGTATAAGCTGAATAAACCCTTTCCTCCCCAACTTGCCTCTTGGTGATGATGTTTTGTACGGGAATAGAAACCCTGACTAAGACAATCCCCAATTCTTAATGGTTCTAAGATTTAAAAACACAAGACTTTTTTTTTTTCCTGCAACTCAAGACAGTCATTTAACTGTAAGCCACTGGAGGAAAGTATTTTGACTATGTATTTCCAGGATGTAATGGCACACCTTAAATATCCCCATGCCAAAAGAGAGGAATGGGAAGATGGCAAGGGAAGCCCAGACCAAAGCAAGTCCTAGCAGGGAGAACACCACGCCCTACAGCTCCGTGTCTGGCATCTGGGGCGATTGATGACATCATCCGGTTCCAACAGGCACGAACAGCCCCATCCGTTCAGTTCTGCTGACTCCACTCTAAACTGTAGATTTCCTCAGCAAATACTCTGGCCCTGCTTCTCCAGCATCTTGTTGTGTCCACTGCATCTTAGGCTTCGTCTCGGCAGTTTTGCACGTTGGCTTCCTGAGGCTCCTTACGGAGAATCCAACCCCACCAATGTTGTCTGGCCTCGATGACTTCCTGGAACTTTGGTGCATGCCTCCACTGCCCCGTTGTGCTTAGGCTTTTGCTTTTCTTCAAAGACATAAAAATGTGAATGATACTGGCAAATTCTGCTACTAGCTCAGCATCCAGTCCTGCACACTCAACCATAGCTCTAATGTCTTTGAGCATCCTGAAAGGTGAACCTGGGCAAACACGCCCCTAGCTCCCTGGTATTTAGAGCAAGTATGCTTGGGGGGGGCAGTATCGATCCAGGTTCTCTTCTTTCCAAAAGAAAGCAGAGCCTCCTTTTCCTCAGAATGCTCACACACTGACGACTTGGTCCCTGGCTGGTTGCTCCAATTTGGGAAGTGGTACAAACTTTAGAAGGTGGAGTCTAGCTGGAAGAAAGATACCAGTAAAGTGTTTCTGAAGGTTGTACCTGACCCTAATTCTTTCCCCTCTCTCCAATTCCTATCTAGCATGAGATAAGTTGTGTCCCCGCATGTTCGCACTGCTGTGAAGTTCTGCTGCACCACAAGCCTAGGATCAGTAGAGCCTTGGACTATGGACTGACTCTGAAATACATAACTATTCCATTAGGTTGTTTCTCAGGTGATTTTAGCCACAGCCACGGAACGCTAGCACAGTAGCTCATGGCTTATTTTGTTTTGGAGCTATGATTGAACCCAGGATCTTGAGCATGCTAATCCCACGTTCTACTACTAGGTCAGCTTCTTTCTCTGCAATGATAATAGCATTCCATTGTACTCTTTAAAGAGTTTCTTTATCTTGTTAAGGGATATTAACCACTTTTAAGATTGGGCAATTTTAAACAAAAAGCATGGATAGGTTTGGGTGTAGACAAGCTTTCAGCTTGTTTAGATAAATGACCCACTTTTGTATAAAGTAAGGACATGACCTCTCCTAGGTATGGTTGTGGGGAAGCTTTTTATTGTAGATATGAGGGAGAATACAGCCAGAAGTATATGAAAGAGTCCAGAAAAGGGAGAGAAAGTAGTAGACTGAACATGGCCTGCAGAATGGATCAGGCCAAGAGATGGGGACTTGGGGCGCAGGAGAGGAGGACCAAGAGAAAGGAGAAAGAGAGCCAGGAGGCACAAGGCTGAAATAACAGGATTATATAGGAATGAGAAGCTGGGGAATGGGAAGACCACGATTTGGAGAAGTTTAGGGTAAGGTTAAGAAGAGCAGAGAGGAGTCAGGAGGCCAGCATGGACTCTGTAAGAGGCACTTTGCATGCTGGAGAGGCTGGAGGCCAGCATGTGTTTGGGTATGCTAATAGGCACCACAGTTAGGCATTTGAGTTGAGGATTTTGAGTGTCTTTTGGACCTGATAGATACATATTAAAGCAAACACAGTTGCTAATTGAGTTTTCTCTGGTCTTTTCCTATTGTTCTGTTCTGTGTACAACTGGACCGAAGGGAGGCAGAGGCTAGGATGGAACTCATAGATTTCTGATGAAATTGAGTCAGGAAATGCTACCTGTGGAGTCTGAACCTGAGGCTGAATCTGAGGAAAGAGAAGCTGTCGAAGGGAGAGAACAGAGCCGTGGCAGGGAAGAAGGGCTCCAGCGGATCCTGTCTCCCAGGACCACTGTTTCAAAGTGATAAGCACTTTGGGATGGTTTTTCTCCAGGTTTTATCAGTTCTTAATAAATATAAATGAGGGGGTCCTTGATATGTTCAGTGTCAATCTTTTTCAGATAATGCTTTACAAATATTTTCCCCCAGCAGTGATCTATCTTTTCATTCTCTCTTTTTTTTTTTTTTTTTTTTTTTTTTTTTTTGGTTTTTCGAGACAGGGTTTCTCTGTGTAGTCCTGGCTGTCCTGGAACTCACTCTGTAGACCAGGCTGGCCTCGAACTCAGAAATCCGCCTGCCTCTGCCTCCCAAGTGCTGGGATTAAAGGCATGCGCCACCACCGCCTGGCTCTCTTTTTATTCTCTTAAAGACCTTTTTTTTTCCTAAATAAAATATGTTTGTTCTTTTCCCCTTTTTAACCTATCTCCTTGCAGAAGGCCTTCAATTTGGTCTGAAGCCTGAAGCAAAGGAAGCATCTAATAATGAAATTCTCAGGGGCCTTGGAAAGGGAGTTAGTTGAACAGACACAAGTCCTGAAACAACCTGACAGTCCCAGTACAGGGAAATCAGCTACTACCAGCAACCAGGAAAAGCATGCTGCTTCTGCCTCTACAGTCTACAATGGAAGCCCCGTAGACTGTGGAAGCTGTAATCAAATACTAAACTCTCAGAGTACAAGTGTAGCCAGACCGATGACTATACAGTGGCTTAGCTGCCACCTTGCCCTCTTGGCAGGGCCAAAGAAAACTGTGGCTGGAAGCTGGTGGACCAGCCAGTCTTCATCAGCCCACCAACACTATATGGGAGGGATTAATAAATCTAATCTACTACGGCTTAAAGGGGTATGGCAAGAGCTTGCAAATAACTGTATTATCTCCCACAGCGGCTCATCTCTGAACTATATTCAGGGAATTGGTAGTGCCACCTAACACACCCTAGATGACCAGAAGATCACGTGTGTGAGTAACCACAATCACAGTGCACACACAGAGAGACCAAGAAAGTGACCCAATTCAGAGGCCACATGTGACCTGATGATGCTTGTGTTCCAAATCTGGTCAAGCCTCACACCTGCCTAGAATGCTCTCTGGAAGCAGGCTAAACTCGCCGGGTAGGGTTTACTCACGGGCTGCTTACCACTCACTGTTGCCAAACCCCAGGAATGTGTTTGCAGGTCCTCTTCTGCCTTTCCGTGGCTCTCCCCAGAAGGCACGGGAGAACAGACGGGATAAGGAGTTTAACCTCATTCTTATTTAATCAATTTATATCGTTTCCAAACCTTCCTCTTCTCCCTCCAACTCCTCCCCTGCCTCTTCTCGGATTCATGGCTTCATCCTCTATAATTATTACTGTTACAAAATATGGCCTTCTGAGTCCACTTAGTGTTGTTTATATGTCCACGTGTTGGGGGCTGACCATGTGGGATCAGGTAACTGACGTGTGCGTTGGGGAAAAGGGGTCTTGCCCCTGGAGAAAACAGACTTTCCCTTGATCGATAGTCATGTTCAGATAGAATGTCACTGGCCAGAAACTCTCTGTCAGGATTGTAGACTGTGGCACTAAAGCTGGCTTTTCCTCTATGCTCCAACAAGAAGTGTCTGTTAAGTCAGCTTTAATCGCTCGTGCAGAAAAAAGCCATGGAGTGTCAACTAAGGTTCTCCCAGCCTCTCACCTACATGATTGAAAATACGAATAGAGTTCAGTAGACATCATAGTTAGGCACCAAGCGCTTGTATATACTAGAATGCCTTGCTTCGTATGTGCAAAGCCTGGGTTCAATGGCTAGAGTATTATGAAACCATGAAAGTTGAAAAATAATTAGATTGAACCAAAAATAGATGTACGAATTTAAAATATTCTGACACTTTTTTTGAAATTGTTTTTATTGGATATTTTATTTATTTACATTTCAAATGTTATCTCTTTCCCGGTTTCCCCTCCACAAACTCCCTTCCCCCTGCTTCTTTGAGGGTGCTCCCAACTCACCCTCTCCTGCCTCACTGCCCTAGCATTCTCCTATGTTGGGGCATCCAGTCACCACAGGACCAAGGGCCTCCCCTCTCATTGATGCCAGATAAGGCCATCCTCTGCTACATATTTGGCTGGAGCCATGGGTCCCTCCATGTGTACTCCTTGGTTGGTGATTTAGTCCCTGGGATCTTTGGAGGGTCTGGTTGGTTGATGTTGTTCTTCCTATGGGTTGCAAACCCCTTCAGCTCCTTCAATCCTTACTCTAACTCCTTCATTGGGGACCCTGTGCTCAGTCCGAATTCTGACACTTCTTATATCAAAAAGCATACACTTTCCAATATTTCTGCCCCACCACCACCAACATCTTCTCCCTTCCTTCCCTTTCTCTCTGTCTGTCTCTGTCTCTCTCTCTCTGCCTCTGTGTGTGTGTGTGTATCTGTGTGTGTGTGTGCGCGTGTGCCTTAGCTGCTAATGTTCTCCTGTGGGCTTGTGGCTGATATCAACCCAGAGGTCAGTCCCAAATCCAAGATTGGGCCTGCCTAATCTGGTGTGCTAAAGACTTCATTGACAAACACCATAAATTCTAAGTTATCCACCCCCTCATCCACTTCCATCTTCTACCATTACTAAATAAACATTCTATGATGATGTAACTGGTTATAAGCGGTGGCCGAGGAAGACCGGATTCTCAAATCCCTGTAGAGTCTGGTTTGGCAGTTGATACTTTCCAGTTAAAATGAACTGCTTTTGTTACCAGTGAGTTCTACAGGATTATCAGGTGGTCTAGCTTTTTTGGCCATTGATTTGTTAGATGAAAATTTTAAGATTATATAGATATATACATATACCTATACACATTCAGAACTGCGAAGATAATTCCACTAAGCTTTGACATTGTAATTTCTTTTTGTATGTTGTTTTAGAAAAGAAAATTTTTCTTTTGCTTTCTTCCTCCATTTTTGTTCTGTTCACAATATACAGACAGATAGACAGACAGATGGACAAGAACACAAAACAAGAGAGAGAGAGAGAAGACAGAGAGAGAGAGAGAGATGAGAGAATGGCATGACACACTAAGTACTTCAGGTTTAGATGCGTTGGTTTTGTTTATTTTAAAGTTTCAAACATGGCCCCACAACGTATTCCAGGCTGACCTTGAACTTGTGGTCCTCTTGTTGCAACCTCCTGAGTTCTAGCCTTACATTTGTGTACACAGAATACTTTGAACTAATGGGCAGGGGAACATCTCAGAAATAGTCTTAGAACCAAGGTCTCAGATCTTCTATTAATATGAAATTAGAAAGGAAAAGACCTGGGGTTGGGGGAAGTAGCTTCCATTTGCAACCAGGAACTACAGAGAGATCGGAAATAGCAAATGTTTTTACCTGCCAGCTTTTTTTCTTTGTAAGTTGTCCCAAGGCCTCATCTGCAAGCTCCAGAATGAGCCATGTGTCTCAGCTGTCCCGCATTGGGTGCCTAAACTGTACATAGAGAAGGGAGTGGCACATTTCTTCCAGTGGTAAGGGGGCACAGCCAAGATGCCAATCAAAAAGACAAGTTAGCAACAGGAAGGATGACAAGCTTCTTCACTGTGGTTTGTCATGGTTAAGGAACCTCCAGATGAGGACCCAACAGTGCAGTGGGCAAGGTGTGCTTCATATTAGGTTTGATATAACAGGGAGAGCCATATAGAAATGTGATAGACCAAAGGGTATATGATCTCACAATAGTAGACTAAACCTAGAAACCTGGCTAAGGCTAGCTAGACATCCCCTGGACTTTCTGTTAGCAATTCTTCCCTGCAGGAAAAACCTCCTCTGGAAAGAAGGTCTATGTCCTACTACTAGGCAAAGGCAGGTCCGGAATCTCCTCACGCTCTTACACAGAAAGTAATAGTGTAGGCTTTATGGTTTATTTGGAGGCATCTGGTTTCTGTGATCTGCCTTGGGGAAGAGAAATTATAATGTCTATGTCTCTCTTCCAAGGAATAAACAGAGCAAGTGGAGGAGCAGAAGGTTAGAGAGACTCTGACTCTGAGGCCTCTCGATGTCCTTTAGTCTAAAGTATGCAAAGTGTAAAGGTGACATACTTTGGATATCACTTTCTGAGCCCAGTAAAACCAAACCAGAGCTTCCTCTTATTGCTAAGGAGGCAAATATAAAATATATTCCAAATTTAAAATGCAGTCTACACTTATCCTGAAGTAACTTATGCAAAGAAATGGGGCCAGATCACAAATAAGCTATGTCAGCTACATGGAGAAATGTCAGAACTTGTTATAATATATACTGAGAAAGGGCTAAAGAGGTTGCACCCTCCCAATGGATTGTACTAAAGGTGCTTGCAGAGAGCAGGTACAGACAGGAGGCAGGCAACCTCTCTAAAGGAACCAGCTAAGAGGCTTTAAGACCCAGAGGCTTGGAGCTGACCAAGACGCAGAGTTGTCAAATGCAGGTCTTAAAAATGGGCCATTTTAAGTATCAGTTTGAAGAAGGCTGGTGTAACAGCCAGGAGAAACTGTTCTTGGGCTAGCATCTAGGGACAGAGATGTAAGTCCTTGACTATGACAATTTTCCTGGACCAGATTCATGAACAGTTATAGAAGCAAGGGTCACTCCTGTGACATGATCCAGATGTGGTGCTGCACTGGTCTGGTATGCTCACTAATCCCACAGTCCTGGTTTTTCTCTGAACTATACCTACGCATTTAATTTGATAAGTCATAGTTGGTAGCCTTGCATAAATGGGTTGTTTGCACTAGACAGATGGCAGGTACTTACTTCCAAAAAAGGATACAGTTATTTGGCCTTCATGTTGGACATGCAGAACAGAGCAAACTGTCGTTTTATAAAATAGAATTGCCCGTGCTCAGGCAAAGCCTGGGAGTTACTATTCTAGACGTTGTGGTGTGTCTTAGAGCAGGGCACAGCATGTAACCATGTAACCAGGCTGTGTTTCCCTGGAGGTCCTTTTGGAAACAACCTTCCAGCCTAGCAAGCAGGCTAATAAGAAAATTCTACATAAAATCTAGTGAGGGGCTGAGGAGATAGCTCAGCAGTTAAGAGCACTGGCTGCTCTCATGGAGAACCAAGATTTAGTACCCAGCACCCACGTGGTACCTCACAACTGCTCATAATTCCAGTTCCAGATAATCTGACACCCCCTTCTGACCTCCGCAGGCACCAGGTACATGTGTGTGGTACACATACATACATGCAGACAAATATAGGAAAAAGAAAATAAGTAAATTCTCTTAAAAAAAAAAAAAAAAAAAACAATGAAACAAGCGAGCAGGCTTCAGGCTGAGGACTCTTTCTGGGAAGCAGAACACATCATCTAACTTAGCTGAAGGTGCTATATGGTGCTCACCGTTCCAAATGGCCAACACTAGCGATTCCACCTGAAGGAACACCTCTAAGGGCGCTGTTGGTAATATTATAAAATATAGCCGGGCGATGGTGGCGCACGCCTTTAATCCCAGCACTTGGGAGGCAGAGGCAGGCGGATTTCTGAGTTCGAGGCCAGCCTGGTCTACAGAGTGAGTTCCAGGACAGCCAGTGCTACACAGAGAAACCCTGTCTCAAAAAAACCAAAAAAAAAAAAAAAAACCCAAACAAACAAATAAAATAGTTTGTGAGACTCCCACTAGCATTTTCGAAGAAGGAAGGAGGCTCCCCCCACCCCCAAACCATGAGTCAGGACCATCGGGCTCAGCACCGTGAGAGACAAACGCTCCCATTCTCATTTCTATCAGTGTGCCTACAACAACTCCGATCCTTGTGACAGAGCAATTACCGAGTGAAAGAGTCATTTATTACAGCTGGCACCGCAGTAACACCGCAGCAGGGGCTAATCCACACCGTCACTGGGTAAAGAATTAAAAATCGAAACAAAACTCTAAATAAACATCCCACTGCTGGTGAATAGACTTAAATAAATGACTAGGACCTGGCAATGCAATTAATATTGATGTAATGCTCAATGAAAAGTGTGGACTTCGGGAACAAAAGCTGTCTCTCTCATGCTTAGCCAGGGTATCAAATCTTTATGCCTAAGACTTAGCTCTTAGCCAGTTTCTCCCAAATGCTCTGTGGAGGCGCTCCTGAAGGATGTACAAAATGTCAACCACACCCTCACTTAAGAGACTAAAAAGGTTCTTTATTATGCTGAAGAAGTTAAGGAATTGCTAAACAAATACAAAACCCACTGCAAATGCATGGACTCCAGGACCTTGCTTGTATCTGAACTTGGGAATTTGCATATTCATTAAAAGGAAAATCAGTGTTTCTAGAGCAAAGTTACCATCTGAAGGAACCCTAACCCCCGCCACCACAGCCCGGCGAGCTTGGGGGTTATGTATGCAGCATTCTCTCTCCATATACATTTGTGTTTTCTTGCAATATCCAAGTCACTACAGTTCTAAACTTACTCCAGTACGTTTTGTGCTATCTTCCTGCCCTCCCGTCAGAGCAACCGAAACTCTGCATTCCATTTTGAAAAACTATTTTTAAATGTCCAAGTTCCAAAGCCCCAAAGGGGGGGTGGTGGTGGTAATAATCTGTCCTCCCATTAAGTATTGGCTGCCTGAACACAGACCTCTCCGCATAGAGCAGATAGTGAAGGATTGAATGGAGATTCCAGCGTCTATTTTAGCTCCACCCAAAAATTTTTCTCTTAAGCTTAAGTTTGTGTTCTTGACAGAGTTCATTCATTTCGACAATAGGAAAGAGAAACAATCTAAAGAGTTTTCTTTTTAAAATTAAAAAAAAAAAAAAAAAAAAAAGGCCCCTGGGAATTGAACCCGAACCTCACACACACACAGCAATTGTTGTGACACTGAGCCACTACCTCAGCCCAGAAACTATTTTGAAAGCTAAAAACTGGGGCTAGAGAAATGGCTCAATGGAAAAAGAAAAAAGAAGAAAAGGAAAAGGAAGGAAAGGAAAGAAGAAAGGAAAGGAAAGGAAAAAGGAAGGAAAGGAAAGGAAAGGAAAGGAAAGGAAATCCACTGGCTGCTCTTCCAGAGGACCTGAGTTCGATTCCCAGAATCTACTTAGAGGTTCACAACCCTCTGTAACTCCAGCTCCAGGGACTCCAGTGTCATCTTCGACTTCTGTGGACACCAGGCACACATGCTGCACAGACATGCGTGCAGACAAAACACCTTAAAATCAACTAAAGCTAAGAATTATGACTTAAATAACATTAATAGCCTTAGTGATTATCTAAAATACAAAATCAACCACACGAAGATAAATATCCTTTGAAAGTTCCTGCTGGGTCCTCTCCAGTTTCTCGAAAGAGCTCAGCAGTTGTTTTAGGAGAAACAAACCTTTATGCTACAGGACCTATTAGGAGCTAGTTAGACTTTGTATGATGGATTCAACTTGACAAATACTTGGTTTACGGGTATTTACAATGTATCAATGAAGGACTTCCTAGAGAATCACTGGGTGAACAAAGAACACGTGAGTAGCCTCTTCAGTACACTGAAGGTGCTAGAACCAACTGGCTCTCAACTTTCTTAATACTAAAGCCCTTTAATACAGTCCCTCATGTTGTAATGACCCCCATCCATAAAATTATTTTTGCTGCCACTTCATAATTGTAAATTGCTACTGCTATAGGTCACAATGTAAATATCTGTGTTTTCCAATGGTCTTGGGTGACCCAGGAAAGGATGGTTCAACCCCCAAAGGGGTCATGACCCACAGGTTGAGATAGCCCGGCTGGAGGGAAGAGGTATTCAGAAACAGATGCCATTGAGAAGCTGAGAGGTAGCAGAGGCTCTGTCACAGGGCAGCTGTCCACACTGCTGGAACATTAGTGAAACCACAGGCAAGTGTGTTGCTGATACAGAAGATGAGAGAAGAAGATCGCTACAGCACAGAAACCAGACACAGCCCTCTCCCCAGACACAGCCCTCTCCCCAGACAGAGTCCTCTCAGGACAGAGCCCTCTCCTCAACATTTCCAGGTTCCTTTTAACATCAGAAAAAAAATTCACCAATGCGGCAAGTAAGGAATCAGGAGGAAGCTGTGTCATTTTTATGAAAGCATTTTTTTGTTGTTGTTGTTTTTGCTTTTGTTTTTCGAGACAGGGTTTCTCTGTGTAGCCCGGGCTGTCCTGGAACTCACTCTGTAGACCAGGCTGGCCTCGAACTCAGAAATCCGCCTGCCTCTGCCTCCCAAGTGCTGGGATTAAAGGCGTGTGCCACCACTGCCCGGCCCTTTTATTTTTTTATTTTTATTTTTTTTGTTTTTTGTTTTATGAAAGCATTTTTTGAGATTATAATTTAATTACATCAGTTCTTCTTTCCCTTTCCTCCCTCCAAACCTTCCCACAGACCCCCCTATGATCTTCAAGTTCATGACCTCTTTTATTATATTTATTTATTTATTCATTTATTTATGTATTTTAGTTTATATTAATTTATTGTTGCTTTTATTTCTTTTTATTGAATATTGTTTTATTTGTTATTTATATTATTTATTTTATTTATCACTTTGATATTTTGTTACATGCATATATATATGTATATAAATGCATATGTATTCATAAATATAACCTGCTCAGTCCATATAATGTTACCTGTATATACGTTTTCAGGGCACACTTAGCCCTGGATGACCAATTAGTGAGCTTGTCCCTGGATAGGATCACTTCTGTCAACTTTACACAGTTTCCTGCAGATTTTCGTGAGGCCGAGGCCTCCTGGGCTGTCCAGTCTGGCATGTCCGTCGGGGTTGCCTTCATTCAGCTCACGTTTAGATGATCATGTTGGTGAGACGTTGTAGGCATAGTTTCTGAAGGTTCCAATCTCACAGCAAACTCCTTGATCCTCAGGTAATCTCTCCACTCCCTCTTCTGCAATGTCCCCTGAGCCTTAGGTGTGGGAAGCTTTTGTAGATGTACTTGCGCCTCTGAATTTTGATAGATTATGATTTTCTATGGCGGTTTCCATTTGTTGCGAAGAGAATTCTCCTGGATGAAGGGTGAAGACTAAACTCATCTGTATGTGGGTATGAGGACAAATGTTTATAGATTACTGTTAGGGATTATGCTGGTTTAATAACTTTTCTACAGAGCAAAAGGTACATGCCCAAGGAGTGAGTGCTGGGTTCTGAAAGGTAGAGCATTCTTGGGAGCAAACTTAATTGAAGGCATGGAGTATTCGTGAGTTAAGACAGGAAGGAGGTGACAAGGATTTTCCTAGAAGAGCGTTTACTCTATCTTTCTGTCCTCGATGTGAGCTGGCGTTTTGCAAGGCAAATGATTTGAAGCTGCCTCTAGCATGAAGCAAAGGTCAGTTAGCAGTGGTCTCAGCCATGTTGGTCTCAGCTGGTTGGGAGTGGTCTTGCTTTTTACAGTTTGAGTACTCAGAGGATGTCCTGCTGAAAAACAGCTCTGTGGTCATGTCTGCCTCTTTTTAATTATTCAGTATGCCTCTCTTCAAGTGTGTGCATGCGTGTGAGTGTGTATGTATGTGTACATGTATGTGTGCGTGTGTGTGTGTGTGTGTGTGTGTGTGTGTGTGCGCTTGAGGAGACCGAAGGTGTTAAATACACCTGAAACTGGTACAGGTGATTGTGAGCCTCCAGGCATAGGTACTGGGTAGTGAACTTGGCTCTGTATCTCTGGCCTCTGCAAGAGCAGATTTTAACCACTAGGCCTTGGTCAGCCTCTTTATGTTCTCCTCTTGCCTGTCTAGCCTGCTTTGAAGTATATCGAGAATTTCCAAGCCCTGGTAAATGCCCAGATGTCTGTGGAATGAAGTTAGCAAGTTGGTGGGAAGACAGACAGAAGCCCCTCATAGCGGAGAGGGACACTGTAAGGACTGCAGTTCTTCCTTCCTAATCACTGCTTGTCACAATGGGTTTGTCTTGGAAAATGTCATCGCATCTCACGAAACAGCCCTGAATACAGAACGCAAGTCCCATTTGCCCGTGAGAGTTCATCTGACTTTCCTGATGTAGGCAAGTCACCGTGGGAAGGTTGCCATGGTCCCTCCTTACGATTTAACTAGGAAATGCTTTCCAAAAATACATCTTTTGTTTTGTTTGTGTGAAAGAACTTCATTACCCAAATATTAGCCCATAACTAGAATCCTGGGAACATAAATTTGAGGCCAGCCCAAGCCATATAGGAATTTCAACTTCAGCCTGAACTGTCTTGACCCTGTCTTCAAAAGCCAGGAGCTCACCTACTCATAGAGCATGTACCCAGCACCACATAACTAAGCCTTTCTCCTTAGCTTTCTGCTTTCTGGAGAATGCAGAAAACTTTAACTATCTGCTAGATACAATCCCCACCACCACCACCACCACCACCACCATTCCCAATTTTCTTGTTTTGTTGTTTCTGTTAGAGGAATCAAACCCAGAACTTGGGGCATATTAGACTACTGAAATCCACCAGCCCTTAAGTAAGCATGATGACATACAACTGTAATGTCAGCAGTCAATCAGCAGAAGCAGGAGGATCAGGAGTTCGAGGCTAGCCTGGACTACAGAGTGAGCTCCAGGCAGCCTGGGCTACATAATAAGACCCTGCTTCAGAAAGTCCACGGGGAGAGGACTTTGTTCACTCTGGGGAAAAAAAAAAAAGTATTTGCTTTTAATCTAAGCAAAACTTTCTCTGGAAGTCATTTTTATCAAATGTATCTGCTTTTAATCTAAGCAAAACTTTCTCTGGAAGTCATTTTTATCAAATCACTGGAGGAGACCAGAACATGCCACACTAAAGTCTACCACTCTGGCATATTGATTATTTTGAGCTGAAGGTGCTTAAGGAGCTAACCCAGATCAGATACTCTTGTCTCCCCTTTGGGGGAGCAGAAATCCCCTGTGAGAAAGATGTCCCCTGGTTCCAGGATGAAAAAACGTTCTTATCTGGAGAGATGGACAATGTGTGCCAAGAGGAATCCCGGCAAACAACGCTTACCTTCCGTCAGCTTGTCCCGTATGCCCTATTCATACTCCCATGTCCTGATGCCCTAAAAACACAAGCCCTTTCCTCCTGGCTAGCTATTTCTACATGTGTTGTCCATTGCTGAAAAAATATGTAAATGCTTTAACCTAGTAACCTCTTTGAAATTTTCATTTTTTTCTACAAAGTTCTCTGTGTCAAGTAAATTTTTTATTTTTAATAAATTTAACGTTTATTATTATTAATATTATTAAAACAGGGTCTCTTGTAACACAGTCTGGCTTTGAACTCACTATATAGTAGAGGGTGACCTTGAACTCTTGATCCTCTAGCCTTTACCTTCTTGTGTATACTACTGGGCCCAGTTCATTTTGGGCTGGTGATTGAACCCAGGTCCAGAATGTACTAGGCAGGCACTCTATTAACCAAGCAATATTCCCCAGCCCCATGTAACAATCTTAATAACAAGATCTGTATTGTTTTTCTTCTGTTCTTTTGTCTTTGGTCAAAACTATAAGTTTTGGGCATATAACCTCCCCTGCAATATTTTCTGTTGTTCAAATCTCCTGTCTTTCCATTCCCCCTCCTTCCTTCGGCCTCTCTTAAGTGTCTCCTAAGAGTCAATTATTTTCCAATTACTCAGGGTGGGTCTTCATCTGGTAGCTCATTTATACCATTTGCCTACTATTAGCTTCCATTTCTATTTTGATTATTGCCAGAGAACGTTAAAGGTAATGTTTTCGCAAATGCATTTATCTTGCATGGCTTGATGGCACACATCTTTAATCCCAGTATGTAGAAGTCACAACCAGACAGATCTCTGTAGGACTCCACCGTGAGACTGTCTGAAAACAAAACAAAAGTACATTAGCCTACACAAGATGGAGACAGTACCATTATTTGGCCAATTTCTGTTTCACTTTTCTCTTACTCAGCATATAGAAACCCCATTTTTTGGTCCTGTTGTGTGTGTGTGTGTGTGTGTGTGTGTGTATGTGTGTGTGTGTATGTGTGTGTGTGTTCACAGACCCCCTTACAGCTTCCTCATGTATCATTTCTCCTCCCTATGTCTGACAGCGCTCTCTACCAGAGGAGAGAGTAGATCACCAGATCCAGCAATCTGAGGATTGTCCCTGACTCTTCCTCTCCCTTTACTCAACACCATGTCCAATTCTTGTCGCCCCTCCCCCACCAAAAAGTTTCCATTTTTAATGTCTCCTCTCCATCTTCAGTGTCACCTGGTTTCTGCTGATTAAATCAGGTTTCCTGGATTCCCTGTCATGTGTCATGTTCTCTCTCTACTGAACCGTGTACAGTTTATTTCACTTACTGTCCAAACTCTGTAAAGTGGCCTGCAGGATTCCTCCTGACCCTGCCTGTCTGGCCTACTCTCAGAATTCTCCTCCTCTTCCTCCTCCTAATCTTCTTCCTCCCTTCCCCTTCTTCCCCCTCCTCTTCCTCCTTTTTCTCTCCTCCCCCTCCTCCCCCTCTTCTTCCTCCTCTTCCTCCCTTTCCCCCTCCTTCTCCTCTTCTTGCCCCTCCTCTTCTTCTTCCTCCTCCTCTTCTTCCTCTTCCTCCCTCTCCTCCCCCTCCCCCTCTTGCCCCTCCTCCTTGGGCCACACACTGTCCTCTGGCCAGTTCTCTGTCACCTTTGTCTCTGCATTGCTTTTGCCTCTGCCTGAAATGTTTGCCTGGCTCCCCTGACACCTAGCTTCCTGTCACTGGGTCCCCTGGAAGGGCAGTCTGACCTTCTACTTAAAGCCCCTCCCTTTTTAACCTCTGTCATGGTGATTAGTCTCTGTAGAAACCTTTGTGATAATCTTCTCTGTTCTGTATCTCCAGGCCTGCCTTCTCCGGTGTGTTCACAAGGTAAAACCGCAAGGAAGACTTTCTTTGTGTTAGAAACGGGCCTGGGCATTTCGTGCTTGTGAGTGTAGAATGTCCTGTGTCGCCTGGAAACACCACCTTTTGTTTCTCGTCCCCAAACTTCCCAGAGCATATGTAGTGCTCCACAGAGTTCTTTTGTTTGTTTTAGGTGATGGAAATTTTTCTAGTTAAACCTCCCAAAGCCTCATATGTTTTAGCAGAGCAACATGAGGGAAATTTTTCCAGTTACCTCCCAAATTCAAAGACAGAACACAGCAACATGTCAATTGAGAATTATGTCCCCTGTGTCTTTGGTAAGTGTTATTTATAAATGGCCACGTGTCTATACAAGGAAGTGGTCGAGAGGTTCCATCCTGCACGATGCCAGTCATAGACATTTTGATGTGCAGTGAGGCTCCACAGAGAACATGTGACCTTCTAGTGCTGTTGATCCTAAAGGTGACCTCATAGCCTCTGGATCACATGAGTCATGGTCTGTCACTGCATTTGTCCTGAATGCCCTTTTCCAGTACTTTCCATGCCCGGCCCTTGCTTTTGCCTGGTACTAAACCAGAAAAGTCTATGGAGTTTCTAGGAGAGAGTTGGGTGTTGTTAACTGGGATGACCTGGAATTACAATAGGACAATTGACAATACACACAAAACAACTGCTTCAGCTCTCCAGAGATCAGCTCTTCCACATGTGGCACCCTGATATGATCATGCTCTAAGACAGAGGTACACGGAGGGTACCTCTTAGTATCAGCGAATGAAACTCACAAAAGACAAAATGAAGGAAAATATTTAAGTAAGTCTGTGGAAGTTCACAGAAATGTGACACAGAGACACAGAGACATGTCAGTGTTGAGGCCTGCAGACACCTTTCTCTTCTATTTCATTCCGTTGCTAATTCCAGGCCTCACACATGCTAAGCACGTGCTCAACAGCCAAGCCGCATCCTCAATGGGATGAAGACAGTAAAGGGGAGAACAGAAAGCTTTCTTAGAAGAGAAAGGAGAAAGGACAGGTATAGAAATACAAATGACTTTTTGAAAGACATGGAACCCAGGGGAACAGAAGAGAACTGTGGCCCTGTCTGTCCAGATGTGGCACAGACTTCTTGTCTCAGAAGATGAGATCCTAATGGCAGGAGAGGGCGTGAAGTTGATTTCTGTGGGGATACAGAAGGGATAGTAGGACATGAAATGCCTTCAACTCAAAGCAGTGTTCATAGAAAGTAGTATACATTCCAGTGGCACACCAGGAGGTCCCTCAGGAGACTTACGGTATCTCAGTTATCCTGTAGAGAACTAGATGGGGGAGGGGAGGGGAGGTTGACCTGAAACATGTTACTGCTTTTTCCTTTTACAATATAATGTGAGCTGATGCTCATTTAGCATCTTCATACAAAGAATGTCTAATTTCAAATACAGATCACTGATATTTAATCAGACCTATTAGCATGAACTCATTTCAACAAAAGTCTGTGATAGAGTTTTAGGGGCGGTGTGTGTGTGTGTGTGTGTGTGTGTGTGTGTGTGTGAACATGTCTGTTGCTGTGATAAAACAATGACCCAAAACAACTTGGGATCATACTCCACTAAGCTATTCCAGGGTAGGAACTCAAAGCAAACCGAAAGCGGAGACCACGGAGGAGTGCTTCTTACTGGCTTTCTATCCACACCTCACTTAGCTTGACAGGACCACCTGCTCAGGGGTGGAGCCTTCCACAATGGGCCTGTCCCCGCCTCCCCATCAATCATTAACTAAGAAAATGCTCTCAGACTTTGCCTACGGGCCAGTCTGATGGAGGCAGTTTCTCAATGAGAGTCCCTCTTCCCAAACAACTCTAGCTTGTTTTAAGCTGACAAAACCGTAATCAGCTTATCACTCAAAACCCTCCATCCTTGGAAACACTACCCAGTGCTTCCTTACCGACTTAACATATAAACTCCTATCCTCAGATATTTAGAGTTTTACATAAATTGTCTTTCGCCTTGCTAATCTGCCTACTGTTAATGTTCTTCATCATGGGAACCTAACAGGAGAGAGGAAATTTTTTCCTCCTGACTAACCTATCAGTATCGATTTCCTGGTCCTGATGATTATAATAGTTGTGTCATGCTTATATTGTAGGGTAATTTTGTCAGGAGGAATGTTGGTGTCTATGAACACTCTTGTCATGATGATTACTGGAATGTTTTTTAAGTTATGAGATAAGTAAAGAAAACACACCCTCACCAAAGGAAATGAGCACCTTACTTGGTGATGGAAAGATGGAAAAATGGAAAGAGTAGACTTGTTGTCAATTGAGTGAATCTCCTCTAGGCTGATGTCTTGATCCAGGACTTCAGCCCCCATGGTCGATCATGAGAAAATCTGGGGTAGAATTTTGAGAGGACTTCCTACATCTCTATGTGGGTCATTAACATTATCTTCTGTGACCCTCCTACGGTCTACTTGTGTTTCCCAGATCAAAGGTAGGAACTGTGAATCAGCATCCTGCCAAGTGTGGTGGGTGGTGCGTGCCTGTAATCCCCGCATCTGGGATTCTGAAACAGAATGAACACAAATTCAAAGCCCACCTGGACCACCCAGCCTAGACCCTGTCTCAAAACAAACAGAAATCAAAAGGTCTATGAGCTGCAGAGATGGCTCAGAGATTAGGAGTAGGAGTCTCCTCCAGAGAACGGGCTCTTTTCTCAGCACCCATGTGGTATTTCAAAACCATTTGTAACACCAGGTCCAAGGAATCTAATACCTTTTTTCTGTCACCCTTGGGCACTACAGGCACATGGTACATATAGACACATTACACATACATGCATGCAAATCACTCATACACATAAATAAATAATTTGCTTTTACTTAAGCAGATTTTTATGAAAGTTGTGTATGAGATGCCTGTACTCCTGCATCCTCTTAATAGTTTCTTCCTTGGTTTTGCCCTTCTCCTTCCCTACTTGTTGAGACTTGACTTTCCTCTCCAGGATCATTATGTGATCCAGCATTAGCCTGGTGATTGCTGCCTTGCGGGTTGGATGCCCACTTGGACGGTTGTGACATTAGCCTTTTCTTGGCTGCACTTGTTCAATGGAGATGACGTGTTTCTTTCTGGACACTCACTTTGCCAATCTGCTGGCCTTCATGGTGTCCTTGGACAACCTGAACTTCATCATCTCTTTAAATGGGCATAGACGGAACATTGTACTTCTGTCTCAGCTCTCTGGAAAGGGGGAAGACAAGATCTTCATCCAAATTCAAGAAGGTGGATTAAAATGCCATTTGTGGTTCTTGACTTGGTCAGGACTCATAAAAAGATTGAACGTAATTTTGGCACCTGCCAAATAAATACCTTTTAAAAATTTGGGTAGATTGTCAATAGATTCTTATAAAGTTCATCTGAGGGGCTGCAGTGATTACTGCACCAAATCATAGTTTTCTTTTCCTCTACAGAAGGTCTGCTACCAGCTTCTTACCCGGGGTTCTCTCAATAGCAGCTGACAGAGAGAAGTGTAGACTTGAACAAATTTATAACACTCCATTTTCCATGACAAATTGCTTAATTTGAGAAACAATTTACATTCTTGGCTTTCTGGTCCCCTGCTGACATTGAGATAAATGCTACCGGTCTTGGGGATTTATTTGAATTCAATTTCACATATTAATGTGATGCACAGAAAATTGTTAGCTCCTCCAGCCTTCGTTCCGTTGTTCTCCGGGTGCCTTCCTTCCCTGTCTGGGAATCTTGCTGATGCCCATGCATTAGTTAGGTTTATTCTGCATTTTGATGCACTTAAAAAGCCCAGTGGGGCTCTAGTTCTTCACCCCTTAGGATCAGACATCACCACCCTAGTTCATGTTCTATTTGTTGGCTATGACTTCGGGCTTTACTTTCAACATGTGGGGGATTTTATTGCCATGAATCGACCCAATTACTGTGTTCACTTAATTATATTGCCTAGCTTTCTTATTTGGATAAATCCTTAAAAAGACTGAGAAGACATTTCAGAGAGCCACCAGTGTGATCCCAGGCTTTACTCTTAATACAGAAGACGTTTACTGGAAATGAACACGGATGTAAACAAAACAAAAATCTAGACACTGAAAATTGTTGGAAGAAAAAAGATACCAACTGTTTTCCTTTAGATTTTCTACATAAATCTATACAATATTCAAAATGGAAAAATATGGTTGCTTTGCTTAATAAAACAAACAAAAACTATCTTTCCTTTAAAAAAAAAAAAAAGAAAAAAGAAAAAAAGTTTATACATGCCTTTGGGCCCGGAAAACAGTAGAGCAGACTTTGTCTTAGTTTGGGTTTTAATTGCTGTGAAGAGACACCATGACCAAGACAACTCTTTTAAAGGAAAATATTTAATAGGCGCTGGCTGACAGTTTCAGAGGTTTGGTCCATTATCACCATGGCAGGAAGGATAGTAGCATGCAGGCAAGCATGATGCTGGAGGAGCCAAGAGTTCTACATCTTGATAGATTGGCAGCCAGGACAGGGTTTTCTCTTCTGCACTGGACTGAGCTTGAACATAGAACCCCAATGCCCACCCTACCATGACACTCTTCCTCTAACAAGGCCACACCTACTCCAACCAGGCCACACCTCCTAAGAGTGCCACTTCCCATGGGCCAAGCATATTCAAACCACACAGCCTTATTTTACTATTTATGCTTATAAAGGGCTCCTCTTTTCATTTGTTCATTGGCTCATCTGACTCCTGGGCCTGCTGGGATCCTAGGGAAACAGTGATGAACTGGACAGGTTGGAGTAGACACTCGGAAGCAGCAAGCTTGTGGGAAATCCGCAGTTAGACAGACATTATCTGTTCCATTTAAAAAGGAAAACTACCACAAACAAGGTGGCTAGTCGACCTCAGACATATTTCTCACAGATCTGGAGACTGGAAAGGCCAACGCCAAATGCTGGTGGACTCAGGAACCCCTTCCCCATAGACAAATGAGTGCTCACTGTAGTCACTGGGAGGCACCAGGACTCTCTATGGAGCCCACTTTATATAGACACTGATGGAAAATCTTCCTTGTGAACACCATGGGGTTTGGATCTCCTAGGAGACACATTCCTGGGGATGTCTGTGAAGGCTTTTCCTGGAGGTCTTCATGAGGTGGGAAGACACGCCATGACTGAGCGTGGCTCCATGCCATGAGCCGGGGTTTGAGTAAAAATGGAAGAAAGTGGGGGAGGGGACAAGTATCAACATTCACCTCCCAGCTCCTGACCACTGTTTTAGAGCAGCCACCTCACACTCCAGCTGGTACAGTGAGATCCACTCTGGCTACCATGCCTTCCCTGTCTCGGTCACTGCAAACACTAAGACAAACTTCCTTATGCCGCTGTTGTTAGGTCTTTGATCACACCAACAAGAAATGTCCCTGATACAGCAGCAGTAACTCCACTCAAAACAACCCCCCAAAGCTCCACATCTGAATCAGCTGCCCTGAGTCAATGCAGAAATGGGGAGCCATTCACGCAGTCCTTAGAGCAGTGAGTGGCCTCTTCGGATGATGTCCAGACAGATTTATGTAGGATTCCCTAGTTTTTCAGAAGCTTTTAGCCACAGATTCCCAGGTAAGTCTCATTGGTCCACACCTTAGCTGGGTGAACAAGCCCTTTCCTCAGAGCCTTGGATATTGAAACTACCGGATACCACTTCCACTGGACAGCCGAGACCCTAACGTCTCCTTTAGCTTCTGCTCCTCATGCCTGGCACAGGTTGCCACATCAGTTTATAACTGTCTCATGATGCATTGCTAACAGGGAATGGATCACAGGGCCCTGGTTTCTACAAGAGTGTGTAGAACTTGATGACTGCAAGGAATAGTGAGCTCCTGAGAATGAACTACTGACAGAAAGGAGAGGAAAATAGAGGAGCTTAAAGCATACCTGTCAGTAGTTCACATTTAATAACTTCACAAGTCCTTGCGTGGACTGTGACCCATGGCAGTCACCTGAGACACATGTGGTCTCATGGCCACGGTGGTCACCTGAGACACAGCCAGGCACAGAGGAAGTCTCATGGCCACATCCTTATCTCTTGGAAGATGAACCGGTTTTGAGAAGCTGCTGTTCAGGTAGTATTTGCTGAATGAATGAATGAAGAATGGGTTGGTGAATGAACAAAACCAGTTTATACCAACCAGCAATCAAGAATGGCTCCTAAACTCAGGGATCCGCCTGTGTCAGAAACATCAATCATGAGTTGGCCTGTGAGGATCTAGTCTTACCCCTATCGACAGGGCAGGGTTCAGAGTCAAGTTCTGGGATGTACAGACACCTGATACTTCATCGTCATTATTCATCTGCTGCGCAGGGTCATCAATGGGAACACAATTCAAAGATAAGAGCTTCCGTATCTGAGATTCGTTTTGCTCAGAGTCTGGCAACAAGGCAGGCTCAAAGTTCTAGGATGCATAAGAACAATTGGGCGGTTTCAGCCAAAATGTTGAATATATGTGGTAAATCTGGGGGTAGACACATTCAAATCCTCCTCAGAAGTTATGTGAGCCAAATTGGCTATCTCAGGTATAGCATCCAGCCACCTAAGGCAAGGTGGGAAGGGAAGCCAGAGGCATGCTTAAGGGTCTTTTCATCTCTGGGAAGAAACATTCACTCTCCATCTTCGAGAGAAGAACAAACATGTCAACCCCTCACTGAGGATTACGACTGAATGCCCTGAACAACGCAGCTCCCACAGCCTATATATAGCAAACTCTGTGGTAACCACAGGGAGCTTCAGAAAGACTAGGAATTAGGAGTAAGCTCTGGGAATGGAAGGAGATAGTGAGTGCATAGTAAAGAAATTGTTCTCCAAGACAGACAGTGATGTGGGTCAAATGTTGTCCCCTACAAAATTCATGAGTTGAGAACCTAAGCCCAGTGTGGCGGTTTGAACATGAATGCCCCCTTCCCATAGACTCATGTGTTTGAATGTGTTTGGCCCATGGGGAGTAGAACTATTAGGAGGCGTGGCCTTGTTGGAGGAAGTGTGTCACTGTGGGGGCGGGCTTTGAGGTCTCCTATGCTCAAGCTACACCCAGTGTGGTATACAGTCTCCTTTTGCTGCTTGCTGATCAAGATGTAGAACTCTTAGCTCCTTCTCCAGTACCATGTCTGCCTGTGTGCCTCCATGTTTCCTGCCATGATGATAATGGACTAAACCTCTGGAACTGCAAGCCAGCCCCAATCCTGTGGCCAAGGTGTCTCTTCAGTACTAAGATCCCAGTACTCCAGAATGTATTCTATTTAGAGATACAGTGTTAGGTCCAAACCCAAGCCAGACCCTCCTCTCTTTGATTCTTTGATTTGTTTGGCTTTTTTTCCCTCAGTGTTGTTGTTGTTGTTGGTGGTGGTGTGTGTGTGTGTGTTTTATTGTACTTTCGTATTTTGAGTCAGGGTCACACCACGTAGCACAGGCTTGCCTTGACCTTGTGGGTTCCCTGTGCAATGAACAATGATGGGCACCAAACCTCAAGCTTCTCTTTCAGTGCCGGTGTGTCACAGAAAGCTATACATCGTCAGGAGCCTTGTCCAGGATATGGTGGTTAGCTTTCCTCACCCCCACTTCCCTTTCCCTCAGAGGCATGCCTTACCCTCCAATCTGCCTCCTCTCCAAGGCAGACATCTTGTCTCCTTTGAAGAACATGCTTGGCTAGTGATTCCTTCTGGCGAAACTCGATTATTCTTTTTCTCAATTCTCTCTGAACCATAAATTCATGCCTTTCAGGTTGGGCCCACCACAGCCCATTCCACAGCAAATTTATTGCCCACTCCATCTTCCTTTTGCACTACTTAATCTGCTGTATTTAATTGGGTAATAAAACTCTGCGTGGCACCCAGAAAAATTCCAGAGCAAGCAACCATCAGGGACATTCTCTCAGCAGCCAATTTCTAATTATTTATTCAGGCCCGAAGCCCAATTCCACCCCTGAGCGGGGTGGTTCTGAGCTGCTGCACTCCACGTTTGTGGCTCTGGAGCCAGGCACGTGGGGGCTGGGCAGTCATCAGCTGAGGTAGGGTGGGAGCAGATCCCTGAGAGGGGGACTGTCTCTGAAGCTTTGTGGGCTTCTCCCACCATTGTCACAGGGACAACAGTGTGGCCCTAGGGCTTTGCATTGTTAAGTTTTCAGACTGCTCAGAAAGGAGCCTGCCACAATAAACACACATGTCCCCCACAGGGGTCACACTGAAGGAAGAAAAGACTAGTCAAGGCTTGCTGTCAGCAACTGGAAGCACAGAATAGATTATATATAAATAAAAAAATCTCTATGAAAATAAACGTATAAAAATCTTAGGGTGGAACACGGAAAGATTTGAAGATATTTTCTGGCCCTTCCATAGATCTAGTCCTTTAAACTATGACACAAAGATCCAAATGTTTGGCCAGATTTGATGATGCACACTTTTAATCATACCACTAGGGAGGCAGAGGCAGGGGGATCTCTGTTAGTTCACTTCAAACTTGGTCTGCTTAGCAAGTTCTAGGCCAGCCAAAAGTACATAGTAAGAACCTGTCATATGCATGTGACATACATATATTTAGTTTTTAGTGACAGGGTTTCTCTGTATATCCCTAGTTGTCCTGGAACTCAATTTGTAGACCAGACTGGTCTTGAACTCAGAGATCAACCTGCATCTGCCTCCTGAGTTCGGAGGTTAAAGGAAAATAAATTTGATAAATTTGATATTAAATATTTAGAAATAAACATGCATCCCCCACAAAATAAACAAAGTCAAAAGATAAATGACAGACTGGTATAAACCAAATCAATAAGAAATATCAGAAATATCAGAACCATGGTAGAAAAGAGGGGTGTGTGTGTGTGTGTGTGTGTGTGTGTGTGTGTGTGTGTAATAAACCAAATCAATAAGAAATATCAGAACCATGATAGAAAAGAGGGGTGTGTGTGTGTTTGTGCATGTGCATGCAAAGAATCTAATAAAGAAAAAAAGAGTATGTATAATAACTTTTTGCATATACATAGTGTATGTGAGTGTGTGTGCAGGTACAGGTTGCATGCATGTTACACACACTAGCTAGCCAGCTTGCCTCAGGAATCCCCTGTCTCTGCCTCCTGACACCTGGAATTACAGGCAGTAGCCACTCTTGTCTGACTTTTACAGCATTTGAAGACTTAAATTCTGGTCTTCACAATTATATGGCAAATGCTTTATCTACTGAACCATCTCCCCAGCCAGTGGCTAACTCTCTAAAAAGTGTGGTTTTGAACCTAGGACTCCACAAACGCTGGTACCACTGACTATACTCCCCCCAATACACACACACATTCTTTTTTGGGACAGGGTCTCCATAAGTTTCCGAGGCTAATCTTGAATTTGATATCTTCCCACCTCAGCCTCCTGAGCAGCTGGAATTATGTGTGTGTGGCACCAGCCTTGGCTTCAATATCGTTAAATACTACTGAAAAAAAAATGAAAATCAAAATTATGCTATTTTTTCTTCATCCAAGTAGCAAGAAGCCAATTTCTTTCATTGTTGAGGTGAGTATAAAATTGATTCGATTTATACATCAAGTAAATTCACAGTATCTATCTGAAATACAAGTAAAGTCATGCATTGCTTAAATGATGGTGATAGTATTGAGAAATTCAATTGGATGAATTCAAGTATCTTTATATGAACTAAGAAAATTATGATGTAGCCCATTGACCTCAACATCAGTAGCACACAATTTTATATATGCCCCTTAAGCCTAAAAATGTGTCATTCAGGTATACAGACACATTGAAAAAAATACATCATACAAGAGTTATATACAAAACACTGTCCATAGTACCTAAAGGCTTGAAATTACCTAAATGTCTATCCAAGAGGAATTGAGTGGCTAAAGAGATGAGCTCAGAAGTTAAGAGTATTTGCTGCTCTTTCAGAGCAACCAAGTTCAATTCCTAGCACCCACATGGCAGCTCACAATCATCTGTAACTCCAGTTCCAGGGGCTCTAACACCCTCTTCTAGCTTCTGTGGAAACCAGGCATGCATATAGTGTACAGACATACATGCAGGCAAAACACCCTGTGATGGCTATTCTTGGTTGTCAACTTAGCTACATCTGGAGTCAACTAAAACCCAAAACTGCACACTTGTGAGGAATTTTTGCTTAATTTAAAGTGGGTAGATCCACTTCTAGTCCGGATCTTTGAGGTGGCAAGACACCCCTTTAATCAAGATCTTTTGAGATGGAAAGACCTGCCTCTGATCTAGACCACACCTTCTGTTGGCAGCCCATGGAGGAAGGGAGTTTAGCTCTTTGCCTGCTTCCTTTTGCCTCCCTAGAAAGCCCGTTCCTTCATCTGCATAAGAGCCTACTTCTTCAGCATTTTGGCATTTACTGAAGACCAGCTGAGACATCCAGCCTAGTGGACTGAGTAACTACTGGATTTTAGAGATGTGACTTTATATTATATATATGGAAGATATCTATATCAAGAAAACCTGTTTCAAGAAAACCAAAGAATAAAGAATGAAATCACAATTATCCTGGGGAAACCAGTCAGATCATAGACTGTTAATTCAGAGTGTCACACCACACAGACATTGTCTAGGCATTGGCAGGGAAAAATGGGGAATTCTAAATGTTGGGTAAATCTGAGTACTATGGGGAAAAAAAACTTCTAGGTATATATATATACATACATATATATTATATATATAGTATATATAATATATTACATATATAATATAGTTATATAGTATATATATACTCTATAAGTTTTTTTTACTCTTGAGAACCCTAATACACACTCTAATGCACATATATACATACATACATGTCAAAAGATTTTAAAAGGGAATTGACTTAATCAATGATTGTAAAGTCATACAACAGAATAGTCTTTAGCTATTAAAACTTCTGAGTGAGAGGCTGGAAAGTTGGCTCAGTGTTTAAGAACATAGGCAGCTCTGGCAGAGAATTAAGGTTCAATTCCCAGAACCTGAATGACTGCTCATAACTGTCTGTAACGCCAGCTCCAAAGGATTCATTGCCTTCTTCCGGCCTTGGAACACACAGGGCACACATGTAGTACACAGACATAGATGTGCAGGCAAATATACACATTCAATAAAAATATATAAATCTTCAATTTATTTTAAATTTTTTTAGATGAATCAACAAGTCATTGTGAGAAAGCCATCCATAAAGATAGAGACGAATAACCCACGTGTGTTAGAGAGAATTTCAGGGATGCGAAGAGAAAGAAGATTGGGCATAAAGTATATCTGAATGACTCACACCCTTCAAAATACCCAGAAGGATAAGCGAGAAATAACCAGCCCTGATCATTTGTCTGGACAGGAGCCGAGTCCTGCAGAGGGAGGACTGGGGCTTGGTTTTAAAGCTGTAGGGACGATTTAATCTTTGAACCATGTGAATGCGTTACCTGTTTAAAAAAACAGAACAGAGTCTTCTGGTGAGATGAAGAGGGAGGGAAGACCCAGAGACTGACTATTCATAGTGTGGTTTCCTGGCAACAAAACCTTACCAGATTTTTCATTTTCTTCCTCTAGAGTCTGTCATAGTGATGACAACTCCAGGAGGTGGGGGCTAGAGGAGCAGAAGAGAAGAGAGGAAAGGAGAGGGGAGGGGAGGGAAGGGGAGGGGGAAGGGGAAGAGGAGGGGAAGGGGGAGAAGGGGAGGGGAAAGGAGAAGAGAGAAGAGAAGAGGAGGGAGAGGGAGGGGAGGGGTGGGGAGAAGGTTGCAGAGGAGACAGGATGGGAAAGGAGAGGAGAGGGGGGAGGAGAGGGGGGAAGAGAGGAGAGGAGAGGAGAGGAGAGGGGAAAGGAGTGGAGAGAGGGGGGAGGAGAGGGGGGAAGAGAGGAGAGGAGAGGAGAGGGGAAAGGAGAGGAGAGGGGGGAGGAGAGGGGGGAAGAGAGGAGAGGAGAGGGGAAAGGAGAGGATGAGGGGGGGAGGAGGGGGGGGTAGAGGAGAGAGGGGAGAGTCATGGGGATGGATTTGGTCTAACCTGGCTATCCATGCAGTTCTACCTTTGATGTTATTGCCAAACATTATTGTGCACAAAACTCTGTGAGTGTGTGTGTGTGTGTGTGTGTGTGTGTTCTACTCATTAAATAGACATTCGCAACTTTGCTTTTCATTTCTTCATATTTACTACTTGTAGACTGCACACACCAGACACTGTATCACCTCAGGGAGGCCCCTCCCTCTAGCTGTATCAGATGTCACTCATGCAAGGCCCACGTCTGCTTCTTAGAGATTAGTACTCAACATGTTTAGTGAGAGTTGCATGATCACTTCATAATTTGATTGTTTGGTTTTTTTTTTTTTTTTTCTTTTTCTGGTTGTTGTTTAAGACAGGGCATCATTCATAATCCTCCTGCCTCAGCTTCTCAGTGTAAGATTAGAGGTATCACACATGGCTATGTATAGGCATGGCACACAGCTAGTATGTGCAGGCATCACACATGGCTAGTATGTGCAGGCATTGCACATGGCTGTGTTTAGGCATTGCACATGTATGTATGTGCAGGCATTGCACATGACTAATACATAGTTTGATATACTGAAAATCTTCCCACAACATCTTTTGTGATAAAGTTCTCACTTTGGCTTCAATGTCAGTCACTAACGCACACTAGGGCTGGGAGTTTATTAACAAGGGGACTTGATGTTTTTATATCGGACTCAGAAGTAACCTGAATTCGAGGCCTGCTTGGGCTATACAGCAAGATCCTGTTTCAAGAAAACCAAAGAATAAAGAATGAAATCACAATCATCCTGAGGAAACCACTTCCAGTCAGATCATAGACTGTTAATTCAGTGTGCCACACCACACAGACATTGTTTAGGCAATGGCAGGGAAAATGAAGAATTCTAAATGTTGGGTAAGTCTGCGTACTATGAGGGAAAAGACTTCTAGAGAAAGAGACCACCTGCTTTTGTTGGCTGGAGTCACAGGACACAAGGGACATTTGAAGCACACGTTTGAGTAGAAGAAATAATATCCGGGAATTGGTTTGCAGAAGAAAGCCTGGGCTGGAGAAGAGCTGGCTAACAAGTTCAAGGAGATGAGGGTGGGAGCCTAGAGGACTTGGTAGGAGGAGGCTCCCACCTACAGATGCACAGGGCGGGCTACCTTGCCTCAGCAGTACAGATGTCTCCTCTAGCCATTCGCATCAGCACCCTTTACAGATTCTTCATGGCTTTGTTGCATAGCCCAGGGCTTCCAGAGGCCACCCCAACAAAACTGCAATCATTTCTCATGGAAGATACAGGGCTTTGACTCTAGGCCATTATGGAGATTGCATTGAGGATAGGAGAAAATTCCTCGTGGGGTTCATTTCTGAAGTTTTAACAAAAGCAAATTACCACTCAAATGAGAGCTGTGCAAGGGCTAGCCCAGGCTGTCTCCATGGGCATTCTAAGTGGCTAAGTATATCCCATAGAGGAGATCCAGGAACATAGCATAGCATAGCATAGAACTCTCACCTACCATACTTGAAGTCCTGGGTTCAATCTTTTTAACACAACAAACAGACAACTAAAATAGAAAACAGATCTTCTTTCTCCTGACAGAGTTCTCTTCGAGCTGCAGAAGGCACTCGTTGGGTTCCCAGCATCCTAGGGGGCAGCATCTTTTGCACCTCACATGAGGAAATCTCTCAGTGGATGAGGAGTGGAGGTGAGGTCACTCAACCTGACAAACCACATCCGAGAACAGCTTGTGTCATGCTTCGCGGGAAAGAGCAAGTGCTTTCCCCTGGAAGATCAGGAGTGTTTAGTCAGCATCCAACCCCAAGGCTTTGCCAGAAGCAAGACAAGAAAGAACAAAATGTATCTCGATTGGAAAGGCCAAAAGAATTCCACATCCACTCACTGATCACTCCTGTAGAAAGTCTTACATAATCAGTTCTGGGAAATTTATGCATACTACTAATAAATATGGCAAAGATGGAAAAATACAATATGCAAAACTTGACTGCATGTCTATAGACTCTCCACAAACAATTTAAAACTTTAAAAACAGTTCAATAAATCTGCATCAGGCCAGGCAGTGGTGATGCACACTTTTAATCCCACCACTTGGGAGAGAGAAGCAGGCAGATGTCTGAGGTCAAGACCAGCTTGGTCTACAGAGCAAGTTCCAGGACAGTCGGAGATATATGAAGAAACCCTGTTTCAAAACAAAACAAATGGAGGAAGAAGAGGAGGAGGAGGAAGAAGAGGAGGAGGAGAAGAAGGAGAAGTATATCAGAAATAAACTACTGGGCTAGAGATGTAGTTCACTTAGTAGACTGCTTGTCTAACATATGTAAGGCCCTGGGTTCAGTCCCTAGAACTACATAAAACCAGGCTTGATAGCACATGAACTCTGGATGTGGAAGTAGAAAGATCAGAAGTTCAGGACCATCCTCAATCAGCAATAAAGGGAGTTCACGCTAGCCTGGGTTACTTGAGGTTATCTGTATATATGTATGCATGTGTATAAATATGAAAGACTTAGGCATAGTTCACAAAATATATCCAAGATATGTGAACTGAAAAACATCAAAGCATTTTTCTGCGAAGTTTCAGGATAACCTACATCTATACAGGGACATCCATGGCCATTGAGGATTAGAAGGTTCAACACTGTTAAAATGTTGACTCTCTCCAACTGGGTTGAGAGACCCAAACAACCTCTAAGAAAGTTCCAGATGATCTTTTGTAGAAATTGAAAGGATGGTCTTAAAAATCCTGGGCGTACAAATGAGATTGAAATAATCAAATAATTTAGAGGATATAGATCATGTGGATTCAAGATTTCCTATAAAACAACCAAAATTGTGTGGTGTCACAGAAGGCTAGACACAGAACCCAGAAGTCAGAAATTGTTTTCTGTAAAGATCATGAGAGTAAATGCCTTTGACTTTGTAGTCTCTGTTTGAACTTTATCTTGGCATCATAAATGAATGGGCTTGATTGAGTTCTAATAAAGCTTTATTTAAAAAACGGGCAGTAGGCTAGATTTGGCACCTTGAACCAAAGTTTGTCAGTCTCTGATGTAGACTGAAGGAGCTGGGGGTACAGAAAAAGAATGACAAATATGCCCAGTTCACTCTGGTTTATTTCTTGGTTTACTTGTAGCTCGATCCAATCTGGAACTCAGTGCCTCTCTGAGAGTGGGAATCCAGATAAGTCCATACCACCAAGTGGAGCTTTTCAGTTGACTTACAACAAAGGTGTAAAGTAACTCAATAGATACACGAGTCAGAAAAACAGCACTACACATGCACACACAGGCACAACACACACACACACAGGCACACGCATACACAGAGACACACACACAGGCACATAGACTCAAGTACACACACAAACATACATACAGGCACACACATACACAGAGGCACATACACAGAGACACAGGCACACACACAGGGCTGGAAAGTCAGCCATGAGGAGCGGTCTGTAAACTGGAGGATGAGACAAACTGTTCTCAGTCCACGAGCCAGGGTGGCCACCAGTACAGCCCTGAGTCCATAGTGGAAGAATTTAGAGTCTAATGTCCAGGACAGAGAAGAAAAGTATCCTGCTTTGTGAGGAAGAGTTGAAGTAACTTTCTTCCTTCTCCTATTTTCCTGCTCCAGACGAGGATCAGATCTTCTCCATTGTGTTCACTGACCCGAGGGAACCCCCTTTAGACACACCAGGAGTAACAACCCACCAGTTCTCTTGCCGTTCCTCAGTCAAGTCAACTGCCCAATGTGGGTGCCAGGAACTGAACTCTGGTCCTCTGGAAGAGCAGCAAGTGCTTTTAACCATTTAGTCATCTCTCTAGCCCCTAAAATAGTTTTCTTAAAACAGTGTTTAACTTTATACAGCTCTATTAGATGCAAGCTGAAGAGATGGGTCCTGATCTGGCTCCCAGGCTTCTGTGTGGGATAAAGAGAGAGGTGACTTCCACAGGCTGTCCTTTGACTTCATACCCTGACCTCATACCCTTGCTGTCGTGTACACACAAAGTAATGAAAAGTTTCTTAAAACCTCTATTTCATCAACATACTATGATCTGTTTAAATATTTCTACTATTTGAATATGTTGATTTTCCCCCTTTGCCTGTATTAGTTTAAAAAATAATTTGTCATAAAACCTGAGGAGAAAACAATTAGATATACATTGTGAGGTGTTCTAAAGATAAATGGCAAAGGTACTTTAAAGATATCTGTATAAAGGGGCATAAGCACTGGCTGCTCTAGTAGAGAACCCAGGTTCGATTCCCAGCACCCACAGATGGTTCACAATCAACTGTAACGCCAGTCCCAGTTGGGGAGATGTCTTCTAGCCTCTGAGAGCCCTGGACACACATGGCACACAGACATACCATACATGCAGGGAAAACACCCACACATACAATAATAAAAGACAGTAATTTTTTTTTAAGTGTTTGGATAAACTTGTAATTATGTAGCTCAGTGATAGAGTACTTGCCAAGCCTGCAGGAGGCCCTGGGTTTAATCCAGCATCAGCAAAAAATAGACAAATACAAGCAGGTTAGTTTCACAGAGCAGCATGTGGTGTGTGGGCTGCGTCCTAAAGGTCTTATGTGACCATCAAGACAATTGCTCTGAACCCAGCATTTGCACGGCACGAAGGTAATGATTAAGTTCATGTGTTATTGTGCTGGCCACTGGATGTCTATATAGTTAAACATTATTTTGAACATGACTCTGAGGGTGTTTCTGAATGGCATTAACGTGTGAATGGGTAAACTGAATCAGGCAAAGCCTTGGAGGTGGGCTTCTAATCTACAGAAGGCCTGAAAAGAACAAAATGCAGAGTGAAGGAAAGTTGCTCTGTTTGGTGGACTGAGCTGAAACCAGCTTCTCCTGTCTTCAGACTGGCAGGCACACTGGAACTTGGACCTTCAGCCCTTGGCTTTTCTTAGGATCTCAGGACTGTAGACTCAGACTGGGGCTTTCTAACATCTCCCACTTGTGTTTTAAGCCCCATAATCACTCAAGACATTCCTTAATATTCTGTGATAGGGGGCTGGAGAGATTGCTCAGTGGTTACCAGCACTGGCTGCTCTTGCAGAGGACCACAGTTCAATTTCTAGCACCCACATGGTAGCTCACAACTGTCTGTAACTCCGGTTCCAGTGGATCTGACACCCTCACACAGACATACATGCAGTCAAATCACCAATGCACATAAAATAAAAATACATATTCTTAAAAATATTCATAGTCACTAAATATGTATATTATACAAAATGCATAACATAGAGTATAAATATTACATATGATATATGTATTCCCTCCTTAATGCTAATAATATTATATATTGTGTTAATAATATTAATAAAATTAATCATTCTAACACAATGACTCAAATATATAAACCTCAAATGAATTCCAACAAAACCTAGTCAAAGTATATCTTTGCCAGTCTTTGGAAATGTCTGGGCAGCTCCATGGGACTCGGTTCTGATCTAATAACATACCTTATTCCCACATCTTCAGCAAGAGATGCTGAATGACAGTGTCTAATGAGCTGCACGTTCACCCCACCTCGCTCATCTGTCAGGAATCCACTCTATCAGCTCCTCCACCACCAGTGCCCATCACCCTATCAGCTCCGCCCAGCACCCTATCAGCTCTGCCCATCACCCTATCAGCTCTGCCCATCACCCTATCAGCTCCGCCCAGCACCAATGTCCATCACTCTATCAGCTCCTCCCAGCATCAATTGCCCATTACATTTGGTCTCTTCATCTTCTTTTCCTTCCCTGTTTAACTGCCCACTTCATTCAGCTTTGTTTTTATCTTTTGTATTTGGTAAAGAGGCTTTGTGTTAAATTAATCTAAGCTCTAATAATAAAGAAAATGCCATTTCTTTGACATCTATTACTAGGAAGAAAATTCCCAAATGGGCCCTAAACCAGTAATATTTATTTGTTCCAAACAAGCTCAGATCTCTTCTTCTCTTAGCAGCTAAGATGGTCCCTTCCCTCCTGTCAGAATGGCTCCTATTGGTTTTCTGTTTAAGACATTGCTGGCAGGAAAGGCAGCTGCTAGTGTCTAAGGAAAGTAGTTGCCTTGGGAACTTGCCTGCATAGAGTAGCTGGTGTGTAGAGTAGCTGGTGTGTAGAGTAGGTGGTGTGTGGAGTAGCTGGTGTGTAGAGTAGCTGGTGTGTAGAGTAGCTGGTGTGTGGAGTAGCTGGTGTGTGGAGTAGCTGGTGTGTGGAGTAGCTGGTGTGTGGAGTAGCTGGTGTGTGTGATTCCAAAGACACATTCAACTTCACGTTTTCACTGTGGATTTCCAGGATGGCCTTCCTGGGCACTCTACACTCAGTCACAGCTGGATATCCCCCTCCCCTCTGCACCGCTCTCCGCTCTCCCTCCTGCTCTCCCAGTCTGGCAGGACCTGCTGGAGGTTTTCCTAATGGACTGCTCTTTTGATGGGAGCTGTTAATGCTTTCGTTTTTCCAGCATGAAGTTTTGATAAGGAAATGAAAGAGACTGTGAAAAATAGGTCTAATAACCTACTTCCTTTGACACCTCAGACCTGGCTCTGCCCACACAAAGGGACAAGAAACATTCCATTTTCTCACCCCACAAGAATGCTGTTCTGAGGCCATACGTGGCCATGAAAAGCAGTCGGCGGTCTTCTTCTTCTTCTTCTTCTTCTTCTTCTTCTTCTTCTTCTTCTTCTTCTTCTTCTTCTTCTTCTTCCTTTCTAATGTCTGTTCGTCTGCTTCAGATGCACCTCATGCTATCATGGAATCTTCCTCTCTGTAGATACAACGTGACTTCCTAAGTGTATGCTATATAAAGTCAGCACCAGCTAAGGGTTAATACTTGACGCTCACCAGGGCAATATGGTTTAGAGGCTGTTTTGCCCTCACAGGAGTATGAAACCATAAATCCTGTCACTGTAAACTGGTTTTCTGGCAAAACCTAGACAACCAATGACATTTAATATATTTCAGCTCGCATGGGTACTTTAGGAATTGCCACCAGCTTGTAAAACGGCCATAAAATTAAGGTGAGCTAATGTGTCAGCTGCTTTCCCTTGCCATTCATCCCCCACTGTTTACATTAGCTCTGGGTTCCTCGATGCCATGGGGCCAAGGCTGGTGGTAATTAAGAAAATCTGTTAGCCACTTTGTTCGGACTCTCAGAGCAGTGCTTTCCCATTGGGAAAGAGTAAAATGTTCACGGACTATGCCAGTAACCAGAGTCTCTATTGCACAAACTGCTGTGTTCCCTTAATGTTGGGGAATCAAGAAAGGCAACACACCCTGGCCATTTTCTTTCATCTAATTGTCAGATGAACAATCCCATCAAGGAGGTGAGACAGTTGCCACCACCACCCCGTTTTGGTTCAGGCCAAAACTAAGCCACCGTCAACAAAGACACTAATCATCCGGTGGCACAAAGATGCTTAGTTCTCATTCATGTACTGCAATGAGGTAATTGGTCCAGGTTGCGAGTGGCCCTGCTCTGTGTCACCTGGAGTCATCTTATGGGCTCTCCTGTTATGTCCTCATCTCGCATCTCCTGAGTCTTTCCTTGTTCTATTTGTCTTGTTTTGTTGAGACGAGAGTCTCACTCTACTGCCCAGACGCACAACTATCCTCCTGCCTCAGTCTCCAAAGTGCTTCCTAAGGCCCTTTGTGCTTGAGGCCAAGCGGCTACAGATCCAACAAGAGTGAGGACACCACACAGATGAAGAGTGCCGGCCCAGAAGTATGATACTCCACTTCCTCTCACTTCCTGTTGAAGAGAACATGGTCGAGCGGTTAGGAGGTAGTTTCCTGAGTTCAGCAGTCATGAGAACAAATTCCACCTTTGCTAGCAGGAGCAAAACTGAGTTCACGTTCCCAGATTCTGGAACTCAACTCCTGCCCTGCTTCTTCAGATGTTTCACGTGTGTCTGTTTGTTAACCAGTAAAGGATGTAAAGAGGGAAGATGCCATTATCCCGTTATCTAAATTAAGGCACATGAGTCATGAATGTGCTGCCTGTCTTTACTTAACTGACTATGTTCCCCTATCATTCTAAATCCTAGAGTCCAGGAGGGGAGCTGACTGCAAAAGCTGACTCAAGGACCCTGAAACCAAGTGACCAGAATAAAGCCCAGTCACCATGTTAACTTCTTTGCTTAACTCCTTGTGTCAAAATATGATTAGTCAATGCATCAGGCTACCCATCCCCCTTGCCGAAACAAAAATGTGTATTATCCCTTTGGGGACATGGTTTAGATCCCAAGCTGGCCGTCTCCCAGCCCGCACTGAAAATGACGCTTTCATTTTTCAGCTTCTGGTGACTTTCTCAGCTCCCGTGCCGAACCCACATTGTTACTAGAAGGGTGGCCAATGTAGCATTATGTGCCCACAAGATGAGAAGAGGAGATTTTAGTGATGCCTAGCTAGGGTTTTTGTTTTGCTTTGGTTTGGTTTTTTTCATTTTGTAATGAGGACATTGAAAATCATTGATATATTTGTAAAAACAAAATTAACTAATTTCATTTGCATAATGCTACATTTCTAACGAAACTTCTTTTTTAGAAGCATGATTAATGGCATAGTCAGTATCCGCCGATAAAACAGAATGCGCACTAGTGAGCTTTCCAGGGAAGTGGCCTCAGGACAGTGGGGGCTGGCAAGCCCAGGAAAGGTGTTGTTAGCATTCTGTCTAAGCTCCACCCCACAGTTACCTGGCAACAGCCAGGTAGGGACCCACTATAAAAGGGGCTGCTTGCCCCCCTCTTGCTCTTTTGCTTCTCTCTTGTTCCCTTGCTTTTCCCTTCCTCACTCTCTCCCCATTCCCATCCACCCTCTGTCTCCAAGTGCTCATGACCGGCTCTACTCCTCGATTTCCCTTCCTTTCCCTTCTTCCCTTCCCTTCCTTCCCCTTCCTCTCCTCTCCTCCCTCCTCCCTCTCCTCCTCTCTCCTTCCTCCTCTCCTCTCCTCTCCTCTCCTCTCCTCTCCTCTCTCCTCTCTCCCTCCTCTCCTCTCCTCCTCCTCCTCCTCCTCCTCCTCCTCTCCTCCTTCTCTCTCTCTCTCTCTCTCTCTCTCTCTCTCTCTCTCTCTCTCTTTGCCTTTCTCTGCCTCTACTACCCTCTTAATTCCCCTCCTCATGCCCTGAATAAACTCTATTCTATACTATACCGTCCATCGTCGTCGTGTGGCTGGTCCCTCAAGGGAAAAGGATGCCTCAGCATGGGCCCGCAGAGGCACCCCTCCCCCACACTTCACCACACCTCCATAGAACATGTCGCCTCTCTCTTTATCTTTTCATAAACACAACAGGTGTAAGTTGGCCTTGTGAACTGGAAGCCGGGAAAAGAGCATCAGCTCAAATCCGAAGGCCTGGGCTATCTGGATTCTCTTATCCTGGGAGAGTTAGGCATTGTACTATTAAGGTCTTCAGAGGATTAGATAATATGTACCATATAGTGGAATTCACATACTTTATTCAAAATCAACTTGTTTAAATACGAATACCATAAAGGAAAAACAAAACCTTTGCAAAAAATACCCAGGATAATGCCTGACCAAGTATCTGGGCAATGTGACCCCGCCAAGTTAACAGATAAAATGAAACCTTAGCAATTTCATAAGCCTTGGAACCTTCTTTTCCTCTCACTGTCGCACATGAAATGTACCTGTTGTCTTTTTACACCTGTCAGTATCTCTGACATCACAGTGAGAGGCCATCAGAGTAGCTGCAGAGATGGCTTAGTGGGTTAGACCACTTACAGAGCAAGCAAAGCTAAGCAAAGCTGAATGTGGGTCCTAGCACCCATGTGAAAAGCCGGCATGGCCATAGCATGCCTGTGAACCCAGCGCTGGCTGTTGGGAACCAGAGACACTGTCTCGGGGAAATATGGCAGAGGATGATAGAACAGGAGGCCTATCTATATCTGCACACACAGGCACACACACACACACACACACACACACACACACACACACACGAGGGACCGAGAAAGACTATCATTATTTCTCTCACACTAAAAACACAATGGAAATAAAACACATGTGACTATGGGTGTCTTTAAATTTTTTGAGCACTACTCTAGATTTTGGGGGACTCCCACAAAGCACTCAATCATTTTTTCAGGAGGCCTAAAGAAGTAATTTAAAAGAAGGGGAGTAGAGGGGGCAAGGTAGGAATAGGAAATGTGGCTGGGGGTGGGGGCCTCCCCAGACCACTAGCTGACAATGCAGCCTCTGTCAACTTTCCAACCGTGCTTGAGAAAGCCCTGCATTTATATGGTTCAGCGTTATTCTCATAAAATATTAACAAGCACCTTGAGTCTTTCCATGGCTATATCCAGCCGAGCTGTGGACATCGGCTGAGGCAGACTTCAAGTCGGAGCGCTCGGAGGCACTGGCTGCCAGGCGTTTCACCAGCCGAACAAACAGGGATGATTTGAAAATCAATGTCAATAACTTCTAGGCATTTCCTAAAATAATGCTTCCCGTCTTCACGGTGCACGGAGCTTTAGAGAGTGGTGTGCGGTGCCCTAGCCTACTCCACCTGCAAAATAACAAAAGCTGCACACGAGTCTGCCTGGACTGTTTAGCTTGATGTGTGGCCTTGGCCTTCGGCCCTCTTCAGCCTTCCTGGCATCCCCAAGAGTCCTCTGCTCTCCGTCTACCACAGTTAGTCAGTACCTTATAATCCACAAAATAATTTTGAAGGCATAAAAATCACCAAGTTTCTTTTTAAAAAATGTATCATTATGATAAAATGCATGGTGTTTGCTTCATTTTTTTTTTATAAAATACATTATTTTTATTTTATGTGTATGTATGCTCTGCGTTCATGTCTGTCTATGCACCACGTGCTGCCAGAGACCAGAATTTGACATTGGATCCTCTGGCACTGGAGTTATAGATGGTTGTGAGCTGTCACGTGGGTGCAGGAAACTGAATTCACATCAGTGCTCTTAACTACTGAACCATCTCTTAGACCCACACTTCACCATATATATTATACATGTTACGTATTATATATATATATGTATATGTATATGTATATGTATATGTATATGTATATGTATATGTATATGTTATATATTTGTGTGTGTGTAACTATAGAATTTCAGAATTGTTTGGAAAGATGATCGTGCCGTTATTCTCTACAGTGTACCCAAGTTGCAGGGACACGCATACCTAAACAAGGTCAGCAACAGGAAGCGAGCTGTCTGCTGAGGTGGCCCAGCCATTCTCTACATCACACAGACTAATCTTCTTGTGTCTGTACTGATGAATCAGGAACTAGACAGGGAGTTGATTCTCCTACCTAGTCCCCTCTCTACACAGAATAGGAAAGCTTTTCAATATTTACTGTTTACCAATTCTACTATTAGCATAACACAAAATACTCTAATGTAATGCTCCCACGAATCTGAAAAGAATGAAGTTTGTATGTGATAAGGCTGTTTATGTGATTCTTGTTGGTTTTAATAATAGTATCAAGTAATTAAAGACTAAAAAATAGCATTAAAAATTATCTCTATAATATACTCATGCAGTTCTTGCTTCCACCGTTCACACAGGGAGCCTTGGTACTAGTTTGGTGTGAGTCTTCCAGAAGCTTTTCTATACAAACACAGATGTGTGTAGTGCCTCCTCGCTTTAATACAACCAGAGCTACGCCACGCCCACATTCTGCGCCTTTTTCCTAATGATGTATGGAAAAGATCATCCTATAGAAAAACAAGGACAAGTTTGGTTCTCACCCCTCCTGGGTTTTCGTTTGTTCTATCTTGGTTTTGAGCAGATCTTACTAAGTAGCCTTGGCTGGCTTGGAACTCACAGTGTAAACCAGGCTGGCCACTGTTTTCTGAGCACGGGGATCAAAGGCGTATACCCTGATACACACAATTGTTTTACTCTTTCTTTATAGCTATATAATATTCTATGGCACAGATATGCCATGAGATTTAGCTTACTGTTAGTGGACACACACACACATGCACACATGCACACATACACACACGTCATTTCCATTTCACGCTGTTGTGAAAAGCACAGCGATAATTAACTTGCACAGACTTCACTTTGAGCTCTACTATGAACTAAACCAATAAAGTGAGTCTATATCAAATAAAAGATGTGCATTTAGACCCAGCAAGATGGCTCAGCAGTTAAAAGAGCTTGTCACTCAGCCTGAAAAACTGGGTTTGATCTCCAGAACACTCAGTGGAAGGAAGAAACCAACTCTGGAAGGCTGTCCTATGACCTCCACAGGTACAGCTTAGCATGTGCCTGTGCATACATTTGCACATCTGTGTACACACACACGTTTTTAAAGATATACATTTCGATTTTGATAGGTTTTCAAAGTTAGCCTCTATACATGTTTCACCAATAAATATCTCACCCGTAAAACAAAGAGGTGCTTTGCCAAATTAATGTTTTGTCAAATATCTGAAGTTTTGACTATCCAAAATGAGAAAAGTGATATTTGAGCATTACTCAAATTTGCATCTCTTCTATTATGAATGGTATATAGAGAGAGAACTCAGAATTTAGGAGCATGTACCACTCTTGCAGAAGACCACAGTCTGATTCCCAGAACCCATATCAGATGGTTCAGAAATGCCTGAAGTTCAAGTTCCAGGAGATCTGAGGAGCTGGGCCTCCTCTGCTGCCTGTAGCTCACATTCCCACACACAGAGACAGACACAAGTACACATAACTTGAGTAAACAAATACAAATACTTAGCATAAACCATACAAATGATAAACAAGTACATGAGAAGATGCTCACTGTCAACCTGTCAGGGACATGCTAATTAAAACCATAAGGACATATCATCTCACCTCAGGTAACAGATGCCGGCAAACAGAGGAGAAAGAGGACTCTTTTTTTTTTCTTTTGGTTTTTTGAGACAAGGCTTCTCTGTGTAGCCCTGGCTGTCCTGGAACTCACTCTGTAGACCAGGCTAGCCTCGAACTCAGATATCTGCCTGCCTCTGCCTCTGCTGGGATTAAAGCCGTGCGCCACCACTGTCCAGCAGAAAGAGGACTCTTACGATGTTAATGGGAATGGAAAGTGGCCTGCCCATTATGGAGCAGAGTATGGAAGAGCCTCAAAAGTTAAAATGGAGCTGCCAATCTAAATATGCCAGTCCTGGGCTATATCCCAAGGAACTGAGATCAGTGCATGAAAGGCTGCACTGTCATGTTTCCCACAGCACAACCCACAACAGCCAGCCAGGGCTCACCAACAAATAAGTAGATAAACTGTGTATATACAACAGTGGGATATTATCAGCAATTAAATAAATTATATGATTTTCAGAAACGTGGGTGGAACTGGAGAAATAAGCAGCTGTGTTTTCATCCTCTCACTGATAAATAATTAATCTCTCCTTAAGTCGGTGCTCCTACTGCTGTGCAGAGACACCGTGACCACAGCAACTCTAAGAAAAAGCATTTAGTTGAGAATTCTCCATCCAGATGTGGGCTTGACTTGGGCTTAAAAGCCCTCCCCCAATGACACACCTCCTCCAACAAGGCCACACCTCCTAATCCTTTCAAATAGTGCCACTCCCTGGTGACTAAGCTTTCAAATAAATAGATGAGTTTGTGGGGGCCATAGCAATTGAAAAGTAACTAAGATATCGATGATATATGCTAATAAAGTCATTTTGCAGGGTTTTTTTTTTTTTTAAGTATTTAACAATCATGTATACTCTTCCTATGGTCTCTGGTCATAAATAACATTGCCATACCTTTTGCTAATATGTCAAGGTTATTTCATTGTCTATAATATGAATGGTAAATATTTTACAACTTGTCTTTTTGACATTTGTTTCACAAATTTACTTAGAGTAGGTTCTGTGCAAATCTTTTACTTTGGTTACATCGTGTTTTAAGAATAATTTTAATTAGGTGTTAAGGCGATGACTTGAATTCATGGGCACTTACCACACGAGCATGAAGGTCTGAGCTCAGTTCCCCAGGACACACATAAAAAATCATAGTGGTCCACACTTGTAGTCCCAGGGCTAAAGACGTAGAGAAGGGTGGATTGTGGGGCTCACTGGGAAGCCAGTGTAAACCAATCGGCAAGCCCCAAACCCAGTGAGAGACCCTGTTGCAAAAATCTAGGAGAATGACTCCTTATCAAGAACAACAGCCAAGGTTGTCCTCTGGCCTACACACACACACATACACACACACACACACACACACACACACACACACACACGCACACTCGCACGCGCTCGCAGCATGGGGGACTGAATAAGCAAATAAATAAACAAATAACGGTAGTTAGGTTTGATCCTACTTTGGGGCGATCCTATGAATTTCCTATTCTTTTCTCTAATGTTCTCAGTGGTTCCTTTTCGGCAATCTTTGGACCTTTGAAAGTGTGAGGTCTGCAGACTTAAAATATTTCTTATCCTCATGCTCACAGTCACGGGCTGGTTTTGTCAATACGGTTCATGGAGCACAGCTGTGCTCACACGCGTGCACATGTTTTACACTAGAACAGAGACAGTTGGGCCCACAAGCCCTAAAACATTTAGCTTTCTGGCCTTTTACAGAAAAAAAGAAATTACCATATTCTGATATAGGAAAAGAAGAAATGGACTGATTACCCTTGACATAAACTGTGCAGAGAAAAACAAATTCACTAGGGAAAAACAAATAGAAGCAAGATGGTGGGTTTCTTTCCCCCATAGGAGCTGGGGCACTGTGCTTCATTTTTCTATTAATCACACTAGTTCTCCTTCAGGAATACTTGAGATTTCTCATCATTTTCCTGCCAGCTTGGCCAGAAGCCCGGAGCCTCCCACTTGTTCAGGTACTAATGAGATGTGGGTTGGTCTCTGGGGATCCCTGGGCTGTAGCAAGCAGGGCTTCTTTGTTTTAATCCGGTTCTATGGAATCCTAGTTCTACCACACTGAGACCTTTCTTTCCCCAGGACTGACAAGAACCCCCTTTTATACTGGCATTTATCTCTCTTTTTTTTAATGTGTTGTAACAGGATCCAAAGGATTTTTTCTCCCCCAGCATAGTAAACAAAGGAATTTCCCTGCCATGGGCTGTACCAGCTTTTTACTGCTCCAGCTGCTTGCCCTTTTTTTTCCGACGCTGCACTTTTCTCCACGTTACTAATGAATCTCATTAGGCCCATCCCTGCCATTCAGAGATGGCTTCTCCTTCTTGCAAGGCAACCATGAAGTACTGAATATTTAAGAGAACACTTACAGAGAACCTCATGGAGAAAGAGACGAAAGGAGTGCAGAGTGAAATGCTTTGAGTTGAGTCATATTACAGCGACAAACTCAAAAACACTTGACAGATGTTTAATTTACTTTCTTTTTTTTCAATTCTTTGTTCATTATAATGTTCAGTCCTCAACTACAAATTCATGCGGTACATGGAAAACCCAAGGACACTCATACATAGCTAAAATGCTAGAAATAAATACTGTGTGGAAAGCTCAGTCACAATTCTCAAAGTAGCTTTGCATATAGAACTCTATTCAGTTCCCATGTTAATCAGGTGGGCAGAACTGCGAAGAAGGGGAGTCATAGGTAGAGACAAAACCGGAGATCTCATATGTGCTACGCAGGAGGCCATACCCCACTCTGAATTATTCGGTTCTTCTATAGGTCAGACCTTCACATTATTAAAAATTCTCACATAAGCACAGCCCCCTCGCTCCTCACACCCTCACCTGCCCAGTGTTCCTCCTGTTCTCTGTACATCCTATTGGAGATGCCATATGCGTATGTAGCGACACGTGGCTTCCCTTCTTTTTATGTAAATATATTGATATATGCATTATTTTGAACTCAACATTTTTCTCAGTGACGTATCCAAAAATCTCTCCAACGGTATCTGGTAAGCTTCCTCTTTCTTATGGCTTCATAGTATTTTATGAATAAACTTTGATCTGTTAGCATCGTGAGTCTCACGATCATTATCACTACTATTTTCAGTGCTGGGATCGAACTCGGGGTCCTAGATATGCTCAGCAAACACTGTGACCACTCTGTCTCCAACTCTTTATGAGTTTTTAAGTTGCTTCTGATTGTATTTATACATGGGTCAAGACTATATACATATTTAATGTATTTTAAAAGTTTTCAAGTATAGTAAATTTCCATTCTAACTGTAAGATAGAACTTTCAGGTAACAGAGACAAGATTAAACAGTTTTTTTTTTTTTTTTTAAGGATCTAAACTTAGAACGAGTATCTTTTAACCAGAAAATCAAGAGGTACACAGACAGATGGGCCTGCATACTATGGAAGCTACCGATCATTTATGAAGTGTAACTGAAGCATCTCCCAGAGAAAGAGGAAGGAGTCGGTGTTCTTGTTGACTCCGTTTGTGTGTGCGTATTCCCTGAACCCAAGAGCCAAGTGATGGAATAACTGCAGACAGCCTGCATGGGGTTACTTCCTGTGCCTGTCTGCATGGGGTTACTTCCTGCCTGCATGGGGTTACTTCCTGTCTGCATGGGGTTACTTCCTGTCACCAGTGCCAGAATTACTGAGATTCGGGCTCTTCTACCTGCACTGGAAAGCTGAAGGAATTAGCGCCACATACCCAAAAATAGAGGCTAGAAGAATGTACTGGCTAGTTTATGTCAACTTGACACAAACTAGAGTCATCTGAGAGGAGGGAGCCTCAATTCTGAAAGTGCCTCCATAAGACCAGGCTGCAGGCACGCCCATAGGCATTTTCTCAGTTCGTGATTGATGGGAAAGGGTCCGGCCCATTGTAGGTGGGGCATCCATGGGCTGGTGGTCCCGGGTTCTATAAGAATGTAAGCTGAGCAAGTCAGTAAACAGCTCATCTCCATGAGATCTGCATCAGCTCCTGCCTCCAGGTTCCTACCCTGTTTGGGTTCCAGTCCTGACTTCTTTTGATGATGAAGATGTGGAAGTGTAAGCCAAATAAACTTTTTCCTCTCCAACTTGAGTTTTGGTTATGGTGTTTCAAAACAGCGATAGAAACCCTACCTAAGACAGAAATTGGTACCAGGAGAGTGGAGTATTGATAGCCATGTTGTTTGAGGGAGGATTGTGGAAGGACTTTGGAACTTTGCGTGAGAAAGACTGTTGAGTGTTGAGAACTGAGTGGATGCTCTGTAGGAGCTTGGAAGATAAGAATATTGAGAGCTATGCAGATGATTGAGGAGGGGCTTGTCACGTCTCAGAGGAAAGTGTAAAGACTCTATCAGGACCTTTTGATATTTTGAATTAAGAGTCCATTGTTCTTGTCAGTTGGGGCTAAAGAATCAGATGTGATTAATAAGACACCAGAACCGCTGAATCGAAACTTTTGCATTACTGGGACAATTGATGCTGTTCAGCTGTAGCTAAGAAATTAGCAGTGATTAAAAAGAGTCCAAATATCATTGAGGTGAAATCTTCTGGAAAGTGTTTCCTCAGAGGATGTGGTTTCCTGCAGGATGTGGTCAGAGGTGGTCAAAGTTGTGTCTTGTGCTGGCTGCCAAACTTGGTAATGTGTAAGAATCACTCAGGTTCTGGGTATGGGTACCGGTTCTGGTTTTGTTGGCATAAAAATCAACAGAGGTGTGACAATAGATGAAGCCACTGGAGATGGTACAGCCTCAATAGCAGTTGAAGACCCAGGATTAAAGGGATTGTGAAGAGAAGCTGACACTCGGCACCATGAAGAGGACCCAGAAGCCACTGATGAAAGGTCAGCCTGGTTGCAGTAGGAGACTCTGGCAGTTTGCAGATGCCAATATCATGGGATGACCACCGAGAAGAGCAACAGCCGTGGCGTGGAATCTTCATGAGCCTAGATCATCAGCTGTGTGTGTTGCAGAAGGTAGAATCAGAAAAGTGACCCAAACCCCTTGGACAAGCCCAGATCACGAATGGATTGGATACTTGACACTGAGTTACTTATGTTGTTGGAGTGTAAGTTTTGCTTTGTCCAGACTGTGACTATGCCCTGGTTCTTCCCTCTTGGCAGAAGAAAGTATTAATTTTATAGGCACCCATACTTGAGAGACTAAACATTTTACAAAGGGATTTTGGAGTTTTACAGAGACTTTGAATTTTAAAAGAGAATAGATATTATTTTAAAAGAGAAAACTTCTAAAGTGTTTGGATTTGTAAGCTGGGGGGGGTACTTTTTAAATTTATAAAATGTTTTCTATTGTGATGTCCTTATTAATGTGCAATCTTGGGGATGAACAAGAAAGGAAAGGTTGTGGGTGAACGGTGTGTTTGTATACCAAGTTGACAAAAGGATCCGTTGTGCTAGCTAGCTTGATGTTCACTTTTACTCAAACTGAAGTCATCTGAGAGGAGGGAACTTCAATGGAGAAAACGGGGACGATGAAGGAGTTAAGGAAGACCTTCCAAGATATTATGGTCATCAACACCTCTTGGCAAGTTGTATGCATCCTCAACAAACGCTTGAATTGGCCTCACGAGCCACTCTCCGTGGTGCTGACAAAGCCCACTGACTGAGACATAATTGCTTTGCCAATTCCTGGGAGCACACACACACACACACACACACACACACACACTTCAGGTGCAAGCACCTCCTCGAGAAAACAAGACCTTTAAGGTTAGATGGAGAAAGGAGAGGGATTGATGTACGGTGTGGTATTTTTTACACATTGTCACCGGTATTAAAAGATAATTCTGCCTCCTCCAGGGTAGGCGCGGAGGCAGAGAACCTAGGCGTTCTGGGCATACAGGAGCATAGGCACATTGACCCGTGCTCTTGAGACAGCATAAATGAGTCCCCTGAGAACTTAAAGAAAAGTGAGGCTGTCGAAGACACTGTTGAAAGAGTTGTATCAAATTTCTTGAATGAGCGATTTCAGGCGTAGGATGGATTGCCATCTGCCCGAGCTGGTTTCACTGTAATCCTGCCAACGGCTGGGAATAGACTGGATAACCTCTTGAGACCCTCGTGGTGTTTGAAGTTGGAACTTCAATGAGAACATTCATCCTCTTCTTGCTCTTTGTCTCTGAGTTTCGGGCACCCTGAATTTAAACTACAGTAACATCACAGCTTGTTCCGATTACTTTGTCTTGTCTAAAGTCCATTGCCTTCCCGTGTTGTCTTAATAAAAGTGAGAAGTTAACAACTCTCTCAACCTGTCACATGTTTTCCCAGCCAGCATGGAAGTGCAACGCAGAACACAAATGCAATAAATTCTATTCATGACTCAGTGCCGCCCTGAAATTGAACAATCCCTTTCCGTTCTGATTATGTTTGAAATGTTTTGTGTTTCACTACCAAAAAGAAACATAGTAGAAGATTTAAATATAAAACATGTTCATTTTTACATGTCTGCTCTTGGTTTCTTTTCATTTTTAAAATGGCGAGAACACGCAATGCTAGGAATGGGACAGAGAATCCCACAAAACGCTAGAAACTATTTTCCAACATTTTAAATGGCCTCACTGGCTTTGTTTGCGTGGCTATGAAAATAGTTATTGTTGCTATGGGGACATATAGGTTTTTTAAGCTGTCTGGACAGTCTTGTCTATGAGCAGAGAGAGCAGAAGAAACATCAGGTCACTAGACACAATCCCCAGGGACACAATCCCATCAGTGTGTCCTTATGGTGTGAGATTTCCCCCATAGACTCTGGGAAAATAGTTCATTCTTTCCAAAGGTTATCTGAATCTACTTGTAAGCACTGATTCAATGCTTATCTGATATCCCAAGCTTAGACACTGTCTTCAAGTTGTTCTCCAGGCCTCCCCACTCCACACTGTGACTCAACTCCAATGTCAAATCCATCTGAGGAAACTATTTAAGAATAAGATTGTCTTCCCCTCCAGACCACTGTTTCTCAACATCATTGTTCCTTATGTGCTGCTAACTCACATAGTTATTTCTCATCACACTACAGTGGTTCCCTCTGTGTCAAACACAGGTGGCAGAGACAGGACAGTATGTCCCTTTCTGTTCCACCAAAGCTTACCAGAACAGAGGAACTGGTGAACTTTATAACATTTTCCAATTTTTCAATATGTCTTCTCTACAAGATAACTCCATTGTATTCTTTATTGTTTCTGTGCAACAGAAGGCCAATAAGCACAACAGAAGCCCTGAGAGTCTGGATTAATTCAGCCAGTGGGGACCACCAGAAACACATGAGGGGGAGCAGCAGACAGGCCCAGGTCTTTCCCTTCCTGATCTCATGGAGATTAGCAAGATGGAGTCATCTTTTTGTTGTTGTGTGTTTCTTTGAGATATGGTTGCCCATGCTGGCCACTCACTACACTACATAGCTGAGTATGGGTGACAGCCTAAAAAAGCTGGAAACCAGACACTTGTTGCACAACTTGCAGGCACGTGTCTGGATTGAACGATGTCTCTTCCAGGCAACTTGCCTGGTCTCTGCCTCTTCCAAGAAGCTTGGCTTCTCTGAGAGTGATTTTATAAGCTTGAGAAGGTAGAGCCCAAGTAAATCTGGTCAGTTTCAGAGACTTCCTGAATCTATTGTGTTGTATATTTCTAGAGATTAGCTAGCTTCCCTGAAAGGTGGGATATTTCACCTCCCGTTCGAGCACCTTGTCATATCACCTCTCTTTAAGCACCCTGTGTCTTAATAAGCTTCTCTCTAAGATGGAAGGGTGATCTCAGGAGTGGAGTGCTGATACACAACAATGATTTACTGCTTCTTGCACGATCGTTATTTAACTTATAACTATTCTTTCTGTGCAAGTTAATGACAATTCTATAACCTATAGCCTATATTCAATGTTTTCACTCCATGACTACAAGGAAGCTTCAAGAAGCACATCAAATGAAAGAAACTTGCCATGTCTCTCAGCTAATCTCACTGAAGTCTAAATCCCAGATGTCTCTCTTCCACTCTGCATCTGGATCTTTCCAACACACACCAGAAGTAGCTGTCTGGTGGGATATCGCAACACTATCTTAGGGATGCTAAAAAAGAACTCTATTGCTACGTCTTGGCTCTTAGCTTCTAAATTTCAAGGACCAAGACTTTAAAGGAAGAAAATGTACAGACTGCCTGTGAGACTATAGGATAAGCAAGGATGATTCCTTCTGCCCAGATGGAAAGGATTTCTGGGGACAACAGGGAGGCAGGAGTATGCAGGCTGAAAAAAAAAAAAGCCAGGGGACCATATAAGGAGTAGCCAGATTTTAGAATAGTCTCTTTCCTACCCCACCAGGCTAGGAAATAGCCTTTTCTATATTGAAGGAGAGAGGGAGGGAGTGAGAGAGAAAGAGGGGAGAGAGGGAGAGAAAGAGGGGAGAGAGGAGAGAGAGAGAGAGAGAGAGAGAGAGGAGAGAGAGAGAGAGAGAGAGAGAGAGGTGCTCTAGACTGTGCACAGTTGCTCCTAGTGAAGACAGTGGATTTGATGAAGCTGGAGTTGTTGTGAGTATCTCTGCCTTTTCCTCCTCTGGCAATCAGAGCAAAGACAACCAGACACACACAAAATTTTCATTGTTTGATTTATAGTTTCTGGACTTTACAATTAGTTTATTGTGAAAAGAAATGTGTGATTTGATTTTCAGTGTGTTTGGTTAGTCATAAATTTATCCAAATGTAGTCCTACTCTAAGGGGAGGGATAGAAAATTGGAGAGTGTGTTACTATGGAAGCTATAATTTCAAAGAAAAGATGAAGAAGGAGGAGAAGGAAGAGAAGTAAGAAGAAGAGTTCTCAGATAAATAACCAATACCTTGAAAAGGGAGAAATTAGAAACAAAAACATTTGCCTAGAAAGAAGAAGGAGGAGAAGAAAGAGGAGGAGGAGGAGGAGGAGAACAACAACAAGAAGAAGAACAAGAAGAAACAAAAATAAACCAAAACAAAAGCCATTTCTTTGCTGGCTTCTCTCATAGATGGAGTCTGCTAGTCAATGACTCCTCTCCTCCTCTCTCCCACACCTAGAGTCCCTGGTCAGCTTTTGAGCACTGTGTCTTGGCTATCTAAAATTATCAAATGTTTAAGGGAAGCGCTATCAAGAGCACTGGCTGCTCTTCCAGAATTCCCAGGACCACATTGTGGGTCACAATCATCTGTAACTCCAGTTCCAGGGGGTCCTATGCCCTCTTTTAGGTTCTGAGAATATCAAGCACACATGTGATCCACAGACCCACACGCAGTCAAACCACCATGCATAAGAAACAAAGTTATTTTGAAGAGAAGACAGAAAACAATAAAGACATGAATAAAGAATTGTGGAGAAACACTATGTAGGGAGTAGGGAAATTTTCTGAACATTAGCATAAATATCTTAAACATTATCTCAGATAAATAACCAATACCTTGAAAGGGGAAAAATTAGAAACAAAAACATTTGCCTAGAAATTTTAAATTTAGTTGTTACATTGAAAATACATTCATGAGGAAAGATGGAAGACTTCCAGGCCTCTGAGGAGACTGCATTTGTTGTTGATGAAGTGAGCAACATTGTAAAGGAGGCTATAGAAAGTGCCATCGGTGGTAACGCCTACCAGCACAGCAAAGTCAATCAGAGGACCGCTAATGTTGTAGAACAGACTTTGAGCCAACTCAGCAAACTGCGGAAGCCATTTAAATACACTGTGACCTGTGTGATCATGCAGAAGAATGGTGCTGGGTTACACACCACAAGTTCCTGATTCTGGGACAGCTCCACAGACGGGAGCTGCACAGTCGGATGGGAGAACAAGACCATGTACTGTATCATCAGCGCCTTTGTACTGTCCATCTGACCTCCTTGCCAGCCTGCAGCCTCCCGGTCCATCTTAACCACCAGCTATGTTGGGTGAACACCTTCCTCCTCTTTAAGTTGTTCTGTGGCACTCTCAAAATGTAGAGAAATAAACCAAATGACTCCCAGTCACAGGAGCCACACGATGCCAGGCAGATGAGCAGCCACCTGTCATCCGAGGTGGGCAATACCACTTGTCTTAACTGTCTTCTCAAAGGTGCTAAAAACTCACGTCTGCTAGTGGAAATGTCTCTACTTTCTGAAATGATTCAGATACACTAATTTTCCATATTTTATACTTTTATTAGAATAATAAATTATTCAAAGTTTAAAAAGAAAAGAAGACATTTATTTGAGCTGGTAATTTGGCTCAGTAGATAGAGGTGCTTGCCTCAAAACGCTGGCAACCTGAGTTCAATCTCCATAAAAGTGGATAGTGAGAATCTACTCGGCAGAGATGTCCTCTGACCATATCCCCACATAATCATGCATGCACATATATTAATAAACTTTTAAACATGAGTTTATGTTAATCAAGAAATTAAAAGATATGACTTAAGAAAATTTCTAACAGTAACAGAAAATACATTTTAAATAATAAGAAAATTCCAAGAAGTCTGCAGTGTAACTAATAGAAAGTCTACAGTGTTCTACAAGAACAAAAAAAAAAGGGCAGCCAGGCATGTGTGACACACACTGGCAACCCCAGCACTTGGAATCTGAGGCAGGAGGATTGCAGGTTCAAGGCCAGCCAGGACTCTACAGCATGATCCTATCACAAAAGGGGAGAAGAAGGCAACAAAGAAGAAAGGGATGGAAGGGCAGGGCAGGAGAGAACAGAGGTGGAGAGGGGAGGGCAGGGGAGGAGAAGGGAGGAGAGGACAGGGCAAGGCAGGTTAAGGCAGTGGAGGGGAGGGGAGGAGAGGAGAAGAGAGGAGAGGAAAGGGGAGAAGAGGGCAGGGCTTGTATAGTTATCACTTATGAACTAAAAAATATTTATATGTATATATATATGCATATATGTATACGCACATACACACAGATATGTGTGTGCCCTCTGTCCCTGAGAAGGAAACTGTTTAAAGAACAGGATTAAGAGGAAAAATTTTACTTCAATGTTTAACCAGTTCAAAACATTTGAATATATCCTATATCATCCCAAAGATAAAGAACCAATCCTAAAAGCTTCTAAAAGAAAAAAAATGAAAAAGAAAAGGCAAGATGGCCATCTCACCAAAGAAAGCACCACACTTGGTGACCTGAGTTAACTCCCAGAACCCACATAAAGGTGGATAAAAAGATCAGATTCCACAAAGTCACCCTTTGACTTCCATAGGCACACAAGGGCACTCTCCAGCCCCAACACACACATACATCACATGTACTGTGGTGATCTGAATCAAAATGGCCCCGTATAACTTCACATGCTTGAATACTTGGTTTCCAGTAGGTGAAACTATTTGAGAATTAGGTAGTCTGTGGCCTTATGGAGAGTGTATCACTGGGGATTGGCTTTGAGATTTCAAAGGGCACCATTCCTATGTAGCCTCTCTGCATGTGCTTGTGGATCTAGACGTAAGCTCTCAGGACGGCTGCAGCCCAGTGCCTGCCTGCTGTCATGCTACAGGAGATAATGATCATAGACTCTAACCCTCTGAAACTGTAAGCCCCCAAATAAACTCTTCTAGAAGTTGTCTTGATCACTGTGTCTGATCACAGCAACAGAAGAGTAACTAAGACACACACATACAATAATAATAAATACTTTTAAAAGAAACAATCAAGCAATTCAGAAGGAATTTGAAACCTGTGTGACAACTGATTTCTTTGAAATCTAGAAGATGAAGGGCAAAGCCCACTTGAAGAAGTACTTTCAAACTAGTATCACACCCAGAATTCTTACCAATTAGAGGTAGAAACAGGTTTTTAGAGGCCCCTACAAGGTTGGTATTTTGGCGGGGGAGGGCTGGTTGTTGTGGTTGGTCGGTTGGTTGGTTGGTTGGATTTTTGACACAAAAGGTTTCTCTGAGTAGCCCTGGCTGTCCTGAAACTCACTCTATAGATAAGACTGTCCTCAAACTCAGAGATCCACCTGCCTCTGACTCCCAAGTGCTGGGATTAAAGATGTGCACCATCATACCTGGCCCCCTGACAGTTTTAAATATTTCATCTCCCATGTACCTTGTTTAAACACACAAGCACACACACACACACACACACACACACACACTACTAAAGTAGTATATGCTATTACTGCTCTCTACAGGGGGGAGGGGAGTATATACTGAGGACTTCTGCATTTGCTACAGCAGAGTAACACTTCCATAACTGTATTAAACTCAGTTATAGTTTAAATAAGAAAACACATATCAACTCTCTGTGATATCAGATGGAAAAGAATTACAAAACAGAAACTGAAATTGCAGAAAGAACCAGGACACCCCCGTCCCATAGAACAAAGCCAGTATAGACCTCGAATTCAAATATCAGGAAGCAGCCAAGCAGGATGGCTCACACCCATGATTCTGGGGAGCCAGAGACAGACAGATCTCACTGGGCTAGTGGCCAGCCTGATCTATGTAGTGAGCTCCAGGTTATCCAGGACTACACAGTGAGACCCTGTCTCAAGCACAAAAGAAACAAAATTCAGTGTTACTGGGAAATCTAAGGGACAGCAGCAGATCCCAGCAATTTCAAATATTAAAAATGATTGCCTTTTTTAGACGGTCACCTGTGTCCAAAGCTCCCTTCAAACTCACTAGCTATTAGCCCAGAATGATTTGAATTTCTGATCCTCCTGCCTCTATTTCCTGAGTGATTCCATGATCAATTCATGCCATACTAGGGTTAGCCACTTTCCGTTGCTGTCATACATCAGCATGACCAAGGCTACTTACAGAAGAACGAATTTCTCTGGGATTATGGTTCCAGAAAAGTAAGAGCCCATCATGGCGGAAAGACAAATGACTTCTGAAACCTCAAAGCCCACCCCAAGTGACACACTTCCTTCAGCAAGACCACACCCCTAAACTTACCCAAACAATACCAACGTCTGGGGACCAAGTATCCAAATATCTGAGCATCTGGGGTGGGGCATTCTTATTCCAACCACCCAGTGCTGTGCCTGCCTTTGGATCTTAGGAGTAAGCAGGAGAAAGAGGAGACCACACTATCTTTGTAATAAAGTTTATTCAGCGCGCGTGTGTGTGTGTGTGTGTGTGTGTGTGTGTGTGTGTGTGTGTGTGTAAAACGATGTCTAACTTTCTTAATTAAAAAGGTTTTATTTTTCAGTTTTATATGTGTCATTAATGTGTGAGTGTATGACTGTGTATGTGCACATGTCCACACGTGTATGTAATATTGCTCACGTGTGGCTGTCAGAGGACAACTTAGTGGAAGCGGTCCTCTTCTTCCACCTTTACATAGTGGGTTCTTGGGATCAAACTCATGTCACCAGGCTTGCCCAGCAAGCCCTTCACCTGCTGAGCCGTCTTACCAGCCCTAGCTATGAGCCAGTGTGGTACCCAGGACAGCAGTGTAGTTCAGTGGTTAACAGCTCTCCCAGCACGCACAAGACCTGCCTTCAATCCTCAAAATTGGAAGGGAAGAAAGAGATTACTATCCAGTCAGTGTTCCTTAGTGATTGTCACTGTCCTCTGTCATCAGAGCAATCTTAGAAAAAGATGTCAGACTGTTTCTGAAGCTTTTCCAAAACCAAGCCTTCACCTAACCAAGTTGTTAAGAAAATGATGGCATCTACAAAGGAGTCTACCTTCAGGAGCAGAGACCACAAGGCAGGACTTTAAGGATCAGCTGTAAAACAGTACCAGCCAAAGCCTGAGATGACGAGCCGGGGAAGGGAGGGAGCAGAAGGGCCGAGGCTCTGCGTGCTATGAATCTGTGCTCTTTGAGAAGCAAAGAAAGGTTATTGGGCATTCCTGGGGTCCTTCCCTGCGTTTTGACTCTTTGGACCTCTGTTCTTCACACATTTGGGTGACTCATCCATGCCTCTGGTCATCTTTAAGGTAGAAGCAAGTGTGAAGTTTTCCTCTTGTACTGTGAATTCATTGGTTTGCACAGTGGTCTTGGTGGGTGTGTTCATCCTCCCTGAGTGGGCACAGAAGAAGCTCTATAGCACAGAAGGCTATGAAGGGGCTGTCCTGTAAGACTCTGGACAAGGCAGCCTCCTCAGCATTCATGACTTTCTTATCTATAATGCGATCCATAATCTCCATCATCTGAAAATCACGGGTGCATCACCCAAAATGCTCCCCCTGGAGCATAGTGAAAGCTCTGTATTAATCGATGTGCCCACTGTCTAATGTCTCTGGGAACCTTCTCTACAAACCAACTGCACCCCTAAACAAGATGAGGACATGTGACGAGGATATATAATATGTCTCTAACATAAGGGATTAGACCAGAGGTGGGAAACATCATTAATAGTAAACCTGCCTCCAAATTCTATCCAGCTGGGGCTCAGTTTTGAAAGAGGGCCCTGCTGCTCTGGTCCCAGGGTTCTGGCAGCCATGTGTCTGCTATGAGAAGGAAGGGACTGTGCAGAACAGAAGGAGGCTGGCCAGGAGCTGGCAGCAGAAGTCACAGTCCTGTCTTTCAGACTATTTTCCTTCGGCCTTTTGTAGCCCAGCAACTCGAACACTTCTGACTAAGGCAATGAGAATACAGAACACCCCTCCCCCCAAAGAGTGCAGACCAGTCTTCTGAACTGTGACCTCCTGCAGAGGCCCCTAGGCCAGTCAGACTCAGCTTGGAACCCTGGATTCAACACTTGTTATTGGCAGACCCTCTTCAAGTTTATTCTGCCCAGTCTGTCATGAGCATCGGCAGAGCTAGCTTGTGCAAAGTTCCTGCCACCGTGCTGTGCCCAGAACTACAGTCCATCTTTTTGGCCCTCGTGTGTATCCCGAGGAGGCTCATCAAATGTGGTCCAGAGCTCGCTTTATTCCTGAGAAAGTGCTGCTACTTAGCTATCTATGTGCTTTGCTCTGCTTCATTTTAACTGCAAACTTCAGAAACAGTCTGAAAATTTTTATGGGATTTATTGCTCTGAGGTTGAAGTTTAAACCACTAGTCATGGTATGGCTATAAATGGTAGAGTTATGATACATAAATATATACATAAAACATAATGACCTGTATCTATTAAAAAAAGTAAATGACACATCCAGAATTCTCAGAGCCTAAGGTTAGAACCTTGCTCGTTTAAGTAAACTAGAGCCAGCTACCTCTGGACCTCAGGAATATATCCCCCGGAAGGAACACCATTCTCTCCTGGAGAGACTCATCTAGACCAAAAAGTAAGATGGATGGTGTTGGATGCCGGAGGTAACAGTCAGATAAGGCCCCGCCATGGCGGTTGGGTAAGGCCCTGCCATGATTACTCAGTCTTTTTGGTTCTCCCCTCAAAGCATAGGTTAGTTTCAAAGTTTCAATTGTGCTAAAAGGTCAGGACTGCATTTGCAAAACAAAATATTAAAATGAGTGTCCAGAGGACTGTTTACAGCATGGGTGGGGGGTAATCACAGCTGACTGACCTTAAGCAAACATCTCAGCTCTGACGTGGGCACTGCAAGCCAAGAGTGGAAAGTTGGAGGTGGTCGCTCTCTTCTGTCATTTGAGAATCTGATGAGTGCAATGTCGAGCTTCCGTCTGCAGTGGCTTCCGTCTGATGACTGCTCCTCAGTCCACCCACTGGGTTTTCTAGAAAAGTAGAGAAGTGGGAGTTCCAACAGCAATAAATGCACAAGAAAGACTACTCTTTGCTGGTGTGTGTCTGTGTGTGTTGTATGTGTCTGTGTGTGTGGTGTGTATGTATGTGTGTGGTGTGTGTATATGTGTGTGTGGTGCGTGTGATACGTGTGTATCTGTGTATGTGTCTGTGTGGTGTATGGTGTGGTATTGGGGGGGGTGGTATGTGTATGTGATGTGTGTTGGAGGTGTGTGTATGTGAGGTATGTGTGTGTGTGTGTCTGTGTGGTGTGGTATGTGTATGTGTGTGGTGTGTGTAAGGTGTGTGCATGGTATGTGTATGTGATGTGTGAGTGTGGTATGTGTGGGATGTGTGTATCTGTGTGTCTGTGTGGTGTGTGGTGTGGTATGTGTGTGTGGGGGGTGTATGTGAATGTGGTATGTGTATGTGATGTATGTGAGGGATGAGTGTGTGTATGTGGTATATGTGTATGTGTGTGGTGTGTGTGGTGTGGGGGATGTGTGGGGGATGTGTGTATCTGTGTGTCTGTGTAGTGCATGGTATGTGTATGTGATGTGTGAGTGTGGTGTGTGTGGGATGTGTATATCTGTCTGTCTGTGTGGTGTATGGTGTGGTATGTGTGTGGGGGGTGTATGTGAGTGCGGTATGTGTATGTGATGCGTGTATGGTATGTAAGTATGTACAGTACATGTATGTGCATGTTGTCCATGTGTGGTGTGTATGTGTGGTGTGTGTGATGTGTGTGGGTGGGTGTGTACAGTGTGTGTGGTGTGTGTATGGGTGTGTGGGGGTGGTGGTGTGTGCATGACTGTATGTGTACACAAAGATGTGGCTGTCACTGAGTTTTCAAAGGTCTGGTTTCAGACCAAACTCATTAGCACGCACTCTCTACTCAACACTTGCTCTCCAGCCTTGATTTAAAGGACTTGTTTTCCTGAAACCTGGAGTAACTGGAGTATATGGAATATAACCATCAATAAAAGAAAATAAACTATTGGCTGAAAGTCCAAGGACAAGGTACCTGGTTGATCAAACATCTCTTAAGGATGCTGTTCCCACGCTGGAGGCTCCAGCTCCATGGTCTGACTAACGGCATCCCAACCATCCAGCCTCTTGCCGCCATGCCTGGCAAACATTTTCATGTGGCGTCGTTGTTTATAAAGAAGGAGAGGAGAAGAGCAGGGCCCTTAGAGTATCAAATGTAATGTAAGGTCAATTACAAATGCAATTACAAGAAATCAGGCAGTGATGTCATATTATAAAGTACAAGTCCCTTCTGGTGATATAATTTTCCATATTGGAATTTTACTCCATTTGCTCAGAAGTTGCTCCTGAAGTATCTCGTGGCCCAACCTGGGCATGCCAGGAACCTAGAATCTGAGAGGATTCACTTGGCCATCCAAGGACCCCTCATAGGTGTTCCAGTTTAAAATAGTAAAAATACTTCCATTCAAATAGAAACTGTCACCTAAATGAAATCTCATTTTTTTCTTTTTTGTTTTTATTTGTTCACTTATTTTCTGAGACAAAGTCTCATTCTATAGAGTAGGCTGGCCTGGAACAAGTTATGTAGACCAGACTGGCCTCAGCTCCTGAAAGTTCTCTTGTCTCGGCCTTTCCTGCGCTGGGATTGCAAGCATGAGCCTCCAGGGCCAGTTAGTTTTCTCTTCTTTTATAGAGGGATGGAGATGTAACTCCATGGCATTTCGCTCAAGTGTGTGAAGCCGTGGGTTCAATCCCTAGCACTGAAAAAGAAAGACAGAAAGCCACACGTGTAATTACTAACCAGTAGTTTGGTTTATCTCACAATGTGGTTCTAGAAAAAAAAAAAAAAAAAAAAACCTGCAGGATCTTTAATAATAGTAATAATAAAATCTTAACTAGTGCTAGGCATACAACAAGTACTTTATTTTAAAACTTCCTCTAGCACAGAGCTTGGCCCAGAACATGAGGGACACAGAAGGAAAGCCGCACAGAACCCAACAATACTGAGCTATCTGGAAGCAGGAACCGGCCTCCCTTCTTGTCTGTTTAAATATGTACCTGGGGTTTACAAACACAAACGTGCCATTGTGAAATGACCTAGGGAACGAGCTGCCTTTGACAAAGGTTCCCATTTACAGCCAGGCCCGGTGAAGTTGTTCAAACATAGCACCTAAAGAACAGATTCTTAGCCGTGAAAACGCTTGGGCCTGTCTGCTTTCTGGCCACGTGTCCCAATGCAGAATCGTTCTTGGAGTCTTTGTGCCATCTGTTTCAGGGTTTGTTTAGACTAAGTGTAATGATTTCATGCCAAAACTGCACCAAAGTGTTTTACTCTGACATTCAGTGACAGAATTCTTGAATAAATTAAATGAGCAAGAGACATTCATGCTTGTAAAGGTTTTTTTGCTTTCAAATGCTACACGAATGTGTCATGAATGTGCATATATGAATATATATGTGAACACACACACATATATGTGTCATAAAGGTCTGCCTACTCTCCTTACAGGAGGCATTGTGACTTTGTATTACTCTGGTCCAAGCCCCATCATGGATGTAGAAATGAAGAGACACGCTCAGCCTAATAAACGCCAGTCCTTGCTAAGAAACCCCCAGAAAACCTCCCAACAGAAATCTGGAAGCTCAGTAAAGGTAGTACCAGTAAATCAGTTGACTAAGACAGTCACTCCTTGCCAGCTAGTATAGCAGAAAAGGCGAGCGCTCCCATGATCCAGCAACCTCCTGTCTAAGTAGAAACTGGAAAATACAGGCACAGTGAGATGAGCTCGGAGCATCGAGGCAACAGGACTGGGGATGAGGACCGGGAGGGGGGGGCAGGGAGTCTTTCAGTAAGAAATGAGACCACAAATTGGAGTGTGATTAGAGAGTAGAACTCTCAGACCAGATAAATACTAATGGCATAGATCACAAGCTCTGACAGCTGCTTCTAGGAACACAGAGGAGAGTGAGACCAGAGACGCCCGTGGATGCTTCTAGAAACACACTCACTGCAGCAAACGCTTCAAAGTGCCAATACTCATATTTATTCAGAATATGAAGACCCAGGACATTCTAACAGCTGTTACACCTTCCTGGATTTACATTTTCCTCTCCACTCCCCATAAAAAAACATTTTGGAGTTTCATTTTTGCTTTTCCTGGTTGTTCATCTCCATTGGAAACAACAAATCTTATTCTAAAATCCCCTCAGATGTCTAAGTAGAGCTCACATCTTTAAATCACAGTCCTAGAGAGAGACAGGCAGGACAGTCACATGCTCAGGACTAGCTAGCTTACAGCTACATGCGAAGTTCCAGATCACCCTGAGCTACAGGGGAGAGAGAGAGAGAGAGAGAGAGAGAGAGAGAGAGAGAGAGAGAGAGAAGAGACAGAGACACAGAGAGACAGAGACAGACAAAAGACAGAGAAACAGATAGACAGACAGAGACAGACAGAAAAACAGTGAGAGACAGACAGAAAGGAAGGAAGGAAGAAAGGAAGGAAGGAAGGAAAAACAAAAAGGAAACAAACAACAATAATAAATACCAGATGAAAAAATAAGTAAGTAAAAGTCCCTTCGTGCGATGCTGTGGTGCGTGCTGTAATCCCAGCTTGTGAAGGCTAAGACAGACACATTATGACTTCGGCCTGGGCTTCCGAGCAAGGAAGCTGGTTTGCTGCTGTTGTTTGTGTTTAAATCCCTCAATGCAAACCCAGATATCTAAGGTTCAACTTAAGTTCCTTGGCAATTACTCTTGATAACTTGAAGTTTTTGTTTATTTAATTGTTTTTTAAGAAGTTGTTTTAAGAGTCATAGTATGGGACTGGAGAGATGGCTCAGTGGTTAAGAGCACAGGCTGCTCTTTCGGAGGACCCAGGTTCAATTCCCAGCACCTACATGACAGCTCACAACTGTCTGTAACACCTGTTCCAAAGAATCCACACTCTCACACAGACACACACATGCAGGCAAAACGCTAATGAGCATAAAATAAATTAATTAAGAGAAGTCATTGTATAAATTTATGTTATAATCACTTTGAAAAGAATTTTTTAGATAATAAATAGAATTTACATAAAAGCTGTTTTTCTCTTAAGTTAAACTCAAACTCCATGACAAAGTGGAAACCTGGCTTCTCAGGTCCAGATTCAGAGTTCGTACAACTTAGACAGATCTGCTACCATAGATCATGGTTTGTGTGTAGATATCAAGGACACCGTGGCCAGAGTTCCTTCTGGTCTATAACACTTCCAGACTAAATGGGGCAGGAACCAGCTCTAGCTACATTAGGCCCCTGGGACTCAGTTCCGGATACTGAGGCTCACTGGGAACCTATCGCCAAAAGGTACCACTGCAGACATCCCCAAGACCAAGAACTAAGCTATGATACCACGTGATGCTCCACCTCTTTGGATTTAACTCTGGTTTCCAAGATGAGCCAAACACACAGCTCCTGTAACAGGCCTAGAGCGGATAGCAGGCCAAAGCTTTCACTGAAGGCTGGAAGGAAAGAATTGCTTGAAAAATGTTGGCAGGCTAAAAGACGTGAAAGAGGAAGGGGAGGCTTCGGTCGCGAGCAGTTGCCAGGGTAATGCTGAAATCCAGCTAGAGCCAAATTGTGGAAGCAGGGTCTCCCACAGGCGGCTGAGCACACAGACAGCCACGGTTCATCTGAAGCCCAGGGAGGGAGCGGAAGTGATGCCCCAACTCTCTTCCTGAAGCCCCCTCTCTCTTGCCAGTTTGTCCCTTGAACTGACCAAGTCAGTAGCTAGAAGTCAGGAATGTCTGGGAGATGCAGTCAGCAAGGCAGGGCACAGAACAGGGCAGAGAAAAGCGGAGAATGGTTCTCGTGTGCCAAATAGCAAATGAAAACATCTTCCCTGAGAAAACAGAATGTTACCCCAATGCCAATAGCATCATTTCATTGCCAGAATGTACGTGTAGCAGAGATGTCTGAAGACGGAGCATCCCAGTCTCACCTCCGTGTTTCGTAAGTGCTAATTGATGTCAGTACAGAACAGGCCATCTTATCGAGTTATGAAAATGTTTGACATAATCTTAGCTCTAGCCGTGTACTGCAGGTGAAACCAGGCAAAGCTGGGCGTCCAATTGATCGTGTGCCCTTTTAGATTGGGAATGATTGATAATACCTGTTTTACAAAGTTTCTAAGCTAAAATGGTGTCGTATGAGGTGAATGGGAGTTGGTATGAGCTTTCTTGCATATGCACAGGTGTAGTGAGAATTCTGAAGTTTTGATTTCTTTTAAAAACACGGAAATATCATAAGAATATGTTTTTCTCTAAATCCCAGGTGTGAGAATATGCGGTTGCTTCGCAGAAGATGACTATGATTTGCCTCGTGCTCTAGCAGAGGCATGGTTTTGCCAGCTGAGGTTAGTTTCTGTGAGTATGCGGTTTTTGGAATTCTGGGAACTTTTTCAGAAGGTACATAAATGCTGGAGCCCCAACTGGCAGGGTGGATTGTTGGTTGGTTGTTGATGGTCACAGTTTGTTAAGTAGTCGTGTGCAAAGGAAAAACAACCAGAAGAAGACATTAGATATCCCAACAGTGAAGACCAAACTTGCCCCAAGGACCTTGATGCCCCTAATCAGCCAGAAATAGTCTAATGATAAAGTCACCCCTTTCCAGCCCCTGACTTTATTCAGGGGCCTCTCTCCTTTCCTCTCTGTTCATTTTTCTCTCCCATCTAGTGTGGAGGGTTTGAAAAGGTGAAAAGGGATGGAGAGGGTTGAAGAAAGAAGAACCCACAAAGTGGCAAAAGACAGCTACATATAGGTATGCTCATGTACCACACACACGCACACACACACACACACACACACACACACACACGTGCTCATGCACGCCTACCTACCTCTACTGAAGGCTACATCTGCGTTCAGATGCCCAGTCTCCACACTCTTGCAGCCGCTACTTTGATGGATCCCTGTTGGTGTTCACCTCCCATGCCTTTACTGAGCCATGCTCATACCTTGAACATAGACTTTTCATTAAACTGCCCTCCAGTTACGCAATGAAGCGTTCCATCTGCTTCTTCTCGGGCCTCTATTTCAGCCATAGCAGCTTACCTGGTTCTTGCAGTCAGGCCCTCGACAAACTCTGCATCCTCCCTCAGACTTGCTCCCCACTCTGCAATCTTCTGTCAGCTCTCCAGATTAGACTCAAAACACCAACCAGCATACAGTTGGGATTTCTATACTAGAAATGATATGAAGACGTCTGTGATATCTCGTAAGTCAAATCCTGGGAAAGCAAATGCTGACACAGGGGTGTCACTGGAATGTCCTGCCAGCAACACCCTAGAGGGCAGGAGGAAGGTGTGTAGATGGAGACATGGGAGTTCAAGCTGGAATCCTGTAGTGACTGCCGAAGGAGGCTAGCCTCCACCTAAACAAGCCGGGAAGTACCATGCCTTAGGATGAGCTAAAGCGTAAATAAGGACAGTTTTCTTCCACAAAGCAATCCTGGAGAGAATATATATATATATATATATATATATATATATATAATATTGTCTGCATATATGTATATATGTGTATATGTATATATTATATTTAATATATACATGTTATATGTATATATACAGTGTAATATATATTACAAATATAAGCAAAAGATGTTTGTTAAAAAGCTATTTATAATGGGAAGACCATTGAGCACAATCTAAAATTCTCATAAGTCCATGGGAAACTGACTGGGAAGTGTAGCGGATCTGAAGACAGTAATATCATACAGTTGCTAAAAGAATAAACAACAAAAATAAAGAGCTCAGTGTCAGAAATTTGGCAATGGGAAGTCCTTCATTTAATCCCTAGTACAACAAAAATACAATAAATAAAACACACTGAGGAAATGATTTATAATGAACGTACTATTAAATGAAAAGCAGATTACAAAACATCTCCTTACTGAAACATGTCTTCATGCACAAAAATGTGTAAATGCACAGAGGAAAAGGGCAGAGCATCCAGATGCGGACTAGTCACTGCCAGATGGTAGGACTACATATGACTTCTAGTTTCTTCTCTGTAGGTTTTTTTTTTTTTTTTTTTTACTATATTAGCAATGAACATACATTGATTACATAACCAGAAGGAAACAATAATTTGGGATGTTCAAAGAGATATTGTGATTGAGACTGCACAAAACAACAACGTCCAACTCACTTGCCATGGATGTTTTTATTTAATTAAAATTAAAACCCAGAAGGGAAATACATCACAGCATCAGCTATAGGGAAATCTACTCAGTTCTTTCCTTCGTCATCGTCCCCGGCTTGCTTCCCATGCCCTTGACTGAAGCCTTTCTGTTCTGCTTAAAACCCAGAGACCTCGGTAGCCTACACCTCCACTTCCGCATCATATTGAAGACCTGAAATGTTTCTGAGGCAAAGCTAAGCCAAGCAAGCCATTTGCACACTTATGGTTTGAGCAGGTTCTTTGTTACTGTGTCACCTTTCCCTCAGCCCAAATGTCAAAGCGTCTGTGTTTCCTTAACAGTAAATGCTAGCACTATGTACCATGATCCCATCAGAAAAAACAAACAAACAAATGCTCATCTGTCCTATTCCAGTGTGGTGGCCAAGAGAACTGAGTCCCTTGGCCCGAGGTCACTAAACAATATCCCAGGGAAATCTACATAACAGTTTGTGGTCCAGGTTTCTGCACCCGCACTGGCAGTGTAGGTCAATGATTTCTGTGTTTGTATAGATAACTCACCCTGGACCGCCCACGGATGAAGCACAATGAAAGCCATGTGACAAGGCTAAGGCTAAGCCTCAGCACCAAAAATAGATTAATATAATAAAATAAAATGGAGAGATCATGATAGAAATGCCTTACGTTATGTGTCTTTCTAAATAACAGGCTTTTAGGTCCTATAGATATGCAAGCTGAAAACTGTGTATTTGGTTGGCAGCAATATTTTAGCCACAGATAAAAATATTCCTGTTAGAAGCTGGAGAGATGGATCCTGCAGAGGACCCAGGATCTGTTCCCAGCACCCATGTGGTGGCTCACAACTACCTGTAATATAGTTTCAGAGCATCTGACACCCAATTCTGATCTCTGTGAGCTCATGCCAGCAAGCAGTGCACATACATACACTCAGACATACATATTTGCACATAAAATAAAATAAGCAATTTTTAAAATCATTATGTTGATCATAGTAATGCACACCTTTAATCCCAGCCCTCAGTAGACAGAGGCAGGCGGATCTTTATGAGTTTGGCGCTACCCTGGTTTACATAATGAGTTCCTGGCCAGTCAGGGCTTCATAGTGAGTCCCTGACTCAAATAACAAACAAATAAACAAAGAAATGTAAGACTATAAATATTATTCCTGTTAAATTCTTATTTCTTGCTCACTTATCTTGATGAAAATTATAAGAAATGAATGAAGGAAACCTGTTCGTGCGTGTATGGCAGGGATAGTATCAACATTGTCATCGAGCACACTTCACCTGGAAACCCTTCCTCTGGAGCCAGTGTGAGGACCTCACACCTCAGCACTTCTGCCTGAGTCACTCCTGTGGTGTTACGCACAGTAAAACCACCACTGGAGGAGTCAGGGTAGGATGGTCAGGAGTTCAAGGTACATGTTAAGTTTGGGGTGACCTCACATTACCTGAAACTCTGCCTCTAACAAGGGACCAGAGATATCTTAGTAATGTGATTGCAATGGAAACATAATAAGAACCTTCAGTGGTAATGGTGGTGGTGGTGGTGATGATGGTGGTGGTGGTAGTGCTGTGTGTGTGTGTGTGTGTGTGTGTGTGTGTGTGTGTGTGTGTGTGTTTGGCTGCATGTATATATGTGTACTACATACATGTTCGGTACCCAAGGAGGCCTGAAGAGGGTGTTGGATCTCCTGAAACTAGAGTTACTCTCGCTGGATGTGAGCCACGTGTGGGTGCTGGGAATGAAATCTTGGTCTTCTGGAAGAGTAGTGTGGTGGTTTGAATCGATTTGGCCCGCAGAGACGCATGTGTTTAAATGCTTGGTCCATGGGGAGTGGCACTATTAGGAAGTACGGCCTTGTTGGAGGAAGTACGTCACTGTGGGGTGGGATTTGAGGCCTCCTCCCATGCTCAGGCTCCGCCCAGTGTGGATGAGACCCTCCTCCTGACTACCTATGGAAGTCAGTCCCCTTCTGCTATCTATGGATTAAGATGGAAAACTCTTGGCTCCTCCAGCACCATGTCTGCATGCCACTATGCTTCTCATCATGATGATAATGAATGGAACCCCTGAAACTCTAAGCCAACCCCAATTAGAATGTTTGCCTTTGTAAGAGTTACCTTGGTCATAGTGTCTCTTCACAGCAATGAAACTCTAACTAAGACAGGTAGTAAGCACTCTTGCCCACTGAGCCCAAAATCTGAGTTTTATCCCTGGCATTCAAGGGTGCTGTGACAGACTCTGTGATTCCATCTCTGCTGAGGCTGAGACCCTGGTACTTGCTGACCAGCCAGTCTATCTGAATCAGCAGAGCTCTGGGTTCAGTGAGGCCTCCTGTGTCAAAAAAATAAGGCCAGGAAAAATGGAGAAAGAGAGACCTTATGTTGACCTCCGAGAGACAGAGAAACAGAAAGAGACAGACAGAGACAGAAAGAGTCAGAGACAGACAGACAGAAAGAAAGAGAGAGACACACACAGAGAGAGAGATAGAGACAGAGACAGAGAGAGCTTGCTTCTGTTTCTAACCCTGGTTCCATTGAGTCTTTGGACAAATTCCTTGAATTCTATCCATTTATTGATGCGTTTTCTACCTTACGTATGCTGTACCTCAAATTCCTCATTCATTTGCAAACTTATATAATGTAGTGACTTTTCCTATACGTTGACTCAAAACTTCATTAAAAAAAAAAAAAAAAAAAAAAAAAAAAAAACTGAGACCAGAAATAAATAAGAAAAGAGGCAATCATAAATGAGTATGTCCAGTCCAAAAATCCCAAATCTAAAATACTTCAACCCAGCTTCCTGAGTGCAATGCAATGCCACAAGTGGAAGCTTCCAAAGCTGGCCTCACGTGACACAAGACAGTCAAAACACAGGAACACTGAAAATGCTGCATAAGACTTCTTCATTCAGATGTGATAGCACATGTCAATAATCCCAGCACTCAGAAGAGAGACACAACTGGTCAAACATTCAAGGCCACTTTTGGCCACATAGCAATTTTGAAGCAGCTTGTACTACCTGAGATCCTGTTGCAGTAAATTAATAAATATAAATAATATATTCATACATACATAAAATTAGCTTCAGGCTGTGTTTAAAACATATACATGAAAATAAATTAATTTCCTGTTTAGACATTGGTTTGATCACCAAGATATCCAACTGTGTGTATTCAAATATTCCAAAATAAAAAACACAACCCCTAAGCTTTTCAGATAAGGAATACATAGCCTGTAGTAACTAGATACAAAACCCAGTACATACTGATAAGCACAGCGGTAATTGTGAGACCGTACAGGGAGCCTTCTTTCCTGATTGCATTTGCACCCATGTCTCAACAAGTGTTGAGACACTGGCTGTCTTTTGTAAGCTCCATCAAACAATTTAAAGTTGTTTTACTGTGTTTAAGTGGACACGACTATTAATTGGAAAGTCAATTATGCTGATTCATCAGAAAAAGAAATCTTTCCCAAGTCCTCACTAAGTACAGAGGGTAAAAAACATTGCCTCCAAGTCACTGGATAAATATGATGGTGTCAATATAAGTCATCAATAAAAGTGAATTTGTGTTCATTTTTGTGGGCTCAGCTTAGAAGCTCTATGCCCAAGTGTTTGTGAGTCGAAGAGCAAGTTTATGTAAACTCAGAGAAAGGAAAGGCCATTCTGAATCATGGAACTTCCTAAGTAGAATGGGTCTTGTATGTGTAAACTAGAAAGTACCTGGTCATGTGAAATCCCTCAGAAGCCAGAGTTGCTTCCCAGGGCCTTGCAACAGGTTGATGGATGCAGGACTGGAATCAGGATCTTCTGGAAAGGGTGTCTCCACCATTGGGCAGGGATGACTTATGCAAACAAAGTCTACTGTGGTAGGACCACACTTCCCCTTCAAAGGTACATTTCAGCTAAAGAATATCCTTGAATATTATTTATTCACCAACTCAAGAGAGTATAACCCTCCATGGATCTCCGTGCCTTCAAAGAAGACATTCCTGCACACAGAGCAGAGCCATGGCACTGGGATGGCCATTTGGGTAGGAACCACACAATGGGCTAGGAGAAAATGGCCGCCTCACTTACCCCTATTCACACCTCTGGTGAAAAGATCTTTGCTGGGCACAAAGACTTGACCCATCCTGCAATTGATCTGATGGCAGCATTGCGCGTACCCACGCCCAGAGCTTAGTGTCTCAACTCAGCTGAACTTCAGAATCATCTGCGTAGCTCCTCAAAACTCCCGAGGGCTGGGCTCCACCCAGACCAGTTTATCACAGTCTCCTGGGCAGGGAGAAGTAACACGCGTGAGTATTTTCTAAAGTTTCCCAAGTGGCCCTGATGTGTGCTGTCGTTGAACCCCACGGCTATAGCTAGGGGAGGCTCTTCTCTAATGCAAAGAGGTCCTGAGAGACCAGCCATTTAGAAACAGTCCCAACTTCTCTTCAGACCTAATAGGCTAGCAGATGTCTGTCCTTCCTCTTCCCCAGCTACCCTTGTAATAAAGTATGACAGTCGCATATTTCACTTAGCATTCATTGCGTACCTACCCTCTGTCACAGCCCAAGAACTCAGAAATGAATGAGACAGATTCTTTCAGAAAGCAGGCTTGTTGACAGAAAGGTCAAAAGAAATTTTGCTGTCCTAACAAGAAATAATACTGTCAGTGTGTCCATTCCTTACAGTGGGCCAGATTTCATACTAAGGCTTTGTGTATTAACGTGTTTGGGTCTCTACCCACCTCATGAGATAGGTCGCATTACTATCAAGCCCATCTGACATGCAAGACTCCAGGGTATCAGAAACGTTGTGCCCTTTGGCTAAGACCTTTAGCATTTGGTAGCAGGCAACAAGCTGAAAGTCCAACAGAGGCAGCCTGGCTCGACCACCCTCACCTTGGCTGCATTGAATGGATGCATTGAAGTAGCATGCAGCCACAGCCAGGTGTGGTGTCTACTGCCTGAGTTCAAGGCCAACATGGGCTGAATACTATATTCCAGGATAGCCTTGGGACTGTGAGAACTTGTCTCAAAAAAAAAGGGATCGGGGCTGAGGAGTGAGGTGAGCCAAGGAGTAAAGTGCTTGGACCTGAGTTTGATGCTCACAGTCTACATTTAAAATTGTTTTTAATTTAAAAAAAAAAGCCCTGATGGTGCTTGGTACTATTTCTAAATGGCTGGCCGCTCGGGAACTCTTCCTTTGGTTTAGAGAAGACCCTTCTCTGTCTATAGTGGTGGTGGTACATAATCCACCACGTTTGTAATCCCTGTGCTGAGAAAGTGGACATGGGTGAATCTCTGGGGAGTAGTGGCCACCTCCGATTAACCTACTTGGCAAGTTCCAGGTAAATAGTGACTGAGGTTGTATTGTGGCCTCCATAAACATGTACACACCCCTCGTGTGCACTTGCGCACACAGACGCACTTTCATGCGCGCACACACACACCAGAAAGAAAAAAATGAAAGAGTCACACAGGTACAAAAAGAAGGAGGGTAAGTAGTCTGACGTAGCTGAAGATGGGACTGGAACTTGGAGTTGGGGTCAGATTGGAAAGGGCCTTAAGCACTGGAAGTGGGGATTCCTGTTTTTAGCTCTTACAAGAGCTAAGGGCAAAGGGCAGCCATGGTTTTAAACTAAGGAGCAATACTTAAGAGGAAGGGGCAAGAACAGCTAGAAGGAAGAGGAATGAAGCAGATACACGGCTCCCAAAGGTTACGACAGCTAGCGGTGGTGGGGACGGACAGACTGAGAAAAATGCCTAAATGCCTCTCACTTAAATGACAGATTTTTCGGCTAATAGGTTGAGCCACAAGAGAAAGGCAGCTCTGGTCTGTGACGAGTGGCCTGGCTGGAGGAGAGGAGGTATAAGCCCATTCTGCAAGTGTTTCTATTTCACAAAGCTTCCTCGCCACCAGTTGCCAAGAGGCAGGACAGCTAAACTGCTTCAGACCCTTCTGCTCTTGGAGATATTTCCCTTCAGAAATCATAAATATGGGAAATATGGGAACTTCATAAAGTTTCTTAGACGTGCACTGATTTTAGAATTGAGTTGTAATCTGAGGGGTAAACATCCCAGGATGGCGATTTTCTTTTTTTTTTTTTATTTTTTTCCTATGAGCAAGCACAGGCGGGATTCGAACTCGGTCAGGAGAGACAGACAGCCACCTCGGAATCCAGAGTGCAGCGACTGCAGCGGTGCGCCACCACTGGCCAGCGATTTTCGATCATCACAGCAAAATTAGAAGAAAAAAAAAAATCTTTATACTGAATAACTGACCCAACCCCAAACGAGGTCTACGAAAGAGGAAAAATAAAAAATATTCACATTCGTCAGCTGCCACACGGTGTAGTTCTATTTAAGGGCAGTGGTGACCCTGGGTGTGGATCAGGATGCATTTAGTTCTAACCATGCCTTTTGCATCTTTACTTCATGACACTGTGTCAACTCACTTCTTGCCTCTGTTGTCTGCTTTTGTGTGTCATGTAAACTTGAGTAGCGAAACACCTGTGCAGTGGTCACTCATTACTCAACTTCTCAAACTATCCGTAAGTTACATGACCAGAGCGTAAGTGTGAATACGTAAACTGTGGTCATGAAATGACGGAATGGACCTTTTCTGATACCTAGAAGACCCCAGGGTAGTTTAAAACAACTTTCAAAGAACGGTTGTTCAATTACAAATCGTTACTTTTTAAAAAGTGTGTGTGTGTGTGTGTGTGTGTGTGTGTGTGTGTGTGTGTAGGCCAGTAGAAGACATTTGATCCTCTGGAACTAAGTACAAGTGATTATGAACTGGGAGTGCTAAGAATCGAACTCAAGTCCTCTGAAAGAGCAGCTACAGCTCTTAACTGCTGAGTCAGCTCTTGGCCCCTGAGGTTTCCCTTCTTAAATCTTACTCTCACTTAGGATGTAGGTCAGTGGTCCTGTGTTAACCGTCATCCATCAGGCCCTGGGTTTGGTTCCTAGCACTGCAAAACCAATATACTAAAACGAAGATACGCCTCTCATTTTGGTCCCTTTCTATTAAGCATTTTAGGTCAAACTTGCTATGATGGTCAGCGCTCAAATTTCAAAGCAGAGCCCTTCTGTTCTTCTGCAGATAAAGACTTTTGTGGTCTTAGGAATTCCTGCCAAGCAACTGTTCCAATCCCAGCTATACCTTCAGCCTCTTTTGCACTTTTGATTTTGAGGCAGAGCCCCACTTAAATTGCCCATGCTGGCTTTGAACTCACTCTGTATACAGGCCAGCCTTAAACTCTCCAACCTCCTGCCTCAACTGCCAGGTAGCTAGGATGATTGGCCTGGTAAAATTCTTTGTGTCTGCCTGCCTGACAGCTGCCTCTGACCCTGTCCTATCCCTGTCCCTCTTTCTCCCCCTCTCCTCTTCCCTCTCCCTCTTCCTCTTCCTTTCCTCTTCCCACTGCCCCTCCCCCTCTTCTTTCTTTTAGAAACAGCCAATGACTTGCTACTGTGCCTTAGCAGAGACCATACTCTTAATCAAGAGCCACCATGCACATCGAGACGCCCATCATGAGCCAAGTGCCAGTTCATATATTCAAAATATCTGCCGAGATGAACTTAAGACTCTCACTCCTTTCCTGCTTGACACCCAGACACGGTGTCACAGCAGTCCACTCCTGCCCCAGAACTCCCCTTTCCTCTCATAAAGCAAAATGCATTTTAGTCCTTCTCTAACAATCCCCATAGTCTTTAACGCTGCCACCACTATTGCAACTTCTTCTGAGATACACGACAGAAATCAAAAAACAAAGCACATACTCACAATGGCATGGGAGTAAATATTTCCATTCCAAAGACAGAGGGAGCACAGCAAAAGTTGTCCAGACAGACGAACCTAAACCATCAAGGAAAGCATTAAATCCTGCAACTACACGCCCAGCGTAGGGGACTCACTCATGATAGAACCATCTCAGTGTCAGAAGGTCTCGGTGACCTAGCCCACCCAACCGACCCCAGCCAGCTCCACTCTGTACCTACAGCTTTCCTTGGTGGACATCTCCCACCCCTGACATCTCCCGCATCCTGGGCTCTCCGGTGCAGTGTAAGATTCACCTGCACAGCTCAACACAATGGCCACTCCAGGTCCACACAACAGCCACCCCAGGCCTAATAGGAAATCTGACTCTGCCACTCATCGCTTTCTTCATTGCTTTCTGAAACCCTGGCACAAGTTTCCATTGTTCCTGCATCTCTTGAGCCTGCATAAGCCCCACTGCCAAGTCCTGCTGCCAATTTGAGATGTAATAACATTGGACCCCTAGGAGTGCAGCCATGGTGACTTCCATGTGCTGAGCCTAGGGAAGCATTTCCCGAGTGATTATTTATGAACTGGGAACCCCTTTATCTGCATTCTTAATTCAGTCTCTCTCCTTTCAGATGAGTTTGCAATTTTATGAGTCGCAGCCTTCCCCAGTGCAAGGCAACAGGTTTCTTTTTCATAGTGCTAATCTCTTTAACAACGACAACTGTCTGCAGACTTGCCTTGTCTACAGCCTTCAACAGCTTTCTTGGCCAAACAGCCCATTTTCATATCTCCCTGTCCCATTTGCATCCCTATCTCGCTTCATAAGAGTAGTGAACAGGAACAGGTAGACAGACTGAGTTCTATCCTGTCTTGAGATCGCGCACTAAGCAAAGTACTTTTCAGTTCCACCTCACTTGTGGTCCCAGAACCCAGGCACAATGTGGGCAGGTTCCTTGCGAGACTGTGATTCTGTATTTGTCTCTGAAACCTCCTGGGCTGAGACTGTCAGGGTTTCCTTTAGCATCCTGGCTTTCCAAACTCTCCCCAGAATAGCCCATGAAGTAAGCTAGGGCTTTTCTAGTTCCAAACTCTTCCATATTCTGCAAAGCAGCTCTGAAAACCTAGGAAGCACATGGTCAGGCTTACTGTAACAACAGCTCCACTCTCAGTATCAACTTCCTGTAGTCGTTATTTTATTTATGCGCTGTAGTTATTAATACCTGACAAAAAGAACTTAAGGGAGGGTAGGTTTAGCCTCACAGTTTAAGAGCACAGTCTGTCCTGGTTGGGAAGAGTTGTCATGAGGGGCTTGGGGCAACTGGATAATCCAGTGAGGAAGCAGGGAAGGACGAGGGCTGGAGCCCAGCTAGCTTTCTCTTTGTATGCAATTCAAGACCCAGTCCTATGGGATAGTGTTACCCTCATTCAAAGTAGGTCTTCCCTTCATCTAAACCTTTCTAGAAACGTTCTTCTTGACACACCCAGAAGATTGTTTCCATAATAATTTTAAATCTAGTCCAGTTGACAATGGAAGATTAGCCAGCGCAGTTGTCTAACCCTCTAGGCAATGAAGTTAGCTGTGTACAAGAGGAGCAGTCCACTGTGGAGAGGTACATAGAAGGCCCTGGAGGTACAAATAACTTACATGAAGAAAGAGCTGAGATGCTTCCATGGTCCCTCCGCTGGCTGTCACCTTCTTCTTCACAGCATGCGCCAATAGCCTCATGGGTGTGCATCTCTTGAGCCTGCATAAGCCCAGCTACCAAGTCCTGCAGCCAATTTGAGATGTAATAACATTGGACCCCTAGGAGTGCAGCCATGGTGACTTCCATGTGCTGAGCCTAGGGAGGCATTTCCCCGGGTGGTTATTTTTGAACTGGGAACCCCTTTATCTGCATTCTTAATTCAGTCTCTCTCCTTTCAGATGAGTTTGCAATTTTATAAGTTGCAGCCCTCTCCAGTGACCAAGAAAGAGAAGACTTGGAACTGCCTCTACACAATCTGCTAGCACCACACAAATGCAGACAGTGACAGCTTTCTAAATATCTCTAAGACATTCCTGGTGGTCATTGGTGAATCAAAGTGCCCCCCATGGGCAGAATTGCAGGCAAAGAGCCTACTGTTTGTTTTCTTTTTGGAAAGAGTAATGACCAGAAATATCCATCCATGCTGACGCATGGGCTATGGCCAAGTATTTGACTAGATAGACTTTGAAGATACATGAGTAGAAAAAAAAAATGGTAACCGAAAAGTTCTAGGAACGAGATAGATGTAAAGAATGTGATGTTTCTGTTCACCGAAAAGCACCCTCAGAAGTATTTAAATAACCAAGAAAGCAGATGAGCATTTGTGAAGCCCAAACAGAGTCTTGTACTATCCATCCCTAGCACTGACTGATGAGTTTATAACCAAAGTAGACAAAAGATCCAGAGCTGGGGAACATGGTCCTGGACGCCACCCTGGCCAGAGTCATTGTCCAGTGCTCATTCTGCTGCAGCAAAGGCCAGCGCTCAGTCCCTAACAGTCACTGTTCCGCAGGCTGGCTAGCCCATCACCTGGGAGAAGGTCAATTATGATGAGTCTCTTCCATCACAGGAGGGGCAGCTGCATTCGGTTCTTACTTGAATACATAACTTATTCTGGATGTAGATTTGCTTCCCCTGTGTGCAGTGCTCTGACCAGACTCTCAGCCATCCTCTGTCCTCTCTCGTAGTAATCCACACAGTACTCCTTCTCACCAAGGAGCCCACTTTACAGCCACTGATGTGTGACAGTGGGCTCATGGTCAAGAATTAGTTGTCTAGTCAAATTCCCTATTATCCTGAAGCAGCTGGCGCAACAGAAGAAACACATCCTTTGAAATTTTATTAGCCAACTAGAAGTAAAACCTTCAGGCACTGTGTCCTCCTGGAAGCTATGCACGATCTAGATATGGTGCCATTTCTCCAGTAGGTCTCACGGAAACCAGAAGCAAGGGTGGAAATAGAATAGGCACCACCATTACTCCTAGTGACTCACTAGCAGAAACTTTACTTCCGGTCTAAGGTCTCATGCTCTGCTCATTTACAAGTCTTGGTTCTAAAAAAAGAATAAATTCCAACCAAACGAGGGCCTAGTTCAGGGATCCAGCATGTACCTTGCATCTATGAGGCCTTAGGTTCCATCCGCAACAATGCAGGTAACAATAAAAAGGAAAACTATGAAGAAGAACAAGGAAGAGGAAGCTTCCATCAGAAACGGCCACAATCCCATTGAACAAGAAGTTGAGACAGTCACCAATCACTTAGGGGTCCTCAAACTTCTGCATCAAAATATGAACTTGTTCTAGTCAACAATGATCCTGGTTACCAAGGAGAAATTAGGTTGCTACTATACAAGGGGAGTTATGGCAAAATAGGCTTGAAAAACACACCTCTAAACCAACCATAGTTGTCACGCACCTATAATCCTATTGCCTGGGAGGCTGAGGCTAGAAGGGGCCATAAGTTCCAGACTAGCCTGGGAAGTGAAATGTTGTCTCAGAAAATGGAAGGGAGGAAAGAAAGAAAGGGGGAGAAGGGAGAGAAGGAAAGGGAGATGAGAAGAGGAGTGGGAGGGGAGATCCTAAGGATTTTCTTACTACTACCGTGCCCTGTGATTCAAGTCAGGAGACAGCAACAACAAACGTCAAATGAAAGCTTGGGTCAGTCTGCCAGTCTAAGACCACAGCTAGATGAAGTGCTTACGGACAGAAAGGAAATCCCCATGGTTGAGGAAGGAAGAGAACTGGAAATACTAGCAGCCGCCGCCATGTGTCCCCTGGCTTACATTCTCCCTTTGTATCTTCAATAATAGCTAACATAAATCACAGGATACTAAGAGTGAACACAATCCAGGCATGGTGACACACATCTGTAACCCCAGCTCTCAGGAAGCAGACGCATATATTCAGGGTTCAAGGCCGGCCAGGTTACATAGTGTGCTAAACACCAGACTAAGTCACATAGCAAGACCCTGTTTCAAAAAACAAAGAAAAGCTGGGTGTGACGGCACAATCCTAAGGCTCAGGACACTGAGGCAAATTTGAGACCAGCCTAGACTACATACAGAATGAGACAGTTTCCAAAACAAAAACAAACAGACACTTAAACCAAAGTAGGACGTAGGACGGGAACGAACACTGCCAACTTCTGGGAAGTGTTTCTGTTTGTGTACAAGACACTTCTGTGCTAGAGAGAGGTTATTGTTCATCTGGAGACAAAACATGCTTCACTGATCTGAGACAATGAACTGCGGCGACCAGTTTACAAGTCAATGTAAGTAGTCCTCAGTTATCCCAATACCAACCTTGTACACTTCATGTGTCGTGGGACAGTCTGCAGATACCATTGAAGAGATCACCTAAGCCTTAAAGGGCAGACCTGAGGTTTCTTATGGAAATCCACCTAAGGACAGCAGTTTCCAGCCTGACCTTTCTGGTGGTCCCTGAATCACAGTAAAGATGTTACGAGTTCAGGAATGTATTTTATGTGTGGAAGAAGCAGGAGGGAGCAGCCAATTTAGGAAGCCAAAGTGATGTGTAGACCTCAGGGCAGATAAGAGAAAGCGGAACTGACTTAGAACTTGCTGTTCATGCCACGAGAATTTCCCCTCATTCTCCCACCTCCATCTGTCATTCAGGCATCAGGTATAAGGTTCAAAGCCATTGTGGTTTCTCAATCCGTGGTGCCAGAGCCCTGCCCTGCTGGTATTGTCCTAAGAGCACTGCCTGGCAACAATTAGACACCTCTCATCTCAAAGGCGTCCTCTCCAGGCAACTTCATCAGTCATGGGTACCTTGGCACACAGCTGGCTCTCACATGCTGAGCAAGTAGGTGTGGAGCCTTAAAGGCTTAAAGATGTCAACTAGAGGCAGGCGTGGTAGCACACGCCTTTATTCCCAGCACTTAGGAGGCAAAAAAAAAAAAAAAAAAAAAAAAAAAAAAAAAGCAGCTTTGAGAGGAAACCAAACCTGCTGCAAGCTGGCCATTCAAAAATAGACAGGCTTATAATGTTCAGTTGGTAGGACAACAAGATATATCCCTTAATAGCAGCCATGTTCACCTGTAATTATTGCTCAAGAAATAATTCACTTTAAATTCAACAGACTGGGGGCTGAAGAGATGGCTCAGCAGTTAAGAGCACTGACTGCCGTTCCCAGAGGTCCTGAGTTCAATTCCCAGCAACCACATGGTGGCTCACAACCATCTGTAATGGGATCTGATGCCCTCTTCTGGTGTGTCTGAAGACAACTATAGTGTACTCACATGCATAAAAACAAATAAGTCTTCGGAGACTAAATAAATTCAACAGACTGCTCTTTGAGCCATTTCTTTCTTTTATTTACAGTTTGTGTTCAATGCAAATCAATTCCATAACATGAGAAGTTACTATGAATCAAAGCATAAATACACAAACACAATATACAATCAGAGAGATGTACAGCATTCAGGTATGAGGCAGGGGAGTGTTCATTCACACACACGTAGCTTCGGGTCTGTGAGGTCTCCTTCCCAGGTAGATTTCTAAAGATGGAGAAAATGACTCTGGTTATCACAACTACTGCGGCCATATTAGGTCCCAGAATGGGTAAGCATCAGTGTGTGACCATGCGAACAAAAGATGTGTTTCAGGATATGTCTATGTTTTAGAAGGTATGTGTGTATCAAGGAAATTGGAAAAACTTACGGTAGAACCAAGCCCCCTTTCAGGCACAGGACCAATGTCAAACTATCTAAAAATATGAACTGATGACCAAAGTATTCCAAACGTGACTATTCTGATCCATGGTTTTGTTTTTCTCTTAAAAAAAAAAAAAAAGTATTTACAGAAATTGTATAAAAGACTTTGTGGATTCCGTGAGAGTTAGCTTTCAGGCTTCACATCCCAAATGCTGGGTTTACACTTTTGGCTCCTTTGCATACTTGCCTGTAGAATCTCAAGACTCATAGTTTTGCCTTGCTAACAGACCATACTTTCAGTTATGAAAAGCCCTCCACAGACGCCAAAATAAAAAAGCAGCGTTTTGAAATTAGCTGAGGTCAACCTGATTCTGCCCTCTGGAACCAGTTTAAACACAATTCTGCTCTCTGGAACCAGTTTACGTAAGTGAATTTGGTACTCGTGATGAGTGAGAAAAGACAATGGGAAATGTCTACCATTTGACTTTCGAAATCAGATTTATTCGGTGGTGGCTGGATTTGGGGGTGGATTCCAATCCATCATTGCCTGGCACATGTCAATTACTAATAAAGGTCAAATACAATGTCAGACCTAAAGCCACAGAAGGAGGATGCAAAACGTTCAATTCTGAAGAGAACAGTCATAGTTCAGCAACGTGGAACTTTACCTAGAGCTTAGCATATTAAATTAGTAGTAACGAAACAACACATTGGGAATTTAAAGTAACGCCTGGTAGTTCCTTCCAACATATACATAAATAGCATCAGAGAAACTTTTGAATATCACCTAACTGAATTATGGCCTTATAGGTCAAATGAATCAATGAAAAAAAAATGGATCTCCATTCCACACCCCACCCTCCTCTCTATATCACACCTATGCCTGATTTCCAGGGAGAGCTTTAAGTGTCCACATTTCCTAAGCCACATTCAAGGAAATCATATCGATTTTGGATGCTGTCTTCATCTTGGAACATAAAACTTCAGCAGATTCAAGGTTGGCATCTCTCCGCTCTCAAACCCTTCACTCGTCCTTTAAACCGGTCAAATTTCGAATTCTCAGTGTTTTCTGTTGAGGTATGGTAACAGCCAATTTGATATGGACCTGTTTCTTCCTGGTCACACTGGACTTGTGGTTGCCATTTGGGGTGGGTCTAGAAGATGGGGAAGTAGAGACGTTTCTTGGCCTGAGTCTCTAACAGTAGAGTTGTAGAAGAGAGAGTGAGAGGGCCAGGAGACCAGCTGTGGACTGCAGGGAGCTGCCACCTGCTCTGGTGGTAGCATTAGTTGGATTTGGGGCAGCAGAGATACTCTGGTTACTGGAAAACGGTGCAGCAGATGTTTGGTTGCAATAAATCTAAAAGGAAAAAGGAAAAAGAAATCACAGATAAATTTTCAGAACCATCCACAGCTAACCACATTTGCACTCTGTAATAGCATTCAATAATCTCTGTGGCTGCAGTTAAAGTCAAACACAGGGTCTTAGGGACACTAAGTATTTACGCTCCACCACTGAACTATCGCTCTATCTTGAGACTGCTTTTTTTCCACATTTTCCCTCTTAGCCACATTTTAAATTCTGAATTCTTGGAATCATACTCACTTTAAATCTCACCAAAATGATTCTCTTTAGTTTTAAAACCACCTCCACAGACACCTAAAGAATGCACACAGTAACAACAGTTCTTGAAGCCCAGTGTGGTGATGTACTAGCTCAGCACTTGGAAAGCAGAGGCAGAAGAGTCAGGAGTTTGAGGCCAGCCTTGGCTATATGGAATGGTTTGTCTCAAAAACAAAGAGTTCTCCAAACCACATTACTGCCAGGAGCATGACAGTTTCTAGCTCTGCACAGTGTAATCAGGTATCTGCTTAGTCTAGTTTCAGATATGATATGGATTGGCTAGCATTGCAGGCAAGGTTTCATGTTTCCCTAGACAAGGGGATATTTTAAAGTTGCTTAAAAATTTTCAACTTTAAAATACTGTAATTGAGCCAGGTCAGTGGTTCTGATCTGTAATCCTAGCACCAGAGAATGAAACCCGAGAGATCTAGACCTTAAGGCCAGCCTGGGTTTTACACCTAGACTCTGTCTCAAGAAAATAAAACCTGGGCTGGAGAGATGGCTCAGAGGTTAAGAGCACTGGCTGCTCTTCCAGAGGTTCTGAATTCAAATCCCAGAAACTACATGGTGGCTCACAACCATCTATAATGAGATTTGATTCCAAAGGAAAATTTACCTGTGGCCAAGAACTGTGGCACACACCTTTAATCCTGGCAGTCAGGAAAAGGCAGAGGCAGGCAGGTCTCTCTGAGTTCTAATCTAAACACACACACACACACACACAAACCAACCAACCAAAAAAAAAAAAAAAAAAAAAAAAAAAAAAAAAAAAAAACCCAGTCCAGTCAACACTATGTAGTGGGGCTTATCTCAAAAACAATCAAAACCGTGGAGGGGGGAGGGGTGCGAAGGGGATGTGTGTATGCACACACTTGTGTGGTGATTGAGGTTTGTTGGGTCAGAGTCCCTCCTGGTGTGCTGAGTCTTTGGCTTCACGAGGCCTGGGAAACATTGCCTTAAGTAAATATCTTAGGGGTTGGGGATTTAGCCCAGTAATAGAACCCAAGCGCAAGGCCCTGGGTTGGTCCTCAGCTCCGGGTTGAGAGGGAGTGGTAGTGGGGGGAATATCTTAACATTTAAAACTTAAAAGCACATTGGGTATCCTATCTGCTCCTTTGAAATCTTGAAATTATAACCCTTCCCAAAACCCCAAAAAAAAAAAAAAATTGTCTTAAATTGAAAATTGGGAGCTGACCACCCAGGGATATTGCTCAGTAACAGAACATTTGCTAGTCTGTACAGGCTCCTAGGCTCAACCGCCAGCACCACAGGTTAATAATAACAGTGATTAATTTATTCTGAATCTCAAGAAATATTGGAGAGTTCTTGCTCTCCGGCAGAAGGATTTCAGTTCAAACATCCTCCCTTCACATAAGGCAGGGTTTGGAGTTAAATTTCACCAGCTCATTGCCTGGTGACTAGCTAGACGCTGTGGCCGGGAACCAAGGCTTTCCCTGTGTCCCAGCAACCTAGTGGCATATTCACCGCTGCTTTTGCAAGCCACGAAATGCACAGTCCGGCGAGGCACGTGATACTCTCTCCTTTGTCATGGAACAAAGGCTGATCCCAGTTTTCAGCCCTCGCTGAAAGGAGGGTTTGCCAGGGCTTGCTAGAGCTTCCGATTACAAGCAGGAGGGAGGGCGACGTGGCACCAAGTAAAGAATCTAGCCACACGTACTTTCGGCCGCCCCTTGATCCAAAGATAAGCCCTCCTACATCAGCACTAGCTGGCTCCTTTTGTTCTACAGCCGTAAGGCCAGTAAGCAAATATTGACGAAAGAAATGTGCAAATTGTATCCAAAGTATACGACTCACACCAAAATCCTGATCCAGTCAATTATACTGACTGGGTGCCTACTGTGTGTAAGGTAAAGAATGTCCTATCGGGAAGTGGCAGTTCCACAAAAAGGAAAACATTAATACGCTAAGTTGTTTAAAACAGGGAGCCTGTCTTAGGGGTACCCAAAAGTAGCCGTTCTTTATTTATACAAAGAGCTTTTAGTACAGCAGGTGACAAAAAAACTAAATAATAATAATAATAAAGAAAAAGAAGCGCAATGCGTAAATCTGAGTCTAGAGGTCCTCTCCAACACCATCAACTATTTTTTACATGTTAATTATTAAATTGGCATTAAACAGGTTTTCTCCACCAAGCTCCCTTGATTTGCTTAACCAACACCTCCCTCTCAACATTTCTGAGGGAGGGGGTTGGGGAGAAGGGAATCTGAGTAAGACCAACCAGTTTCACGATGCCGAGCCCCTCCAAGATGGGGGTCGGGAGGACTGAGAAAGGCCCCGGACACAGCCAACCCACAGCGAGAAGACAATGGGGTACAGTTACCCTGCCTGAGATGGGGAAGACGAAGCGCGTTTCAAACTCTTGGGCTGCTCTCCCAGGTGAGCCCGGAGCCTGGATCTCTAGGGACCAAAACCCGGCGAGCCCAACTTTTCAGGGGTGAAGCCCGAGGGACGTCCCTAAGGGAACCAAAGGCTGAGGAAATCCACCGTCTGCTTCTCTGAATCCCGCCCGGGTCTACCAGGCTCAGCTCCAGATCTGGTTCTGGGCGGGGCGCCTTCACCCTTTCGCTAACGCAGCTAGAGCAGCGCCACCCATGGTGTTGGGGGCGAGATCTGTACTCGGGACAAATCTAAGAGAGGAAGCGGCTGTGGACTAGGACAAAGCCTGACGGAGAATCGGGACACCAAAGTCCAGCCCTCCGTCTTTATAGTGCCAGAGGCTCTAGGCTGAGATGGGGCCCCTAAGGTGGCCAGGGATGGGGGGGGGGGGTCGCACAGCGGGAGTTTGTGGCGTCGGGAGGTCCCTAGCTAAGCTTCAGGACTGAGGACTAGGGTGGGAGATAGAGCCACAACCAGGGCTTCCTGGGCGATCTCCAAACCGGTTTGGACGGTGGAGGATGGGCGTGTGCCACGCTCCCCAGAAGGGGACCGTCCCCTCTCTTTGTGTGGTTCTCAGGGAGCGCGAAGACCCTCTGTGGGAAGGGAGGGGGCGCTCTCTCGAGGGAGTCCACACCTCGAGTTCCCCAAGTCAGTTACACAAAATTCTCTCCCTATCCCAGTGCGTGGCCGGAGGTAGGGACTTCACCCCTCCTACACACACACACACACACACACACACACACACACCACACACACACAGAGGACACGGCCCCAGTGACACACCGAGAGCAGGGTCTCACCTGCGTGGGTAGGAGCAGTGCCAGAAGCAGCAACCCCAGCCCTAGCCTGGCCACCATCGCTCTACCCATGTCCGCTCCGTCGGTGCGCGGCGCGACTCTCTGGATGTTCGGTGCGTGGAGATCTGCTCGGCTCGCGCGGGCGCAGGCAAGGTGGGGAGCGCGGCCGGCCGGCGGGACCTTATATACCGGGACAGCCACAATAGCCGTGACGTGCGGCGCCCGCCCACCCGTGCTCTCCTCCTCCCCCGCCGCCTCCCCGCCCTCCCACCCCGTGCGCCGCTCTCGCGCCCCCTCCCCCACCGCCTGCACCGGTTCCCGGGTGACTTGGGATGTCCCGGGGCGGCCAGCGCGGCAGGTGGGCGGACGCCCCGGGCTCTGGCACAGCTAGGGTTTCCCGGGGCGGGCTGCATGCACAGGCGCGGGCGACTCCCACACGGGACCCGGGGCGAGCACACGAACCACACACGCCGCCCGGCCCAAGTTTCCTTTGTTTCCCCGACCCTGCCATCTTACCCCCCAACACGAAAAGTCGAAGCCGCGGGCGCCGCGCAGACTGCGCAGAGCTCAGGGCTGGGTTTTCTCAAGTGCCCGCTGCAAGAGGGAACTGGGCAGGCTTGGCAGGTCCCTGCGCCGTGGCGCGAGGGGTTGGCGAGGAGAGAGACCCGGCGCCGCCCGCTGTCCCTTGTGGGCTGTACGGCAGGGATCGCAAGGACCCCGGGCCTCAGCCGCCCCTCGCTCGGCTGCTTGCTTTGTGTTTGAGCTCGTCTAGTGCTGCATCCAGCAGAGCGCACCCGGGCATACCCCCACAGCATCCACCCGGACCTAGGGAACAGCCAGCTGCGCTCGGCCACTGGGCGGGACACTGCGAGGGACCGGGTTTGGATCCCAATACTCTCTACGTTTCTGGGGACGCGCTTGTTCTGCCTCTGGCACAGTGCTTGCTCAGCGTTCGAACGCTTTCATGTACAAGCCGTCTTCCCCATTAGTTGCCGATTAGTAATTTGGCAAACCGATGCGAAAAGATTAATCATCCGTCTGTACGTTTTAATGGAATCTTTCTTTCGACCCTTCTTTTTTGAAAACTTCAAAGTGAATTTTAAAATAATTTAGTGGTAGAATATTTTTAATTTTTTAATCACCTTCCTATTTAAAGCTTAGCCTATGTGTTTTAAAAAACAAACCAAACCTAGCAACGGTGGAAATTTGTTTAAATTTCAATTTTTGCAGAACAGCCTTGTAAAAACAAAGTTGGTTTTATGGGAGCAAGCTGACAATGGAGTCCATAGTCGTTGGTTTGTGGCTGCGTTAGCCTGAGCCTTACCGGGTCAGCCACAGCCGCTCAGTAACTTTCCACGTGTGAGATGTGCTTGAGCACACAGGAATTTTTTGTATAGCGCCAGTGAACTTTCCTGTTTAACAGTTACCACACTGTATAGAAAGGTCGTTCTGTGCCCAGCTTCGGCGCTCCTCTCCCAGGGTGGCGCAAGGACTGACTCAACAGCGCCTAATCCCAAGGGCGCCGTCCTCAGAGCTTCTCCAGGACAGGCTATGGGTCTACCCTGGAGTTACTCCTGGCCTCCATTTGGTTTTGCCCTGGGCTTGTTTTTTCTGCCCCTCGCCTTAGCTCTCTATTCTTCCCCCTCCTTCCTCTGACTTCGTCTCCCTCCCCTTTCTTGGTATTAGCTGAAGGAAATGTGCTGGTGCCGTAGTTAACAATACAGCCTCTGGAGCCAGGTATCCAGGCTCAAATGCTATGAGACTTTTTTTACTTTGGACAAAAAGCTAGGGCTTCTCCCCCTGTAAACTGAAGATCACTCACTGCAAGTTCAAGGCCAGCCTGGTCTACATGAGCAAGTTCCAGGCTATCCAGGGTTACAAAGCAAGACCCTGTCTCAAAAACAAACACAAAGGACTGTTGTGTTTGTAAGTGCTCCAGTGCCTACTACCACTTAGTCTCTCCCTTGGCGGTAGCTCCTTGGCTGGAGGTAGCAGGAAACAGAAAGCGTTTACCTTCCCTGTTTACCTCTCTGTGTGATTTGAAAGAAACAGCAGCAAGCTGAGCCAAAGCCCCAAACTGATGAGGTGTACAGGACTCATCTCCTCCGTAGGAACTTTCGGTGTTTACAGGATGTTGGTCATTCTGTGCCCAGAGGGGGTGTCCTGACCTATGACCCATAAAGTCTCAAGTCTAAGACTCTGGGAGCGCTGCTTTCAGCTGGTTGTTGGTGAGCATTCTTTCTGCTCCTCCAGCTTTTCCATGGTGCTTTTCTCTGAGCCAAGGATAGCTCAAGCCACCACTAAAAGGAATCTTACACTTATCTCTGGTTTTCTTCAGAAAATGTCCAATTTACATTTTATGTAGAAGCTATAGATAGCATGGAGTGGTTTTGAAACTGACTGTTATATGTGTGTGAAAACTGGTAACTAAGGTCAGTTTTCTCCTCCCCCTCCTCCTCTCCCTCCCCCTCCTCCTCCTCCTCCTCTTCCTCCTCCTCTTCCTCCTCCTTCTCTTCCTCCTCCTCTTCCTCCTCCTCCTCCTCCACCCCCCTCCTTTTTCTTCTTTCATGAAATTGTCTATGACGTTCTTTCTTGTTGCTGTTTGACAATCACTGTGTAGCTTGGGCTGGCCTTGAACTCTGAATCCTTCTACCTCAGCCTCTAGAACCCTGGGGATTACAGCATTCTGGACATTTTGGATGTTGGTCTTGTCCTGAGTAAAATTGTAATGGCAAGGTATACGATTCCTATGTGCCCAGTGGAGAGGAAAGCTGGCCACCAGACAGATGCAGCACTCCAGAGACCCTGGGTCCAGCCTGTTCTGCCAATTCCTAAGATCCTGTCTGATTTCTGGTGAGCTTCGCCAGCTTTCAACACCTAGGATACAACACCTATCAGGTGGACCTATGTGTAAGGGACGCAGCCCTAACTAAACTGATCCCAGCATTTAGCAGAGTGCTCACCCACAGGACACAGCAAGCTGCCTCTGCTGTTGCCATGGGCATTATTCTGTGGCTCTTAAGTTGTGCTCCTTTTCCTCAGGAGCGCCTTTGTATGTGGTGTTTCTTTTCTTTTTCTTTTCTCTCCCTGCTCCATTTATTTATTCACTTACTTACTTTCTGACTTATTATTATTGGGGGTGTGAGATGTGCCACAGCACACATGGGAAGGTTAGAGGAGTGTGTTCTCTTTCTAGCATGTGGGTTTCAGAATTCGAACTCAAGTCATCAGGCTTGTCGGTGAGCACCTCTTCCTGTCAAGCCATCGTGTGGTTGTGTGGCCTGAAATGCCCCCATGTGGCATTTTGTTTGTGTGTCTATGAGGTCAATAGTGCAGACAGCATCAGTATGGGGGGGGGGGTTGTTTGTTTGTTTGTTTTTTATTCTGAGACACAAAGATATTAAGAAACTTGGCCACAGCCACTGAACCAGTTATGATGCCACCTCTAATGCTACAAAGTTTCCTGACCCAGGTTTCAAGTCCTTTCTGCTTTGCTGGGTGGATGATACAGCTCAGAGTTACAACTGGCCTAGCATGTTCAAGGCCCTGGGTTCAACCATAGTATTGACAATTTAAAAAGAAAGGAGGAAAGGAAAGGAAGAAAGGAAGAAAGGAAGGAAGGAAGGGGCTAAGGCAGTAGGATTGTAAACTCAGTACTAGCCTGGAATCTTAGCAAGACCCTATCTCAAAATAGCAATAAAAAGGGCTGGGGATACAGCCCAGGGTAGACCATTTGCGAGTATGTACGAGGCCCTAGGTTCAATCCCCAGTATGTGGGAGTGGAGGCAGAAATTCAGAGACTATCTCCACCCCATGTCCCTCCACCTAGCACTCAATGTTGGATAAATGAACTAACATTAAAAAATAAGGTTAATTTGCATTTTGATTTTTAAAAACTAAGTCTTGTTTTTAGGAAAATAGAAGATTATTACAGAGCTAAGTTACTTGACATTTTTAGCAAAACGGATGTGAAGCAATATATTAATACAATAAAGTATACTTTCTGGGCTTTATTGTGGAAACAATGCTTGAAATAATCACATTTAATTAAAATCCCCTTCTATTTAATGATGCTGGTCTTACAATACTTCTTTCCTATTTCTGTGCTGCCTGCACTTGGCTGACATTCGGTTCGGTCAGTTTATCTTGTTCTTTAGGCAAGCTTTGTTCCTACCTCTCAGCCCCAAGTCTGGAGGCAGGGGAAGTGACAAAGTGGGTTAGTATTCTGGCTAATATGGTCCCAGGTCCTGCTGAAGCCTGTTGGAGCTGCTGGTGGAGTCTCCTGAACACTCTGTGGGGATGTGCTGCCCTCTGCTGGCCATGTGGATTGTTAGCACGCGTTGTCAAAATAAGTGGATGGATGGATGGGATGGATTTTTGATCTTCAGGAAGCTAATAACTACAGTGAGTTTCTTTCGGAGTTAATTTTCTTCCCTATAGCTTTTTCTTCAATTTCTCCCAGATTGTTAGCTCTACTCAACAAGAAAACAACTGTAAATAGAAACAGTCCAGACTGTTTAAGTGAGTAAGGTGACCCATGCTGAAGTGCCCCAGTGTAGAAGTGTTCCTATTGCTTAAATGAAAAGAAGGAACCCTCTTAATGCCTTTGGCCAAAATTAAGTTCAAAGTTTTAGGAACTGTTGTACTTCAGGGACATGAGAAACAGCATTTAGATCTGTAGGAAACGATGCATCTATTGGTGTTAATACTGCATATCCCCCTCTGGCAGTTCTAATGTTAAATTTAGTACAGCCAGGTGGTGGCGCACGCCTTTAATCCCAGCACTTGGGAGGCAGAGGCAGGAGGATCTCTGAGTTCAAGGCCAGCCTGGTCAGCAGAGTGAGTTCCAGGACAGCCAAGGCTACACGGAGAAACCCTGTCTCAAAACATCAACTACAATAAAACTGACTTGTACAAAGATTAATGTGCAATGATTACTTGATATTTGGTAACAGACTGAAAAATCATTTAATTATCCAAAAACTGAGGCTTAGTTAAAGAAATTAACATATCTATACTATTAAATAATATAAAATCACTAGAGAGTGCAAAAGAACATATTCTCTTATATGTTATATGTATTATGTGTATATACACATATACTATATGTATATGTTTACATATTAGATGAAGAAATCTCTATGGTAATTCTTAACCTATTTTATTTTTACATGTATTTATTTATTTATTTACTGGGCGAGGGGACATGTGATACAGAGAACAACTTACAGGAGTCAGTTCTCTTTTCCAGGGGATCAAACTCAAGGCCAGCAAGCCTGCAGCAAGCACTGCAGCCTGATGGACTATAGATGACCCTGTTTTCTCATGGAGTTCATCTTGTGTTGGCCAGTTACTCCTGGACATGGGGCCTGCCCTGGAGTGTATATTTTATTATTTTATGTGAATGAGTGTTTTATCTGCATGTACATCTGTGCACTACACAGGTGCAATGCCCAGGGAAGCCAGAGGGTACTAAATCCCATGGAACTGAAGATGGTTGTGAGCAGACCAGGATCCTCTTAACTGCTGAGCCATGTCTCCACCCCCAAACATTTTCTCTTTCTTTTTCTTCTTCTTTTTTCTTTTTCTGTTTTAAACGGGGTCTCGTGTACTCTGGCTTTGACATAGCTAATGACCTTAAACTTTGTTTTGTTTTTTTTTGAGTAGGATTTTTCTCTTATGTACTCCTGACTTTCCTGAAACTCAGTATGTAGTCCAGTCTGGCCTTGAATTCACAGAAATCCACCTTCCTCTGTTTCTCAAGTGCTAGGAATAAACGCATGCACCACCATTCTCAGCTCATGATAAATTATTAAGTTTAGAAAAAGTAAGATCCGGGGCTGGAGAGATGACTCAGCAGTTAAGAGCACTGGTGTCTCTTCCAAAGGTCCTAAGGTCAATTCCTAGTGCCCACATGGTGGCTCACAACCATCTATAATGGGTTCTGATGCCCTCTTCTGGCACTCAGGTGTACATGCAGATAGAACACTCATAAAATAAATAAATCTTAAAAAAAAAAAAAAAAGAGTAAGATCTGGAGTTGATGAGATGGATCAGTGGTTCCCTTTGCTGGCTGCTCTTCCAGAGGACCCAGGTTCAATTTGCAGCATCTACATGGTAGCTTACAAACTTCTGTTACTCCAGGTCATGGGCCCCTGACCCCTTCTCATCTCCATGGGCACTAGGCATACAAGTGGTGCATAGACAGCATATACACAGACAAAACACCCATACACATCAAAAATAAATAAATAAATAACGTTTTTAAATCTTAAAGTACAAGACTGTTATCCCAGCCCTCAGAAGACTGAGGCAGGGGGAGTACCATGACCTCAGTGCCAGAATGGGCTACAGACAGAATACAGGAGTTCATTAGCCAGCCAACCAAGCTGAAATGCCAAGATTCAGGGCCAGACTCTGACTCAAGGAAATAATAAGATAAAGATTAATAGAGGAAAAGATACCTAGCTTCCAGCGTCTCCAAAACTGGTATAGACATATAGACATATGAACTCAAAAAAAAAAAAAAATTATGCTGTGGGTTGCTCTGGTGCTGTTTGTATTCTGATGTTAATTCTGCTTCCTCAAGAGGGGCTGCCCTAACAAAGAGTGGATCAATTACTCATGTAAACTTTCTCCCATTTTAACTGGTCAGATAAAGGCTAGAGCCTATGATTGGGCAGTGGAAGGGAAAGGTGGGGCTGGAGGTTCTCGAGAGTGGAGAAGGTAGAAAACGAGAGAAAAGAAAATAAAGAAAAAAGAGGTTTTTTTAAAAAGATAGAACAAAGCCACATGGCCTAGAGAAGCCACAAATAACAAGAGATTTCATAGCTGGGGAATAGAGTAGTGTAGTGGTAAATCTGCTCATCTAAGCATACAGCTTATAACATTATAACTAAGTTGTGTGTTTTTGCATGGGCATATTGGGGTTGGAGATTTACTATAACAAAGTGGCGCCCAACGTGGGGCTTAGACCCCAACTAACCTGAGATAAAAGTCCACTGCCCACCCTGTCCCCTGAATAAATGACTGGGATGATGATCTAAGGCTACAATATGTAGATTAAAAGCTGACTGTGTCTGAGATTAAAGGCATACAATCAGACTAATAGATCTCCTTTTTGTATGGCTCTTCTTAATCTCCCCCCACCCGCAAAGTTTCATGTAAGTCAAATTCACTTCAAATTCTTTATGCAGCTGACTGGCGGCCTTGAACTTCTGAGTGGATTTAAAGAAAATAGACACCTTGTCATTTACCATTGCTACAATATTTATTCTCTTAACTTATTCTCAAAGCTCTCTGTGTCTACAGAGAGCTACAGAGAGGCTCCCTCCTCAAGCCCAAGACAGAGAGCTACAGCCAGGGACAGCACTCCAGCATGGAGCTGGGACTTGGGCTGCACCGGTGTCGGATTCTCTGAGGCTAGGGAGGGATTGGGGATCCTAGAGCACAACTGCCTGAAAGGTAGTTTTCTGGCAGACACAGTGAGATGATCAGGGTATCTATGCCCAGGGAGCCTTTCAGTGCTTGCTCCCAGTCTACACAGGACACAGGACAGGCAGACCCTCGCTCTCTCAACTGTTTGCAATGCAGGCTGCCCGAGATCAGAGCACATGCTGCCAGCTGCAACCCAAACAAAAGACAGAGAGCTGACTCAGAAGCACAGAAGCCATGGGTCTTTCCACTGTCAGCCCCTCCATGCAAATAAAAATATTGGAGAGGACTGCAGTGTCCTAAATCAAACAGCAGAGGGAGACAAAGATACAAAAGGCTCCAGGTCAGATGACAATAATTAATAAATTTTATATATATATATATATATATTATATATATATATAATTACTTAAAGATGAGAAACACAATAAATACTTTTTGGGCTTTATGCGATGATATTTTGAACAGTTCAACAGGGTGGATTTAAAGGAAATAGACACCTTGTCATTTACCTTACTACAGTATTTATTCTCTTGATTTATTCTCAAAAGACAGGGCGCTAAATTAAAAAATTACATGCCCTTAAAAAAGGAATTAGAGGAAACACTGAAATTAGCTAGAGAATAGAGTAGTGTAATGGTAAATCTGCCCAATCTGCCCAATACAGCTTGTAAACATTTATAACTAAGCTGTGTGTTTTTGCATGGGCTTGTTGGGGTTGGAGATTTACATCATTTTTAAAAACAAGAACCATGCTGGAGCTAAAGCTCAGTTGGCAGAATGCTTGCCTAGCTTGCAGGGAGCCCTGTGTCAATTCCTCCAGCCATGTGTAGCAGTTGTGGTAGTGCATGCCTGCAGCCCCAGCACTACAGAGGTGGAAATAGGAGGATCCGAAGTTCAAGGCCACCCTCAGCTGCATAATGAATTTGAAGCAAACTTGACTTACATGAAACTTTGTGGGTGGGGGGGAGACAATGAAGAGCCATACAAAAAGGGGATCTGTTAGTCTGGTTGCATGCCTTTAATCCTGTTGGGGTTCAGGAATTGCCATACAAACCACTCAAACTCTGGTCTCTGTTAAACAGAATTGGTTTATTGATCACACATCCCAAAATTGATCCATCAGGATCACAGCCTAGACTCAGGAGCTAAGGTTGGACCTGGAACATTTCTCAGGACCAGCTTATAAATAAAAAACCACCTGAGCTCATACACAGCAGGGCAGGGTGGTCAGCCCTGACTCAAGTTATTTTGGTTAGCTAGCCAGAACAATTCTAACTGACCTTTACTCTGATTGGTCCTAAGTAGAATTTATGGTTATGGAATTTCTTAAAATTAACAAACCACAGAACATAGAGAGCATAACAGGGTGTGTGGTCAGCATGACCCTGTTTTGAGTCAAGCTATTTTCTGTGTCAACAATTTGAAATAGCCAACAGGCGTATTACAGCAACAATATGAAATGTCTGGGAGACATGGAACAAAATGGATACAGCTAGGCTAGTAGGGCAGGTTTCAGGCCAACCAGTGACTTGGTGAGACCCAGTTGAAAAGGGGAGAACTAAACACAAAATTCATAACATTGACTACACTAAGTACATCAAAGAAGAAGTCTTTCCAAAGAGACATAGATGCTGCTGGTGGTCCCTGCCTCTCAGGAGGAGAACTGCGCAGGAAGGACATTCCCTTGTAAACCAGCTGCACCCTTACTTACTCACAAAACACAAAATAATTTGAATAAATTAACAAGCAGTGCATTCTGTGACCTTGGTCTCCCCAACTCACACAAAGCACACTTAGAGGAAGCCCACTTTCTCTTCCCTGTGACCTCAGGATTTCATTCCCAGCCTGCCTCGGGAGATCTGTCCATCCATCACTCGGGTTCTTGGACAGAAATTCTAGTTTCTTCTCATTTCACCCACCTGTCCTATAACAACTGTGAGACTACATTCCTTCAAGTAAAGATGTCTGTCTCTCTGTGTCTCTCTCTCTTCTCTCTCCCTGTCTCTCTCTCATACAACACACACACACACACACACACACACACACACACACACACACAACACACAAGGTTTATGACAAAAAGTGAAGAAAAAAAAAAACTAGGGAACTGAGCTATGGAAAGAGGTCACCCGGCACACATCAGATGCCTTGTGTTGCTCTCCCTGCAGTTTCCGGGATTAGGGTGTTTGTGGAAGCTTCCGGGGATGGACTCAGCCCTTAGAGAAGGCCTGAGCTGGACATCTTTCTGATATAAAAAAAAAAAAAAAAAAGGCTCCTCCTGCGGCTGCCACCCACCTTGGGGGCTGGAGGCAGAGTCCAGGCCTAATGGGGATAATTAAGTTCTAGAAATGAAATCCCACTCTCCCCTCACAAAAGGAGTCTGCAGACCTCCAGAGTACAGTGGCACGAGACACCGCAGGCCGGAGCCGGTGATCCTCTGTTCAGTCCCATGATCCTCTGCTCAGGAACAGTGAAATCCGAAGAGTGTAAGATTCTGTGCATCTTTTACACCGCATGGTGTAGTCCCCCTTTTTTCACAGCCTTCTGTTTTCTTCAGTGTGGAGGCTTTATTTGGTGGCGGTTCTGGGCACATTTAGCTTACGTGCTCTTGCCGCTAACAACCCAAGCTCTTTTCTCGGATTTTATTATTCTGTTGGGACTAAAGCAAACAGCAACTCTAAGGCTGTGAGAGATTAGTGCGGTTTTAAGTAGGTGGAAAGTTGGATAAAATATTTTTATAACCCAGAACAATGGCATGTTGAAGGAGATGTTACAGGAACCTGAAACACGCATTTCCCATCTGTGTAAAATCCTTCTAAATCAGTTAGCAGGGCTCTTCCAGGCTCGCACTCAGCGTATCTAAAGCAGATGCTGACTTACATCTGCTTCGATACAGTGTTACCATGTCACCCTAAGGAAAAAGCATTTGTTCTTCCGAGCCATTAAAGTGGGACCAGACGGATTTAATTATCTCTGCTGAAGAAGGTGCCACCATTAAAGTCATACAGAGCTCAGATTTAAAACACAAAGGTTCTTCCCAATATTCATTTATACATTTCTTTACAAGTAAAAGTAATACAGAGGCTGGAGAGATGGCTCAGCAGTTAAGAGCACTGACTGCTCTTCCAGAGGACCTGGGTTCAAATCCTGAAGGCTCATAACCTTCTGTAAGTCCAGTTCCATGGGATCTAGTGCCCTCTTGTGGCTGGCTTCCACCTGCACCAGGAAGGCAAGTGGTACACAGAATTAAATGCAGGCCAAAAAAAAAGCAGGGGGTTTTTTGTTGTTTTGTTTTTTTAATTATTTTAAAGAGTAATACATGTTCAATATAGAAAACTTTGGAAGCTATATAAAGATATAAGAATATTGTAAAGGTGAGTCACACCTTTAATGACATCACTCTGGAAGTCAGAGTAGGTTTGCATCTTCTTAAGTTCAAGCAACCTTGTCTACAAAGTAAATTTGAGATCAGCTAAGGCTACATAGTGCACCTGTGTGGTGCTTTGAATTTGCCTTGGTCCAGGATAGTGGCACCATTTGGAAGTGTAACTTTGTTGGGGAAGGTGTTGTCACTGTGGGCTTTGGCTATGCCACGTTCCTAGCACCTTCGATGAAATGTAGAATTCTCAGCTCCTCCTATGTGTCCTCCCCTTAGCCTTGAGCAGGCCTGAAAGACCTTGTTTACCACAATAGACCAAAAATAATAGGACCTAGGTAGAGTTACCACCTTGGCTGTACGTACAGCCTGCTACAGGAACTTAGAAGAATAACTGCCCACTGAGCTTGCCTTGAGACATCTCCAGCTGTGACAAAGGATGGATTTCCCCCACCCATCTCCATCAGTGACCAAGTATGGGTCCCCTCACCCATCCCGGCTGAAGCAAGAAGGGGTTTGGTGGGGCCTTTCCCTTTAAATTGAGAGCTGAACATTAAACTTTGAGCCTTAATCAGAGAACTTTGTCTTGACTTCATTTCCTCTTGCCCTCCATCCCTTTTTCATTTCCAGCCCCACCTTTTAGGTAAACCCAGTTGATCCGTGGCCGCTGATGGCTACAGGTGGCGCCCGCAATGAGGGACCTGAAAATGGGGGACCCGCTGAGAAACGCTGTCTTAGGTGGAGCTCCATGGAAAACGGAAGAAGAGTATCCCACACTGGTAAGAAACGAACAAACTCTGATACTAGCACTAGTGATCGTTTGAAGGCCATGTTCCAAGTGTGTTTTTAGTGGATACGGTCTAAGCTGAATAGGTGTTGACCCGACACCGACCCACTAGGAGGTGACAGCGAATTATGGGGCAGGAGAATTCTAAACAGCCTGCAAGAGCTGCTCCTGGTGGGAGGAGCAAGATTTTCAAATCATATGTTAGAAAAATTCTTGGCAGAAATAGAATCATGCTGCCCATGGTTCCCACAAGAAGGAACTTATAACTGTACCTGCCGACAAAAGAATTGCTCAATTTGTTTTAGTTCCTTTGCATCAGCTTCCTTCCAAATTTGTTAAGAATGAGAAGACAAGATGGCTTTGGTTTCCTCTGATGTGTACTGGGTTTGATCTATTACTAGCAAGGGACCTAATCTTAAACTAATAATTGAAGGAAAAAGTTTTGAAGGATTAATAGATACTGGGGCTGATGTAACAATTATTAGAGGACAAGATTGGCCTTCAGCTTGGCCTTTATCTGATACTCTCACTCACGTTCAGGGGATTGGTCATGCCAATAACCAGAAACAGAGTTCTAAACTTCTAACTTGGAGAGATGAAGAGGACAAATTCAGGACAAATTCAATCCTATGTCATGCCGAATTTGCCTATAACCCTCTGGGAAGAGATCTCTTCTCACAGATGGCTTTTATGAGGTACAGCCCTAATGAAGTAGTGACTAAACAAATGCTAAGACAAAGATTTTTGCCTGGCCAAGGACTAGGAAAAGAAGGACAAGGTATTAAAACATTTGAAGCGCCTAAGCCTCACTTCTAACACTAGAGGTTTGGAGGTATTTTCCATAATAGCCACTGTCTTGCCTGCATCCCATGCTGATAAAATTCAATGGCTTAATAATGTCCCAGTGTGAGTTGATCAGTGGTCTTTGTCTAAAGAAAAAAATAAAAGCTGCCTCATCGCTTATACAGGAACAATTAGAGGCAGGACATATAATAGAATCTCAGTCACCTTAGAACACTCCAATATTTTTTTATCAAAAAAAATCTAAAAATGGTGATTGTTACAAGAGGATTAATGAAAAAAAAGGTTATGAAGCCACGGTATCTATGGGAGCTTTACAATCTAGGCTTCCATCTCCAATAGCCATTCCTAAAGGATATTAAAAAAAAAATAGTAGATTTAAAAGATTGTTTCTTTACTATTCCCTTACATCCTCAAGATTGTAAAAGATTTGCTTTCAGTGTTCCTTCTATTAATTTTAGAGAGCCAATGAAAAGGTATCATTGGGTAGTTCTTCCTCAGGGCATGGCTAATAGTCCTACTTAGTCAGAAGTTTGTAGCACAAGCCATTGAGCCTTAAGACGGCAATGGCCAATGATGTACATCATACATTACACAGATGATATTCTTTTAGGAGAGATCCTAGGACTTGCTTTTATGTTACAGAGATTTACAGCAGGCGTTAGCTGATAAAGGACTACAAATAGCTCCTGAAAAGATACAAACTCAGGATCCTTATTATTTAGGCTTCAGGATTACAGATCAAGCCGTTTGTCCCAGAAGATAATCATCTGTAGGGACAGTTTAAAAACTTTAAATGATTTTCAAAAGCTGTTAGGTGATATCAGTTGGCTCCGTCCCTATTTAAAGCTTACTACAGGGAATTGAAACCTCTATTTGATATTCTCAAAGGGAGTGCTGATCCCTGCCTCCCTTCGATCTTTAACCCCAGAAGATTGTTGGTCCTTACTAACAAGTAGAAAGAGCTATTGAGAAACAATTTGTTACTTACATAGATTATTCCTTGACTCTACATTTGTTGATTTTTAATACAACTACACAGATTGTTGTGGACAAAGGCTCCCTCGTGTAAACATACCATATTACCATATTATGAGGCAGTAGCCCATATGATTATACTTGGAAGAAAACAGGCACTGATTTATTTTGACAAAGAACAGACATCATTATTCAGCCTTTTAATGCACACAAATACTTAGTTAAAACAAATAGTAAGATTGGTTGCTTGCTCAAATATGATTTAATGGCATTATAGACAATCATTATCCTCCAGATAGGTTGATACAATTTTTAAATGTACATAAGGTTATATTTCCTAACATGACTTCTTTCAGCCTCTACATGATGCTCTTTTAATCTTTACTGATGGCTCCTCTAAAAGACAAACAAGGTATCTCATAAATACATAACAGGTAGTCACAGAGACTCCTGGACTCTCTGCTCAGCTAGCAGAATGACAACAGTTCTGAATGTTTCAGTCTGTAAATGATGCTTTTAATCTTTTCACTGATAGCCTATATGTGGCTCAGTCTGTCCCTTATTGGAAACTTGTGGTGTATTTCAGTTCAATACACCAGCCGGATCTCTGTTTTCACAACTACAAAACCTCATTCTTACCAGAAAAAAATCCCTTTTATATTGGTCCCTATAAGAGCTCATTCTGGTCTTCCTGGACCTTTAGCTACAGACCTTTTAATAGGAGAAGCCTTAATTTAGATTCTGTTACATTGGCTAGACGTGATCATAATAAATTTCATCTCTCTAGTCACACCTTAAGGGTCAGACATAAGATCACTAAAGAACAGGCTAAAATGATTGTAAAACAATGCCCTAACTGTCTTACTTTATCTCCAGTCCCCCATTTAGGTGTTAATCCAAGAGGCCTTATGCCCAATCATATTTGACAAATAGATATAACCCGTTATACAAAATTTTAAAAATATACATGTCTATATTAACACTTGCTCAAGATTCCTTTTTGCTTCTCTACACATGAGAGAAGCCTCTAGAAATGTAATTGATCATTGCTTACAAGCCTTTAATGCTATGAGATTACAAAGTCATTAAGACAGACAATGGGCCAGCCTATACTAGAAACAACTTTACATCATTTATAAAAAATTTGGTATTAACATAAAACTAGAATTCCTTATTAGCCGGGGGTGGTGGTGGTGGCGGCGCACGCCTTTAATCCCACACTGGGAGCAGAGGCAGGCGGATTTCTGAGTTCGAGGACAGCCTGGTCTACAGAGTGAGTTCCAGGATAGCCAGGGCTACACAAAGAAACCCTGTCTCGACAAAAAAACAAAACAAAAAGAATTCCTTATAACCCAATGGGACAAAAATTGTTGAATGTACACATTACACTCTAAAATATTGGTTGTAAAAACTAAAAAGGGAGACTTATACCCCCCAAGGTCACCAAAGCACACCTTGCTTTTGTCTTGTTTTAAATTTTCTGCAAACGGATGCTAAAGGTCAGTCTGCAGCGGATCGCCACTGGCTCCAGTCACTTACAGCTCATTTTCCAGGGTCAAATGGAGAGACCCCCTAATACATGGAATGGTCTGTGTTTTTCAGAAAAAGAAAATGGCTGCCTGAAAGATTGGTCTGTCAAGTGGACACAGATCTTGAGTCTAATGATTATGATTCTAATGATGAAGATGGCTCAAAATCCTTATCAGCCAGCTGACTTACCACGGCATATAGTCTCCACTCTTACTGGAGAGTAAGTGTTTTTTTATCATCACTTAAAAACCACCCACTATATACCTGGTGGCCAGACTTTGTGTCTGATCCCTGTCAACCAACAGTTGGATAAGATACTGGAACATTCCCACTTACAATTTATTTTCTACACTTGCTTAGATAATCTTGTTGCTTTTAACCTTTGAACCTTGTATCTCAAGCGATTGGTTGCTTTCACACAGGATCACTCTCAGCAAGCTCAGCTATTCACCATGACAGTTGTCCATCGCTATGAAGAATTGCATTGAGTGCGTGCTCACAGGTCCTTTGGTCTGAATGTGGCTTTGGTCTGTATGGGAAAGAGTGTGTCGAAGATGGGTAAAAAGTGTTCTTGAGCTCCTATAGACCTAAGACAGAGGCCATACATCAATATGCTTCATGTTTTCCACCTGACGCTAAAGGACTTTTAACCAACAAGCCAACATAATAGGCCAGGTGGAGTTACCCACCGTGATGTGAAATCATTCGCCTGCATCAGGAACAATAGAATAACTGCCTCTGAAGCATACCTAAAAGGGGATGTACAATGTGCGTCCACCTCTCAGCAGTGACAAGGTAAGGGTCCCCAACCCATCTGGCTGAAGTAAGGAGTCCCACGTGGTCAGCTGGCTACTTAGAAATGAATGCTGAACTTACTTGAGCCTTGATCAGAGACTTTGTCTTGACTAATGTTCCCTTGCCTCCTCCCTTTTCATTCCAAGACCCCCCCTTTCTGGTAAACCCAGTTAGGGGCCGCAGGTGGGTTACATTACATTGGACACATACTTGGCCTTGCCAGGATCTTGTCTTGTTCCATTTGCTGATAATGGCCTGAACCTCTGAACTTAAGCACCCCTATTAAACATGTTGTGCCTTGTAGTAGTTAGCCTGCCACACCTGCTCTGGTCACAGCTAGTCTCCCATCTTACTAATAACGAACACTGCTTTAAAAAACAAACCAAAAAATTCTATAACATTTATGTATGTGTTACACAATAACACCAGCACGACACATGTTAATAATAGCAAAAGCACAAATATAATGACTATATATGCTGGGTATACAGTCACAAAATGAGACACATTGTTAATTAGTAAGTAACATGTGTTTATACTCCAGCATTGTTCCAAACTTATCTCAGTTTAGCCCATAACTATGAAGTAACGGTAATGACATTTGCTTTAGAAGGGCTTCTTTCCTATGTAAGGCCCGGTGCCCTAGATGCCTAAATCTCATCAGCTGCACATGGAAGCCAAAGACAACTGTTTATAATCAGGTTCTCTTCTTGTACCAGGGTTCCAGAGATTGAGCTGAGGTCATCAAGCTTGGTGGCAAGTGCCCTTAACCACTGAGACATCTCGCTGCCCCTATCTCTATACATTTTTTCAAAATATTTTCTGTGACCAGGGCTGGAGAAATGGCTCAGCATAGTTCACTGGTTGCTCTTGAAGAGGAACCAGGTTCAATTCCCAGCATCCACATGAAGCTCACAACCATCTGCAAGTCCAGTCCCAAGACACCTAGCACCCTATTCTGACCTCCTCAGGCAATAGGCACAAACATAGCACATAAACATACATGCAGACAAAACAACCACATCATAAAATAAATTGCCAGGCATAGTGAGTGGCACATGTCTTTAATCCTAACACTTGGGAGACAGGGGCAGGTGGGTCTCTGTGAGTTCAAGGCCAGCCTAGTCAACATAGTGAGTTCCAGGACAGCCAGGATTATAGAGAGACATAGATGATGATAGATAGATAGATAGATAGATAGATAGATATTCAGTACAAGATGGAGATAGATATAGATAGTAATAGATAGATGATAGAGATAGATGATAGATATCCTATGTACAAGGCCCAGATTTTAATCTCTAACATTGAAAATATATATGTTTAGGGTCTAGTTAAAGGGGATTGCTGCCAAATCTGGTAACCTGAGTGTGATCTCCCCAGTCCACATGGTAAAAGGAGAGAACCAACTCTCCTGAATCTGTCCTCTGGTCTCTACGTGTGCGCTGTGGCATAAGCACATCTGTGATAAACACACACTTTGAAGGACCATGAGTGTGTGGAAAGACAAACTGAGAACTGAGAGTTGAGGTTTGGATTTCATATTTGGTTAGTCACTGAGGCGGTGGTGGCGTACGCCTTTAGTCCCAGCACTCAGGAAGCACAGGCAGGCAGATCTCTGAGTTCAAGTCCAGCCTGGTCTACAAGGTGAGTTCCAAGACAGCCAGGGCTACACAGAGAAGCCTGGTCTTGAAAAACAAACAAACAAACAAACAAACCCCCTAAGTGCTCAACAAGTTCCTGCTCTTTAAGTTCCTGTCCTGACCTCTTTCATTAATGGACACAATGTGTAATAGAAATAACCCCTTTCCTCCCTACTTGCCTTGGTCGTGGTCTTTAACGAAACAATGGAGAGCAAACTAGGATGAGTGTCCTCAGCGACCATCTTACTATTTAGTTCTGGAAGGCAACCAGAGCAGTAGCCAGATTCTGTATTGTTTTGGAGGCCACAAAGTCCTCCCTGATGGACAGCTAGCTCATAGAGAGATAACCCACACATGACATCAGGATTTCTTTTCTTCTTAAAAACAATTATATTTCTTTTTAAAATGTTATTTATATATGTATGTGTGTTCTGTTTGCATGCCCAGAAGAGGGCATCAGATCTCAGTATAGATGGTTGTGAACCACCATGTGGGTTCTGGGAATTGAACTCCGGACCTCTGGAAGAGCAGCCAGTGCTCTTAACCGCTGAGCCATCTCTCCAGCCCCATGGTTTCTGGGGACAAATTTGCCCACCAATGCAGAGTGCCTCTGCTCAAACTCTTTTTTAATTGGTTTACCAAGCATCGTGTTTCCTTATGGCTGTCTCATACATCCTTAGTTTTAATGGACCCTTGCATCTACCCAGTTCTTCTTCATCCCCGATTAAATCTTTCCATCTCCAGTATCCCTCTGTGGGAGTTTGACTGACAATGTCTCCGAAGGCCCATATGTTTGAATACTGTCCCCAGTTGGTAGAAACTGTTTAGGAAGGATTAGGGGGGTAGCCTTGTTGGAGGAGGTGTTACTGATGGCAAGCTTTGACACATTAAAAGACTCAAGTTATGAGCACTGACTGTTCATCCAGAGGTTGTGAGTTTCCATTCCCAGCTACCATATGGTGGCTCACAAACATATGAAACAGGATCTGATGCCCTCTTCTGGTATGTCTGAAGAAAGCTACAGTGTACTCACATTTATAAAATAAATAAATAAGTCTTTAAAAAAAAAAAAAAGACTCATGTTGCCAGGTGGTGGTACATGCCTTTAATCTCACCACTAAGAAGGAAAAGCAGGGGGCTGGAGAGATGGCTCATGGTTAAGAACACTGATTGCTCTTCCAGAGGTCCTGAGTTTAATTCCCAGCAACCACATGGTGGCTCACAACCATCTGTAATGGGATCTGACACCCTCTTCTGGTGTGTCTGATCACACCAACTGTGTACTCACACTTCATAAAATAAATAAATCTTTAAAAAAAAAAAAAAAAAAGAAGAAGAAAGGAAAAGGCAGGGAGGAGATTTCTGTGAGTCTGAGCCTAGCCTGATCTACAGAATGAGTTCTGAGACATCCAAAGCTATACAGAAAGACCCTGTCTCAAAAAACCAAAACCAAACAACAAAACAAAAAACAAAGAAGACTCCAAGTTCTCTCTCTCTCTCTCCCCCTTTCCCCTTTCTCTCTCCCTCTTCTCCTCTGTCTCTCCTCTCTCCCTCTCTCCCCTCCCCCCCCCCCCTTTGTGCTTGTGGATCAGATGTAAGTTCTCAGCTACTGTACTGTTCCAGCCCCATGCCTGTTGTCTTGTTCCCTGCCATGATGGTAATAGGCAGTTGTAAGATATTTGAACACACTGTGAATCCTGAGATTGTGTTGTTTACTGTAAAACCCTGTTTCTAGTTATAATTTTCTCAGCCTTAGCACACACCTTTAATCTCTCTGGCTGGAATACAAACACACCCTTAGCACAGATAATCCCAATAAATGAAGGTAAAGTTAGTTTGCAGAAGGAAGCAGCCATGTCTGAAAATGGTGTCTAATTGAGGGACACACAAAGTGACAAATTAGAGAAAGATTTGACATAACAGGATATGCCCAACTCTCACGAGAAGAGGAACAGGAAGCTATAAGAGAGAGCAATGTAGAAATAAAGAAGAAGAGAAAAGTTTTCCTGGGAGAGTTTAACAGAGACAGGTTGAAGAGAGAACAAGCTAGACACAGGTGAAGGCTGAACTCCAAAAGAATGAGGAGTCAAATTAAAACAGATTGCTAGAGTTAGTGTGAGGAAAGCAGAGCAAAAAGTCAGAGGCTGAGAGAGAAACCAGATTGAATCAGTCAGCTTGGAGAGGAGTTTTGAGCCAGAACAGCTGAGTAAACTAGCCAGGCAGTTCAGAAGAAACTGGGAAGGGAGGAAGGGTAAGTTTATTCAGCAGCGAGTCTCAGAGGCTGAAAACATTCTCGGCCTAGATAAGATTGTACAGAGGCTAGTAGCTTCCAGGAGAAGGCCTAGGTTAGCAGAAGGAGGCAAGATGACAGTTGCTTCAGGTGAATAAGTTACTTTTTCAATAGCTTTACTCTCTGAACTATAGCCTCAAATTAAATGTTCTTTTACAAGTTACCTTGGTTATGATAGACCAGGATATCCTTGAACTCAAGAGATTTACCTGCCTCTGCTTCCCGAGTGCTGGAATTAAAGGTATATACCACCACACCATGATACGTATAGGTCTCCTTCTTCTTCTTCTTTTTTTTGTGTGTGTGTTTGTTTGTTGTTTTCTTTTTCTTTCTTTTTTTTTGGGGGGGGGGGGTGTTTCGAGACAGGGTTTCTCTGTGTAGCCGGCTGTCCTGGAACTCACTCTGTAGACCAGGCTGGCCTCGAACTCAGAAATCCGCCTGCCTCTGCCTCCCAAGTGCTGGGATTAAAGGCGTGTGCCACCACTGCCCAGCGAGTCTTCTTTTTCTCTAGATTTTTTTGTAAAATGTTTGTCAATTTTACTTATCTTTTCAAAGAATCTATTTTTGTTTCATTGATTCTTTGCAGTTTTTAAGTTTCCACTTCATTAATTTCTGCCTAATCTTAATTATTCCTTCCTACCTACGATCTGAGTTTGAAGTGTCCTTTTTCCGAGGTCTAGGGTATATTATTAAATTATTTAGTTAAAATGTCACTGTTTTTTGAGGGGGAGGGGTTGGTTTATTTATTTGTTTTGCTCTTAGTTTTTATCTTTTCTGTATTATTTTGCCTGTGTGTATGTATACCACATACTTACCTATGTGTATTTTATACCACATACTTCTGTGTCCATGGGAATCAGAAGAGAGCATTGGATTCCCTGGAACTAGAATTATAGATGTTTGTGAGTCATGTATGAGTGCTAGAAACCAAACCTGGATCCTCTTTAAGAATAATAAGCTTAGCTTTTAACCACTAAACCACCCTCCCACAATTTTATTTTTTTTAAGATTTATTTATTTATTTATGTATATGAGTGATTCTGCCTGCACATACACCTGCATGCCAGAAGAGGTTGAACCTTTTGGAGTGAGCTTCTGTCAGTACCTGCAGTGTGGAGGAGTTGACCCCTCCTCTCGGCTCTCCTTGGCTCAGTTTGTACTTTATGTTGGACAGGCAAATGGAAACCTTGGCTTTCTGTGGCAATCTCCTCTATAGCATCGTCGCAGTGATCGAGGGGAGGCTGTTACAGGTCATCCCTTGGTAGTTGGCTTCCATTTACCTCACTCTGCCTTCCTCCACCTGTCTTCCTGAAGAGCCAGTGTGTGAGGAGAAGCATGTTCTGGGAAGATGGACGCCGCTGTCACTGGCTCAGGCTGGTTAATCCAGGTGCCAGTCTGTGCCAGTCTGCAGCAGCTCCCTGCTTCTCTGCAGAGGTCTTCCCTAGCTTATCAAATTCACTCACAGATGTTGTCTCTGGCAGAAAGAGATTACAGTGTGTTTTCTCTCCTCGACTTTTCATCAGTGAGCCTTCTAATCTGACATTTAATCCCAAGTATTTTTGTTGTTTTGTTTTTATTTTGTTTTAGTTATTTTTTTTTGTTTTTTTTGTTTTGTTTTGTTTTGTTTTTTCGAAGACAGGGTTTCTCTGTGTAGCCCTGGCTGTCCTGGAACTCACTCTGTAGACCAGGCTGGTCCTCGAACTTCAGAAATCCGCCTGCCTCTGCCTCCCAAGTGCTGGGATTAAAGGCGTGCCCACCACCGCCGGTCGTTTAGTTATTTTGTTTTGTTTTGTTTTTAAGACCAGAATCTTATATTTCCCAGGCTGGCCACTTACTCTCTAATAGCTAAGGGTGACCTTGAACTCCTGATCCTCTACTTCTACCTCCTGAGGGCTGAGACTACAGGAATGCACCACCGAGCCTGGTTATGCAGAACTGGGGAATCAGGCCTAGGATTTCACCCACACTAGACAGGTATGCTCCAAGCTCCCGAGCCCCATCTCCAGCCATTGAGTAAAATTTCTTTTTTTTTTTTTTTTCCTAGAACTGAGGACAAACCAGGGCCCATCCCCAACCCCAAGTAAAATTTCTAAGTTAGAAAAATATCACAGGCAGGAATTGTTGAGAGGCAGATTTTGAGTCCGCAACCCACACCTGTCTGTGAGATTGACTGTGTATTTTACACTCACAGGTATCTCCTCAGACCACCACATCCAAGCACCCCATGGCCTCTAGCTAGCAGCTAGAATATTGGACCGCACTATCCTATACCACCAAACCTAGAGCCGTGAGAATTGTGAAATGTCCAAACATGTGTTTGTATGGAGAACTCAATCTCAAAGGAACCAGAGATATGAAGATATGAAAGATTAAAAACATGTTGCTAGCTAGGTGTGTTGGTGCATGCCTGTGGGGACAGAAAACCAGACTGCAGGTCCAGGCTGTCCTGGAACTCATAATGATCCTCCTGCCTCAGCCAGCTGGGATGCTGGGGGTCAAGCTCCGGACTTCACATACCCAGACAAGTACTCTGCCACTGGAGTATGCCTCTCAGCCCACCACGTCATTGCTTGCAAAGATCACTGGTTACCTTGCTCACTGATGTGACAAATTCTTGACCTACAATATAAAGGAGGAGGGTTTATTTTTGTCTCATAATCCCAAAGTACAGTTCATCTTGGCAGGGAAGGCATGATGGCAGCTGGTCACATTGCATCCACATAGGGAGCAGAGAGAGAGGGCTGGACTCACTTTCTGCTTTTTATTTAATGGAGACCCCAGCACATGAATAGCACCACCCACGGTTAGCATCTGTCTGCTTTGGATAACCTAATCTAGAAACTCCTCCAAGGCGGGGCCAACAATGTGTTTCCTAGGTGACTCTAGATCTATCAAACTGAAAGGCAACTTAGTGGATGCACCTACTGACTGTTCTTAGTGGACGCACCTTATTAACCTGTTTTTCAGCCTTCAGTTTTGCCTCTGTTCCATGCTATCCAAGGAGTGGTTCTGAAATGCAAACCTGATCTTTGCATTCCATCATTTACAATCTTGAGGTGGAATGGAAGTATAGCTTGGTGGTAAATGCATGCTCAGCACAGGCAAGATTGTGTGCTCAATCCCAGTCTGCTGGCACAGGCCCATTCTCCTATTACTTGGGAGACAGAAGCAGGGGAGTTGACAAGAAGGTGAGCCCAGCTTGGACTACGCAGCAAGAACCAGGACCCTGTCTTAAACTAAACAAAATCTAGGCTAGATGATACACACTTGTAATCTCAGAAGTTGGGAGGTGAGGAAGGTAACAATCAGAAGTTCAAAGGCATCCCCAGCTACCTGAGACCTGTCTCAAAATATGATGAGACGATGATGATGACAACAACGATGGTGGTGGCGGTGGTGATGAATTGAAGCTGCCCGCGGCCTCAAATCAACTGGGTTCACCTGAAAGGGGGCTGGGAACAAAAGGGGACGGAGGGTGAGAAGAGATGAAGCCTAGACAAAGTTCTCTGATCAAGGCTCATGCTTTAATGTTCAGCTCTCAATTTAAAGGGAAAAGCTTGCCAAAAAACCCTTTCTGGTTTCAGCCGGAGAGATGGGTGGGGTAACCATTCTTGGTCACAGGTCACTACCGGAGATGTCTCAAAGCAAGCCCTGGGGCAGTTCTTCTTTTTCCTTTCTGTGCAGTCAAGGTGGGCAACTCCACCTAGATCCTTGTCGCTTGGTCTGTTGTGGTAAACAGGGTCTGCTCAAGGCCAGGGGAAGGTCACAATGAATAAAACCTTCCAGCAAAAAAAAAAAAAAAAAAAAAAAAAAAAAAAAATCCTTCTCTGCTTGGATGACTCCTCTGCTTGTTTTTGGTTTGTTTGGTTTGTTCTTTTAGACAGGGTCTCTCCCTTTAGCCCTGGCTGTCCTGTGACTCTCTAAATAGACCAGGCTGGCCTCAACTCACAGAGAAATTCTGCTTCTGCTTCCCTGGTGCTGGGATGAAAGTCATCTTCCACTGGCAGTGGTAGCTGCATACCTTGAATCCCAGGACTCAGCAGGCAGAGGCAGGCAGATCTCTTGAGTTCGTAGTCCAGCCTGGTCTGCAGAGTGAGTTCCAGGATAACCAGGGCTACACAGAGAAATTCTGTCTCAAAAAATAAAACAACAATGACAAAAAGAGGTGTGTCCCACTGCAGCCTGCCTCCTGTGCCTTCCTTAGAGCCCAGGTTTGGTGTGGTATACTATTGGAAGCCGTGGGTGATGCTCTCATCCGCACTGGAACCATTCTGAGACTAATACTGCTAAAGTGCCAAGTCGGTTCCGTGGACTGCTGTCTTCTCACGAGCCTGGGCTCCTTAAAAGAAGAAAATATGTTTTCTTATTTATTTATTTATTTATTTATTTATTTATTTATTTATTTATTTCCCCAGGCCCTATAAATTAACTAGCACACAGAAAGGCCTCTCAGTAAATTAATCACTGCCAGAAATTGCCAGAATCCAGTCGTGTGAAGGCTTTTTTTTTTTTTCCTAATTCTAACTATTCTGTCTGTCTAGAATTTATTAACCTACTGACAAAGTAAAGAGCACTCTCTCTCTCTCTCTCTCTCTCTCTCTCTCTCTCTCTCTCTTCCCCCCCCCCCAATCCAGAATATATCATGAGCTAAAAAAAAAAAGTCAGCCGGGCAGTGGTGGCTGCACGCGTTTAACCCCAGCACTTGGGAGGCAGAGGCAGGTGGATTTCTGAGTTCGAGTCCAGCCTGGTCTACAGAGTGAGTTCCAGGACAGCCAGGAGTACACAGAGAAACCCTGTCTCCAAAAAACAAAACAGAACGAAAAGTCAAGACAAATGACAGAATTTTTAAAAACTGGTTATGAATCTGAACCATGTTCTCAAAAGAAAAAGTAAAAATAGCTGAAAATAAAATCTTAAAAAAATATTCAACATCCTTATGCTTAGGAAAATGCATATTAAAACTACTTAGATACGGTGGCTTACGATTTATCTCACCTAGACCCTAAGAGGCTGACTGCTCCAGCTTAGCGCAACTTCTTACACAGTATGTTTGTCCTACGAGCTTTTTGAAAAGAAAATAATGGCCCTTATCCCTCTCAGCTGAACAGGTTGTAAAAATGGGAGTCTCCATTTCAAATGAAATTCCAAAGGCCTTCAGTAAGACAACCGGAACCGCCAGCAGTGTGGCGCATGCCTTTAATCCAGCACTGGGAGGCAGAGGAGGTGGATTTCTGAGTTCGAGGCCAGCTGTAGCGGTCTACAGGTGAGTTCCAGGACAGCCAGGGCTACACAGAGAAACCTGTCTCGAAAAACCAAAACAAAAAAAAAAAAAAGTACGAACAACTCCTCTATGCTGAGGGGCTTGGAATGGGTGTCCTACGGACGAAGGGCATGTGGAAGCCCAGGCCAGAGAGGCCTCGATCAGACAACCTGGGTCGCTACAGAACATCTGGGCCCCTTGAGGGAGAGCAGGAATTCAGCGGCTTAGTGGTGGACAGATATGCCATTTCATGGCTTTCTGGCTAGAGCACAGTTACTTTTTTTTTCCAAGTGAGATCATAGGTGGCTCTAGAGATGCCTCAGATGGAGGGTAATTGGCTGAGGTGAAAACCAGGAGCCTTCAGGGTGCACAAGGGGTTTAGGATGTGCCTTTTAAGCCAGGCATTGGTGGCGCACGCCTTTAATCCCAGCACTTGGGAGGCAGAGGCAGGCGGATTTCTGAGTTCAAGGCCAGCCTGGTCTACAGAGTGAGTTCCAGGACAGCCAGGGCTACACAGGGAAACCCTGTCTCGAAAACAACAACAACAACAAAAGAATGTGCCTTTTAATGTACATGAAGTATCTGTCTGGTGAATGTAAGAAATAAGTCACTGGAGAAAACGAAGAATAGACTCCCTGGGACCTCAAAAACGCAAGGTCTGTCATGGAGAATGCTTGGCTCAACAGGCTCCCGACCCTGCCCCCACTGCGGATAAACTGCAGGGTAGGAGAGACACTTCAGTTGCCTGTTTTTTCAGCAACCTCACTCGGTCAGGGCCTATGATGGGGATCACTACTTCCCAGAATTCCAAGGGTAGCAGGTTTCTTGAAGGTTAGGCCTGTTTTACAGCCTGGTTTTGGGATGGGGGGGTTTCCTTTAGCTAGGATACTAGAAGATTGTAGGTTTGCAGCTGGGAAAAAGCGAAGCAAATGTTGATTGTGTTGGAATTCTTGGTTCTCAGCTGGTGAAAGACTTCAATTAGACTCCAGAGTGAGGACTCGTTTCCCTTCCTACATCCCATAGTTTTCTTCTCTTTCTTATTTTGCCTTAATTTTAGATCCTGTCAAATGGACCATATTAGCCACCACATGTTCATCTCAATTGTCAGTTTCATGAGATCTAGAATCACTAGAGCATTTTGTATCTGGGCATGCCTGAAGGGGATTATCTTAGTAATTGAGGTGGGAACAGCTGCTCACTAAGTGACACCATTCCCTAGAGAGGGATCCTAGACGTGTGTGTGTGTGTGTGTGTGTGTGTGTGTGTGTGAGCTGAGAAGAAGTATTCCTTATTCTCTTTTTCCTGACCATGGGCACAAGGTGATCAGCTTCCTCACTGTGGCAGTTTGGGAAGAATGGCCCTCATAGGCTTATGAATTTGAAGGCTTGGTCCTATGTTGTGGATAGCCTCAGCCTTGTATTTTGATCCTAGTTCCCAGTGGGTAGCCCCAGCTTTGTATTTTGATCCTAGTTTCACTTTCCTGGGAGGGCTGCAGAGGATGATTGAATCTGTACACAGGTGACGTCTTGTGAACCTTCTGTCCAATTAAAACTTGTAAAATAAAGTCTAGAGCCAGAGATTGGGCAGTAGAAGGGGAGGCGGAGAAAAAGGCTTAGGGGAGGAGAGAGTGAGAAGAATTTGATATAAAAGGCAGAGGTAGAAGCAGAAGGAAGTTGACGGCAGAAGGAAGTCGTCAGAGGAAGGAGTAGGAAGCCAACAACGGAGGAGCCGGAGCTGGAAGAACAAGCATGCAGCCTGGATAAACCCCAAGTTATAAGGGATCTCATAGCTGGGGAATAGAATAGTGTAATGGTAAATCTGCCCAATCTAGGCGTGTAATTTATACCCTAATTATTGAGTTGTAATTTCCTTTACTGGTCTTATTTGGGTCGGAGATTTACCACAACAGTCCTAGTTGGTGGAACTGTTTAGGAAGGATTAGGACGTCTGGCCTTTGGAGGAGGTGTGTCATGGTGGGTGGACTTTGAGGTTTCAAATGCCATGCCATTCCCAGTCTCTCTCTCAGCCTCCAACTTTCTGATAAGATGTGAGCTCTCAGCTGCTGCTTCTTCTGCCTGCCGCCATGCTCCTTCCGCCTGCCGCCATGCTCCCCGTCATGATGATCATGGACTCACCCTCTGAAACTGGAAGTGAGTCCCAGTTAAATGTTATCACTTATAAGTTGCCTTGGTCATAGTGTCTCTTCATAGCAATAGAACAGAAACTAAGACACCCACCATGAGGGGTTGTGCAATGGCAAATCTTGGCTGTCAACTAGACACTTGTGGGAACCTCCACAGATGATTCTCCATCAGTTGGTTTGTAGGCACGTCTGTGGGGCATGCTAGTTGATATTGATTTTTTCACTGCTAATTTGATATAGAAGACCCCAGCCCACTGTGGATAATGCCATCCCTAGGTTGGTGGGCCTGTATAAGGAAGGTATCTGGGGGTCTGGAGAGATGTCTCAGCAGTTAACAGCATATACAGGACTTCCAGAGTACCAGAGTTCAATTCATAGCATCTGACACCTCCAGTGCTGCCCAAAATACCGAGCTCAGGCATAGGCCTGGGGGATTAAGGAAAGACTCAGACTCGGGTCATCCGTTATAAGAGAACACCAATGCCTTTACTGGGCAGGTTCAATATATACACCAAGTCAGGGAAGGAAAAACACAAACTCAGGGAAAAACAGGAACTCAACTGGGGGGCAATGGGATGTCATGTGTAAATTCCCTTCCTGGGGCACCATGCCTTAGTCAGGATGTCCTTGATCTTAGAGGAACTGCAGAATGTTACTTAGTAGACAGCAGCACACAGAAAGTCTCAGCCAAGCGGGAGGTGTGGCACGCCTTTAATCCACACTGCAGGCAGGCAGGCGATTGTTGAGTTCGAGGCAGCTGGTCTACAGGTTGATCCAGGACAGCCAGGCATATTGAGAATCATTCTTGAAAACCAAAAAAAAATACAAAAAAATAAATAAAAATAAAAAAAAAAATTAAAAAAAAAAAAAAAAAAAAAAAAAAGCTGAGCAAGGCAGAAAAAGCAAGCAAGCAAGCAAGCAGTGTTCTTTTATGTTCTCTGCTATAGTTCCTGCCTCTCCCACACTTGCTGATGGACTGCAAGCTGAAATAAAGTCCCTCTCTTCCCCAAACTGCTTTTGGGAAATGTTTTATCACCGCAACAGAAAGTAGGGTTGGGGGTTAGTCCGGTGCTGCTGTGTGTTCAAATGTTTAATACTGGCCACTAAGATCTGGTTGCCTTCCCTCCCAAACCCAGAAGCAGATTCTCACCAAGTGATGCTATGTAAACCTTGCTTCCCAATTTAAATTAATTGGTTAATAAAGGCTAAAGCCTGTGATTGGGCAGTAGGGAGAGAAAGGCGGACTTGAGGATTGAGTGAGGGGTCTCAGGAGAGAGGAAAAGAAGAAGAAAGGAGACAAAGAGAGGACAAGGCCACCATAAAAAGAGATGGACCATGAGCACATGGCCAGGAGAAACAACAAGTAACAAGGGACATATGGCTGGGATATAAGAACAGCTCAAAACCTGCCCAATCTAGACTCACAGCTGTAAATAAAACACCTGGATTGTGTGTCTTTTATATGGGCTTGATAGAATAAGTAATCCATTTTACAAAGCAGACTACAACAGACTGTATCCTTGGATGTGATCGGAAATAACCTCTTTCTTCCTTAAATTGCTTCTGTTAGCCGGACGTTGGTGGCACACGCCTTTAGTCCCAGCACTTGGGAGCCAGAGGCAGGCGGATTTCTGAGTTCGAGGCCAGCCTGGTCTACAGAGTGAGTTCCAGGACAGCCAGGGCTATACAGAGAAGCCCTGTCTTGAAAAACAAAAAAACAACAAAAAGAAAGAAAAAACAACAAAAAAAATTGCTTCTGTTATCAAAACAGGGTAGGAAATTAATTCAGGCCCTCTCCCTGACATGGCATCTGCTGTAAGCACATTGTTAGGGTAAAAAATTAAAAACATCTTGAGACACAGAGTAAGGAATTCATGGTCAGCAGAGACCACTAACAACTTGTTAAAATTAGCCATAATAATAATAATTTTGAGCCTCTTCAGGGGCAGAGTGACCAAAAACGAAAAAAGAAGCAAAGACGCAAAGCATACAAGTCTAAACAAGCAAATGAGTAATGGGTCATCTGGTACTTTGAGTCTGAGGATTCATGGTCAAAAATAACTAGTCCATGCAAATTGCTGATGTTTAAAATATCCAATCATGTGTAACCGCGCCAAATCTCCCTGCTCTTCCCACCCCCTACCTATAAAAGTTCCCAACTTCCTGGGGTCTTGGTCGAATCCCCTGTCTCCTGCGTGAGATATGATTCGAACCGAGGGGCCCCTCGTTATTAAAAAGCTACCTTTTTGCTAATTGCATCAAGATGGTCTCATGTGTCCTTGGGTGGTAAGCCTATTCCCAGATCAGCATGAGGGACTCCCCCTTGTGAGGCCCTTTCACACATCGGCCTCAGTGGGGGCAGGAAAGGCACAGAGCAGAAGCTGGGGCACCGTTGCCATGGTACAGCAATTCCCAGGCTTGAGGCAGGAATAGTGGTCTTAATGAGCCTTGGAACAACTCCACTACACACCGATGTCTATGAGGACATCTCTGTCCTGATAAAATGGAATAGAGAGATTCTGGTTACTACAGTCCACTGTCTAAAAACCATCCCCAAACCTTCAGCAGTAAATACTAGTCAGGTAAAATGCACTGCTCATGAAATCGTTCTTGTTTTGTTCTGTGCTTTGAGACAGGGTCTCCCTGTATATAGCCTACTCTGGCCTCAAACTAGTGATTCTCCTGCCTTCTATCCCATCCACTTGTCATAATTTTATGTTTTTAAAACCAGGGTAGAAGGCATAAAGGTGTAGCTCACCAGAGCGGGTGGGGAAAGGTGGGGAGGGAGAGACACACAGATAGAGACAGAAAGGGGGGAAGGAGAGAAAAGGAGAAGGAAGATGTTACAGGCATAACACACAATCCTACAGGACAATCGATTGTGGAGAGATCTAATCAAACTCTAAAGGAGATGCTTAATAGGCAAAAGGGATCAACAAAAACCCCCAAAGATAGATTACATTGTGCTTTATTAACCTTAATTTTTTAAATGCTAATGAACAAAACACCACAGCTGCTAAAGACATTGGATGGTGGAAAAAACTACTGAACTAAACCAACCTGTTTATATTAAGTATATTCTGACATCAGAATGGAAAGTGGGAAATGTGTTGTCTGGGGGAGAGGTTATGCCTATGTTTCCACAGGAAAAGAAAAGCTGTGGGTTCTTTCCAAGTTGATAAAAATCAGACATGACAAAGGGAGACCTCCTGAAGACCTTGGTGACACAGAAGAAAAGGGAAAAGAGACTAACACAACCAACCAAATAAGTGACATATATGTGGTGATGTTTATGTCTCTTATATGGAGACAGCTCTGCAACCAGCTGAGACTAAAATGTTTATACACAGCCAATAACACTTATTGGGTACTAATTTCTCATGACTTGTTATTACGTGCCATCCTTTATGAGGGCATGTATACAAAGTTATATTACAGTTTGATTAAGTGATCAAACTAACCTGAAGAAAGGCAGTCGTCTTTCTTTATTGATCTTCATTGACCAATCTGTGCACACTGCAAGCTCCATGTGAATGTCCTTACAGAACTACCTGCTGTTTTTAAGTTTTATATATTGCAGGATGAAAGAAGAGAAAGACAACTTGAAAAAGATTCATACTCGCGAATGCTGAGACCTACTATTCCAGCTTTGTGCTTGATTCTACTGCAACTAAGTCAAACTGCTTCTTTTTTTTTCTTTTTTTTTTTTTTTTTTTTGGTTTTTCGAGATAGGGTTTCTCTGTGTAGCCCTGGCTGTCCTGGAACTCACTCTGTAGACCAGGCTGGCCTTGAACTCAGGAGTCTGCCTGCCTCTGCCTCCCACGTGCTGGGATTAAAGGTATATGCCACCACTGCCTGGCAAAGCTGCTTCTTTTTAAAGAACGTTGCTTCCCGAACTTTTCCGCGAACAAGACTAGCTTTGCCTGTGCAGCCATTTCCGACTGTCCAGTCATGAATGTTAGCTAAGCAAGGAACTTTCCAGTCACATATGGTACTAAGCCAATTTTCTATTTCCCTTTGGTCCCCAGATGGGAATTCTTTGCCCCAATCAGCTGGAAACAGCACAAAGAAGATCATGTCCCTGTTCCTTATGTTGGGTGGATGATCTGGTTATCTTAGACATATATATAGTTGTCATTTAAAGGATACTTTACAAATGTAGCTTTGGACAGGGAGGGAACTAGAGAGCTTAAACTCAGGGATTTCTACCTTTCCTGTCCTCTTCTCTATCCTTCCTTCTTAGGTAAAAGGGATGGAGGAAAAAAAGGGGGGATATAGTAATATAAATCATAGACAATAGACAAACAGGGATAGGTTAGCAAATTTACTCTTAAGTGAAGCATTACATAGGTATATCTTATATTGGTAGAAATCTTTATAATTGATACAAAGTTGAAGTTATAATCTCTTACATTGGCACAGAATTTGTTTTGTACAAGCTTATTTAAAGGAAAAATTGAAGAAATGCAAGGTCCAAAAGGGAGTGGATTGGAAAGGGGAGTGACCACCTAGTAAAAACCCTTTTGTGGATTCTACAGAGGCCACTGTTCCTCCAGCATATGATGAATGCTCCCTGAGGGATTGGTGGGTAGCGGAGCCCATCCCTAAGAAGGGGGTGATTTTTTTCTAAAGCAGGTTCCAATCATGCTTATCCTGTAATAAAAGTCCCTCACCCTAATAACCCTGGGCAAATGCTTAGGCAGCATGTGCCTTTGTCTTTTAAGGAATTAAAGAGCCTTAAAGAAGCAGTTTCCTCCTATGGGGCCTTGGCACCCTTTACTTTGGCAATTTTTTAGTCCTTAGCACCTTTAATTTAACACCAGGAGATTGGCAACAACTATGCCACTCGATGTTGAGTGGAGGAGATTATTCACTGTGGAGGGAAGAATATCAGGAGCAATGCGTTACCTTAGCAGATTAAATGCACAGGCAGGGCAGCCCCAGAGAAATCTGGAAATGCTAAAGTGATCAAAAATATGCTGCTCTCCATCAGCAGATTCATTATGATCCCACTGTTTATGCCCAAATTGCCACTGCAGCCATTAGAGCCTGGAAGACCTTACCTAATAAGGTGGCTGGAGATCAATTATTTAAGGTAGTTCAAGGACCCTCTGAGCCCTTCCAAGATTTTGTAATAGACTACTCCAGTTACAAAAAAATTGTTTGAGGACACTGATACCACCATGCCTGTAGTAAAACAATTAGCCTTCGAAAATGCTAATAAATGGTGCAAGGAAGCCATTAGACCACATAGATCAAAAACCTTAAATGATTACATTAGAGTTTGCAAGAAATTGATGGAAATTTTGTTATGGGACAAGTACTTGCAGCTGCCACATATAAAGGATCTGGCAAGAATAAAACTTGCTTTGGATGTGGCCTAGCTGAATATTTTAAGAGAACTGTCCAAGGAACAAGGGGATTATGGGTCCTGGCCTGTGCCCTCAATGCTGAAAAGGCCGTCACTGGGGTAATGAATGCAGGTCAAAATCAGACACTGACGGCTGCCCTCTCCCCACTCCAGGGAAACGGGCAGCGGGGCCCGCTCTGGGGCCCACAAACCAAAGTGTACAGAGCCATGAATACCGCTATTACCCATACTCCAGTTCAATTTGTGCCTCAAACCAACCCCTTTATGTCAAAGACCTTGTCAGAGGTATCCCAGGAAGTGCAGGATTGGACCTCCATTCCTCCGCCAGAGCAGTATTGACACCTCAAATGGGCCCTCAAGCATTAGGTACTGGAGTGTATGACCCCATTTCTTCAGGGAGTGTAGGCCTTCTTCTAGGACACAGCAGTGCCTTGGTGAAGGGAATTAGGATCCTTCTGGGAGTGATAGACTCAGATTATACTGGAGAAATTAAAATTATGGTTACTATGGATAGGGGAGTTGTAGTTATTCCCCCAGGGAGATAGAATTGCTCAGCTAGTTCTTTTGCCACAGTTACCCACTAAACATGCTACAATTAAGGATACTAGAGGTGATGAAGGATTTGGATCCACAGGGACTGCCGCCTCTGGGTTTCCACCCTCGAGGACCACTCTACCCTTACCCTTTGGGTTGATGGAAAGCCTATGCAAGGAATTCTGGATACTGGTGCAGATAATACTGTGATATCTAAAACATCTTGGCCTAATAGCTGGCCCCTGGATAGGTCCTCTTCCACCTTACAAGGAGTGGGGACAGCTGTCGCACCCTTCAAGAGCGGTAAGATCTTAAAATGGCAAAATGAGGAAGGACATGAATTATTACAAAAGGGGATTCATCCTCAGAAGTTACAGATTAGAATAGATACTCTGAGAACTTTAAATGATTATCAAACATTGTTAGGAGACATAAACTGCTTGAGACCTTCCTTACAATTAAGCACAGGACAGTTAAAACCTCTCTTTGATATTCTTAAGGGAGATGCATCACCCACTTCCCCAGACAATTAAATGAAGAGGCCAGGAAATGCTTGAAAATGGTACAGGAAGCTCTAGAACAAACTAATTTAAATTATGTAAACTATTCAAGGAAACTGTTATTTGTGGGGTTTGCTCAAAACATTCCCCAATGGGTGCCTTTTGGCAGGAGGGCCTTATTTTATGGGTTCACTTGCAAGCTTCACCCTCCAAGGTTGTTTTGTCTTACCCACAGGCAGTAGTTTCCTTTTTGTTTAAAGCCCATAAAGTAAACCTACAAACATTTGGTAAAGAACCAGACATGTTTATTACTCCTTATAATAAGTATTAGATCCAAATTTTATCTCAAAATTGCATTGATTGGGCCTTGTTTGTTTGTGTCATTGATAGCCAATTTGGTAATCATTATCTGGATAGTAAGTTGTGTCAGTTTTTTAAGTTCTACCCAGTGGTTTTTCCAAAAATTATTTCCAATCAGCCCTTGAATCAGGCTCGCCTAGGATTTACTGGTGGATCCTCCAATAGTAGGGCTGCAGTTGTTTCCCAAGGTAGAGTTGAGACCTTACAGATGACCAATTGCTCTGCACAATTCGCAGAGCTAAAGGCCATACAGTTGGCACTATCTTTGTTCCCAAATGAAGCTTGGAACATATATACTGATAGTGTATATGTTTCTCAAATTATGGAACCCTTGGAGACTGCATCTTATGTGGCACCTGTGTCTTCAATCTGCTCTTGCCTATTGCAGGTGCAAGCTCTTTTACGGCATCGAACTTTGCCTGTGTTTGTGGGTCATATTCGGGGACATTCATTGTTGCCAGCACCCTTGGCCCAAGGTAATAGTGAGGCCGATTTTCACACCAAACAAATTTTGCATGCCTTGAACTTAGTCACTAATTATGATAAGGCTGTTGCTATGCATAATAAATTTCATCTTAATGCAAATTCCTTGATATTTCATTGTGACATTACCAGAGAAAAGGCTGTTCAAATCATTACTCACTGTGCTCAGTTTATCTCTTCCCCTAATTTGGGAGTGAATCCCCTAGGTCTTGCATCCAATGATGTTTGGCAAGTGGATGTTACACATATTCCCTCGTTTGGGAAATTACATTTCATTCATGTTAACATTGATACCTTTTCTGGTATGATTTTTGCCTCGGCTCACAGTGGGGAAAAAAATAAAAGATGTTAAGAACCATTGCCTGCAGACATTTGCCTATTTTGAGGTTCCCCGCCAAATAAAGACTAATAATGGCCCAGCCTATGGTAGTGTGGCCTTTAATAAATTTTGTGATGAATATAATATTACCTGTAGGAAGCGGTTCTCTCCGCCGTCAAGATGGCGCTTGGCATGTAGCCAGCTAGCTTGAGTAGGCACTGTGGATGTGGCTCATTGTAGAGAAAAGGTTCACGCTTCCAGGTGTGGCTACCCGATTAGCCCACCTCGCATCACATGGAGCAGCTAATTAACAGTGACGGCGTGGCAGCTGCTGATAAGATTAAGGCAATGCATATAAGGCAGCTGGGGTGGTAGCCAGGAGGATGGAAGAAGGAGATTGAAGAAGAGAATTCAAGGGGCATCAAGAGGAAGAAGGTAGAAGCAAGCGTGCTGTAACAAGGAACCTGAATAAACCGCTTTAAGAAGAACATGGTTGTCGCTGCCTTTATTTTCCGATGGTTGGAGCAGAGGGTAAGCTACAATTACCCATAAGACCGGCATTCCTTATAATCCACAAGGCCAGGCTATAGTGGAAAGAGAACATTTGACATTGAAAAATTATCTTGAAAAAACGAAAAAGGGGGAGTTTACCTCACCTCATGCAAGATTATCCTTTGTTTTATATATTTTAAATTTGTTATTAGTGGATAAGGATGCATTGTCTGCAGCAGACAGACATTGGAAATGAGCCCAGAAGGCACTGGGCTTAGTGAAATGGAAAGAATTGTCATCAGGTGCATGGAAAGGCCCTGACCCTGTGTTAGTCAGGGTGAGAGGTTCTGTTTTTCCTAAAGATGCTGGAAGTCCTGTTTGGATTCCTGAGCATTGTATGTGCCCTGTCATTATGGAGCCTCGCCCGGGTGGAGATCTACTGGAGTCTTGTGAAGAACCCCCCAGTTCTGATGTCAATGGGAACAAGCAACTCGACTTGACCGGTCATAGTTCCTACCAACGAGATTACTGGAAAAGCTGCAGCTAATTTTGAGAAATTAACAATTTCTTAATGTTACTCAACAGTTATCTATTTATATTCAGAAGATTAATGATACTTGTGTGCAGCCTCTCTATGGAGAGAAGTTTTTAGTAGGACTCAAGCTGGCCGGAAGGCTCCTTAAAGAGTGGGCTAGAGGTCCTTGTCTTTGGGAGTCCTAGCCTTTGGGGCAGCCACAACAGGATTGATATTTCTTTGTTGCTTTCACAGACAGCAGATCCAGTCCCAGGCAAACTAAGTAGATGCTCATGTTGCTGGCATGAGAGAACCCTTCTGCCCAGGTTTGACTCAGCCTTTATCAAGAATAGTTAGTCAATGACAGGCAACTCCTTTGCAGTCCTTACCTACCTAAGACAGGGGCACTGAGGCTGGCAGGGATTCCCAATGATGCGTAATTGGTGTTGATGGAAGGTGACCTAAGACAGACACAATTCGCCTATAAAATAAAAACAGGGGACCTGTAGGATCGCAAAGGGCTGCCACGCCCTGACTAAGACTTTCTGTGTGCTGCTGTCTACTAAGTAATATTCTGCGGTTTTTCTAAGATCAAAACATCCTGATGTAGGCATGGTGCCACAGGAAGGGACTTTACACTTGACATCCCATTGCCCCCCAATTGAGTTTCTGTTTTTCCTTGAGTTTTAGTTTTTCCTTCCCTGACTTGGTGTATATATTGAACCTGCTCAGTAAGAACTTGGCATTCTCTCTTAATGAATGACCCAAATCTGTGTCTTCCTTTAATCCCCTAGGCCTACACCCAAGCTTGTTACCTTGGCAGCGCTGGAGCTGTCAAAAAACAAAAACAACAACAACAAAAAACCAGTTCTACCCACCATACCCATCTGTTTCCTGTCATAGTCTGCTCTCCCTGGATGTTGGAGTCTGGAAATCACTGAACAAACCACTTAGACATCAATCTCAGTCAAACAGGGATGATTTACTGAATGCCACATCCCAAGACTGATTGATCAGGGACACAGGTAAAACTCGGGAGCTGCCTCTGACCTTGAGTCAAGATTGTATAGGGATTTTTAATCGTAAGATCTGCAAATATCGGTGCCATGTTACTTCACCAATCTGGATTTAGGGATAAGGTATTTCCTTAGGAACATGTCTTTGATGTACATTTATCCTGTGCCCACTGGTTGGGGTATTCAACTGTGGCAGGGGACTTGTCTTGTCCAATATGCATGTCTTAACTTGTCTACCAGGATGTCAGTTACCCACGTACATGTCTCTTTCTCCCAAGAAGGATGTCAGTTCCCAGGGAGGTCTTGGGAACTTAAACTTTACTCGGCCCCTACTCAAAATGGAAGTCTCATTCCAAATAGTTTCTTATATTGCTGCAGGTGTCTCTCTTATGTTGGAGTCCATCCCAGGACCAGCTTATAAAAGCAAATGCCATAAAAGCTTATACACAGGTGCAGGAAGTACTGCTGGGTGGTTGGTTCGGTTCCAAGCTTATTATGGGTAACTACACAAAGCAGTTCGACTGACTTCTGTAGTGATTGGTTTCCAAGGGCATAAAACATAACAGACTATGTAATCAATCTTGGCATTAGAAAGTTTCCTAGTAACTGCAGAAACAACATGTGAGAAAGTTTCCTTATAATATCAGTAATAGCACAAAATGGCAGGCTAGCTAGGTAACAGTTACCTAGGCCTTACCATTCCATGTAGGCCTTGATAGTTTACCTAGGCCTTAACACTGGACATACAAAGAATCCTGTTCTTGCATCACATCGTTCTGTGGGGCTGGTACCTGCCATATTTCTTGCAGAAAGCCCAGTAGATCTTAGGAACATTCGTCATGTTCAAGGGAGTAACAGGCACAGAAGAGTAATTACTTATTTTTAAAGATTTGTTTTTAAAACTATGTGTATAAGCAGGGCAGTAGTGGTGTACACCCTTATTCCTATAATCCCAGCCCTAGGGAGGCTGAGGCAAGTGGATCTTTGTGAGTTCAAGGCCAGCTTGTTCTACAATGCTAGTTCTAGGACAGCCAGGGCTACACCTAGAAACCCTGTCCAGAAAAAAAAAACAAAACAGAACAAAACAAAAAAACTATGTGCATAGGCATGTATGTATGTATGTATGTATGTATGTATGTATGTATAATATATGTATGTATGTATGTGGAGGGGTGCATATGAGCACAGTGCCTGTGGAGGCCAATTGGGTCCCTTAGAACTGGGATTAAAGTCGGAAGTTGTCTTAGGTGTGTGATAGGGACCGAATTCCAGTCCTCTGCAAACATGGTATATGGTCTGAACTGCTGAGCCACACTTGTAGTCTCTATTTATTTATTTTTAGAAGCAAGTCTCATTCCAGGCTACCTAGAACTATTTACTTGAGGATAGCCTTGAACTTCTGACTCTCCTGCCTCTACTTCCCAAAATCTGGGATTACAGCTCAGAGGTATACACCACAACACCCTAGGGGAACAGCTGAAGTCTTGAGTGGATGTGTAGTGTTGGCATGAGCGTGGGTGATCAAGGACCCCACAGACTCATGGGAATGGCACTGCCTTCCCTCCATCCAAGTACAGATGCTGACAAATGGCAGACCTTTAGCTAAAGCCAGTGTGTGCAGAAACTATTGGCTGCAGCTTTAAAGACCTGGATGTTGACATTTATTCAGTACCTACCAACCGTAGCTCCCTCCTCATGATGACGTCAGCCTGAGACTGGTCCCCTGCAGGTCACCCACCAGCCTTTGGATGTTTCCAGGCTGCTCCATACTAGCACACTCCCAGCTTTTCGCCTTGCAGTTTGTGGCAGTATCTAGCTTATGTACTGCTGGGGCTCAAATCAGAGTCTTGCCCATGCGAGGCACTCTACCAACTGAAGCACAGTGTAAGATCCTGGTTTTGCATTTTGAGACAGGGTCTTTGTAGTCCAGGCTGGCTCACTCTGTAGCCTAAGCTGGCCCAAAAACTCCCAGAGGTTCAACTGTGTCATCTCCCAAGTGATACAGAATTATAGTCATGAGTGAATCACCATGTCCAGCTTTATATTTATTTATTTATAAATATATATAAATATATATATTTATAAATATATATATATTATATAAATAAATATATATAAATAATATATATTTATATTTATTTGTTAATTATTTATTTTTATAGTAACCTCGGACCACATATATGTTATTCACGTACCCTACCACTGAGCTACACCTGCAGGCTTTTTAAATGTATATTTTAAATAAAAGCCAGGTGTGATGGCACAGGCCTACAGTCGAAGACCTCAGGAGCTGGAGGCAGGAGAACAAGAAGTTCAGGTGTATCCTTGGCTACAGAGCAAGTTCAAGGGCGCTGGAGCTATATGACAGTATTGGAATACACACAAATAAATATTTTTTAAGATTACACATATAAAGCCTTTTGTATTAACTATTTTTTCCTTTCTACAGAATTACTAGTTGTTACGAACAAGTGTTTTTCTACAATACCTGAAGAATTAATAAAGAAAATAAACATTTATTCAAATATTAATTTTGTGTGTGTGTGCCCTCAAATGTCAAAAGAGGGGTTGGTCTCCTGGGACTGGAGCTACAGAGAGTGTAAGCCACCATATGGGTGTAGCGAATCAGATTCACATCTTCTGGAAGAGCAACCGGTACTCTGTATGTCATCTTAAAAAAGATTTCACCCTGTGAGATGGCTCAGTGCGTAAAATCACTTGCTACCAGACCTGACAACACAGATTTGATCCCTGGGGCCCGCACAGTGGACAGAACTGATTCTGCAAGCTGTCCTCTGACCTCCACACCCACAGATACACACAGTGATAACATTTTCATTTGTTTGGTTTGGTTTTGGTTTTTTGTTGTTGTTTTGGTTTGGTTTTGGTTTTGGTTTTGGTTTTGGTTGTTGTTGTTTTTTGAGTCAGTGTTTCTCTGTATAAGGAGTCCTCGCTGTCCTAGACTTACTTTTTAGACCAGGCTGGTCTCAAACTCATAGAGATCTTCCTGCCTCTGCCTCCCGAGTGCTGGAATTAAAGGTGTGCACTACCACACCCTGTAATTTTTCTTCAGTTTTTTTTTTTTAATTTCTCCCAAGGGTGGTGAACTGGCTCAAAGGGTAAAGGCTTTTTGCTGCCAAGACTAAAGACCTGAGTTCCCCAGGTCCAGCATGACGGCAGGTGTTGACCAACGTAAATGCAACTGTGTATCCCTCCCAATCTCACCATGGCAACAGTGTAAATGTATCATTACAGCTCTTGAAACAATTTGTAATTGCGCTTTCCTCTTATACAAATACAACTAAGAAGCCACTGTGTGAACCTAGGAAAAAATCAGAATTCGTGAAAAGGTGGGGAAAAGAGGTCACATACAGACTTGGAAGGGAATATCTGAAAAAGAAGAAAATAAGCCAGGCCATATCCCCGACAAACATTAATGTAAACATTCTAAACCTGGGGCTGGAGAGATGGCTACAGAGGGAAGGGCACTAGCTGCTCTTTCAGATGAGTCAGATTCCATTCCTAGCACCCACCTGTAACTCCAGTCCCAGATCCAATGCCCTCTTCTGGCCCCCCCGAACATATAGGTACATGGTACATGCACGCACAAACACTCATACACATAAAATTAATTACGCAAAAAACCAAACAAAACAAAACCTTGTCTTCTAGCCCTTGTCTATAGCCCTTGTCTGGGCTATATTCCATTTTGACTCCCAAGGTTTGTTTCCACTGTTCCCTCTGGTCACACTAAACCATGTTTTCCTATACTCCTGACCCTGTCCAATTACTTCCTGCATGGCAAGAAAACTGAACAAAAAGGTGTGACTTAGTCGATTCTTTCTGGGGGGGAAAGGGGTGCGGGGAGGAGGTTAGAGGTTGATTTATTGAGACAGGGTTTCATGTAACCCACGCTGGCCTCAGACTCGCTATGTAGCCAAGACAGGTCTAGTGGCTTGATCTTCCTGCCTCTACTCCGCCACTCATGGGCTCACACCCAGTGTACGGTATTTTATTCCTATCTATATTTATTTCTTTGTGGCTTAGGCTGGCCTCGAACTTTCTAGTCATTTACACAAGGAAAACCTTGATCCCCCATTCTTCCAACCTGTCTCCCAAGTGTTGGGATTACAGGGGTACATCTACACTCTGGGTTGGAACTAAACTCTGATATTCTAAATTCTGTGATTCAAGTTTCTGGAGACAACATCCATAACTCACTAAGACGCCCAAGGCTTTGGCTATTCGAGAAAAAGAACTTTTGCTTTCAAACCAAGTTCTTCTGGAACTGGCTGCCAAGCTCAGCAGGCCTGGGATGGGCCTCCCACGTCCCCTCTTTCCCCCCACCTCACTTCCCCACACCCGACCTCGACAACGTGGTCATCCAAGGCGCGGCATCCAGCAGGGGTCGCTGTGACGACGCCACCGTGCTCGGCTGCGCTGGGGTCCACTCTCGCCGCGTGGGCTTGGGCGGAAGGGGCGGGGCAGGCTCGGAGGTGGCTCCCGCCTGCGGTCGGCGCGGTCCGGGGAGGGACCAGCGGACTGCGCAGGTGAGTGCGCCCCTACTGGCCCGCCGGCTCAGCCCCTCGCTGGGTGATTTGCCCTCGGCCGGCTTCTGCCCTGCAGTGCTCCGGCCGAATCTGCGAGCGCGTCCGGTTCTGCAAAGTCGGGCTTGCCTCGGGACGCCTCTCGAACCCCGGGGCCGTGGGAATTGTGCGTCCCGGGGCTTGGGTGCATCTAGCTGCAGACACTGACTCGGGGCTGAGCGGCGTGGGAGTGTCCAGTTTCCTTTGACCTTGGGGGACCTGGGGAGGTTCGGGATGGAAGGGCTCTGGGGGGAACCCGATCTTGTCTAGAAGTCCGCTTCCGACATCCGCAGAAGGGAAAGGTTTCATAGCTGTAGACCTAACAACCATCTGGAGGCCAGGCCCGCGTCCTAGACCTAAAAAACATCTGGAGGCCAGGCCGGCGTCTTACCGAGCGGTGACACGCTGAGGAACGTGGATCCACTCCCAGCATAGTGCGGGTCAAGGGCAGCTTTGCCTTCGCCTAAACACTGCTCTTCTGGCAGTCTTAGTTTTCATTAGCAGTGTCTATAGCCTTATAAAAATCTCACCCGAAACAAACCTTTCGGGCTTTCTTGTGCAAACTGCCGCCAAGGAGATTTTGTAATACGGACTCCTGCCCGGTTACTTTCCTACTAAAACTCTCTCCATATCTCTCGTGCTGCCTGGGTCGTCTCCAAACTTAGGTATATAAGACTTCCGGAGATCTAGTGTCAGTCCAGATACTTTGTTCTTTTCTGAGCTCATTCCTAATGCAGCAGTCCTCCGGTCATACTGTTAGTCTACAAGCTTTTTTTTTTAAGACCGTCTCGTTGAGGCTGGCATCTTACTCACTTTCATAGTGGAAGATGTCCTCGAACACCTGAGCTCCTGCCTCTTTCCCAGATGCTTGAATTATAGAATTTAATCACCAGGCACTATTTCTGTGCACGTGAGATACAAGACAGGGATGAAGAGGGATGGAGAAGTCTAATCTCGTGGAGTGTATGCACATGCAGACAACATCCGGTAAATTACCGGGCAGCCTGTGATTAGCTCTGGGGTTGGGGTGGGGGGTGGGGCTGGGATAAGTGTGGTAAAGGGGACTGGTTGGCCAGGTGGAGTAGAGTTGGAATGGGTAGGCCCCACCTAGGGGATGTTTGAGTCTAGACCTGAAGGTGAGTTTCCATGCAGATACCTAGGAGAGAGTGTTCTAGGCCTGTCTGGAACAAAGGTCCCTGGTTTGGCCAGAATATGTCTCCCAAGTTTCATGTGTTGAGGAATTTGGTGCAGTACTTTTAGGAAGAGCAGGGTCATGAAGGTTCTTCCTGATGAACGTCAGATGAGTCTGTTCAGGGATTAGTGGTTATCAAGGGAGTAGGTGGCTTTGTTATGCAAACAAGCTCTCTCCGGCTTGCTTACCGTCTCTCCTTATCTTCAGCGTTGTGATGCAACAAGAATCCTTTCACCAGATGCCAGCTTCTAAAGCGGGCAGGAGAGAAGAGTAGTTTGTTTGGGGGAGAAGGGGGTTAGATGCAGTTGGCTTGAATTTCCCAGACTCTAGAGGCATGAGGTAAATAAACCTCTATCCTTGATGATTGCCCCAGCCCGAATACAGTTGTAGCCCTGGGAAACACGCTAAGATAGTCTCTTGTGTGTGAGGACCATCAAGACCAATGTCCGTGTGGCAGGGGCTGAAGCTGACCAAGACAGACATTTGTCATTGTTCAGGTTGTGTTTAGTTTGGATTTTGTGTGAGGGGGTGTGGTGTAACTGTCTCATTTAGGGCTGAGCATTTAACAGGCACTGAAATCCCCACACTTTAATCAGTTTGTACTTTAACTGGTGCCCACTGCAAAAAGAAGCTTTCTGACTAATTTCTGGGTATATATGTGGAAGGTACTTTGACACCATATTTGTGTAGCAAAACGACAACAGGTTTCCCCAGGGCCTTCCTAGCCATGGGCTTTTGGACCAGGTTAACAGGAACACCTTTCTTAGTTCTCCTGATTTTGAAACAAACTCTCATTAAGTTACCCAGGCTGGCCCTGGTCGCACTGTGGGCTAAGCCGCTGTTGAACTTCACGTCATCCTGGCCCCTGGTGGATCCAGAAGTGTGCTTTTCTTTTGAGTGCTTTGGAGGAGCTGGTTTTATAGTCTTGCCTGGTAGTTCATGCCAGCCTGAATTTATACCATGCCAAGACTGAAGTCTATTCACTCCCTGAAAAAAGCCAGATGTGTGGTGTGAGTATACAATTCTAGTACTCTGTTGCCAAGATGAGTGACGGAGACAAGAATACCAGCCTAGAGTACACAGTGTGGAGGAAATGAGAACCCTGGACTCAAAAGAATCCTGACTCCTGAGAGATGGTCTCTGCCCTCCACCTGCAATGCCGCGTGTGCCTGCACCCTGACCTATACACACCATAGACACAAACAGCAGTAGTTGACATGAATAAAGAAACTGTCCAGGAGTGAACACCTGTAGTCTCCAGTCACCAGCACTTGGGAGGCAAAAGAGTTTCAGGGCAGCCTGGAGAATTTGAGCTACCTGAGACCCTGTCTCAAAGCAAGGTGGTGGACCCTCATGAGAAGCCACACGCAGCTTAGCATAGCATGCTTGTGATCCCAGCGAGCGGGAGCCCCTGGGAGGAGGGCTATACAATGAAGCCTTGCCTTGGAAAAAAGGGAAACCACTAGCTTGCGTTTTGAGTCACCAGACAGATGGTGTTACATGGACTGAGATGAAGAAGGCTCCAGGTTCAGCAGGTCTGACATCAAGAGTTTGGTTCTGGGTATGGTCATGTCAGGCACTTAGTTAGACATTGTGTCTGTGGGCCTCAGCATATAGCCATACCCACAAATATGATTTATTACAACATGAATTTATAAAACAAGCCGGGCGGTGGTGGCGCACGCCTTTAATCCAGCACTTGGGAGGCAGAGGCAGGCGGATTTCTGAGTTCGAGGCCAGCCTAGTCTACCAAGTGAGTTCCAGGACAGTCAGGGCTGCACAGAGAAACCCTGTCTCGAAAAACCAAAAAAGAAAAAAGAAAAAAAATTTATAAAGCAAAGTATGGGAAAGGGAGAGACATGGGCAAAAAGAAGGAAACCAGGCCTGGTATTATCTACAAGTCTGCCTTGGCATCATGAAGGAAGCATGTAATTCCTCCACAACTTACAGCAGGCTTCCAGGAGAAGAGCTAGGTGTTCAGCTGGGTCAGACCACAGTGTCAGTATAGCAGGTCAGTTCTCTAAGTGGAGAATGTGGTGAACTCTGCTGACGTCCAGTTTCCAGACACTAGTCAGCACAGGCTTGGCAGCAGGCCTTCCCGCACACAGCAGTCATGGGTCCTCGGTGCTAACTCTGCCCAGGTGTACAGGTATAGTGATCCATACCTGTAAGTCCAGTACTAGAGGCCATGGCAGGGGGAGCAAAAGTTCAAGGGTAGCCTTGGCTACATGATGAGTTTACAGAGCCTAGAATCTATGAAACCTTACCTCAAAAGGGAGGCATGGGGATGGCAAAGGCAAAGGACATATTGGTGCTACCAGAATCTAAAAAGGGACAAATGGTCAGGGATAGCAGAAGAGTTGGGACAATCAGGAAGCTATACCAGAGGAAAAAATTGTTTGTGTGTGTGTGTGTGTGTGTGTGGAGAGAGAGAGAGAGAGGGAGAGAGAGAGAGAGAGAGAGAGAAAGTAAGAGAGAGAGAGAGAGATGGAAGCCAGGTGAGGTCGTTAGACTGCTATCATGCTATCACTCGGTCACTGTGTACCTCATTGCCTTGAGACTCACCAGCATCACTAGGCTGGCTGGCTGGTTTTGAGCTCTGCCCATGTCTGTCTGTCAAAGCTTGAGTCGTAGGCATGCACAGCGGTGCCCAGCCTATTACATGGGAGGCGGGTTCGGACTCATATTCTTGTTTGCAGAGCAAACACCGTTAGTTAGCATTGAGTCATCTCCCCAGCATCCTATTTTCTTCCAGCAGGATGTAACTACCCAACATTCCCTGCTTTGATTTAAGAGGAGCTCAGGAATCTGGTCAGTCACATCTCCAGATACCCGACTCCGTACTCAGGGCCCTCCCCACCAGTCCTGCATTCTCACTTGCTCCCTTGGGGCCTGTTCTCTGCTGCCATCTACAAATGGTCACCATCTCTGGCAAAAACTAGACTAATGCCTTCCCTCAATTGTATGGTTTTTTATACATTTCTAGACTTCCATTGTTTGGGATGTTTGCCTGCTGGGGGGTGAAGGAGATGAGGAAGAGGGAGTGAGTAGCTAACAAAGGTAACATTTGCCTTAATACTCTGAAACATGTGTTACATATACACATGAACATGATTTAAGTTGGTATCTTCAGCTAGCTAGGTTTCCTAATACAGGCAAATCTGTTTCCGCCTATGGATGGATAAGATGCCTGTTCAGTGGATAAGAACACTGGCTGCTCTTTCAGAGAACCTGGGTTCAATTCCCAGCACCTACATGGTGGCTCAGAGTAATGCCAGAACAACCCCTTGTAGCCTCACTTCACATACACGGGGCACAGATTCACAGGCAGATGGCATCCACAGGAGTAAAATCAAAGTGAACAGATCTTTAGAAATGTGGCCGCCAGGCGGTGGTGGCGCACGCCTTTAGTCCCAGCACTTGGGAGGCAGAGGCAGGCAGATTTCTGAGTTCGAGGCCAGCCTGGTCTACAGTGAGTTCCAGGACAGCCAGGGCTACACAGAGAAACCCTGTCTCAAAAAAACAAAACAAAACAAAAAAAATGGTCAGGCGGTGGTGGCTCACGCCTTTAATCCCAGCACTTGGGAGGCAGAGGCAGACAGATTTCTAAGTTCAAGGCCAGCCTGGTCTACAGAGTGAGTTCCAGGACAGCCAGGGCTATGTAGAGAAACCCTGTCTCAAAAAACCAAAAAAAAGCACTTGGGAGGCAGAGGCAGGCTGATTTCTGAGTTCGAGGCCAGCCTGGTCTACAGAGTGAGTTCCAGGACAGCCAGGGCTATACAGAGAAACCCTGTCTCAAAAAAAAAAAAAAAAAAGAAAGAAAAAAAAAGAAAAGAAATGCGGCCAATGATAGGTACAGAAACACATCCAGCTATCCCTGAAAGGAAACAGCGGCATGCTGTGGGGCGGGGCTTTAACACCGACTTCTTTACGTAGTGTTATACCTACATGAGTGTAGAGGCCAGCACTCTCCCACCACATGGTTCTGGGGATTGAACTCTGGCTGTCAGGCCGGGCTGGTGACAGTACCCTTAACTGATGAGCCATCTCCCCCGGCATTGTCTGTTGGGGACTTCTCAGATGCGGAGGCAGTTCCTCCTGGTCCCGTGCCTTTTAGGCTTTCTGCTCTCAGTGGCGTGTCCATGGGCTACAGCGTCGCGAGCTCCTGTTGCAGCACAGAAACACGCTGCTTGCTTTTCCTTGTATTCTGCAGCGGTGGGACCAGACAGGGCCTTGGACATGCTCGGCAAACAGTCACAACTGGGCTACACTCCAGCGTAGAAATACGCTATTTCCTTTCTTTATCCTAACTCTACAAAATTAAAATTTTGGGGTGGAGGGTAGGTCTCTATTAAATGGGAATACATTGGACTATCGTCTCTTGCCAGACATAGTGCCTGTGCTTCTATAATCTCAGCACTTTGAAGCTGAGGCAAAAGGATCACTCATCATCATAAGTCTGGTCTACGTAGTGAGTTCCAGACCAGTCTTTGCTTTAGTATGAGAGCCTGTCTCAAAATCCAAAACCAGAGGCTGGGATAGATGGTTCAGTGGTTAAGAACACTTGTTGAGGATAGGTGTGGTAGTCCACACCTTTAAATCTCAACACTTGGGAAGCAGAGGCAGGCAGATCTCTTTGAGTTCAAGGCCAACCTAGTCTCCTAAATGAGTTCTGAGATAGCCAGAGCTATACAGAGAAACCCTGTCTCAAAAAAGCAAAACAACAATAAAAAGATCTCACTTGTTGCTCCTACAGAGTCTCGGTTCGATTCCAGCACCCACGGGATGGCTCACAGTCATCTTGGTTCCAGTTCCTGGGCTGTAACACCTTTCTGACGGCCACCAGTACCAGGCATGCAGTTGGCACACAGGCACACGTGCTGCCAAAACAGATGCATACAGTCATATATATTTTTTCTTTTTAATTTTTTTCTTTTTATCTTTTTCTCTATTTTTCCTTTATTAAGGGGCTGGCGTGTTGGCTCAGTGGTTAAGAACACTTTGATCTTGCAGAGGACCTGGGTTGGGTTTCAGGCGTGCACATGATAGCTCACAGCCATCTGTAACTGCAGTTCCAGGGGCCCCAGCATCCTCTCCTGACTCCTGGGGGCACCAGGCATACACATGGTACATAGTCATATATGCAGGCAAAGCACTCACACACATAAAATAAATAAAGCTAGAAAAAGAAAATTCCAAAAAAGAAAACCCTACGGGCTTTTCTTAGCTGTTCCTTTATGACAGTACATAACAAAAACCAAAAGCCCCATGAGCCGCTGAAATTCTTGTCATTTAGGATTTAGTGGGGGTTCTAAGGATAGAGGTCGCAGAGCTGAGCCTGTGCTGTTTGCTAATTTTACCCTCTAAAGATTAAACAGAAGTTAGGAGGAGTAGCTACCTGTGTAGGGTCTGTGAGCCACACAGACATCGCTATCAGCCTTGTGACTGATAGAAGTTAGGAAGGAAACTCAGGAGACTCGTTATCAGTTATCAAAGAAGTAAAGGAAGTAAGTCTCAGGCCCCAGATATGAGGAGAACGCCGATGAGTCTGTCAGGTTTCATATATGTATGTATTTAAGCTTATGATGAGTCTGTCATGTTTCATGTATGTATTTAAGCTTCTGGCATCCTTTCTCTTATTAGCAAATCATGGTCTTTAAAACCATCTTGGCCTGATGTGGTCCCACACGCCTTTCATCCCAGCCCTCAGGAGGCAGAGGTAGGTGGAGCTCTCAATCTGAGCCCAGTTTGGTCTATGTAGTGAGTTCCAGGACAGCCAGGGCTAACGAGAGAGTCCCTGTCTCTGATGATTGATAGATAGATGGATAGATAGATAGATAGATAGATAGATAGATAGATAGATAGATAGATAGATAGATAGATGAGAGAAAGAAAGCCATTTCCATGCCGGGCAGTGGTGGTGCACGCCTTTAATCCCAGCACTTGGGAGGCAGAGACAGGCAGATTTCTGAGTTCGAGGCCAGCCTGGTCTACAGAGTGAGTTCCAGGACAGCCAGGGCTACACAGAGAAACCTTGTCTCGAAAAACCTAAAAAAAAAAAAAAGAAAGCCATTTACATTTTGATTATTCCGGGAGGCCTCCCACCACTGTAATAAGATGTTTTCTGTTGCATTTGTGGTAAGTGGGATTTGATTGCTCTCTGGGGTGTCCAGAAATGACTGCCTGGTTTGTGGGCTCCAGCTCCCTTCTCCCCCTCTTATAGAGTTCTACTAGACAGTGGAAGGAGATGCGACCCGTGGACATGCAGAGTTGTCCATTCTGCTCATTTTGGGCTAGCTCTGATTCACCAGGATCTAGGTGGAGATAAGGTTGGGAGAACCCCTGTGGATTTTATGAACTCCTTTGTTTGTTTGTTTTTCCAGACAGGATTTCTTTCTGTAGCCCTGGCTGGCCTGGGATTTGCCCACAAGTCAGACTGGCTTGGAACTCAGAGATCCTCCTGCCTCTGCGTCCTGAGTGGTGTGTGTCACCAGGTCCAGGCTTTTTTTTTTTTTTTTTTTAACAAACCATTAATAATTACTGTTAATATCTTTCAGTTGTAATCAATACCCAGAGCTATTTGGGGTGAGGAAGAAGAACCAAAGCAGTGGTTTCCATAGTTTTTGTGTCTCACTGGACCCCTGAGACAGTCCTATGAGCAAACAGGTTGATTGCAACTAGACAGCTCCCCGTAGTGTGCTTGGCTCCCAGCCCTGCACGGGGCGGTGGAAATGCAGTGCCCCTCATGCAGTGCCTGTGGCATGCTCATGCCTGTGTGCTAGGCACAACTCTGCAGCACCGCCCTGTGATGTGATGCTCCCTGCTTTCCATTGCAGGTCCTGAGCAGCATGGCTGTGCCCAGTGTCAGACTGCTCACGGGTGCTCTAAGAAAGCCAGACACCTGGACCAGACTCTGGGGTGCGATTCAAGGGACATCGTCACACAAACTTTGCACTTCCTGGAACCGATACTTATACTTTTCCAGTACCAAGTTAAACACATCAAATTATAAAACACATTTCCGTAACATTTTCTCTCTGCGACTCCCAGAGCTTTTAGTATCTCCAGAATATATTTTTCCATTTTCTATACGACTTAAAAGCAATATAAACTCCAAAAAATCCACTAAAAAGATCCTGCAAAAAGATGCAGACGAAGAGGACTCCGATGAGGAGACCAGTCACCCTGAGAGGGGTGAGATGGAGGAGGGGCTGGAAGAAGAGCCTGCTGTGGTCAAGGACTACAAAGACCTGGAAAAAGTGGTACAGTCTTTCCGGTACGACGTCATCCTGAAGACAGGCCTTGATATTGGGAGAAAGTGAGTATGGCGAGCATGGCACCTGAACCACCCGTCTGCCTAGTGTGACACCACGTGCCAGTCACTTGGCCTCTGTCACGGGGAGTAATAACCGTGACAGGACTTTACAGGTGACCCATTCCAATTATGTCACTTTACAGATGACAAAACTATGCTTTCACACACACAACTGGTGTGCTATGAGCCATGGATTTAATTGACAGATGTCTGGTTTTTCTCCACAGTGCTGGGAATCAAACCAGAGCCTTGTACATGGTAGGCAACTGTTCTACCACTGAACCATGCCTCTGTCCCTAGTAATAATCTCCTGAAGGGAAAGCATACATAGCTACAGAAAACCACTGGGATTTCCCATATACTTGAGCATGAGAACGTACATCCCAGAATCACCAGGAGGAATAGGAAGTGAGAGTTAAGAACGCAGGTCCTGGGGCTAGCATGTTAGCTCAGTGGCTAAGAATACCTGTCATCAAGTCTGACAACCCGAGTTCAATTCCTGGGATCCACAGAGTGTAAGGAAAGAACTGACTCTCACAGTTGTCCACAGACACATGTGCCATGGCACATGGACCCACAGCCACACACACACACACACACTCACTAAACAGTCTCTGGGCCACTGAGGTGGCTCAGTGGGTAAAGGTGCTTGCGTATAGACGTGTCAACTCAACTCTGGCTCCTGATCCCAGAAAGGAGCAGGAGAGAGCTGGCTCCTGAGGTTGTCCTCTGGCCTGCACAAAGTATGGCATGTCTCTCACAAACACACACAAAAGAACGCAGTCTGACCTAAAGCTCTGGGCCGTGCCTGCACTCTGAGCACCTGTGAGGCTAGGTCAGGAGACAGAGTTCAAAGCCAACCTGAACTACATATTGAAGGGCTCTCTCAGACTACTGGTAAGCAACCTTCTGCACATACTGAAATGTCCCTGCTGTGAACAGGACTGAGAGGAGCTATTTTAGACAGTAACGGCAGGTTCCTTTTAAAAATGTATTAACTGTCCATGTGTGCCAGACAGGCCATGCAGACCCTGTTGTGTGGACGTGGAAGACTGCTCTGTGCAGTTGGTTCTGTCCTTGCAGCTCTGTGGGTTCCACCTCTGAACCCCCTTTTTACCCTTTAAAGCCACATTACCACCCAGCAGCCCATGCTGGCCTACAGCTTACTGAAATTCTCCTGCTTCCGCCTCCCAAGTGCTGGGATGCAGGTATGAGCATGTAGGATTAAGGCCTGTGTGCCTAGGCCTAGTGTGCAGAAGGCTCTCGTGCATGTATTTGAGCTGTTACACACACAGTGTTACATGCACAGGTCGAAGGGTAGATGTCGGGGTTCCTTTAGTGCGGTCATTCTCTCTGCTGCGTGCTGGTTTCTAGTAGTGACCCAGCCGCTTGTCCACCCTTTGTTCTCTGTCACTGAATGGATGTGTGTATACAGGTAAGAGCAAATTCAAGATGTCCTTATGCGATTTGTGTCTTTTGTGGCATCATTTATTGTGTAGTTTACTGTTTAAATCCACAGAACATAAAAGACTGTGGCCCTACTGTGAGCATCCCGATCAGGATTGCTGGTTGCTATCTAACATCTGGCTGCTACCTAACATCTGACTAACTCCTCTAGGACCTAGACACTGACCACTCCCTTGATGAAGCCGAACCAGTCATCTGCAGTCAGGTCACCAGAAGGAAAGGTGGTGTCTGTTACCTTCCTCTGGTCACGGGGGTTACATTCAGAGGTGAATGGCTGTCAGCGCACACGGGCAGTTCCCTATGTGCCGGTAGCTGAGGGGCAGGAAGCACCCACCACTCTGACCATTGTGACTCCCTGAGCCACAGCCGCCCGCCTGAGAAGCAGTGCCTTTTCAGAATCGGAAGTACCCTTTGGTCTCCCTGTTAGCATACGCATAAGTGATGGCCGCTTTCACTCTGTGTCTTGACTTTCGCTCAAAGCACAGGGTGTTGTGGGGACTCACTGAGTAGACGCTAACCACAGCTGTTTTCCTCAAAGCTGTGTGATTGTTGAGTGTATTTAAATTTTAAGTGTTTTTTTATTTTCTTTTTAATAGCAAGGTAGAAGATGCATTCTACAAAGGTGAACTCAGACTGAATGGGGAAAAATTATGGAAGAAAAGCAGAACGGTGAGCCGCTCCGCCGCCATGACAGCCCCACCACGCTGTCCCACTCCCCCGTGGGCCCTGGCGCCTCCTCTGAGGTCCTCAGAGGTCCTGGTCTTGCTGGTGGGAACCACCTATAGGCCACTGTCCCTTCTCAGCCATTGAGACCTTATGAGTAAGAGAAATTTGGAATCAGCCACCCTCAAGACTGCAGCCAGACGTCCATGGTATTAACATTAGCCCCATGGATCATGGCAAGGAGATGACAAAGAGAAAGGTTGGCTGAGAGGTGTCACCTGAGCAGGGGTGTGACTCTGTCAGTCCAGCAGAAGCTTTCTCTCCCTGTAGCTCTGCTTTCTGACAGGCAGCTGGCAAAAAAGATGCCCCATATTTCCCAACAAGTCCATCTTAACACTACTAATTGAAAGACGTCAAGCCAGGGTGATGACGTCTGTCACCCCAGCACTGCTAAGACTGAGGTCAGAACATGAGTCCCGGGTCAGCCAGGCTGCACGTGAGACCTTGTCTCAAAAAAACCACACAAAAACCCCAACTGATAAAAGAATGTACTTTCAATATTTGCTTTGTAACAAGAAGTCTCTCTGTATCTCTCTCTTCTCTCTCTCTCTCTCTCTCTCTCTCTCTCTCTCTCTCTCTCACACACACACACACACACACACACACACACATATACACACACACACACTGGCACACTGGAAGGCAGAGTCAGGAAGACTTCCACAGATTCAGCCAGCCAAGTCTGCTCAGCTCATCTGCTCCAGGCTAGCCAAGAATACATCACAAGAAAACAAAACGGTGTATGCATATGTTAATACCTAATCCACATATTTTGAATTAAATATTACTCATATTTATCTTAGAATAGATTATTATGGATATATTGTTTTTAAATGTATTTTATTCTGTGCATATGTGTGTCTTGCTTGTGTACACATACACAAGCAGTTCTTATGGAAGATCCCCTGGTACTGGGGTTGCAGGTGGTTGGTTGTGAGCCACAGTGACTTCTGGGAACTAATCCAGGGTCCCCTGCAATAACCACAGGCAGCTGGCAAGAAGATGCTCTAACTGCTGAGCCGCCTCTCCAGCCTCTTCATGCCTTTTATATTTTGAATGTTGTTTTTTAAATTTATTTTATGTATATAAATGCCTGCAAATATGTATGTGCATAACTGTGCCTGCTGCTGCCCACACTAGCCAGAAGAGGATACCAGGTCTCCCAGAGCTGGAACTCAGGATGGTTGAGAGCCACTAGGAGAGTGCTGGGAACCAAACCCACGTCTGCAAGAGCAACAGCTGCACCTAGCTGCTGAGCCAGCTCTCAGCTCTCCTCTGTTCATCTCTTCATGGCTTTTATTTTCCGGCTTTACAAAAGTGTATTTGCTCTGCGAATGAGGAGTATGGGATGAGCAGGGCACAGCATGGGTGTAGGTGGCGGTTAGAGGACAATTGGAAGGAATGGCTTTTCCCTCCTTGGGTCAGGGACGGAACTCCGGTTGTCAGGCATTGCTGCAGGCGCCAAGCTGCCTCCTCCTCCCTCTGAGACACAGATAATGAGTTTCTGTGAGATTGAGACAGGGTCTCAGTATGTAGACGAGGCTGGCCTGAACTCAGATCTGCCTGCCTTTGCCTCCTGAATGCTGGGATTAAAGAATGTTCTACCATGAGATTATCACTTAACAAAACTCAATAAGGAAGATGTAAGGAATGTTTAAGGAAAAGTTTGAGAGCAGGACAGCTCCCTGGTAGGGTACCTGCCAAGCGTCACAGGAACTTTAACTCCGCCAGGCAGAAGGGTCAGAAATTCCAGGGCATCCCCACAAGAGCGAATCTTAGGCCAGCCTGAGCTACATACCTGTCTGGGCACAGAGGGTGGCTTAAAACCCAAGGCCCTTGCTTAGAAGTATAACCTATTAGCCTTGAGGGGTAATGAGGAGGCAGGCGGTTTTGGAGGGTGGTTTTTATTTTCCTTTCATGTTCCAGAGGCCTGCTAGGGCAGGATCCGAGCTACCTCGAGTTGCCTTGGGGTGTGGAACACTGTGTCATGTGTGCATTGGGGGAACGTCGAGACTCCTTGCTCCTGGGATCATGCAGCCCACTGCTGCTGCCCGTGTGGACAGAAAGAGGAGAGTCGGCCTCCATTCTTGCCTCAACTGTTAGTCGAGGCCAGGGAGCTCTGATAACCTTGGGTGGCAGGTGCAGGATGACCCCGCAGCCACTGCTCAGTGAGCTGCACAAAGCCAAGCTCCAGATGGGCCCTTTCCCAGCCTGCTCTATTGCTTTCTGGACTGTGGCTGGGCTGCCTTCTCGGCTGCACCTCTGAGTGCCCCTCCTGGCTGGAGCTTCATTTACAAACTCCTTAAGCCTGTTTATCTTCCCCTGCTTTGAGGTATTGTTAACTACAGCCTAATTGCTCTGCTTCTTGTGCCTTGGGTGTTCTGTTGTCTCAGCCGCTTTCCAGATTTCTCCTGAGGGTCAGCAAAGGCAAAGGCCAGTATTAACACTCTGCTGCCTTGTTACTAGGAGGCCTGGTAGCCATAGAAACTGCAGCTAAGTGGAGATTTGAAATGTAGATATTTGAAACAGCCCCTAATCCCAGCCAGTTTTGCTTTGTGTCTGAGAGGACCAGGCCTTGGATGGGATAAATAAAGCATGTCTGCTTCCTTAGCCTGCTCCATGGAGCCAGTGCCTGGCTACAGGCCCTGAGGGTCCAGCTTGTCTGGGGCTGCAGCTCAGTCCCCCACCTGCCACTGAGCAGAGCTTTTGTGTGTTCTGCAAGCTAGGTGGGGTCCAGAGTGCACTGTGCTGTGGTAACCCTGCTCTGACATGGTGGCTTGAGAAGTGAAAATATGGGAACTCACTCACCCTGTCTTAAACTCACCTCCCAGGAGTCTGCTGGGCTAAGAGAAAACATTGAGCCCTGGAAGGAAGAAATGCCATTGCTTTCATTTCTTTCCCCTTCTAAAAACATTTTTATTAGCACATATTAATTATTAATAATAACATTTCATTATGACATCTTCATGCATGCGTATGATGTGTTGTGATTGTATTCACCTCCCCATTAACCTTTCTTGTGCCCCACACCCCTAACTTCCTCCTTCTCTCCTTTATACTCTCTTGGAGTTTCTCCTTTTCTTCCTCCTCTTCCTCCTTTCCCTCCTCCTCTTCCTTTTTTTTTTTCCCCTGTAATATGACCTCACTAAAAACTTGCAGCAATCCTCTGCCTCAGCTGGGTTTATAGACATGAGCAACCCATGTTGTTGATGCCTATAAAGTAAATGTTTGGGTTGGTGAGACGGCTCAGCAGACAGAGAGGCTCGCTGCCAAGCCTGACAACCGAAGGTCCATCCCTGGACCCCATGTGGTTGAAGAAGAGAACCAGCTCCTCAGAGTTAGATTTCAACTTCCCCACAGGCCTTGGCCACATGTGTGTCCCACACCCCAAAATAAATGGTTTCAAAAAGTTTAAGTCAGGAGCTCAAGAGATGGCTCAGCAACTAAAAGCGTTTGCTGCTCCTTCAGAGGACCCCAGTTCGATTCCCAGTACCACATGGTGGCTCACAACTGCCTGTAATCCAATTCCAAGAGATCCATTCTACCTTTGACTTCCAAGGGAACCAGTCATGCACATAGCACCTAGACATCCATGCAGGAAAAAAAATGCCCATACATAAAATAAATCTAAAAAAAATAAGTGAATTTGATGAAATATTCCAGTTTCTAAGCGGTACATTTGTTTGTTTGGGGGGGAGCTTGGCTTCGGGGGGGGGTGTTTTTGTTGTTTTTTTTGTTTTGTTTTGTTTTGTTTTGTGTTTTTTTGGTTATACTTCTTTAAAATGTTTAAATAACTTTATGTGAATGGGTGTTTTGTCCACATGCATGTCTGTGCACCATGTGTGTGCTTTGGTACCAGGGAGGCCAGATGAGGGTGTCATGTCCCCTGGAAATGCAGTTACAGGCAGCAAGAGCAGAGATCACTGTTACCTACTGAGCAATCCCTTCGGACCCTTCAGCAGACATGTGACCCACATCTGAGTTGCTTTAGGTCAGTAGAAGCAGTTGGGGGCAGCATCCTGCTCTTTCTGGCTTACATCTTGGCAGAAGCAGCAGCATGTGGCCAGGCTGCGTTTAGCCCCTCTTGAGTCCCTGGCCACATTCTCTAGTGAGCTCTTTGGGCCAGATATCTACCAGGTGTTTCCCACGCACCCGACATGGACTAAGTCCTTGCAGCTGAGCCCTAGAGGTACCATGGCTCTCCAGGGTGACAAGCTTTAGCCGAAAATCCTCTGGTAGGGTTAGTTTGGCCTCAGTCCCTGGAGCCAACTCTTCTCTTGTGTGCTGTCCACCTTTGTGGTCTGAAGCTGGTCTCTCCCCCTGAGTCTCTCTCATGGGGCTGACACTGAAAAGTTGTGGCTCTACTTTAAATTCTCTGCAGCCAACCATGGTGACTGACATCTACGAAACTGTCCCATCCCATTTTAGGGCCTCCTGGCTAAGAATCAGTGCTGGTTTTCTTCCTGGAGCACCAGTGCTTCCTTTTGCATGTTCTTGCTAAGGCTGCCCCCGCCCCCCCGTTCAGTGTTTACAGTGTTGTCCAGACAGACAGGTTAGTCCAAGTACTCCCTCAATTACCTGACTAATGACCTTCCCAGCCTAGAGCATCCACAGGCCAGTCATTGATGTCGCGAGGTAGCGAGTGCTGCCATCTGGCCCCTGTGCTCGAGGCTCCCTCATGTATGCCTACCCCGCCATGCAGTTCAGAACTAGGGTGACAGCCTCAAAGGAGTCAGGGTTGTCTTCCTTGCTCTTCCTGTGTGGCCATCACCACATTAAAGCAAAGCAGGGCCTAGGCTTCCCAGAATGGAGTAAAGGTTGTTTCCTTGTGTTCTCAGGTGAAGGTGGAGATACTTTGGATCTCCTCACTGGAGAGAACAAAGAGACAGGGACAGAGGTGGTGATGCGGATTCTCCTGAAAGCCGTCTATGAAGAGAAGACTGAGAACGACAAGTACCGGGTGGTGCTGCGCAGGTGGAAGAGCTTAAAGCTGTCTAAAAAGACTGTGTCTAAATAAACACCCTTCTCTCCAGGGCGTTTTTACTAAAATAAAATTCTCCTGTCGTTTGTGGGGTCACCGGAGCACTCGATCTGTGGGTTTCCCTCTGGGGCTGGCCTGTGCTCCCTTAGATCTGGCATTCTGAGAGCCCCCTTGTTCTGTACAGAGACCGATGCTGCAGGAGCCCAGGCCAGAGAGAACATTACAGTTTGCCTGACATTTCCCACATTAACTACCTCAGGAGTCACAGTAAAATAAACTGGCCTTGTTTCTTTGTGCGTTTTGTTTTCTTTTTTGTTAGTGTGTCTTAGGGTTCTGTTGCTGTGAAGAGACACCATGACCACCACAACTCTTATAAAGGAAAGCATTTAATTGGGGATGGCTTACAATTTCAGAGGTTTAGTCTATTATAGTCATGGCAAGAAACATGGTGGCACACGGGCAGACACGGTGCTGCAGAAGCCGAGAGTTCTGCATCTTCATCCGAAGGCAGCAGACACAGACCTCGTGAGCTACACTGGTATAACCTGAGCACGTGAGCTCTCAAGTCTGTGCCCCACGGTGACACACTTCCTCCAAAAAGAACACACCTAATAGTGCCACTCCCTGTGGCCATGCATTCAAACCTAGGAGTCTATCTATGGTGGCTAGACACACAAGGTCTCACCGTGTAACCCTGACTAGCCTCAAAATCACCAAGATTTACCTACCTCTGCCTCCTGACCACTAGGATTAAAGACAGGCAGCACCACACCTGTTTTATTTTTTGAGATGGAGTCTCGGATAGCTCAGGCTGGCCTTTGGTACCTGTAACTCTCAAGGGTGAGGATTATAGAATAGACATGTAACACCACACCTGGCTCCTTAGTGTTCGTTTAAATATTTCCCCAGTATAGGGACTACGCTTCAGGCATCTTGTGCCCAAAGCTGGCAGTCACGATTGCCTTTCAGGTCATGACAAGATAAAGTCTAGGGGAACCCCTTAGAAGTTGTCTCGGCGAACACCAGTGTTGGTTCTCTTTGGTTTGTCTTCTGTAGTTCAGAAGGAATAAAATTGCCCCCCTAATTCCAACTGAGCTACTTAGAATCCATTTGGAATGCTTTCTTTTAGGGCTGCTAGATAAGAGAGCCAGAGGCTGGCTTAATGGCCTTCAAGCTAAGAATGGCTTTAAGATTTTATGTTCAGAGCTCTGGCTGCTCATTTGAAGGAAGCAGATTCAATTCCCAGCACCCAAATGGTGGCTCACCACTGTAACTCCAGTCCTACCTAGGGGATTTGATGTGCTCTTCCAGCCTTTGTGGATGCTAGACATGTATGTGGTTCACAGACATACATGGAAATAAAACACCCATATATGTAAAAGCAATTTCTTCAGTGTTCTTTTATATCTGCATTGTGTTTGTACACATATGAATATCTATATACACACAGGTAAGACAGTTTGACCCATAAAGCACACACTCATTAGTATCTGATCCTATTACTGAAAATGTTTTAACTCCTGGCTCAAGAGAATTAACAATTTAGTTTGAGGCAGCAATAGGAAATATACAGGGTCTTTTTTAAAAAGATTTACTTATGTCTTTAGACATAAGACATAGACAGAAGAGTCATCAGATCCCATTACAGATGGTTGTGAGCCACCATGTGGTTGCTGAGAATTGAACTCAGGACCTTTGGAAGAGCAGCCAGTGCTCTTAACCACTGAGCCATCTCTCCAGCCCAAAACATAGGGTCTTATCAGGATAGATAGCCTAGTGTTCTGACCCTCACAAGAGTGTTACACAGAGAACTAACTCTACATGGAGCAAGGGAAAGCTGAGCACATGTGCACACTCCACAGTATATGTACTGTGTATATTCAGGTCTGTGACTTCCCAGGAGCCAAGCCTTAGCACCTGGAAGAAGCAGTTCACAGAGGAGACTCATGGCTCTGTCCTCCTGGGAGACTGGCTGTCCTGGGTGGGCTCTTGTTTGCCCTCCATAACTTCCTGAGACCTAAGTCTGGAAGTGAAGCTTCTAGAACCCAAAGTTGGAGCCCAGGAGTCTGAAGCTTTTCACCACTTTGGTTTGGAGAACCCAGGAAACTTTATCTTTGCTTAAAAACTTTGACTCAAGAGAACCAGAGAGATGCCTCAATGGGTAAAGAAAGACGTTTGCTGGCCAATGACATAAGCCTGGTGACTTCAACCGGAGACTCACATGGTAGGAGAACCAACTCCCCAAATTTGTCCTCTAACCACTACATACATTTGAAGGTACAACACCCATTATCTAATTTTTTATAAAGTGCTAAAACTGGGTATGGTTTTGCGTAAATTTAATTCTAGTCCTTGGGAGGCAGAGACAGCTGAATTTCTGAGTTCAAGGCCAGCCTGGTCTACACAGTGAGTTCCAGGACAGCCAGGGCTATCTAAAAGATCTAGTCTCAAAAAAAAAAAAAAAAATTTTTTTTTTTGTTGTTTGTTTAATTAAAACATTTGAAAAACTTAACTTAAGAAAAATAATCAATGTGTCAAGTCAACATGAGTTCGTCTCATACTTTGTATTTGCTTTTGAGTCTCAGTAAAAATATATGTTTAATTTCTATGTAGGAGCCGGCGTGTGCGCAACGGCCTTAATCCCACACTGGAGGTCAGAGGCAGTTGGATTTCTGATTCGAGCAGCTTGGTCTACAGAGTGATTTCCCAGACAGCAGCATACAGAAAACCTGTCTCAAAACCAAAAAAAAAAAAAAAAAAAATTTCTATGTGAGGTAGTGACAAATTACAATTTTGTTATGTATTCATACTTCACCTCCCCCATCCCTCTCTCTCAGTTTCTCTTTGCACTTGAGAAGCCTTGAATCACCAGAACAGGGAATCCAACAGTATGCTGAGCTATTGATTTTTTAACCCACTCTGTCAGCTGGTGAGCTGTGACCATAACTTTAGCTTGTTTCTCTCTGCATCTCACAGTCGTTACAGGACAAATGAGGATCAGGACAAAGTCAAAGCAGAAAAAGCCTTTAGCCATTTTTTAAGGCTTCATTCAGTCAGTGTGTAACCGAGGCTGGCCTTCAATACAGCGCTTTATGCCTTGGCTGGAAGTGCTGGGATTACAGATGTGCACCCCCATAGCTGGTACTGAGAGGGCCATTTGAAAGCTTACATTAGTAACTTGTACTTCACTTAATGTCTTGCCAGGTCAGATCCATTCCAGACTATAGTTTTTAAAAATCAAACTGAGAGTTGGGCCTAGTGGCATACACCTTTAATCCCAGCACTCAGGAGGCAGTGGCAGGTGGATCTCTGTGTGTTCGAGGCCAGCCTGGTCTAGTGAGTTCCAGGACAGCTACTGAGACCCTGTCTTGAAATGAAAGGAAAATTAACCTAAGGGCCAGTGAGATGGCTCAGTGGTTAAGAACTCATAGCACTCTCAAAGGACCTGAGTTCAGGTCTCAGCAGCCGTATCAGGTGGTTCAAAATCACCTGTAACTCCAACTCCAGGGGATCCAATGTCTCTGTAAGCATCCAAACTCCCCATATGAAGACATCTGATCACAGATGATGCTAGTCTGGTCATAGCATGTGACAAAAGACTGATCTCCCAAGAGTTACCAACAGCGCAAGGGATGGGAACCTATTTATGAAAACTAGCAGAAACTTAAGGGGCACTCGTGATGACTCAATGGCACTGTTGCAACTCACTCATTACTGAGGCTGAACAACAGCCGCCTTTTAATGTGGTCCTGGCACGGCCTCCCCAGTCAAACTGAACATCTCTGAACACCTTACCACAGTGGTTCTCAACTGGGGCCGTGCGCCCACTCCCCCTGGGGGCATTTGGACATACCTGGGATTTTTAGTTTTTAGTTGTCACGATGGCTAGGATGCTAGGGACTCCAAGAAAGGAGAGCCTGAAGATGATGCTAAACATCCCATAATGTTCAAGCAGACCAACCCTACAGCAAAGGACTGTCAAAAGAACACCATGTCAGTAGTGCGGAGGTTAGGAAATCCTGGTCTACGTTTCTGTAGAATGACAAAGGGAAATATATATATATTTATATATATACACACACATATATATATGTATGTATACACACACATACACATACACAAATATATATATATATTTGGCTGCAGATGTTGGTGCATACCTGTAATCCCAGGACTTGATTGGTAGAAGCCAGAGGATCAAGAGTCTTAAATAAAGTAACAACAACACCAGCCAATCTAAATAGTTAAAGTAAGTACATTCTGCTTTCCCAGGACAGCACTTCCGGTATAAAGGGAGGAATTGTGACAATCCTTCTTAATGAGGTCTCCAAGAAACAAGATGTCAACTGTAATTCTTGCCATCTATGCTTTACATAGACAAGGAGGCAATTGTTCATTTGTTTCATTTTTAAATTATTTTTATATTACTCAATTTATGTAGTTTTGTTTCATGTACATTGGTGTTTTGCCTATATGCCTTGTGAGGATGTAGGATCCTCTGAATACTTATGAGCTGTTGAGAGTGCTAGGGAATTGAACCTGGGTCCTCTAGAGGAACAGCCACTGCTCTAACCCCCGGAGCCATCTCTCTAGCCCCCTTGAGTGTTCACTATAAAGTCCTAAGCTCTAAATGGACTGAAGCTTGTATGGAGACAAGCTGGCCTCGAACTCACAAAGACCCATTTGCCTGACTCCCAACACTGGGATTAAACATGTGCGTCATCATGCTTGGATACTTATTTTTCAAGAAACTAAAAAACATTTCAGTTCAGTGGATGTTCATGAACCTACCTAAAGGGCTCACAACGTGAACTGAGCAAGGAAAAGGACCTCCGCCTTACCTTGGCTCTGTGAAGGTCCGCTTTACAGTCGGAGAATTCCCAGCTGCATGGTCTCCAGGGAGCAGCGACCGAACATTGCGTTCCCAGGACGAGCAGCTCCCGAACTGCTTTTCGAGTCCCACGGCTGGCTCGCTAGCTCCAATCAGAGTAGCTCTTGGAAATCAGCCAAGCTGCAGATCAGGGTTCGTTATTCCCCCTCAGAGCAACTACTGTTAAACATTTACCAACGCTCATGAGAGGTTTCCCTTACGAAGCACCTTGGCCACTGTCCCCTCTCGGTTCTTCTGAGGTCTTCCCCGCCCACTCCCCCACTCCCCTCCGCTCCGGCGACTTAGGTACACATTTGTCATCCTCTCCTACTCGGGCAATCATTTCACTGTCTAATGATAGCATTTTGCCTGTATGCATTTTTGTGAAATGCATTTCACTATTTTGTTTAAAGAATTTTCAGAAGTTTATTATATATCTCATTGCATGCTCTTGGTGTCTTGAGCTCCGTCTAATCCATTGCTTCATACAATTGCCCCAAAATGCATCTTACCATATTCCTTCAGCGTTCTTTCAGAGGGACACCGTCCCGGGCCATACCCACTTCCCCTTGCCACAGGTAACACCCTTGCTTTATTGATTAGAATGGCTCTGTTGGCTGCCTCCCCGTGTGTACTACTCCAAAGTGTTTGTAGACCCCATTGCCTTACTCAGTCCTGGATTAGCCAGCTTTCTCACAGTATAATCTCTAGTTCCTTGCACCCCTCCCCCCCCCTTTTAACTTTCTAACTCATGATCCCTGGTCTCAGCCTCCCAAGTATTGAGATTACTGGCAAGCACCAACACTGACAAGACAGACAAGATTGTAGCCAGGGCAAACAAGATTTTTCTAAAATGAACACTTGTTCTTTAGGGGTTACTAAAAAGAGGCAATACTTGTTTCGGAAATCAAAGTCACTATTAAACAATATACAACCTATCAACAGTTTTGGGGGGAAGGGGCTGGGCAGTGGTGGCACACACCATTAATCTCAACACTCAGGAGGCAAAGGCAGGCAGATCTCTGAGGCCAGTCTACAGAGGGAGCCCAGGATAGCCAGGGCTACACAGAAAAAAAAAACCCTGTCCTAGGGAAAACCTCTTAGTACTTGATTCTGAAGCAGAGAAGTCAAAGGTTGAAATGGCAACTTTGAGCAGTGTATTAGCACCGATGGCCACAGGCCTTATGCATACTGGAGTGCATTGTCTCTTCCCAAGCTTAGCAACTCGGGCACTAAGATTTCAGCTTGTCAAAAACCAAGGATGGAAACCCCTTAGGCCTTGCAGCACAAGCTGAATGCCTGTCAGTTCTCAAAGCACACTCACCAACATCATTCCGGCCTGTGAGGAACAGGAGGGTCAGGAAAGCATGGAGTCCTGCAGTTGTGCCTTAGGCCAGAGCCTGCCTTCATTAATACCTGCAATGGCCTGGCTGCCTTCCGCACAGCGAGCAGCCAAGGTCCATCTGGCCATACTCATGCACATCTTGCAAATCAGCTTCAGGCAAGACCTGTCAGGTTCTGTGCTGCTAACTCAGAACCTTCCCACCAAGCTAAAATGGGCTGCTTGACAAGTAACTCATGCTGGGCGGTGGTGGCACACACCTTTAATCCCAGCACTTGGGAGGCGAGGCAGGCGGATTTCTGAGTTTGAGGCCAGCCTGGTCTACAGAATGAGTTCCAGGACAGCCAGGGCTACACAGAGAAACCCTGTCTCGAGAAAACAAAGCCAAACAAACAAAAAACACCTAGTAACTCATGAGGGCAGGGCTAGTCAGAGCTACGGAGCAGGCCCATTAGCTCTGGCTCTCCAAAGATGTGTGCTGAGTGGATGAACCCCCTCTAGAGGCAGCAAGGCCTCACTGCATGCATCCCTTGTCTTGAGGCCTTCATCTCTCTCAGAGGCAGCACTCTGGCCTTCCTAAATGCTCAGATAACAAGCGGCCACCAAAGAGCTCCTTGCTTGGTGTGCTCAGTCTTCCCAGGTTTCTGCTCTCCCCAGCTTTTCCCTGACTATAAAACCCAACTTCTTCTTACCCTCTTTTATGGAACAAAATTTCCATAGAAATCTAGAAATGAAAATTAAACCAATTAAAAATTTAAATTGAGCTTGTAGTCCTGGCCCCCTGGAGGTGAAGAGTCAACTTAAAGTTAGCCTTGCTGTAAGACCCTGTCTCAATAAAACCAGCAAGGTGGTGGTACACATTTTAAAAAAAAAAAAAAATCTATTCATCCATCCATCCATCTATCCATCTATCCATCCATCCATCATGTGTGTCCATAGAGGTCAGAAGAGGGTATTGGATGGAATCTCTGGAACCAGAGCCAGAGTTGTAAGCTGCCATGTAGATGCTGGAAATTGACTGGAAAAGCAGCCAGTGCTCTTAACTGCTGAGCTATCTCTGCAACTCTAGTGGTGCACATCTTAATCCTAGTACCTGGTCAGGAGGATCTGAGTTTGAAGCCAGACAGATCCAGTACATTCCAGGCCAGTCAATCTGTCTCAAAAACACAAAACCAAAACCAAAAACCCCAAGCCATCATGATGCTAAAGGATATGGAACCCGTTTCTACCGCAAGACCACCTTTCTAAACTAAGGCTGTGTAGTGGTTTGAATATGCTTGGCCAGGGAGTGGCACTATGAGGAGGTGTGGCCTTGTTGGAGGAAGTGTGTGACTGTGGGGGTGGACTTTAAGACCCTCCTCCTAGCAACCTAGAAAACTGTCTGCTCCTGGCTTCCTTTGGATGAAGGTGCAGAATTCTCAGATCCTCCTGCTCCATGTCTGCCTGGATGCTGCCTTGCTTCCTGCCTTGATGATAACGGACTGAACCTCTGAACCTGTAAGCCAGCCCAATGTTGTCCTTTATGAATGAGTTCTTGGTCATGGTGTCATTTCACGCAATGGCAACCCAAAGACAGCCTGTTACAAAGCAGAAAAATGCACGCAGTAGGAGAGTGCACTTAATTCAACTGTTTTTCCCCAGGCATGCCTTACTTCTTAATGTTATGGGTGTTTTGCCTGCATGTATGTTTGTGCCCTATCACAGGGACACGGTGGTCAAGGAGTTCTGAAGAGGATGCTGGATCTCCTGGAACTAGAACTACAGACGTATGAGTTGCCATATGGGTGTTGGGGATTGAACCTGGGTCCTGTAGAAGAGCAGCCAGTGCACCTAACCACTGAGCCATCTCTCCAGCTCCTTGAGCATAGTGTGCAACTTCTCTCTAGAATTTGTAAAAGGTTACTGAGTTTTAACCAGCAGAGGGAAAACATTTTTGTTACCAGGTTAGCTTTGAGAAACTACACCCCATGTGATACAGGGTGGAAAAGCTGGGGTCAAAGGGAAGAGATGTCCTGCTAGTACAGGCTAGGTGGGCACCAGGCCAGGAAGGAGAAGACGGAGGATTGCCTCAGCCTGTGGTCTGTATACAAGTAACACTGGAGGATTTATCTGGTGAGTTCTGCACTGGCCTAAGGCCAAAACCTTGTGAGCTGTACCCCATACCCAGGCACTGAAGTTCCCAAACGCCATGTCCTCCCGTGGGCCTGAGAGGAAGGTACACAGACAGGTGGACAGACAAATCCACACACTCTAAGTGACCTAAAGAAATGAAGCGTTAAAGAGACCACAGTTTTTCTATTTTTATATTTTATATAATTAATAAAACAGTGCTTGTATAAAAATTCACACAAAGTTGCTAGAGAGCATACAAGTTCCAAAACTGTCCTGGGTTTGTGGTACATTCAGTTTTCTAAGGGTGACTCAGATCAGTGTAACAGGCAGACATGACGTGGTATCTCATTCTCTTTGGTAAAACTCTTCTTGTTACTTAACCCTCACAGTATCACTCTGATACCCACTTTGTGCAGGGTCTGCGCTTCCTGGGATGTCAGACATTAAGGCTGGATCTACAAGAGGCAAGGACTGCCCACAGTGGTGATAGCCCCTGGGCCCTCACCCCTACTCCAGAATGACCCAGGGACCTCCAACCAGGGGTCTCCAGGTCCCTCTGCATCAGGTAGGAAGCAATTGCTGCGGGGAACGGTAGAAACAGAGGCAATCCCTACAAGAACCCAAATGGCCACACTGTGGTGCGATCGGGCCAAATCCAGTCGCCACTAAGTAGATCCCATTGGTCGGTTGATGATTGCTGCTGATGTGAACCCTAACCCCCTAACTTAAAAAGAAAAGGAAGGTTTGGGTTTCAACACGGAAGGGGACGGGCAGCGAGCACTAACGACATTAGACATTGATTCCCTGACAAACGTTTGCCATCAAACAGACATGGCCACATGAACTAAAGCAGGATTCGAACACTGTACATTCAAGAGTATCTTCAGACATTCTTCAACAGCTTACTAACAGAGAAGAACCAAGACCACTCCCAACTACCGTGACATACTATTTTGGTGAACATCAGAATGTCGGGGCTAATCTTTAGTCCTCTGGAATACAAGGCAAAAAATAATCCAAAACACAAACAAAGAATTTAGATGGGGACAGGGAAAGCAGTTGCCGACAAATTTCATGAAACCCATTAAATTCTGAAAAAATAAGTATTTTATATTTATATTGCTTCATGAAAAAAAAAATGCCCACTGGAGCTACCTGTACGGATGGGTGAGTGAGGATACCATACAGTCCAGTAGGGGCAGGAAACAGCTCCCAGAGTGTCCGGCTCTTTTCACTGAAAGGGAATGGGGGTGGTGAGGGGGGCGGTGAAGAAAGCCCTACATAGTTAAAGTATTAAGGAAACCAAAATACAGGTTCCCAGAATTTAACACGCTCTGGGTTACGGAAAGTCCCGCTTACTTCCTACTAAAGCCCGCCATTTCTCTGATGTGAGTAGATAGGACTTCTAAAAACTCAGTGACTGTGCTTCTGCTGTCGCGGGGTCACACTCCACTTTCTAGAAAGCAGGACAATCTTCACATGGCTTGGAATCCTCTTGGTTACATCCTCAAGACCAGAACAAATCCCGTGGCATTCTCTCGAACCAGTGAAGCAATGAGAGAATGCCACGGCCATCTTTGGGGTAGTGTGCGTGTGTGCGTGCGTGTGTGCGTGCGTGCGTGCGTGCGTGCGTGCGTGGTGCGTGCGTCGTGTGTGTGTGTGTGTGTGTGTGTGTGACTAAGGCATTAGAGAGAGGCCAAGTGAGGGGAGAGGGGAATCTTCTGGCTGCCTTATTTCCTTCTTCCTGGGCACAAGAAGGTTGCCTTGTTGTTTGTGGGTCCCTCTCCTCACTTCCTATAAGGAGATAAGTGTGCAGGGGTGAATAAGTGACAGAGTGCCACAAAGTCTCTGTGCACTTCTCAATGTCAATAATTTAGGTTTACAGTTATAGCATAAATAATTGAAAATGACAGTGGATAGAAGCTTTACAGTATTGAAAATTGTTATTTTTTTTTTTTAAATGCCCATTGGGTACATGCAAAATTATATCATGTTATCTACTAGGAACTAAAGTTCTTATCTTTATGAGAAAATTCATAGATTATTTCTATCATTTCTGCATATTAAGGTAGCAAAATATTAAGCCATTAAAGTTATCACATCTGTAATGTCCCACAAGGGTTTTAGGACTACCCTGGGCAACTCGTTAATCTTCTAGGCAAGGATGAGATGCACTGAGTTTGAGAAGCAGTTTCCTTTCCTTCTTAGGCATCTGGCCCCAGCGCAGAAGCGGAAGAGGTGTCCATGCTAGGGGTGGGCCAGAGCAGGACAGCAGAACTTCCTACAAGGTTTGAGGGAAGAGGTCTGGTGGGACCGGGAAGGGGTGTGGACACTCCATTTAAGATGGTTTGGGTCCTTCCGACACCTGCAAAAAGAGCCAGCCCTAGGCCTGGGCTTTGGAGGTTCAAGACCATGCTACTCATGAGAGGAGCTAACACTGAGGTCTGAGGACTCGGACTTTGTACAAATACATGGAGAGTAAACAGTTCTTGGTGAACCCAAGAGCTCACCCATAAATCACACAAAATGTCCCTCCACATTGTGTTCCAATGTGTCCCTCTACACCAGCATCTCTGTGTGGGGAGGGAACAGGGCTGCAGGAGCACACGGTTCCCATGAAGGCCATGAGACCCACGCCTCCGCTCTATCTACATTCATGTCATCTTCCAGTGTTCTCATCTACACAGTGAGCACCACACGGCAGTGGCAGACAGGCTGAGCCACAGCAGAAGGGAAACTCACATAGAGAAAGAAAGGGGCTACACACTACTTATAATCCATCCCATCTGCTGAAGCCAAGGGGCTCTGGACTCTTCCAAAATCAGATGTCAAACACAGGATTAGTAAAACTAGTCACTATGCCACCTGAAGCCACAGTTACCCATAATGCCTGAATATGGCATTTCTTTAAAAAAAAAAAGAAAAAAGAAAAAAAGCATACATCTAAAATCATCTTTAAAAATCCCAGCAACTGAAGTAATCTTACAGCATCTCATCTCAAATATTTTAAGACTTTTTTTCTAAATAAAATGGCTCCCAGAGAGCCTAATGATTCTTTCAAAATTTCATTTTAATTAAAAAAAAAAAAAAAAAAGATAAAAATAGAAGATGTAAAACCTGGGGAGAGAAACAAGTTGCTGTGTTTGCATTTTGTTGTTTGGGTTTTTTTTGAGACAGGGTCTCATTATCCAGCCCTAGCTGGGCTGGAATTCACTATGCAGACTAAACAGACTGGCCTCAAACTCCAATGGCCTAGAGGTATGGGCTACCATGTCTAGTCTAAATTTGAATTTTGAATTGTAAGAGCTAGGGAGGGCACCCCAGCCCTGTGAAGGGACCCTACCCTACCAATTCTCTGATTTCACAGCTTGGCTACCCCCACAAACTCTGGCTGTGCCACCAGGGAACACAGAACAAAGTCATGAATACAAAAGACCAAATTCAAGGCTTCTTTCTTGTGGCTGGGTAGGTGTTTATGTGTGCAAATGTAGGAAACCACTCCCCACTGGCATAAGGTGCCTGTCTGCGATGCCATACTCAAGCTCCAGACCGAAGATGCTCAGTCCAAGGGCACCCATTGCTCAGCCTGTGGTGACCCGAGTCCCTGGGCAGCCCCAGCCCTGTCATTTCTCCACTTTCTTGGCTTTCTTGAGGATGTCACACTTTTTTCTGTTGGGTCGGCGACACCGCTCATCAATGCTGGGTATACATTCATAGTGCCACACCTCTTCCATCTTCTCCACGGGGTAGACAGCTTCCACGTAATGGCGGATGAGCCTCAGCCTCGTGGGGTCCAGCTGCTTCTTGTTACAAGCCCCGGAGTGGTTATACTGCAGTCGAAGGTTCTCGGCCGTGAAGAGTTCGGGGAAGAGCCTGACCAGGAGCCGGGCTGCGAAGTTACCCACCGACAGGCTCTGTTGCACGATCTCACGTACCTCCTTGTCTGACAGCAGGTAGGGGGAAGGCACCGGAAAGTCAGGTGAGGGAACGACCAGCTCATCCAAGGGTATTTTGCAAAAGTCTTTGCTGCTCCTTTCAGGAGGCAGCGGGGGCCCCTCAAACTCCTCACGGAACCTCTCGGGGTTGATTGCATAACTTGCTAGGTCCCGGCACTCGGGGCCGGGCACATGGACCTTGCGTTGTTGCTGGTAGGAGCGGCGCTGCTCCGTGTCCCTGCGCCGACAGCGCTCGTCCAGCTTGCCCACAAACTCCAGGGTCCACACACGGTCGTTCTTGGCTCTTGGGTAGAGGAGCTGCACGTAGTGGCGGATCAGCCTGATGCGGGCAGGATCCAGCTGCTTCTTGCCCAGGGAGCCGCTGCAGTTGTACTGCTTGCGCAGGTTCTCGTGGGTAAAGAGCTCCGGGAACAGATGCACCAGCAGGCGGGAGGCAAAGTTGCCGATGGACAGGCTGCTCTCATAGATGCTGCGAAGCTGCTCCTTGCTCAGAAGGCAGTCTGAACCTGGCATCTCGAAGTCAGGCTGTGGAATCTCTAGCTTGTCAAAGTCAATGGGCACCAGCCAGATCTTTTTGGAGCGCCGGCCAGGCCGCTCCCCTTCAAAGCTGTCCTCTACCTTGACCACTGAGATGTCGTCTGGCAGGCTAGAGGAGTCGTAGCAGTCGTCCCTCGGAGCCTCCCCCTCGCTGCCTCCCTCCAGGCCCAGGGCCTCCAGTTCATCATTGATGCGCTGGGCACACTGCTGCAGCCACGCTTCCTCCTCTTGCATATCAGGAAAGTAGATCTCTGTGTAGTTTCGGATGATCTGCAGCCTCTGAGGATCCAGCTCCTGCTTGCCTCCATCCCCGTAGCAGCTGTACTGCTCACCCAGCTTCTGCGGGTCAAACAGCTCCGGGAAGAGCCGGTGTAGCAGGAACACAGCGAACTCACCTGGAGAGGAGGCTTCATCTAGGAACTCAGTAAGGTCCTGAGTGTCCACCACATGGTCCGAGGCAATGGTGCTGCTGCGGTCCAGAGACAGAGCTTCCTCTTGGTCCTTGTTGTCCAGAAAGCCGGCATCCACTTGGTCTGCTTCAAAGAAGTTGGTGACCTGGCCGCCTGGCTGGTTGTCTTCCATTTCCCTCTGGGCCCAGAAGCGGCTGAAGAAGTCGTTCAGCTGCGGCAAGCACTCAGCTTGCCACACGGCTGTGTCCTTCACCGAGGGGTAGTAGACCTCCACATAGTTGCGGATGAGCTGGAGATGTAGTGACTCTAACTTCCGCTTGGCGGCAAAGCCACAGGCACTGCAGCCCCGGGAGAAGTCCAAGTCACTGAAGAGCTCAGGGAAGAGCTGCACCAGCAGGCGACAGGCTAGGTCGCCGCAAGACAGGCTCTGCTCTGCAATCTGTTTCAGCTCTGCAGCCGTGAGCTGGTACTCAGGTGGAGGCTGGAACTTGGCCACCAGCTCAGAAGGGCTCACCTGCTTCTTGACACGGCTCAACTCGAGGGAGAGCAGGTCCACCTTGCTGTGAAGCTGGGACATGTTAGACGTGAGTGTGTTGAGCATATAGAACATCTTCTGGATCAGGAAGTAGATATTGGGGTCCCCATCGGTGGCAACCCCGACACTGCATTCCCGCTTCTGAGACTCGCTGAGCAGGCGCAGAGGAGAAGGGCTGCTGCCGGAGTTTGCCTTCTCGAAGAGCTCAAAGGGGCTGAGCAGGTCTCCCGAGGGCGGGTTCTTCTTCTCCATGATCTTGTGGGAGATGCCGTACAGGGGCTTCTTGTAGGAAGGTGTGGCGGCCTCAGTGGCGGGCTCCTCTTCTGCAGGCCACACACAGCTTCCACTCCTGCCCCTGCTGGCAGGCTCTCCATTTCCCTGACAGGGTGAGCTGTTCTCACGGTGTGCGCATGCCTGCCAGGAGGGCCTAAAAAACAGAAACGGTTGTGCAGTTAGGAGTGTGTTCTGATGCACCGCACTACACTGGGCAGGGACTGCACAGAAGACCCAAGGCCAATGCTTTCTGGTCCAAAAACTCTGCGCAGACAGGAACACACTACAGACACACAGTAGCATCTGAGGGCCAACCTGTTCCATCTTCCTACTCCTTGAGAAAAAGCTCGGGCTAGACCTAGGAAGGCTCCTGCTCTTGCAGAATACTTGTGTCAGGCTGGTAAGGCTGGACAAGAATTTCTAGAACAGGCGAGAGAGCAAATGAGCATGAAGAGGCCCCACGGTTACCCAGCCGTAAGAAGGCCCCATCCTGGCCCACACCTTCCTGCTCTCCTGGCTTCAGCCTGCAGCTTCTGGGAGCAAGTTACCATGAGGCACACAGTAGCAGGGGACACAGTAGTAGGCTGGCCACTCATGGTGGCTGCCAGGACTTAACTCTTGATTCACATTAGACAGAGGCTGGCCTAGAAGCTCTCAGAGTCCATGGATGAAAGATTCTCTTAGTGACTCGGGGACTCCTCAGTATCACCACTGTCAGAACATCCCTCCGCTGCCAGCACCCACCCAAGGCCACAGATGAACACCTGCCCTGAGCTTCTATGGGAGTGCTGGCTAGAGACTGCTTTCCAGCCTCCTTTGACCAAAGCTCTGGACTGAGTACTATGACAAAGATGGCAGTCTCCCTCTCCTCCTGCCTCCATCTGCTGAGTAACAGGGTCAGGAACACAAAGGGATTTTCGATGACGATGTCCATGAAGCTGGCCAAGTGACTGCTTTGTGGTGGTCTGCACAGGCTAACACAAAGGTCGGCGGCATCTATCCTCTAACATGTTTTACTTGAGAGCAGAGGGCTCAGCCGGGCGGTGGTGGCGCAGCCTTTAATCCCAGCACTTGGGAGGCAGAGGCAGGCGGATCTCTGAGTTCGAGGCCAGCCTGGTCTACAGAGTGAGTTCCAGGACAGCCGGGCTACACAGAGAAACCCTGTCTTGAAAAACCAAAAAAAAAAAAAAGAGAGCAGAGGGCTCTGTCTGGGATGGAGGCAGAGGCTGTGTGTGGTCTGCATCGACTCTCCTCTCTGCTCCTTCCTGGTGACTCCTCTCCCACCCACTGAATGATGGGGCATGCGTGACATTTCTGATATACCCCATAACTGTGCAAAGTAAAAGACAGTGGCAGGGGTGGGGGAGGCTTGGCTGTCCCAGAATTAGCTCTGTAGACCAGGCTGGCCTCAAACTCACAGAAATCCACCTGCCTCTGCCTCCCAAGTGCTAGAATTAAAGGCGTGTGCCACCATCTCCTGACTTAGGGCAGATATTTTACCATTGTCCAATCTCTGCCTAAGACAAGGACCCCTGGGAGCTAGGGGTGGAACACTGTGGTAGAATGCTTGCCAAATATATTCAAGACCTCAGTTCTTGTAAAGAGTTGCAGTAAAGAGAGGTCAAACAGCACACACACACCACCACAGACACACAGACACACAGACACACAGACACACACACACACACACCACACACACACACAACACATCCTACTGGCTTTAGGAAGCTGCAAGGACAGAGGGTGATAAGCACAGGGCGTCTCCTGTGTGACCTTTCATGTCTCAGCTTCTATGTCTTGCAGCAAGGTAGTTTTGAGATACAGTGAAATACTACACATCAAGTACAATAACGTAAGTACTTAACAAATATCTCCTACTACAGGATTGTATTAAGCAAGGCATTCAGCACAGGAGAAGAAGTCTTTCATTACGATGTCACGACTGCTCTCACTAACAAAGTCCTCAATGCACAGGAGGGTAAGGCACACTGAAGGACGCTCTCAGGAGTTTGACTAGGAAGGACTATAAAGAGATTGAGCAGAAGGGGATTAAAAACACTTTAGAGAGTTCTTTTACTTGTCTATTTGCCAGAAAGGGAGGAAGACTATTTTCCCTAATCCCATGAGGACAGGTATTGAATCCAGAGCCTCAGCCATGTTAGACTTGAAGCACTAAGCTACCATAGCACTCGACCACAGAGCTAAACCCAGCCCTTTTACATTTTACTTTAAATCAATATATTTATTTACTTTTAGGAAAGATAGCTCATCGGTTAAGAGGCCAGGCTACTTTTCCAGAAGACCCAGGTTTGGTTCCCAGCACCCACATGATGGCTCATACCCATCTGAAACTCCAGTCCCAGGAAATCTGACACCCTCTCCTGACCTCTTCAGGCACCAGACACACATGTGGTACATGCAGGGGAAACACCTATACAGGTAAATAAGAGAAATCAATATTGAATTAATTTTTAAATTCTGTGTGTGTTTGTCTGTGTATGGGTATGATCACGTGAGTCCAGGTGCCTGCAGAGCTCAGGGAACTGCTTACCGTCACATGCAGTTGTAAGCTGCCTGACACAGGTGCTGCACTTGGCTGCTCTGGAAGTCTGTGCTCTTAACCACTCAACCGTCTCTCCAGCCCCAGCCTCTCCTGTTTTCAGACAAGATTTCATTTCATACTATAGTAAGAAACACACCTGGGTGATGGTGGTACTGCTGCCGCATGCCTTTAATCCCAGCTCTTGGGAGGCAGAAACAGGCAGATCTCTGAGATTAAGGCCAGCCTGGTCTACAGAGCAAGGTGCAGAACAGCCAGGGTTATACAGAGAATCTAAGTCAGGCAGTGGTGGTGCATACCAGGTCAGCCTGGGCTACAGAGTAAGATCATGTTTTTTTTGGTTTTTTGGTTTTTGTTTTTGTTTTTTTAAAAGGTGAGAGGATTGGAGTGTCACACAGTGAGATAGCTCTTGCCAACTGCACAGAAAGGCCAGGGTGGAGCCCCCGAACCATAAACAACTGGACACAATGGTGCTTACCTGCAGTACAAATACTAGAGAGGCTGAAGCGAGAGGGTCAGAAATAAGTCATCTATATAGACAGTTTCAAGCCTACGTGGGCTACATGAGACCCAATCTTATACCACAAAGACATGAAAGGAAGAGAGGCAATAGAAGGGAGGCCAGGAGAAAAACAGCAGAATGGAGAAGGAAGAGGGTGGAAAGCAGAAACAGTCAGAGAAGAGTGGCAGAACTAAGACTTCTCTATGGTGCTTAAAGACACTAGGATGGTCCAGCATTCGACATGTCGTCATGGGCTTTCCTACAGTATAGCCCCTAACACAACTAGGCTGCCTCAAAGGTCTGGCAATAGGACTGTTTACCTCAGTACCAAGGTTAGGAAAGCACCAAAATCTTAATGTGGCATGTGCTCAGGGAGACTCAAGGGTTCGTGCTGAGCCTGAAGTCTTCTTAGACTGTCAAAACCAAAGAACACAAGAGCAAGGCCTGTGGTGGTTCCTGTGGGCTCGGTGTGTCTGAGCAGGATGCTCTCTTTATTAGGAACTGAAAATCAGCACGAAAGCGTTGAAGGCACAGCAGAGTCAGAAAGCTAAATAGGTACCAAGGTTAAAAAAAAAAAAAAATAAGAACCTTCATCTGACAGATTTTTGGTTAGTATATGATAAAATTGATCCATTTTCATAACTGAATAAGAAAAAAAAAAATGGAAGAGGAAGTAAAAACCTAAAGAGGAAGAAATAATACACAGAATAGAAAATGAGAGTACTGCACAGATAAGGATTTAAGAAGTGTTGCTTCATCTGTGTGCACATTGCACATTCCCAGCTGTGCGTGTGCATGTGCGTGCCACTCGAAACACCCCAAAATTGTAGGTCACTAACGGGAAGCACTGCCCTAGTAAAACCTTATGTCTTACTTGTCATTTCTGTAGACAAATTAGATTTTAAGCAATTTTACGTCTTAAATTCTTTGCATCACATAATTTTGGGCGGGCGTGTGGTGGCGCACGCCTTAATCCCAAGACTTGGGAGGCAGAGCAGGCGGATTTCTGAGTTCCAGGCCAACCTGGTCTACCGATGAGTTCCAGGACAGCCAGGGCTTATACAGAGAACCCTGTCTCGAAAACCAAAACAAAAAAAAAATAATTTTGGGGGTCAGGGGCGTGCCAGAAGCAATATTTCATCACTTAAGAGCACACCTACAGAGAGAGGTCCCGAGTTTGGTTCCCAGCACCAACTTCAAGTAGCTCACAACTGTCCAGCTCCAAGGGGACCAGACTTCTCTGGCCTCCTCAGACACACACACACAATTAAAAAATAATAAAAATAAAACTTTAAAATGGTAAGTTTCACGTCATGGGATTACTATGAGGTTTTTCCAACAGGGAAGATTTGGAGTTTGTAGTCACAATAATTAACTATAATTAACTGTAAGTGCTACAGAGTAACTTGTTTGGCTTGGTTTTGTTTCGCTGAGACAGGTTTCTTTGTATAACCCTGGCTTTCTGGAACTCTAGCCTGCCTCTGCCTCCTTAGTGGGAGATTAAAGGTGCCTACTTGGCCTGTAGGTTAACTTTTGAGTGTTTGCCTCCTGACAAGTCCATCCACTGATGAAATAGGACTCTGCATTAAGGTCATCAGAGGAACACTCATTGTACACGAGTGTTCTGGAGGGAGACTTACCTTCTAGACAATATGGAAGAGAGGTGCGGAGAAGGACTAGTACCAACCTTGAACTCAATCTCCGGATTCTCTCCACATTCCTATCAGGATGTGAGAATACCCAGCCAGAGATCCCCTCCACAGTTCTCAACCCAGTCTTTGTCTTTTTAACACGAATATCGCCATTCCTACCAAGCATGGTAGAAACTATGTCTTACTAAACTGCTTAATAAGAAGCTAAGAGTTCCCAGCACTTGGGAGGCAGAGGCAGACGGATTTCTGAGTTTGAGGCTAGCCTGGTCTATAGAGTGAGTTCCAGGACAGCCAGGGCTACACAGAGAAACCCTGTCTCGGAAAAAACCAAAAAAAAAAAAAAAAAAAGAAGCTAAGAATCCCAACAGAGGGCAATGTTCTTCACTCACAGGAACCCTGAACACACAATTCAACAAATACAAGCATCAGAGGGAAGGGTCTTAGCCATCCCTACACTGGGTCCCGTCAACTCTGTGCTCAATTAATTCCACTAAGGCTGCCAAGTCAGTGATGCGCTGGCTATGTGTACTGCTGATGATAAAAATCTCTGCTCAGCTGTCTAGGAATATCAAGAAATCCTTAAATCTGTGCTACTTGGCCCACAGTAACTGGCTGACAGTTCCCAACTCTCCAAGGTGCATCTTCCAGACATATGGGAACTCTGTGGCACAGCTCCGGCTCATGCCAGTATCTAGCCTGATGGGATTTCATTCACAAGGGAAGGCCTGAAGACCTCAGCTGGAGATCGGAACTAAGTGAGAGGCCAATGCTGCCATGCAAGTGACAGGCAGCAGACATCCTGGGAAGACACCAGGGATACGGCCACCAGTGCGTTAAGTTCTGGGGTCATCACCATCAGACTCAGATCTTAGAGCAGCTACTGATTTCAGTTCAGTGACTGATAGTTTAAACACTGTCCAGGGAGTCAGTCAAGTGGAAGGCCAAGAAGGCAGCATGTCTGTGGGGAAGCACAAAGGGAAAATTAATGTGACCTCAAGTATAGGCCATGTGATGCGGCAGGAGGCTGGCACCACTCTTCTGGAAACCCGGCATCGAGAGCAATACATATGCACCTTGCACAAGTGCCCAGACCCACTTAGTGATAGGTCTCTTGGGTTTACTCTACCTGCAGCTGATAGAGACACCGGAGTGACTGGGAACTAGCCAAGCCCCGGGCGCACTAGGAGGGAGTCACCTCAGACTCCTCAGTTGGTGCTTTCTCTCCAGGCCTTCCTGATGCTGCTCACAGAACCTGGAAGGAGCCCCCATCTAAGATTCCTGTAACCCCTCACAGGCACCCCTGCAGCCCTCAACGTCCCACCAGCTCCTGACAGGGCACACTTGGAAGCACAAAGCTCTCGGCCTTCCTGATTGTAATGGGAAGAACTGCAATCCCCATTTGCCTCAGTTTCTGTGAGGCACCTTAGGAACCACAGCTTGTTCGGCAGTCGTAAACAGATTTCTGTTCTCCATCTGAAAGACCAGCCACAGTGAAGACAGACACAGACGAATGGCCCTGGGAGAGCAGAGCTAACCTCTGCCTGGACAGCTCCTGACTACCACCTTCCCTTTGTGAGCAAAGATGATTACCAAGCTCGCAAGGTTGGCTCAGCAGGTAAAGGGGCTTTGCCACCAAGCCCGACCACCCAAACTGTTCCCTGGAACCCACATGGTGGAAAGAAAGAACCAACTCCTACAAACTGTCCTTTGACCCCCATATACCTTGGTGTACACACACACACACAACACACACACACACACACACACACACACACACACACTCACAAATGAAGACATTAAGAACAAATATGAGCCAGGCGCGATGGCACACGCCTTTAATCCCAGCACTTAGGAGGCAGAGGCAGCAGATTTCTGAGTTCGAGGCCAGCCTGGTCTACAGAGTGAGTTCCAGGACAGCCAGGGCTACACAGAGAAACCCTGTCTCAAAAAACAAAACAAAACAAAAAGAAAAAAGAAGAAGAACAAATATGATTACCAAAACACACTCTAGCTGTGCTGCCATGCCCATTCCAGGGAGGGCAGAGTCAATCCTTCCCACAGTCTTTGTCAGATTTTTCCAAAAGCATCAGGGATAAAACAAAGGTGTGAGCCGGGCAGTGGTGGTGCACGCCTTTAATCCCAGCACTTGAGGAGGCAGAGGCAGGCGGATTTCTGAGTTCGAGGCCAGCCTGGTCTACAGAGTGAGTTCCAGGACAACCAGGGCTAACAGAGAAACCCTGTCTCGAAAAAACAAAATAAACAAACAAAAAACAAAAAAAAATGCTTAAAGATGTGAACAAAATTCAACTTTCTTTCATGAGCATTACAGATTTTTTTAAAAAAAATGTCCTGCTCAGGCTTGGGAGACAGCGCAGTGGGTAAGGCTCTTGCTGTGGCATTGTGAAGAGCTGAGGTGGGATCCCCAGAAACTTATCAAAAGCTAAACACAGAGGAGATGTGTGAAATACCACTGCTCCTAAGACAAGATGGAGTGCAGACAGCTCTCGGTCGCTAGCCTGTTGCACACAGAAGTGAACAAGGAAGAGAGCTTGTTTCAAGGTGAAAGGTGAGGACAGACACACGACCAGATTGTCCACTGACTTCCAACACAGAGGCCCCGTTCTTGAACACAAACATGCACACATCACACTGTCTCTTCTCTGTCTCTGTCTCTCTCTCTCTCTCTCCTCTTCTCTCTCTTCTCTCCTTTCTCTCTAAAAAACTGTCCTAAGTATCACTCCTGACAGTTACAAAATGGGACCAACCCAAATGTCCATCAGCCCATGAATGGTAAAAAAGATCTGGCACACAATAGACGATTTATTATTTGGTCATAAGAAGAAACAGGGTGCTTTTGGTAATCCGGATCCCCATGCAAAGAGCTTGGAAGTCCTACCTCATTTAACAAGTAAACAACTTGAACAAACTAGAACCAGACAGGGAGAGAACAGGATCAGCAGTCACCCCTGAAACTGTGAGAGCCAGCACAGAGGAGGACAGCCACACGGAGGTCTCCAAGGAATCAGGGCAAGGATGAGTCAGGAGGACACGCCTCAGAGTTAAACACTCCAGCAGGTCTGTCAGAACGCATCCACATTTTTGTGGGTTTTACCTTCAAAAGTCCTAGGTCTTCAGTAAGTGTCAGAGAAAAATTCCTTCATAACCATGACAGCAGAATTAAAAACAGAACTACTTTGGAATGTTCTGGAGCACTGTGTATTCCTCTACACAGGTTTTATCAGAGCCTGTGAGACCCGACTTCAGCCACACAGGGAGCAGGGTGGCTGGGGTGGCACACGGCAGGACCTCGAGCTGAGGACAGAGGAGCAGTCGGGTCTGCTATACTGAGGGCAAAGCAGGACGTTAGCCTGCCCATCTAGTGAGTGTTAATCCAAGAACACACAGGATGGAAGCATAGTACCCCACTCCTGCAAGCTGCCCTCTGTCGCCAAAACTATGTAACCCGCTGAGCATGAGCGCTTACGCACAAATGAGCGTAAAAATAAGACAAAACGGATTCCTACCTACCTAACACAGCATCCATGTGCACTTGCATTCCCGCTACTGACGTTGAATAATTCTCTTTAAAAAGTTTTAAGCGGGGCTGGAGAGATGGCTCAGAGGTTAAGAGCACTGACTGCTCTTCCAAAGGTCCTGAGTTCAATTCCCAGCAACCACATGGTGGCTCACAACCATCTGTAATGAGACCTGATGCCCTCTTCTGGCATGCAGGCATACAGGCAGGAGAACACTGTAAACTAAATAATTCCTTTTCTTATAAAAAAAGTTGTAAGTGTTCAGTTGCATTCTATGGCATCACTGGGGACAAAAGGGTGTTGGTACGATTAAAAAAGAGAAAATGCTCAATTAAAAACAACAAAACTTTGCCGGGCGGTGGTGGCGCACACCTTTAATCCCAGCACTTGGGAGAGCTAGAGGCATGCGGATTTCTGAGTTCGAGGCCAGCCTGGTCTACAGAGTGAGTTCCAGGACAGCCTGGGCTACACAGAGAAATCCTGTCTCGAAAAAAAACAAAAACAAAACAAAAAACTGAAAAAGCCAGGGTGCCTGCCAGCTGAAGAGGAGGGAATCTCTTGATTCCCTTGAGCTTGAGGCTATCCTGGTCTACATGGTGAGTTCCAAGACAGCTAGGGCTATGAAAAGATACCCTGTCTCAAAAATAAACACAGCACACACACAAACAACAAACACCAAACCAAAAAGAGAGGGGAGGAGAAGGAGGAGGAGAGAGGAGGGGAGGGGAGGGGAGGGGAGAGCTACGTATGTTGTAATTCCAGCAATGGGGATGCAGAGGCAGTTTGATCTTTATGACTTTTAAGCTAGCCTGGTCTACATAGTGAGCATATACCAAGGAGAGCAGTAGATACCAGTCGGGCTACATGGTGAAGCCATGCCTCAAAAAGCAAAATAACACCCCTCCCCCAACACACACACAAAACCTAAAAGGAGCCAGGCATCCTGACAAATATCTATAACCTAAATACTCTGAAGACAAGCAGGAACATTGTAAACACTAAGCTGTTCTGTGTAGAGCAAGTTCAAGGCCATCACGGGCCACACTGAAAGACCCTGTTCTGGGTGGGGCGATGTGGTGCAGACCTTTAATCCCAGCACTAGAGAAGCAGAAGCAGGCAGATCTCTGAGTTCAAGGCCAGCCTGGTCTACAGAGTGAATTCCAGGACAGCCAAAGCTACACAGAGAAACCCTGTCTCAAAAAAATCAACAACAAAAAAACAAAACACAAAACAACAACAACAACAAAAATGACCCTATTCCAGAAAACAAACATTAAACCAAACAACCACCACAAAACAACACAACAAACAAAAATAATCTTGAAGAAAGGACAAAAACAGCAAACAGGAATCAATTAAGGACCAAGGCACACAAATCTGTGAACACCTGACAACAATTTCTAGGCTGCTGGAACCGACATAAAAGCTAAACAGTCTTCTCTGTAATCACGGCACTCCTATGGCAATATGGAAAGCTGCATTGCTCAGAAGCTTGCCCACTAGCTAGCTAGGAGAAAACTCACAACAGTGGTAACATATTCCTTAAATGTAACAAGAGAGAGAGAAAGAGAGATTGCCAGAATAACCCTTTGCAATTTAGCGGAAAGAGTCTTCCTGTTTTGGTTTTTTTTTAAACTCACAGTTCCAGGTGTTAGTTTATCACAGCACAGAAGTCAAGAGCTGGAAGAAGCTGGTCATATCACATCCTTAATGAGGAACAGAGCGCAATGAATACATGCCTGAAGTCTTAGCTCCACTTATACAGTTTGGTATCTATTGCTGCCTAGAGAATGGTGCCACTCACACTGGGCAGTTCTTCCCACAGCAATTAACATAACCAAGATAAATCCCACAGCCAGAACTCAAGGTCAGGGTTGTTCTCATCTGCTTACACTACAGTGCTAATTGAACCCTGCCTGGACTGGAAAACATGAAGTCCTGGGTCAGGGTTGTGGGAGTCTTATAGTATGAAGACATGGCTCTGTGTACCCCAGGCTGCCCTTTATAATATGAAGACATGGCTCTATGTACCCCAGGCTGCCCTACAATCCTCCTGCCTCTGCTTACTAGCCTAATAGTCTACAGTGAGAAACAAGAACCTTCTAATATCATTTGGAACAAAACACAAAGTCTCCTCTCATCATTTCTCTTCAACAGTGTACTAAAGTAATAAAACAAGGAAAGATAACTGAAGTTACAGGAAGAAGTTAAAATGTTTTCATGTACTGGGGAGATGGCTCAATGGTTAAGAGCAATTCACTGGCAGCTCTTCCACAGGACCAAGCTTTGGTTTCTGGAATTCCAGTTCCAGGCTATCCAACGCCCCCTTCTGGCCCCCAAGGGCAGAAGGCAATCACATGGAATACAGACGTACATGCTGGCAAAACACCGATACACATAAAATATAATAAATAAAACCTAAAGGTGCCTGCCTTCAAGACTAATGATTTGAATCCCACTCCCAGAACTTGGTGGAAAAAGAGGAACAACTCCTTACAAGTTGTCCTCTCCCCTCTCCATGACCATCAGGGCACGCTGGCACACACGCACACACGCACGAGTAAATGGGAAAGAAAGCCTTAGGTATGAATGTAATAAGACTCATCTATATAAAGAATGCTATAAAAAGTTACTAAGGGCTGACGTGGTAGTTTGAATAAGAATGGCTCCCATACATTAGTTCATACATTCATCACCTGAGAGTGGCAGTATTCAAAGATTAGGAAGTGTGACCTTGTGAGAGGAAGTGTGTTGTGGGGGGATAGGGGGTAGGCTTTGAGATTTAAAAAGCTGGTGCCAGCCCCCTCAACACCACCAAGGCCGCCGCCGCCGCCGCCGATAGGGATATGGCTCAGCTATTGCCCCAGTGACTGCCTATATGGATCCGTACCCCTTTCTTTTATAATGTGATGATAATAGTCTGTAAGCTGAAGCAAGATCCAATTTAAGGCATCCTTTCACAGGAGTTGCCTTGGTTATGGTGTCTCTTCAGAGCAAAAGAACAGTAACTAAGAGAGCGGGGCATGTGGTTCAGTTGGTATCCTGATTATCTCCAGCACCGATAAACCAGCCATGCTGGCGCACACTTATGAGACAGCACTCCAGAGACAGAAGTTTCATCTTTTGTTTCACAGTGTTCAGGGCTGACCTGAGCAGCACGAGACCCTGTCTCAGGGGGAAGGTGAAGTGGAAAGAGATGAATCCCTGGTGCTCCGAAGACAAAGACCTCCAGGTTTCGAGCACATACAGGTTAGAATCTATATCTGGCTCTTCCAAAACCAAAGAGCAAGATGGCAAGAGGGTGGGGCTAAAGGCAGAAGATCTGGAGCTAGGTATGGGAGTCTGGGAAAACGTTTTTCTAGAACGCAAAGTGTTTGCAGGACCATAGAAGGCTTCATCCTAGGCTAGATACCCACCTAAGCCTCACGCCTCAGTGTTTGCTACTTTATGGAGTATATTTTACCTGCAGGCTGTGAGAAGCAGATATACCTCTGTCCACTCTCTCAGCCCTTAGTCAAGTTCAATACAACAGGCAACCTGCCATGCCTCTGTGGCTGGGCTTGTTGCTGAGGTCTTTGGTGTCCTAAGGTTTTCATTTCCAGTTATATCCTAGTTTCATTTTTTTCTTCCCCCTAAAAGATGTATTTATTTATTTTATGTATAAACGTACACTGTCGCTGTCTCCAGACACACCAGAAGAGGGCATCGGATCCCATTACAGATGATTGTGAGCCACCATATGGTTGCTGGGAATTGAACTCAGGACCTCTGGAAGAGCAGTGAGTGCTCTTAACCCCTGAGCCCCAGTATGGGTTCTCTTAGTGATTCTATTTCTTTGTGTTTGGCAGACTTCATCAGGTTGCCTGGTCGAAGGTACTTCTGCAAATCGGTGGGTGGCAGAAATGAATAGAGACGGGCCAGGAGAAGAGGCTGGAGGGCTTTGGGAAAGAATTAAGGGTGTCCTGCTCACACCTTAGAGGTGTGGGTTCACAGAGATCAGAGGTATGGCAGAAAGAGAAGCTCCTGTATCAAGGTTACAGTGGACTAAGAACCAGGAGAGACACGATGAAAGGACTAGGGGGACCCTGGGTCTGAATCAGGAGTTGGAGGCTCCCAAGAGTTTACAAAATGGCACAGCTGGGTGCGGTAGTATAAATTCCAACACAGCAGGCAGAGGCAAGAGGCGCTCTCCAAGTCTGAAGCCAGCCTGTCTATAAGGAGTGTCCAGGCCAGCTAAAGGGGCAAAACTCTGCCAACTAAGAGGAAGAAGGAAATGTAGAAAAGTGAACCAAGTGATACAGCCCTGTAATGCCAGCCACTGGGAGACTGAGGCAGGAGAGTGACAAATTCCAGGTCTGTTGGGCTATAAAGTAAGTTAAAGCCCAGGGTAGGCAACTTGATGAGACTGTCTCAAATAAAATAAGTACACAGAGACCTGGGGTGTGGCTCGGTGGTAAACCATGCCCAGCACCAAGGCCGAGCTCTAGGACTAAAGACACAGACAGCCAAGGAACAGGGACACATTCCTTGAACCCAGCATCTAAGAGGCAAGTGAATCTTGGAAGTGTGAAGACAACAGGGTAAGACCTTCTCAAAAAGAGAAAGAACTGTAGAAAGGGCGCTGAGAGTTTCTTAGACAGCCTTGACTAAGCGCTTTACTCTGTGTAGTTGGGCTGTCGGAACTCGTCGGTAGACAGGTGGCCTCAAATCAGAAATCGCTGCCTGCTCCAAGTGCTGGGATTAAGGCGTGCGCACACCCGGATAAATGACGGTCTTAATCTAGGAAAAGACCTGCTGCCCAGCTTGCCCAGGATCAGCCTTGCCCGGACAGCCATGGTAGGCATCTGTTAACACGTTTTGCCATTAACAAACTCCCCACATCCCTAAAGGCAGCGCAAAACAAAGAACTCAAAATGCTTGTATTGTGAAGACTCTGCTCTCAATGTTAAGGACACAGCATTTCAGCTGACTACCTTCTAAATAAAAAGGGAAACTAGATGTGAGACAGCATAAGTGAAACCCTCCTCTCAGGCCCAAGAATCAACGCCTGGCCAGATGCCCACAAGTGCAGAGATTCACCTAGGACTAGAGGGAGTAAGGCCCTCACCTCGGGTATCAACCGCCTCCTCTTCACACTGGGGACAGAGTCTGGCTGGCCGTCGCTGCCCAGCTGCTTCCGCTTGCTGGAATCGTGGAGGGCAGTGAGGACGCTGTCCAGAGGGTGCTTCTCAGAGGCCCTGGAGTTCCGGGAGCAGTCCAACGCAGCATCGCCACCCTCTACCTTCACAGGGTTATTTTTTAGAACTATGGCAGAGAAGAAATGGGGGGCTCAGTAGGGAAGACCAGGGCCGCTGGGAGGGCGGCAGGGTTCTACGTGATAGGTGTGTGGGGGCTACCCTCTAGCACTGTCAGTAAGGACGTTGCTAACTGGCACTTGTAGCAACAGGGTCTCCCTACTGCCTGCCAATGCTGTACAGTTGGATCGCATGTCAATTCAATTTGTGAATTAAAAGTCCTGGGGGGGGATAAGTGGGCAATAAATGTGTGATAGATCTAACCAACCAACCCAGAGCCAAGGATCTAAACTGAACTACACACCCCACCCCTAAACACTGCCTTTCTGTACTTTTAAAAGGCAACTGGAAACAGGCCTATAGATAGAGGGGCTGCCAACAGGGGCAGGAAGACTTTTCATTAGATACTTTTTAAATTTGGGACTATATGAATGTATAACCTATTCAAAAATATTCAGTTGAAAACTTTTTGGTTTTACCTTCTTCTACATCTTCACTGAATTCAGTTGAGTTCATCTTCTATTCCACTAAATGAAAAGATAAAGACAAGGTCTTCATTTATTGCTTGATTTATTCCTTAATGTTCCTTACACACACACAGAAATTCCCTCACCCCCAGCCCAGCTTTAGCCAATGATTAAAGCCCCAGATTTAAGTAAGTGTGTCCCCCACCCACCCACTGCCCTTTTTGAGAGAGAGAGAGAGGAGAGAGATCTGGGGTCTTACTATGCACTCAGCTGCCCTGGAACTCCCTATGTACCCCAGGCTTGCCTTGAACTCAGAGTTCTGCCGCTTCCTCTGCCTCCAGTCCTGGGATTATGTGCAGCCAAAGTACCCTCTGTGGCAGGTCCACAGAAGCATGCCTTTCACTGCTTAGAGCCCGCTACAAGACTGTATGAGCAGAATGCTGATTGAGAACCACTTACTAGTAATGTTCCTGAGCAAACAAACTGACCTTCTAAGACACCAAGGTGGATGGTCTCTCTCTCATGCCCGCCCAGGAACTAAAAAAGCTGAGAAGGGAGGTAGTCTCAGTGGTGCACGCCTTTAATCCCACCATTCTCGGGAGGCAGAGGTAGGCAGATCTCTGTGAGTTCCAGGCCAATGTGGTCTACAAAGCTAGTTGAACGACAGCTAGGTCTACACCAAGAAACCCTGTCTCAAAACAAAACAAGAAAAAAGTTGAAGGAGGGAGGCTGTGGTCTCAGTTAACAGAGCTGAAGAACCAGCACTCCAGGTAGTCAAATACCCCGTGCAACTAGTGATGTCGTCACACACGGAACTACATACTCAGGACGCAGCCAGATGGAGAGGCACCAGTGTTACTGCATATTCAGACAGCCCAATAAAAGCAATGCAAACCATCTCACTTGTTTTTATCACATGCTGAAATAGTTTAGGTTTACTAAGCTAAGGAAAATCATTTATTAATTTCACTTCTTGTTTACATTAATCATATTTACTTATATGTATGGGTGTTCTGCTTGCCAGTATTGTGCACCACATGCATGTCTGGTACTCACAGAGGCCAGAATGACAGACGACTGCGAGCCATCATGTGGGTGCTGGAAATTGAACCTAAGTCCCCCTGTAAGAGCAGCCAGAGCTCCTAATGATAAGGCCATCTCTCCCAATTTCACCTGTTCTTATAAGGTGATTAGAAATGATTACAAAATTTAAAACTGCACAACACTTGTTTGCTTCCTTCAGAAGCAACACGGAAGGAAATCTAAACAGACCAAGCACGGGCTGAGGCAGGAGGAGGGGAAGTACTCAGAACCATCCTTGTCCAAATGCACCAGTCATGACGGAGCTCACACCATCACTGAGACCACCTGGGAGTCTCTGGTATACCCCACAGTCTACAAAACATACAAATACAAGTGATGTTTGAATATATATACATATGATATACATACATATATATATATCATATATATGGTATATGTTAATTATATACATATAAATATATCTCCCACATCCTTCAATGCTGGCACTGGGGATTTGTGGTTCCTACGTCTGATAGAGGTAACTGTGGACACATTTTTCACTTTGGATAAGGATCTGAGGAAGTGGGAACAGGGTGTATCTTGAGACATTTATATAAGAAATGCCACTCTAGCATCCAACTAACTACATGGGGTAGCCATGGCCTGGCATGTGCTCAACACACTGTCCTGAGAGGGGTAAATGGGAAGGAGAGGACAAGAAAGACGGTGTCTAGCTGATCTATTCACAAAATAATAACTTTGAAATTGGTTAATCGGCTGGGCATGGCTTTGTAAGCCTATAATGCCAGCATTCTGAAGAGAGGCAGGTGAGTCTTGGTGAATGTGTGGCCAGTCCAGCCTGGTCTACACATGAAGGTCCAGGGAAGCTAGGGATACAGAGAGACCTGTGATAAAAACAAAACAAAGGAACACCAGGCGAACAAACAGCTAATGACAGCAACACTTGCACAGCAGCAGTGTTCTAAGGAGTTCTAAGGAGCATTGCCTGAAACCAGGCATCGTGTTTCATCTGTGCACCACTAAAGTCAGACTGATGTGAAATTAAAATAATCCCCACTCAACGCTATCTCATACTTGAAGAACAACATAAAGTGATGCCAACAGAAAACAAATGTCGCCGGGCGGTGGTGGCGCACGCCTTTAATCCCAGCACTTGGGAGGCAGAGGCAGGCGGATTTCTGAGTTTGAGGCCAGCCTAGTCTACAGAGTGAGTTCCGGGACAGCCAGGGCTACACAGAGAAACCCTGTCTCAAAAAAAAAACAGAAAAAAAAAAAAAAAAAAAAAAAAAAAAAAAGAAAACAAATGTCAACTTTAAGGGTCTATACGCCATTTTTACCAGAGATGGCTTTTAGTGCCAACTTCCATCCTCAACAAGTAAACCTTGCTCTGATCTGGGAGTCCCTCAGCAGTCAGAAAGGTTGGCAATGCCAGGCAGGAGCGCAGGTATTATTCCTAGCCAGGATATCCATCAGAAAATACACTCTAGGTCTGGGATTCACCAAGCCCACCGACTGCCCTTAGAAATACTGCCACACAGTCATATGACCCATTCCTCCAATAGAGGGCAAAGGTGAGCAAAAGAGCTAGGAGAACCAAGAAGCAGGTACCTTCTATAAACTACGCTTTGGTTTGTTTTGACATGGGATCTGGCTATGCAACCCAAGCTGACCTTGAACTTTAAGGAGCCTAGTGTGGTCCTGTGCTGAGATTAGAAGCATGTCCCTCCATGCACAGTTACACATTATACTCTTGAGAGAAAAAGGACTGGAAGGAGACGGCAGAGAGTTGAATGGTACGAAGTATGGTATAAACGCCCTGCAAAGCCTCTAAGTAAAAATCATAAAGGTCACACGCACAAGAAGGCAGGGTCAATGAGACGGATTCATTCACCATTATATCTGCCTACCTATTATGTGCTAGTCACACAGGGAGCACCATGGAGTCAAGAGGCAGACGCCAGGCAAGGGAAAGGTAGTCCCAGCTGCTCGCGGAATCTGTCGGAATGAGACTTGGTGACACAGAGTTCTGAGCCACGTGAAACCACACCAGAAAATTTAGCACCTAGTTATGAGGCCCAGAAGCTGGCTATGGAGGAGCAGCATGCGAACCACCTCAAACAGGAGAACCTAGAAGGACCCAAAAAGGCTTTAGCAAGAGGTAAACAGGCTGCCTGGCTTCCTGGGCATTCAAGAGATGCGTAGCGCTCTACAGAGCCCGCTCCATCCCATATGGGCCAGCAGCAGAGGCTAGGCTAGTAGAGATATAGCTCACTGAAAAGCTGAGCAATCTCCCACGTGCATGGTCTGGAAACCCAAAGCTACCACCGCTGCTTCCTGAGGAGGGGAGGGACATGAGGTACTGGTTGTTCTACATACCTGACCCGCCTTGTCCCAGAGCAACTTTAATCCCAAATCTAGCAATCCCGAGGCAAGGAGCTTGCTGTGTCCCACAGCAAAAGAGAGGCAGAGCCAGGCTTGAAAGTAAGTTAAGTGTGTACCTCCTACCCAGGCGGGCAGGAAACAGAAATCACCAACTGTCCTCTAGGAAGTGCTTTTGAGGAACACAAACCCAGTTCCACACTCAGGTCTCTGGCCCAGCAGCAATTAAGGAACCCAAACCTCCTGTTGCTCTAAGAAAGCTACCTGGAAAGCCAGGTAGATACAGGCATGGAAAAAGACACCTCCCTGCCCCCACAGTGCAGGAAGCTTCCAAGAAGAGGTCAGGCCGGACACTCCCTACATCCTCAGGCTAGTAGAATGGAGATGTGTATCACACTGCTACCTCCACTTCCCGGTCACAGCTTAGTGGAAGGTCACATGCTCTTTGTGGGTGGACACAGAAGACCCAGATGCCTAGCATGCCACAGACATTCCTTCCAATTGCAAAACTGCAGGTTATGGAGGAGCCAGCAGCTCCCATCACACTCCTCAAACCCTTGTTCCTCAGCAGACCTTTAGAACACACACACACACACAAATCAGCTGTCTCCCAATGGGGCAGAACAAGGAAAGGGAAAAAAACTGTCAAGCTGAACATGGTGGTACACACCTATAATGCCAGGATCTTGAGTTCAAGAGCAGCCTGATTAAAAACCTGTGTCCAGAGGAACAGCCAAGGGTTGGGGGAGTCAATCAGTAGCAGCACTGGGTCCCGGGTTGGAAGTTCAGCACCATGTGAACCGGACATGGCCGTAATACATGGTAACTTACACCTGAAGTCCCAGCATGTTGGATATAAGATGCAAGAGGACCAGAAGTTCACAGCCAGATGCATAGCCAATTCAACATACACACAGACACATACACACACATCTGAAGTCAGGAATCACCGGTGTCCCGTGCCTGTCATCCCAGCACAAAAGCAAGAGAAGCAAGTGGAGGATAGGCTGTAGTGACTTGAGACCATCCAAAGACACTATGTGTATTACATGTATACAGACGGTATACAGCTCCATTGCGAAAAATGTCCTTATATTACCTGATAGTGGCTTTATTTATCATTATGGTTATTTAGTTTTTGTCCGACCACTTCTGACTTCTTAGGTTGGGAGATGTGGCTTGAACTCTCAAATCCTGCCTCTGTGTGCTACTAGTTTTATGTCAACTTGACACAAGCTAGAGTCATCTGAAAGAAGGAGAAAATGGCTCCATAAGCTCCAGCAGAAGGGCATTTTTAACTAGTGACTGCTGGGTACCGTCCCTGGGCTGGGGGTCCTGGGTTTTAAGAGAGCAGGCTAAGCAAGTCATGGGGAACAAGCAGGTATGCAGCACTACTCCATGGTCTCTGCAGCAGCTCCTACCTCCAGGTCCCTGCCCTGACTTCCTTTGATGATGAACAGTGATATGGAAGTGTAAGCCAAATAAACTCCTTCCACCCCAGCTGCCTTTGGTCATGGTGTTTCATCAGTAGTAACCTTAAGTAGGATAATCAGTTTCCCAAATGCTGGCTCTGGGTTAACATATGCAACTGCACCCTCCTTTTTAAAAAAAAAAAAAAAAAAGGATCTTAACTCTGTAGTCTAGATTGGCCTGAAATTTGCTATGTAGCCAAGACTACCCTTGACTTTGGATTAATCCTTCTGCCTTGGGCTTTCTGTGACCATGACCTCTTCACCACTATAATGAGATGTTTTGTTTATTTGAGGCTGTGTTTTAACTCCTGACTCTTCAGCCTCTACTTCCCAAATGCTGAGACTAGGATTACAGGTATAGGCCGCCATGCTCAGCTGCAAATATTTTTATTACTTTTATTTATATTCATGCATATATGGGGGGGGGCACATTTTTGCCACGGGGCTCATATGGAGATCAGAAGTTAACTTGTGAGAATTGGTTCTCTCCTTTTACTGTGTGGGTTCCAGAAATACAACTCAGATGGTCAGGCTTGATCGCAAAATACTTTCTACACAAAGTCAGAAACAAGCTCAACACAGATCCACGCAGTTTTGTTTTTCTTTCAGCGAGAGAGAATTAACCAAAGTTACTACTAGAAGGGGGAAATCCACCCAGGAAATAACTTTGTCAATGTTCACTAAGATGTAACAAGCTGTCTTATCACATTCCATTCTAACGACCTTGGACTAGACCTTCCTATTACACACAAGTTCTCAAACGCTTGAAACTTCTGAGCCCTTACCAGGTCAACAGAGCAAAGGTTAGGAGCATAGAACTGGCAGGAAGAAGGCGGGACAGACACACACACACACATGAACACACAGACACACAGACGAACACACAGACATACCACACACTCTCATCTCTCATGCCTGCTCTCATCTCATAGCCTGTCCTCTGCTGAGGAAAGCACAGGCGTGGAGAGCTCCACTGGCCTATTATAATTAGACAGCCATAGAAAATGCTGAGCAGAACATGTAAGAGAGCGACCAGATGTGCCCTGGCTGAGTGGACTTTGATCACTGTTGCTCTTTCCACGACACACAGCTATGAAGTCAAGGTTTGCACATTTCCTAAGCAGAAGACTTCCTCAACTGGCAGGAAGAGATGGGCATTAAATTATGTAAAAAATTCAAAACCAATTTTTCATTATAAAGCTACCCAATTAATGGTAACATACTTCACAGTTCACTGGGGATATCTCAACTATGTAATTTTAAAAGGCCATAAAGCAGCTAGAGGGAAATATGCCAAAATGCTAATTACTTCCAATTAGCAGGATTGTGGATGGTTCTTCAGAATTTCCTCTACTTTCTAAATATTCTACAAAGTATGAAACTCTTTGATACAGAAAATAATTGTTTGAGGGTTCTTTTTTTTAAGTGAATATTTAAAAAAAAAAATATTTTTTATCTGTCTTCACACACAAACCAGAAGAAGGAATCAGATCACACTACAGATGGTTGTGAGTCACCATGTGGTTGCTGGGATTTGAACTCGGGACCTCTGGAAGAGCAGCCAATGTTTTTAATTGATGAGCCATCTCACTAGTCCTGTTTGGGGGTTCTTTTTGTTTGTCTTTGTTCTTGAGATAGGATCTCACCACATAGTCCTGGCTGGTCTGGAACTCACTATGTTGATCAGGCTGACCTCGAACTCAGAGATCTGCCTGCCTCTGCTCTCCCAGTGCTGGGGTTAAAGGGAAGCAAGTGTTCCCCCTTCCTCCCTACTACATTTTTCAAAATAAGCTAAATTTCAGGGGAGGACTAAGTCTGTTGGAAGAGGACTAGGCCAGGTTGGCAGCTGGGTAAGGAAGCTAAGAGGCTAGCAGAGACATCCAGCCTGCGACCCATGGGCTGCCTTGTGAACACGGCTCAGTGAGAAATTGCAAGCTTAAGACATCTGAAACGATTTTGTTTTGTAACTTGATTGTGCCTGTCTCCACTGTGAACTTTATAAATGTTAATATCCGTGTCACAATATCAAAAGGCTGGACGTGCCTAGATGAAGTCAGAATTTCTTTGGTCAGTAATGAAACTGTTAGATGTGGCCTTTTCTTTGGAGGTCCCTGGGAGCTGAGCAGAAAAGAAGAGGAGCCAGGAAGGCTGGCCAGGTGGACCGTGAGGAAGGAGCAAGCTAGCAGGAATCTGACTGGGGAACCAGTCCTTAAGAAACAGGGCAGAAGGTGACAGCAAACAGGGACACCTCATGTGGCAAGTCCTCTGGCCAGCCCTCACCAGATACCTGTCCCTTCCCTAATTGGTCCTAGGTTCCAGAAGAATGGTTTTCCAGTGTTGCCAGCTCGGGTTAGAGAGGCTCAGCACCCATACCTGTTGAGTTCTCTACATAGACTTTGCCAGAAAGGACAAATGAGACCCCTGAGTGGAGGGGCAGCTACTCAGGGATGGCCAGTATGCAGGACAAGCAGCAGACCCAGAAACAGGAAGTACTTGAGGGCTTTGTGAAACGTAAGGTTCAAGCCCAGCCCACTGACTCCGCACTCTGCCCCATTAAATCAGAAGCTACCATAAAGTCTGCCAGCAGGCTGACTCCACACTCACCTGACCGCCATTCAGAGACAAACCCTCCTCACTTCAAGGTCTGTTTCCAGATGGAAAGCTATGCACTCACTACCAACAACTACCTGGAGCTTGTGACCCTCAGGAGTGGAACATAGCAGGCTGGGCCGTGATGACACACATCTTTAATCCCAGCACTTGGGAGGGCAGAGGCAGGTGGATCTGAGTTCAAGGCCAGCCTGGTCTACAAAGTGAGTTCCAGGACAGCCCAAGCTACACAGAGATACCCTCTCAAAAAAAAAAAAAAAAAAAAAGTAAGAAGGAACTGGAGTCCAGGACAATGGGGACTGTGGCTCCCAATGGGAAATATGGCCCCTCATAAACAACAGGCAAAGCAGTGAGAATATGCTCCAAGCATTTCAAAGATTATGCTACTAAAACAAACTTGAGAACTCGAAAGGCTGTAAGACCTGGCTTCATGCCAGCTCTGCTCTGCTCTGCTCTAGGTGAGACCACTTAGCTAGGGTAGTCTCTGTGTGGCTGGTTTTACACACAACCCTCACCCCAACCTTTTACTATGTAGATGGGGACCAAAGGGTCATCCTCTGGACCTCACTTAGAAGATGTGATGGAGACCTGGAATCGAGACAGGTTGGGTGGAGTCCCAGGTTGATGATCTCACTTCAGCCTTCCTAAGAGACTGGAAGTGAAGTCTGGTTGTCACTTTCCCAAATCCCATGGGCTCAGACGCCTGAACCCTTCACCAGCCAGAGGAGCCTTCAGATGACCAAGAGAGGGACTAGTGACCCTAACCTTAAAAAAGTGAAATTTGGCTAGGTGCATGCCTTCAATCCCAGCTGTTGAGTGGTAGAGGCAGGAGGATCTCTTTGAGTTCAACTCTGACGCAAAAAAGAAAATAGAATTTGGGCTGGTAAAATGACTCAGTAGTTGGAGGTCAGAAGGGGCCTTAAATTCCACGGAACTGGAATTACGCTATGTGGGTCCTAAGAACCAAAGCCGGATCATCTATGTGATCCACTGCCGCTTGCCCACAGAGCCAGCTTTTCAGCCCCGGTAGAACAGGGAGCATTTAGTACTCATACAGTTCCTTACCTGCCTAAAACTCAGCTCCTTCTTCTGTGGAACTGAACACACCCACCTCACCTCACAGAACTGTGCAAAGTATCACAAGTATAAAAAACATGGTGGCCACGAACAGCAGAGCTTTGCTGAGTGTGAGGATAGTCCAGACTGTCAGTCAGAAGCCAGTCAAGAAACCGTAGTGAGACCCTGTCTCAACAGACAGACAGACAGACAGACAGACAGACAGACGAGGAAGTGACTGGCACATAGCACCCAATATGATGTCTTATAAAGTTTAAGGCCAATGGATGGCTCAGTGGGTAAAGATACTTAGCATCCAGACTTGAGTTCAGTTCATGGGATCCTGACGATGTCAAGAGAGGACCAACTCCTTAAGAGTTGTCCTCTGGCCGGGCGGTGGTGGCGCACGCCTTTAATCCCAGCACTTGGGAGGCAGAGGCAGAGGCAGGCGGATTTCTGAGTTCGAGGCCAGCCTGGTCTACAGAGTGAGTTCCAGGACAGCCAGGGCTACACAGAGAAACCCTGTCTTGAAAAACCTAAAAAACAAAAACCAAAAAGAAAAAAGAGTTGTCCTCTGACCTCTACACATGCGTCATGACACTCATGCACCTACAGACAGATAGACAGACAGACACAGACACACACACACACACACACACACACAAAAGTAAAACAAGTTTTAGAGTACATCTTAATTTTTTTCAGACAATACATCGTGTCTATGTAGGCCAGCTGTCCTTAAACTCATGACTCACTCGCTTCCAATCCTATAGTACCATGATTTAAAAAGTGTGTGCAACAGATTTACAGCCTTTAGCGATATTTTTTTGTTTTTAACTTTTAGCTTTCTTTTTTACTAAAGGAACTGTAAAGTTAGAGCAAACATCCTAAAGTTTTACAAAGTTTATTTATTATATTATTATTATTATTATTATTAACAACGAAAGAAGCAAGCTCGAGTGACATGAAATCAAATGTCCTCCAAAGACTGGGAGACTTTCCCATGCCATCTGCCCTCATGGGGTCTGTCTCTGAGGTCACAGGTCAGCTGGGAGCCTCGGCTCTCAGAGCAGGCACTCTTGCCAGCGGTGTCCTACCCATGGGATTTGCAGGACATGTTTGCAATTTGTTTCTATTTTTAGATACAACTGCAAATGCAGTTTGAGAAACACCAGTCCTCAGAAAACCAAAGCAATTGCCCCTGAATTTTACTAAAGCTGTAACTGTGGCTGCCTTCTCTCTGCAGCCAGCACACAACCGCAGCAGACATGGAAGGGCAGTCACACAGCCCTGCCTGCTGGCCCACATGCTCAACAGCCATGCTCGAACCCACTGGTCTCTGAGCTTTCTGAATCTGCCTAAATGTCCTATTCTTCTCCGCTAGCCGGTTCTCCTTAAGGTCTCTTTAGCCTCAGGAAGGCTCACCCTCAGACCTGGCATCCAGAAACTGGTTCAAGGAGGGCAAGGCAGCATGCTCCGGCATGCACTCAGGGGCTGGACAAAGGGGACTCACTTTCCTAAGAGTCAAAAGCAGAGTTTCCTTTGTGTTGTCCACTTTCTCAAGTGTCCGGTCTTGGGAGCACATGAGCTAATGAGCGTTCTGGGCAGAGTCTGGCTGCTCCAGGCAAGCTTTGGCCCAGCACTTGCTACAAGTTCAAACCAACAGACCTTGCATGTGAGTCATTTATGCAGCTGTGATCACTGACAAATGAAAATCAGATGGGCAAAGGAGAAAGGGGCCATTGGCAGAAAAAAAAAAATGTTACAAGGTTGACCAGATTGGGTATCTGGGCCAGGAGTTCAAGACCTGCCTGTCTACAGAGTGAGCCTCTGTCTCAATCTTCCCTTCAAATTTAAGAGCACTGACTTTAAATATATGTTTCAAGAAAGTCTCTGCTGGTGGCCTTGGAGTGGTACAACCTCAGCACTGAATAAGCAGAGACAGAAGAATCGTGGGTTCTAGTACAGCCTGGCCTACACTACATAGAAAGACCCTGAGCAAGAAAGAGGAGTTGAACTCAGCTGCACTGACCTGTATGTCTGTGGTCCCAGTATTTAAGAGGGAGACAAAGGAGAACCGTGCCTTGGAGATGTACTACATGACAAGAACCCGTCTCAACCCCATCCTTCGAGTAAATAAAAAAGAAACAAGTGAGAGAGTTGTAATAAAGCAGTCGCTGGGCAAACCTTAGTTCTAAAACAAATATGTATAAGTCTGCTTTTCAGACAAAATTCTAACTAACATACCAGGCACAAACCACCGCTCCTGAAGAAACAGTGCCCTGTTTAACTCACTAGAGACGGAGTGCTAAAACATAGAGCTCTTGGCTTGACTTGAGTGCACCTAGTTCCAGAACTCACAAGTTCTAGGCGGAGGTGATATTCAAAGCAATACTATATGGAGTCTCAAGGAGGGGAGGAAGGTCCAGTCAGCTCTGGGAAGGAAAAGGGCTGAATGCAAGGTGCTCACAAAATCAAAAACATCCATTTTTGTCAATGAATTTTTTTGGGGGAAGGAGGGTGATTTATCTAGGAGAGATGGCTAACCAAGTGAAAGTGCTTGCCACCAAGTCCGATGACTGGTGTTCACTCTCCAGAACCTATAGTGGATGGCTCCTATAAGCAGTCCTCTGAGCTCCATATGCAACTCAGGGGTGTGTGTGCACATGTGCACGTCTGCACATCTGTGGAAGATGACTCCAGGTTCGATTTGGCTGTAAAGTGAGTTCAAGGCCAGTTTAAAATACCTGAAACCAGCCGGGCGGTGGTGGCGCACGCCTTTAATCCCAGCACTTGGGAGGCAGAGACAGGCGGATTTCTGAGTTCGAGACCAGCCTGGTCTCCAGAGTGAGTTCCAGGACAGCCAAGGCTACACAGAGAAACCCTGTTTCGAAAAACCAAAAAAAAAAAAAAAAAAAAAAAACCTGAAACCCTGTCTCAGACAACAACAACAACCCCCACCCAAATAGGTGTGGTAGTACACTTCCATAATCCCAGCCCTAAGGAGTGTCAGGAGGAATGCCAAAAGGTTTGGGACAGCTTGGTTTGCACATCAAGTTCTAGGTGGGCCAAGGGCTAGAAAAGAGCACGAATGTTTCCCTCTAAACATCACGAAATAGTAAAAGTTCTGCTACTCCAAAAATGAATTCTAAAACAGATGCCAAGTTGTGTTGGTTAGTATTAGGTATAGTATGATTAGAGTAGCAAGCATAGTCTCACTTATCAAAATCAACACACACACACACACACCCCATTCCCTAGTCTCCTGTAAAAGTTATTATTGCTGGTGCCAATGCAGTTCTCCAAAGCACGCTGCCCCCTTCCCGTTGCTTTAGGGATTTTCTAGGCAGTAGACAGGTCTGCTAGAGGATCTTACCTCCTCACCAGATCAAACCTGTCAGGGTTAAGTCCTCTTCCTATTCTGCCCCACCTTTGGTGCCAAAAAGGTTCCCAGATAACCTGCCGATCTCTAACAGACTGTTGGAATGCAGGCTACTCTGTCTGTTTGGCTAATTGGTCTTATTTCTTGTGTGTGTAGAGAAAGCTAACTCTACTGTTTAACTGTAAAACAGCATCTCTGACGTGGTTATGGTGGCTCATACTTTTTCCCCACTGGGAGGAGAAAGGGGAAATGACAGGTAGGCGGATCCCTGAGTTAGAGGTCAGCCTGGTCTATGAGAAACCAAAAACCACCCCAGTCTGGGACACATAGTGAGACCCAGACTCAGAAAACAACAAAAGCCAGGTGGTGTGGCCTCCTTTAACACCTTCCCCCACCTCCCCACCCCCACCCCCAATCCCACCCCCACCCCCTACAGGCAGAATCAGTCATCTCTCAGATTGAGGCCAGCCTGGTTTACATAGCAATTCAAGGACAGGACAGAATTTAGGGACTCGGTTTCCTAAAGACCTAACAACAACAAGAAGCCAGGTGTGGTGGAACAGACCTTTAATCCTATGTCTGGAAGGCCTAGGCAGGTGGGTTTCCAAGGCCAGCCATGTTAAATATCAAACTCCAGGTCATTCAAAGCTACAGTGAGAGGCTGACTTACAAGAAACAAAGACAAAAGGCATCTCTAGTAAAGCCCATAACAGTTGTATGTGTGTCTTGGTCTGATATAAGAATACACATAAAAGTTTAGATTTTAAAAAATGTACAAATAATAATCTTGGGACTGGGATGTAACTTGGTAAAATGTTTGCCTACCGTAACTATAACTAAAGTCCTAATTTCCATCAAGCACCACAAAAAGTGGGTACAGTAGCAAATACTTGTTGTAATCCCAACTTGACAGGAATTCAGGATCACCCAGGCCTGTACAACAAACAAGTCTGAGCCAGCAGGGGCCACAGGAGACTGTCTCAAAAGGAATGGAAAGGGAAAAAAAAAAAAAACTGGCCAAATCCTAGTATTCCAGGAAGCTGAAGAAGTCCTGTAAGGTTACACATGAAACTATAAACTAGAGGCAGAGGCAGGCGGATTTCTGAGTTCGAGGCCAGCCTGGTCTACAGAGTGAGTTCCAGGACAGCCCGAGCTACACAGAGAAACCCTGTCTCGAAAAAAAAACCAAAAAAAAAAAAAAAAAAAAACTATAAACTAGGGGCTGGAGAGATGGCTCAGCAGTTTGTTTGTTTGGTTTTTTTTTTTTTTTTTTTTTTGTTTGTTTGTTTTTTCGAGACAGGGTTTCTCTGTGTAGCCCGGGCTGTCCTGGAACTCGCTCGGTAGACCAGGCTGGCCTCGAACTCAGAAATCCGCCTGGATGGCTCAGCGTTTTAAGAGCACTTGTTGCTCTTGCAGAGGTCGTGAGTTAGGTTCCCAGCACCCACGTGGCTGCTCACAACCATCTCTAAGTCCAAAGCCCTCCTCTGACCTCCCAGACGAGAAAACAAAACAAAACCCAAACATCTATAAATTAAAAGTGGATTGTCACAAAAAAGAGAAAAACTGCAGGCATGGAACCAGAAAAAAAGGAAACCCTAAAACTTCTATCTGGGACGTTTCCACACGTTCTCCACCCGCCTGGGTGTTCTGGGTCTTTGGATTTCTAGTACCATCTTCTCTACCTCGTGACATGTTATTTGTAGGAAAACATTCAAAAGTTTACTTTTAACTTGGAAGTTCTTTTAATTTGAGAGTTCTCTGACTCCCAAATAGTGAACACTAATTCAAAGTATCTCTGGTTAGCTTCCACCTCCAATATACTCCCAAGTGGGCCACCTGAGTGATCAAACTTCTATTTCAGTAAAAACTTTAAAAAAAAAAAAAAAAAAGAAAGAAAGAAAAATAGAACTCAGATGAACCGGTCCCGGCACACAAGGCCCTCACAACTCCGCACCGCACAGCCCCAGTCCCAGGCAGAGCCAAGTCTACGTGAGAAATCACGTCGATCGTGGCGGGCACAACTCACGAGAGGCGGCGAGCGCCCCGGGTCGGCTCCGCCGCCGGCCGGGAAGGCCTCGCGCTCGCCGGGGTGCACACCCAGAGCGCCGCGCTGGGCCCGCCTCCAGCCGGGCAGCGGGAACCACGGAGCGCCGTGGAACGGCCCGGGAAGGCGCCGCGCCCCCTGGCGGCGGGGCTCGCCCCACCCCGCTCCCGGCCGCCCGCGGCCTCGCTCCCTCCGCAGCCTCCCCGGGGCAGCGTCCCTCCGAGCGGCGGCTCTCGGGCCTCCGGCTCCCCGCCCCTCCGCTCCCTCTGACACCCCTCCATCCCCGCCACAGGCCGGTCGAGCGCGAGCGCCCCGGCGCCGCGCAGTTGCTCCCCGGCGGCCCTCGGCCGCTCCATCGCCGGCCCGCCGGGGGTGGAGAGCCGGCGCGCGGCGCGAGTGGGGCCGGCCTGGCGGCGGCGGCGCGGACCGTTCCACCGTGCGTCCTCCCCTCCCTCCTCCTCCTCCTCCCCGACCGCGGCGCGCGTGCTCCCGGAACGCCATGGAGTCGCGGCGTTCCGAGCGGGCACAAAGGGGCGCGCGGCACAATGGGGCGCGACGAGCCCGTGGGCGCCCGCTCCCCCTCCAGCCCGCGCGGAGACGGCGAGCCGCTCGCAGGCGGCCCCCGCCGGGGCCCGCACTCACCTGGGACGAGAGTTGTTACTTTGCGGAGCGGGGCCCGCGCCGAGTTCGGGCGCCACGTGCGGGGGGCGGGCGCGCGGGCCGCAGTGGGGGCCGAGCGCGCAGGGCCTGGCCGGGGCAGCCCCGCCGACTGGCTGGGGGCGGCGGGCGGGCGGGCGCCGTGTATTTTCCCCTCTCTTTGTGTGTGTCCGTGCGCTGCGCTCTCGCGTGACGTGACGGGACTCCGTGTGTCATTTCCGCACAAGGACACAGGAGCCCCCGCTGCAGTGGAACCTCAAGCCCTCCGCCCCCACCGCGCCGCCCCTCCCCCTCAGCGGGGCACACGCGGGACCGGCGGCGGCGGCGGCGGCGGCGCTCGGGCGTGAGCGACCGCGGCGGGGAGCTGGGGCGCGCTGCGGGGCGGGCGCGCTCGGCCTGCACAGCGCGGCTCCACGTGGGCCCGCGCCGGCTGCCGGCCCACAAGGGCGGCTCGCACCCACGGGAAAGCGCCGCGCGGCATTCTCCGCTACGTGCTCTCCGGCTCGGAGCGTGGTCCCGGTGCCTCTTTCTCTACTTTTTCTCCCACTCCGGGCGTTTGGGGGGAGGGGGGAGCGAGGCAACGCGGCGTGTCTTTTCCGCCCGCGCCCTTCGCTTTTTGGGGCGCTCGGCGGTGGCGCTGCACCCCTTCCACAGGGGACCTTCCCGCGCCACGCCGGACACAAAGACTTCGGGGTGCGCTCCCCCCTCACATCCGCATGGATTCGTGGTTGGGGGTACGCTGGAGAGGGACCCCGGCTCTGGGGGCTCCCTGGCCACTCCCCCGGCAGGGTGGCCGCCCTCTCCGGTAAAGCCTGAGCTCCGAGAGCCCAAGTTTGGCCGCTTGAGGCTGCGGAGCGAAGCACGCGCTCGGGGACCCTCACGCCACCAACTCAGACCCACGGGGCTCCGCGCGGCAAACGGAAACTCCAGTCGCCGAGTTAGTAAAGACCGACTGTCCCCTAGCTTCCCGGACTGCAGAATCCGAGCTGAGAAATAAGAAACCTACCCCTCGCAGTTCCCCAACTTTCGGGGACTTGGAGTGGGGGTGGGGGAGAGAAAAGCCCAAGTCAACATTTAACCCGCGTGCTTGGTTTTAGTAAACAATGAGGACGTAAAAAAAAAAATTTTTTTTTTAATCCTTTAATTTGCCGATGGAAAAAAAATGTATAAAAAGAAAAATGCAAATGATCCCATCTGCTGCCTACAGCTGACTGGCTGCGAGAGAGGACCATGTGGCCCGGCCCGGCGCGGTCAGTGAATACGTAGAATAGATTTTAAAAGGACGCACATGCTGCTGGCTCCTAGCTGCCCAGTCGCGGCCGAGGGCTGGAATTAACGTGTGGTCAGGGATTACTGTGTCCTCACACAAATTGGGAATTTAATCATTACGCAAGTTCCTCCCCTTCTGGTTTGAAGTCTAATGACCCAGAGTTGGGTCACCGAAGACCTTGGAGGAACTGTGGAACGTTCTGGAGCGGTGTTTGGGTTGCAGAAGTGGAGAAGTCAGTACTAATCACTATGCAAAATTAGCTAGCAGATTGGAGAAAGGAGCCCAGCATCCTAGGGGTGCTTTTATAAGGGAATCTATACGTGCTCACTGTCATTCAAAACAGGATGATGAAAAGAATGGGCCCGAGATAGCAGCTCTTCAAATTCAAAAGGCTTGGGTCGCCCTATCTACATTTAAAATAGGGAGGAGGGAGGAAAGGAGGAGGAATGGTTAATTTATACATTCCCAGGAGGACAAAGTGGAAGCACTTGGATTTCTTTAGGGGACTTGACTTTTACACTTGCGCGTTAAATAACACGCACGGTACAGCACTTCACTCGACTGCGTTAACAGATGCAGCAGTTTTAGCCTCACCTTCAATTTAATGTGACAGTTATAATTAGAATTATAAAAGGAGACGTTGCTTTTCATTAGTTCAGTTTTCTAGGATTTCCCAGAAGAGTCAGGAACGGTTTAGCATTTATGCTCGCTTTGCATTTAAACCGCTCTGCTGTGTTGCTTTATAAATGTAAAATGACCCTGTTCGGTTTTTTTTTTTTTTTTTTTTTTTTAAAGAACGATATCCTGAATTGTGATGGGATCTATCTTTGGCCGGCCATTCACAGTGTCTAAGAAAAAATTAATAGAAATCATCTCTTCTTTGTTCATAGTGTTAGAAACCTAAGCTTGGGTCAAATACAAGGTGTTTTGTTTTGGTTTTGGATTTAGCATTCAAGGTAAGTGGAGTAAGTTGTGTGTCCCAAATAAGTCATTAGCAGAGCTGCCTTGGGGGTGCGCACCTCTGCTCCCAACTCGTCGGAGACAGGTGGTGGGATTTTTCTTTAGAAACTGCCAGGCCAGACTTCACTAGATGGTGATATCTTATTTCCAAAAACAAAAAGTGGTGTTTTTTTTAAAAAGGGTGTGAATAAAATGGACAGAAATGGAATTCATTGCTATCTATAAAAGAAACTTAGTTTCATGTTTTTGTGAGCATTTTGTGTTTGTTTTAATTCATGTGTATGTTTTGTAAGCCACATGTGTTGGGGTGCCTAAGGAAACCAGAAGAGCTGGACTTACAGGCAGTTGTAAGTGATTGAATGTGGGTGCAGAAATGAACTCTGGTCCAATGGAGGATCGAAAAGTGCCCATAAGCACCAAGCCATATTTCTCGCCTTGTGTTCCCCATGTGTACACGTGCTTGAAAATAAATCTGACCAGGGGCGTTAGCCGCACACACCTTTAATCTCAGCACTTGGGGAGGCAGGCTGATTTCTGAGTTGAAGGCCAGACTGAGTTTCAGGAGCGTCAGAACTTCACAGAGAAACTCTGTTTGAAAACACAAAAACTAAAGCCCCAAAATATTAAAATAAATCCAGTTCTGCAAATAATCCCAGCATTCTGAAGTAGGGAACATAAAGCCATGGGTTTTAGGTCAGCCTGGGCTATATTCAGATTCAGGCCAGCCTTACTTTTAGAGTTTGTCTGGGAAAAAGAAAAGTAAAGAGGACCTCCCAGTTTCTGGGAGATCTGCTTGATTTTTGAGAAGGGTAGGGAGTTAGATTTTATTTTTATATATTTTGACTTCAACAAAGTACAAGTGCATGCAGTACCCACGGACGCCAGAAGAGGGCGTTAGATCCCCTGGAACTAGAGTTACAAAAAGGTAAACCTCCCTTGTGGGTGCTAAGCTATTTCTTCAGCTGCTTCCCTTTCCCTTTGTTTGTTTGCTTGTTTGTTTTTAAGACAGAGTCTCACTGGCTGGTCTGGGACTGTAGCTCAACTCCAACTATCTCCAACTCACAGAGTTTCACCTGCCTCCACTTCAGGGATGCTGGGATAAAAACTGTAGATGACCATACCTGGGTTTTGAAAAAAGTTTTATTTAGAAAGCTTTTTGTAGTTCCGTTTTTGTTTGCTGAGACAGTTTCACTATCTACATGCTAGCAGAGAATGACCATAACCTTCTGATTCTCCTGCCGCTACCTCCCAAACCCTGAGCTACAAGCCTGTGTCACCACACCTGGTTTAGGAAAACTCCAGCTAAGTTCATGCTAAGGACGCTCTACCCTTAATGTTTATTCCCAGCCCCTTGTTTTACCTAAGTAGTGCAGGGGCAAATTGCTTCCTTGGCCATGTAAAAACATTACATAAAGCCTCAAACGGGAAAAACAAAATGTAAATTACATAGCATTTAATGAAGCAAAGGGTCTAAGTACACATCACATACACATACATACATACATACATACACACAATGGCATACATTAGGTTTCAGGAATGGTTATGCCGGGTTTTTAACCATTGCTAAAATGTATTTATAGTTGCCAAGACAATATTTAGTGGGACTTTTTTTCTTTTTGTAGTTAAGTCTTTTTTTTTTTTTTTTTGGTTTTTCAAGACAGGGTTTCTTGTGTAGCCCGGGCTGTCCTGGAACTCACTCTGTAGACCAGGCTGGCCTCGAACTCAGAAATCCGCCTGCCTCTGCCTCCAAGTGCTGGGATTAAAGGCGTGCGCCACACCGCCCAGCTTGTAGTTAAGTCTTAAAACAAGGAAACAGGCTGGGCAGTGTGGCGCACGCCTTTAATCCCAGCACTTGGGAGGCAGAGGCAGGCGGATTTCTGAGTTCAAGGCCAGCCTGGTCTACAGAGTGAGTTCCAGGACAGCTAAGGCTACACAGAGAAACCCTGTCTCGAAAAACCAAAAAAAAAAAAAGGAAACAGATTTTACTGTTCCTTGTAAGACATTTCTACTTTCTTTCTCGCCTGCTGGATGTATACTTTTGCCAAGGCTTCAACTTCAAATGGAAGGAGCTGCCAGATCCAGATTCTGTGTGTGGTTGGGGGGGTTGGAGGGGCTGGGCAAGACAGTAAGACACCGCCACAGGACAAGACTGCACTAACTAACAGACACACCTTAAGACAGTCCCATTGTGTTAAGGGTGGAGAAGGGAGGTCTATCTTAGTGAAATGATGGACAGATAATACACATTATTACTTACTGTACAAAAACATGAGGTCTGCTTTGGGTTTTGGTGCAAGGGATGAAACCCTAAGAAATCAGGCCCCCCCCTCCCTTGGGTTCTTAGTCTCATTAATAAAAGATTTAACTGGGCGTGTTGACACACACTTTAATCCCTGGGCAGATACAGAGGCAGGTGGATCTCTATGAATTGGAGGCCAGCCTGATCTATATAATGAGTTCTAAGACAGGGTTACATTAGAGAAATCCTGTCTCAAATGAAAGGTCAAGGCCAAATTTATTAGAGTTTAAGAGAAAAATAGCAGGCGAGCAAGCTATACGTTTCAGCAGATATCTAGATAAGAGAAGGGATGTGCACGCGCGCGCGCGCGCGTGTGTGTGTGTGTGTGTGTGTGTGCGCGCGCGCGCGCGCGCGCGCGTATGTGTGTGATCCAGACCAGTTAAGCTGGCATGGAGGTCAACCAGATGGCAGACACAGCCATGCAGTGGAAGGGGAGTAACAGTAAACCCAAAGAATCAGAAAACAGAAACTTGGTGGACAGGAAGAGGAAAAGTTTCATGTTTCTAGTCAGGATCATAAACCTCAAGGCAACCTCAGGGTACACTGTGGGGTCTGTGGCAGCGGGAATCCTGGGAAGAAAAAGCATTTTCTCATTGAATAATTATTCCCCCAACTTATCTCGGCTTAAGGTGAGCCTGCCTACCTAGGGGCAATTGCTCCTTCCTGAGGGTTGGTCCCCTGGCCAGGGGGATTGACCTACCCAACTGGAATGTTCAGTCTCCACCCAGGCCAGAAATTCTAGTCTCTTGACCTGGAGTGTTCCCTTAATGGTCTTATTGCTACCCAGGCTTTGGGACTTTGTAGGTATCAAGCAGATGGTCTACCAGTGAGCTATGTCTGCTGTGACCAAACTCAGATTAGGAAAGAAAAGCTACAAAAACTTTCCTGGGGCTCTTTGTTTCCGAGTACTTGCAGATTTATATGAGTCTGAGATTTTAAGCACATAATACAGCTATTAAGCTCTGATGTTAATTGAAACTTCGTTAGCACGCTACAATTCTACAAGGTAAAAACACTATGAAGAAGAAGCGCTGCTGCAGTCCCTCCCGCTCAGTTTCAAATCCCTGAGAAAACAAGTGCCAATCTGAACTGGAACTCATTCTAAGCGGACAGTGCTGCCTGGAGGCACTATAGCTGCGAAGACCCCCATGCCCAGGAGGATGCCCAAGGACCTGCAGGCAGGCTCCTTTACACTGATCACATATCCACAAAGACAGACTAGTGGGAGCTGAAGGATGAGGGCTTCCTTGCCAATCAAACCCATTTAAAAGGGAAAAAAAAAAGTGATGGGAAACATCCAACATGGTCGATAGGATTTTTTGTTGTTGTTGTTGTTTTGAGACATTCTTTCTGTATAACCCTGGCTCCCTAGAATTTGCTGTGCACCCCAAGCTGCCCTTAAATTCAAGGCACCTGCTGTAGATTCCAGAAGACTGAGACAGACTATAGGTGTATGTCACCATGCCTGACTTAAACAGAACAGTTTTTCTTTGGTTGGTTGGGTTGTTTTGTTTTGTTGAGACAAGGTCTCTCGTAGTCCAAACTGACTTCTGACCTTGCTTCTCACACCAGCCATGGGCTGGGGTTACTTTGTGTACTACCGATGCTGGTCACGAAGACCGTTTTTTAACCATTGCTTAATCAGGCTGTGGTGGCACTCTGGAATTTTGGTTTCCTTTACAATCAGAACATTAAAAAATCTGTTTTCATTTTTACCATGGGGCTGTTTCGCCGCAGCTGGCTATGATTTGCCTCGTGCTATAGCAGAGGCATGATTTTGCCAGCTGCAGATAGTTTCTGCAGTTGTGTGATGTTTGGAATTCTGGGAATTTTTCAGAGGGTACATAAATGTGACGGTCCCCAAGAGGCAGGGCTGGTGGTGGGTGGTTGTTTAGGGAGGTTTGCTTTGGGTTTGTTAGTAGCCATGGTGAAAGAAGGACCAATAGGAAAGAAATTAGATTGAGGATTCTCCGGCCCCCCAATCCTTCTTTCTCTCCCTATCTAGTGATAGAAGGTGAAACCTGGTGTAATGGGGAAATAAAGGGTGGTAAAAAAGAACCTTCAAAGTAGCAAAGACCAGGCCTGGTAGGTAGGTAGGTAGATAGATAGATAGATAGATAGATAGATAGATAGATAGATAGATATTTTATGTTGTGAACCAAAAAACTAAATTAAATGGTTCATGGATGAACTGAGTTGCCTAGGCCTATAAAGGAGGAGCGACTTTACTCTGCAAGTTGTCCTCAGACTTCCACATGACTACTGTGGCACATACACACACACACACACACACACACACACACACACACACACTATAAATGATGAGGTTTCTTGATTTTCTCTTTCTTTTTTCCAAGACAAGGTTTCTCTGTAACAGCCCTGGCTGTCCTAGAACTCACTTTGTAGACAAGGCTGGCTGTGAACTCAGAGTTCTGCCTGCCTGTTGAGTGCTGGGATCAAAAGGCATGCACCATCACAACCAGCTTTTTGTTTGTTTGTTTTCATTTTTGTGTATTGATGTTTTGGGTCAGTACACACGTGCAGCAGCTGAGGGATAGAGGTCAGAAGAGAACCTGGAGAAGTCTGTTCTCTCTCCCATGTGTCCTGGGGAGCAAGCTCGGGTTGTCGGGCTCGCCTGCGGAGCGGGCTCCCTTTTTATCCCCTCGGTGGCCATGAGCTGGCTCAGCAGATAAAGTCATGTGTCACAAAGACTGGTGACCTGAATTTGATCCCTGGGATCCGCAGGGTAGAAAGAGAGAGACAAGTGCTCTGAGTGCCGTGTGCACAGCATGGCATTTGTGCACAGACCTCAACATACGGGCACACACGAATTAAAAACAGAAATAAATAGAATTTGAAACATGTTAAAGGAGGGGCTGGAGAGGTGGCTCAGTCGTTAAGAACAGGTACTAGTCTTGGAGAGGACCTCATTCCGTTCTGAGCACTCATGCTGGACGCTCACAAACAGCTATAGAGGGTCCAACATGCTCTTCTGAATTCTGCAGGCAACCACACTCATGTACCTTTGTCTACACATGGACACATATTTAAAAATAAGAAAAGTAAATCTTTTTAAAAGACAAAAAGCAATGGTATATAAGTGTTAAAGCTGTTAATGGTACATGCATTTAGTCACAGCAAAGGGAGGCAGAGGCAGATGAACATGAGTTAGGAGATAGCCTGGCCTACAGAGTGAGTTCCAGGATAGCCAGGGCTACACAGAGAAACCCTGTCTTAAATCCACCTCCTAAATGAACATACATATACATAGACACATTAAACAAAACACCTCGCCAGCCAGCAGTGGCACACCACAGCAGTCACCGAGCTCCAGAGTGTGAGTGTGTCTGTCTGTCTTTCCTGAGTTCGAATCTCCGTCCATCCTTGCCTGTCAATCTGGGGTGGGGGGAGGGGGAAACAACTGTAGCTGGGCGGTGGTGGCACACTCCTTTAATCCCAGCACTTGGGAGGCAGAAGCAGGCGGATTTCTGAGTTCGAGGCCAGGCCAGCCTGGTCTACAGAATGAGTTCCAGGATAGCCCGGGCTACACAGAGAAACCCTATCTCGGAAACAAACAAACAAACAAACAAACAAAACCACCTCATAGAAATGAAGTCAAGAGCTGGGTTTTACAACTATGGTCCCAACACTCAGGAGGCTGAGACAGAAGGATGAGCAACAGTTGGAGGGCAGCCTGGGCTACATGGTGAATTATAAGCCACCCGGAATGAGGCCCAGGGCTGAGATGGCTCAGCAGTTAAGAGCACAGGGTGGTCTTGCAGAGGACCCAGGTCTGGTTCCTAGCAGCCATGTCCGGAGGCTCACAACCATCTGTAACTCAAGCTCCAAGGGATCCGACACCCTCTTCCGGCCTCCATATACGTGTGGCATACATACTCACATGTGCATATAAATATAGATAAATCCTTTAACAAAAGAAATGAAAAAAAAAAAAAAACAAAAAAACAAGTAGCTAAAACTGTATGTGGTCTTCATAGACAGAGCAGCAGATAGGATCAATCAGGTGGCAGCCGGCCCTCCCAGAGGGACAGCTCTTTCCACTTTAGGGACATGGTGTAGGCTGACAGTCTAGGTATAGTGGATGCTTGAAATTCTAATGTTCAGGAAGCTGAGACAGGAGATTGCTAAGCGTTAGACCATTGGTCCTCAACCTCAACCTTCCTAATGCTGTGACCCTTTAATACAGTTCCTTATGTTGTGGTGACCCCCAACCATACAATTATTTTGTTGATACTTCATAGCTGTAATTTTGCTACTGTCATGAATCTGCTCTGTGACACCCATGAAAGAGTCGCTCAAACTGAAGGGGTCGCGACCCACGAGTTGAGAATCACTGAGTTAGTGGTCAGGCTGGGCTACATAATGAGTTCAAGGCCAACCTGGTATAACCAAAAATTCTGATGAGTCTTGCCAGCGTTGCAGCAAGTTACCAGGGAAATCAGTGTCTTCCCATGGGGTTCTTAGTCGCCTTAATAAAAACAGTCACCGGGCGGTGGTGGCGCACGCCTTTAATCCCAGCACTTGGGAGGCAGAGGCAGGCGGATTTCTGAGTTCGAGGCCAGCCTGGTCTACAGAGTGAGTTCCAGGACAGCCAAGCTACACAGAGAAACCCTGTCTCAAAAAAACCAAAAAATAAAAATAAAAAAATAAAATTAAATTAAAAAAATAAAAACAGTTAAGAAAAACAAGAACAGCAGCAACCAAAAGAGTAAAAATAGGGCAGGCAAGCTGTGACTTTCAACTGCTGCCGGGAGAAGAGGAATGGAGAAGAGAGAGAAAACCACAGGCTTGTAAGCTTGTAGAAGAGGTGGAAAGGGAGCTTCAAAACGAGAAAGCCCAAAGCGCTAGAGAAAGCATACTTAGGTTGTGTCCAGCATCTGAAAGAGACAGAAAGTCCTGAGTCAAAGACCCGCAGACCTGAAAGATTCTCAGGTCTTGATCAACTGCGCTGGGGGTGGGGACTTGGGGAGGAAACGTGCATAATCTCGTTGTCATTAAAGGGACAATTAAGCCGGGCGGTGGTGGCGCACGCCTTTAATCCAGCACTTGGGAGGCAGAGGCAGGCGGATTTCTGAGTTCGAGCCAGCCTGGTCTACAGAGTGAGTTCCAGGATAGCCCGGGCTACACAGAGAAACCCTGTCTCAAAAAACCAAAAAAAAAAAAAAAAAAAAAAAAAAAAAAAAAAAAAAAAAAGGGACAATTATTCTTCCCATCTCTTTTTTTATGGTTTAATGTGAACCTGCCTTCTGGAGTGCGAGCCCCGCCTTCTGGAGTGCTAGCCCCGCCTTCCCGAGGGCTGGCCCCGCCTTCCCAAGGGGTAGTCCCTTAGCTAAGTGACTGGCCTACCCAACTGGAGAGCATTTAGGTCTTCTCCACCCATGCCAGAGATTTCATTCTCTCCATTAAAAGGAAATCAGTTTTTCCCTTTATGGGCCTTTACGGCTACTGTGCCACTGGCTACAGAGTGAGAACTGTCTCAAATACAACGGTCAGTTGCCGGGATGACGGCTCAGTGGGTCAAGGCACTTGTTATTAAATACAACAACAACAATCTTTAATCATGGGGCGGTGAGAGATGGAAGGCTGTTGCTTCACAACCCCATCTCCAGCCCCATCTATTAGGTGGACCTTAGTTTCTTCAAGAGGCCTCCGGTGTCTTGTGCTTGAACTAAAGTCCGGCCTGTCCCTGCCTGAGTACTAAGGGGCTGAGTTGTGTCTCCCAGAATCCCCCTGCTTAAGTCCTAACCCGAGTAGAACTCAGATTGTAACAATCTTTGGAGATAGGCCGTGGTGAAGGTAACAGTAATTGAATACGACCATGAGGCCTGATCTAATAGGACTGGGGTCTGCATATAAAGCAGCCGTGTGAAGCTGAAGAGATGGTGCGGCCAGAGGAAGAGTTGCTTATTATTGTGATTGTGCCAGGCATCATGACCTATGCATTTAACCTCAGCACGCAGGAGGCAGAGGCAGGCAGAGGCAGATCTCTGTCGAGTTGTCCAGGTCAGCCAGAGCCACCTAGTAAGACTGCAAAGGATTTTGTTGCTCTTGCAGAAGACAGTAGTTCAGTTCCCAGCAGCCTTATCAGCCTTATCAAGGGCCTCCTACCACCTGTAACGCAGCTCTTCCCATACACATGATAATACGTCACACACAGACAGACAAACACACACACACACACAGACATTAGAGGAGGCCATAACAGGGATGTGCCTTGTGATGTCACCATGATGATGCGGCCATCAGCAAGTGCAGGGGAGCGACTTCAGCAGAAACCAGCCTTTAGCACTAGGACTTCCAGCTTTCAGAATCTCAGGAAGTTAGTTCCTGCTGTTTAGCTCATCCAGTCTGTGGTGTTTTGTTGTGGTAGTCAAGGCTGACTAACGAAGACTCTGCTCCTAAAGCTGTAACTGCCTTGTTTTTCTCCCTCTGAGAACATTCACAGAGAACAGGGTCATATTTGGTATTGCATCTCCAGGTGTCTGACACTGTGTCTGTGGCACAGTTGACTCTCAACAAATATTTCTGGAAAAAAAAAAAAAAATTAGCTATCAAATACTTGTTCTGGTTTGAGTATGCTTGGCCCAGGAAGTAGCGCTATTAGGAGGCGTGGCTTTGTTGGAGTGGGTGTGGCTTTGTTGGAGGAAGTATGTCACTGTGGGTGGGGCTTTGAGATCCTCCTCCTAGCCACATGGAGCCAGTCTTCTGTTTGCCTTCAGAACAAAATGTAGAACTCTCAGCTCTTCCAGTACCATGCCTGCCGGGATGCTGCCATGCTCCCACCATGATGATAATGGACTGAACCTCTGAACCTGTAAGCCAGCCCCAATTAAATGCTGTCCTTTCTAAGAGCTGCCTTGGTCGTGGAAGCCCTAACTAAGACACCAGTGTTCCATCTTTCTTTACATTTGTAGAGATAAAAAAATCAAAGGGCCATCGGTTTCCAGTCATGACAACTCATACCTATAATCCATCACCCGTGAGGCTGGGGCAGGAGGATCGTGAATTAGAAGCCACTCAGACTTGTAAAGTGAGGTAAATCCTGTCTCCAAGAAAACAAACCTGAAGGGGGCTGGGGAGATGGCTTGGGGTTTAGGAGCACTGGCTGCTCAGCGGAGGATCTGGATGCAGTCCCAGCATCCACACATCTCACACATCCCAGCTCACATCTGCCCGAAACTCTAGTTCCAGGGGATCAGACACTCTCTTCTGACTTCTCCATAGGTGCCTGCATACAAGTGGTGCACATATAAACACCCTGGCAGCAGACACACACACACATACACACACACACACACACAAATAATAATAATAATAATAAATAATAATAATAATAAACAATTTAAAACTTAAAAACAAGCCAGGATGGGTCAAGGCCCATTCCTAGTCTGTACAAAAGGAACTTTCTAGAAGTGTCGTGCTGTAAAGAATGACTTAACAGCAGGTTATTAATTCATGGCAGGCCCTTAGTATACAGGACCTGCAGTAATCCTTCTACAGCTATAAAATCTGTCGTCTTCTTTTAATAACTGTACTGTTATGCGAGGGCTACAGTAACAGAGTACCTGGCAAGGTGGAGAGACCCTAGCAGTTTGTCCCCACCCTTCAGGGTGCCAGTGCTCTGCTTCCAGTAATGGAACTCTCCAGCCCAAGGACTGGGCAGCCCTTCCCCCAGAGGCCTTCCCTATATAATCCAAACATTTTTCTCTCTTCTCCCAGTCTCCACCCCCCAGTGACTTACCTGGCCTCAGTCCTTGGGGCCTGTGAACTCATCCGGGAGGAGCTTCCCAATAAATTGCATTTAATATAATCTAATCTGGCTCGAACTGGCTCATTTCACTGGTGTAAACACCTTATCACTTGTCTCATTGGAAAAACAAAGACAAAGAAATCAAGGAGGAAAAGCTGAGGGGTAAGCTCAGAGGTAGAGAGCTTGCCCAGCGTATACAGAGTCACACACAATGAGAAATAAGTGACTGATTTAACCTTGCTGCTCCTCGTGACTCAGCCTCTTGTAGTCGTATTTCTGTGCCCTAGCCCAAGTGTCTGCACATCTTCATGCCCACTGTCCTCACCCTGCCTATAAGGGAAGGGACAGTGCATCCTGCCATCTTTCTCCAGGACGGATTCCAGTAATCCTCTGAGATGTGCACTTGGGACTTTGAGGTAAGTAACCTGGACAGTGAGAAAGCACAGCTAATGGGAGCTGGAGACAGCTCTGAGGTTAGGAGCATCCACTGCTTGTCCAGGGAACCCGGGGTTGGTTCTTAGCATCAGGCAGCTCACAGGGTCTGCAACTCCAACTTCAGGGGATCCTCTGACCTCTGCAGACACCTGAACTCATGGCCCTCACCCTGATGCAGATCAGTATGTGTAAATGCAGTTCTGAGGGCTTTTCTACACCCTCCTTGTTCCCAAATAAATGACAGAGACCTTATTTTTTATTAACAAGTCACAAAGACTATAAACCAGCAGAGTTCATCTATCCAACTAGACCATACTAGCTGGCTATTCCCAGCCATTACTTGTCACGTGAGTCTTGCTTGCCCTGGCTCCTCTGGTGTGACCTCATGGCCATCTCTCATGGCAACCCCATGGCAAATCCTCCCAGTCCTCCTTTTCTCTCCTCTCCTTTCCTGTGATCTCCTTTCCTCTCCTCCGCTCTCCTCTCTTTCCTTAGGATCCCCTGACTAGAATCAGAAGTCCTGTCCTAGTCTCTTCTCCCGCCCAGCTATTAGCTGACCAGCACTTTATTAACCAATCAGAGGTGATGAAAAACAATCTTTACATATCATTGAGATGGGAGATGCTCCAAATATCACGACAATGACAATGTCCAAACTGCCATCTAATCTCTGGGCTCGGTGATCAGCATCTGAAATACACAGTGCACAAAACCATCACAAACACGTACGGATACACACAATTTGAAAAACAAACTTTTAAAAAGAAAGTAGAGAATCACGCAAGGTGGCAGTGGCACACACCCTTAATCCCAGCACTGGGACTCTAGAGGCAAAGACAGGCAGATCTCTGTGTTTGAGGCTACCCAGGTCTACAAAGTGAGTTCCAGGACAGCCAGGGCTACACAGGAATCTGTGGGGGGTGGGGGTGAGGGGAGGGTGGGAGTGGGGAAGCAAAGGTAGTGCAAATCTCAGCTACTGAGTTTGTAACTATTTGAAACTATGTGGATTTCTTCCTGCTTGATCCTCTCAGCCTGGAGACTTCCAGGAGGGAAACCCTTTAGGGCTTTTTCCACTGGTTTCTTCAGAGCTGTCTGCCATTCTGCCCCGCAGGCAGCAGCTCCGCCATGCCAAATGAAGGACACTGTCACCTCTTTGCAAGACTACCTAGAACAGGGCAGGTGACACAGAAATCTACAGGGAACAGCAAACAGAGGTCATGAGAACTAGGACTTTTGTCCCCTCAACCCAGGAGAACAAGCTTCATTTTTAAAACAAAGCACACCAGGGCCCATGGTTCTTTCAGTGTGAGCTGTCTTTAGTCTTTTTTAAAAATTAATTAATTAATTAATAACTTATTCTTTAGCTCTTTATTTTGGTTCTCTTCTCTCTCTGTCTCTCTCTGTCTTCTCTCTCTCTCTCTGTCTTTCTTAAAAACATTACGGTTCCAAAAATATTTTTTTTACTGAAAAGAAAAAAAATCAAAACTACTCAGTTTCAGGTAATTCATTATTGTAATGAAAATCAGACTCATGATTCCTTGTCTAATCAGGTAGTTATGTGGCATGAACCTAATATAGACAATCTGCCCTGACACATAGAAATCCAGATTTTTAACTGAAACTGCCTTTTCTTTTCTCTCTCCTCTTTTTTTCCTCCACCCCCTGTCCAATGAATTAAATTTAGACCTTTATACATGCCAACTACACTCTATCACTGAACTATAGCCCAAATCAAATTACCTAGAACTTTTTTTTTTTTTAATGTAGCTCTGACTGACCTGGAACTCACTATGTAGACTTGGGCTGGTCTCAAACTCAGAGATCCAGATGCCTCTGAATGCTAGCATTAAAGGTGTGCGTGTGCGCTATCACTTCTACTTGCCTAGAATTCTAATACAAAATGGCTAAAATTCATAAGGCCAACTGAAGCCCGCCTGTGTGGGTCTGATCCCCTCCGCCAAGCCCATGGCCTCAAGTTTGTGACTGTGGCTCATAGCAGGTATTGCCTCTCAGCCAGGTTGCCTGGAAGCCCACATCGTGGTCCTGCCAGCTAACCACCATACAGACCCTTCTGCCCAACTTAATTGCAAGAAAGTTCTATAATATCCCCATCCTGCCACCCATACGGAAGCTGTCTTAGGGTTTCCGTTGCTATGAAGAGAAACCATGACCAAGGCGACTCCTATAAAGCCAGACATTTAATTGGGGCTGGCTTACAGGTTCAGAGGTTCAGCTCATTATCATCAAGGCAGGAAGCATGGCAGCGTCCAGGCAGGCATGGTACAGAAAAAGCTGAGAGTTCTACATCTTCATCTGAAGGTAAACAGGAGAAGACTGACTTCCAGGGAGCTAGGAGGAGGGTCTGAAAGCCCACCACCACAGTAACACACTTCCTCCAACAAGGCCACACCTCCTAGTAGTGCTACTTCCTGGGGCAAGCATATTCAAATCACTACAGAAGCACTAGGGAAGTTCTTTAGGAAGAAAATCCCAATCCGGATGTCTTAGTCCTTCCTTTATTGCTATGAAGAGACACTGTGACCAAGGCAAGTCTTATGAATGAACACACTTAACTGGGGCTGGCTTACAGTTTCAGAGGTTCAGTTCATTATCATGGTGGCGGGAAGCATGGTGTCCTGCAGGCAGACACTGAGGTAGTAGCTGAGGACTACATCGTGATCCGTAGGCAGGGAGAGACACTGAGCTTGGCATGGGCTTTTGAAACTCGAAAAACCCACCCTCAGTGACACACTTCCTCCAGCAAGGCCACACCTCCTAATCCTTCTAATCCTTTTACACAGTGCTACTTCTCGATGACTCCATATTCAAATATATGAGCCTAAGGGATCCATTCTCACTCAAATCACCACACCAGTCAATTAACGGAATATTCTATTTTGTCTCCTATTGCATGTATATAACAATTGCTAGACATGGTACCTAACACTCAGGAGGCTGAGGCAAAATTAGGCTATATAGTAAGACTTTATTTTATAAAAACAACAAAACAACACCACCACCTCCCCCCCCCCCATTCACTTTTACTAACATGGAACCTTATTTTCTTGACTTTATCATGGACAATTTCTGATTCAATGGTAGATTTTCTTTTCTTCTTCTTCTTCTTCTTCTTCTTCTTCTTCTTCTTCTTCTTCTTCTTCTTCTTCTCTTCTTTTTGATTTTTTGAGACAGGGTTTCTCTGTGTAGCTTGGCTGTCCTGGAACTCACTCTGTAGACCAGGCTGGCCTCGAACTCAGAAATCTGCCTGCCTCTGCCTCCCAAGTGCTGGGATTAAAGGCGTGTGCCACCACTGCCCAGCTAAAGATTTATTTGTTTTATGTATATGAGTACACTGTAGCTGTCTTCAGACACACCAGAAGAGGGCATTGGATCTCATTAAAGATGGTTGTGAGCCACCATGTGATTGCTGGGAATTGAACTCAGGACCTTTGGAAGAACAGTCAGTGTTCTTATCCTCTGAGCCATTTCTCCAGCCCGATTTTCTTTTCTTTATTACTGTATCATCTGTAGTTTAAAACACTGAGCCAAAGCTGGGTGGTGGTGGTGCACGCCTTTAATCTCAGCACTCCAAAGTAGGTGGATCTCTGTGAGTTCCAGGACACCCTGGGCTACACAGAGAAACTCTGTCTCAAAAACAAGCAAACAAACAGCCAGCACTCGGCCAGGCCTGGTGGTACACGTTTGGAACTCCAATACTAGGGAGGCTGAGGCAGGAGGATTGTCACAAGTGTGAGGCTAGCTTGGGCTATGGAGTGAAATCCTGTGGAGGTTCCAAGGGCTAAAGCAATAAAACCTTGCACTCTGGGAGGAACAAACAGGGCTCTTGGGGCAGAGAGCTCACCGAAATCACCATTGTTTTCCTCAGTGAAGGAAAATAGACAGTGGGTTCAATGTGATCTGGATTGAGTGGTCAGGAGTAGGGCAAGATGAAACCCTTCAAACAAATGACCCAGTTACCTTCTGACCTACATAATCAGCACTGAGCAGGAAGCAGAGGAAGTATACAGGCCCTTTGGAGCCAGCATGAGTTTCAGGGAAATAGCACCACAGAATTCCAACAATCCACATTCACCTGCTACTGCCCTCTGAGTAGTCTACATTTGAAAGTTTAAAAATTTAGCTGGGCGGCGGTGGTGAACATCTCTATTCCCAGCACTCGGGAGGCAGAGGCAGGTGGATCTCTGAGGCCAGCCTGGTTTTCAGAGCAAGTTCTAGGACAGCCAGGGCTATGCAGAAAAATCTTGTCTCAAAAGAGGAAAAAGAAAAATTAAAGATGATTTTTGACTTATTTATTTGGTTGTGTGAGTTTTCCCTGCATGTTATGTATGTGTACCATGGGGGTACCTGGGGACCAAGGAGGTCAGAAGGGGGTGTCAGATCTCCTAGAACTGTAGTTATGGATGGAGGGTTGTGAGCTATCACATGGGTGCTGGGAACAGAAACTGGCTCTTCCTAAAGCAGCAAGTACTCTGGAGTGCTGAGCCATCTCTTCAGCTCCTACATTTGAAAAAAAAAAAAAAAAAATTAAGGGCTAGCTTCAATTCCTCCAATGATTTTATTTTACTTTCCTCTCTCTCTCTCTCTTTCTCTCTCTCTGTCTCTCTCTTTCTTTTTCTCTCTCTCTTTTTTGTTTGTTTTTTTGAGACAGGGTTTCTCTGTGTAGCCCTGGCTGTCCTGGAACTCACTCTATAGACCAGGCTGGCCTCGAACTCAGAAATCAGCCTGTCTCTGCCTCCCAAGTGCTGGGATTAAAAGGCATGTGCCACCATTGCCCGGCTCCTCCAATGATTTAATCAATTAATAGTTGTTTTTTTGAGATGCCTGGCTTCCAAATCACAGAGATTTGCCTGCCTCTGCCTCCCAGGTGCTGGGATTAAAGGTGTCGACCACCACCACCCAGCTAAATTTTTTTTAATTAATTAATTTGTTTCATATATGTGAGTATACTGTAGCTGTCTTCAGACACACCAGAAGAGGGCCTTGAATCCATTACAGTTGGTTGTGAGCTGCCACGTGGTTACTGGGCATTGAACTCAGGACCTCTGGAAGAACAGTCAGTGCTCTTAACCCCTAACCATCTCTCCAGCCCCTAACTTTTTAAATTTTCAAATGTCCACTACTCAGAAGGCAGTAGCAGGTAAATGTGGATTATTGGAAGTCTGTGGTCCAGGTATACGACCATTCTTTTTTTTTTTTTTTTTCTCCACTGAAGGACAGTGGAATCGAACTAGCGACAGACACAGCACTCAGCCGACAGAGCGCGGAGACTAGAGCGGTGCGCCACTGCTGGACGGCTGTATACGACCATTCTTATTTCCAGTAAATTACCAGTATACCCGTGTAAAATGTACAAAGTGTGTTTGGCAATAGGCAGGTAAAGAAATGACTTTAGTTATGACGGGGTCTCCGGTCTAGCTACACTAAGTGAATGAGCTTTTCTAGGGCGTACATTCTCCTAACTGGGAGTGACAGTTTGGCTCCTATCAGTTGTAGAAAGAGGCAAATGGGACCACTTAGGTCCTAAATATAGGGCTGAGCACGCCTGTCCTGGCAGGAGAGGGCAGGCTGCAGGAGACCTCTTTGGCTGACGGCCTGGCCAGTTTTCATGTGACAAAGCCTTCAAAATTAACTCCGAGTGGACTTGCGAGTCTTTAGGGAATTAAGGCGTGGGTAGGCAAGAGATCATTTTCAAACTTCAGTCAAGACTAGCCCTGGAGGCGGAGAGGTAAAGCCCGCATCATCAGAGGAAACAAGCTGGGGTGAGCAAGGAGTCAGAACAGATCTGGGAGACTTCCTAGAGGCAGAGTGGTGGGGCGCGCATGGGGGTGGGGGCGCGCGGCGGGGGTGGGGGTGGGGAGTGGCGGTGGGGGCAGGGCTGTACCTGAGAAGGACAGGGAAGTTGTGGTCCGCAGCTGAGGCAGGGAAGTGGTGATACTGGATCGTAATTCACACTTTTGAGTAGCTGGAGGGAAGGCAAGGCAGGAAGGACAGACAGCAGGTAAACCTGTCCAGACGACGGTGAGCAGGCCTTCTTCCGTCCTTTGCCTGAAGCTTCCTACAAGTGACAAGCAGCATGGTGCTTGGCTGTTTCCTGAAAGACAAATTAGCTACGGACTGCCACAAGAGAGGGAGAGCGAGGAGACCCTGGTCCCAGACATCTGCCTCCGCCACTCCTGTCTGAAGCCTAGGAAGAAGCGGACAGGCCAAGAAA